>JAOTON010002228.1:100000-700000 GCA_034440635.1 Lepas anatifera
CGAAATGTGATCCCTTGAGGACGCACTTGATCTTTGGGAATAACCAGTAACCGCACGGTGTTAAATCTGGTGAGTACGGAGGATGTTCCAGGGCTGCCACCTGTCTGTCGGCCAGGAACTGTCGGATGCTGAGGGCGCTTTGCGCGGGAGCACTGTCGTGGTGCAGGAACTACCGCTTGTTCTCCCACATGTCACGGCTCGATCGTCGGATTCGTGCGATTAGGTGCCTGAGAAATTCCTTGTAGAAGTGTTGGTTTTCACAGTTTGCCCTTGTGGCACGAATTCGTAATGAACCAATCCTTAATGGCTAAGGAACGAAATGAGCATCACCTTGATTTTGGACTTTGCTATGCAGGCCTTCTTTGGTCTGGGAGACCCCGCAGTCTTCCATTGAAGGCTCTGCCTCTTTGTCTCGGGGGCCATACTGGAGAAGACCCAAGTCTCGTCTGCAGTCATGACATCGTCCAGGAACTCTGGGTTGCCCTCCAGATGCCCCTAGTTTAACCAAAAGCTTGATGTTGATAGCTTGATGTTGATCCTTTGCTCAAAGCTGATGTTGAGACACGGGGCACTGCATGGAAGTTAGAGACACAGCTGTGGAAAGAAAGTTAATGGGTTAGCTAGAGGGAGACTTTGGTTATACTGTGTTGAAGCGTTGTGTTTCACTATGGCATAATTTATAGGCATGTGGCTTCTGAGTCTGTCGCCAGCAGCCAAAGTCCCGTTTCTTTTTTGTCACTTTTGACTGGATGTTATTTTCAGGAGTATGTCCACACTAGAATTCAGTAGTGAGCATTGAGTCAAGAGTCGTTTAGCTACATTGTGTCACTCTTTAACATCCGCCCCGGTGGGCCTCCGAGCCACCTTCGCCCCGGTGGGCCTCCGAGCCACCTTCGCTCTGGTGGGCCTCCCAGCCACCTTCGCCCTAATGGGGGGTTCAAACACCTCGCCCCCGAACTCGGCTCCTATGCGGAATAACAAAAAAACACGAAAGCTATTGGATAGCTCATACAAATTCATGAAGAAACTACATTGGTCACTTTTTGGCTCAGGTCAATATTGAGGTCATTACATGTCAAAGAAGGTTGCATGTTAGGGTAGTGCTTTAAGCTCTAGCGTCTGACAGTGTTGAGTTAGAACCATTTGCTTCCTCTCGTCACGGCGAATCGAATTATATATAATATGAATATGCCAGGTCAAAGCACAAACATGGCCTTATCTCAGGCCAGATCAAGGTCACTTTTCAACCTACCATAGTCAATACGCATATAAATCAACTCGCAATAACAAAACAAACGTAATGCTATCAAAATATAAGCTTTATCATCATTTCCTGCAAAGTTACTGACCCAAGTATGAAAACTGTTTTAATAGCCCCAGATGACCTCCCAGAGGCCACAGGTCAAAAATTGCAACATGAACCTGGAAAGGGGCCCACGATACTACAATCTGGAGAATATGAAAGTATTCTCAGCTGTATCTACACAAATACAGCCCATTTCCTGTTTTCCCAATGTATTTCCAATGGAGAGGTCATGATCCGTGCCTGACCCTAGGTCATTGTTATGAAAAATCCCAGAATACATATTGTAGCTCTCTGTGAGCTCATTATGTGGAATAAGTTTCAATTCGATAGATTCACCCATTTCTTACTTATGCCACTTTAAGCATTTTTGGAGGTGAGGTCACTTGACCTGCACTGGTGACCTGACCTGAGATGACATAACCTTAAAATTTTGCTGAAGTTGCGAAGTTGATCAAGAATAAGGTGTGCCAGGTACGGTGGCGCTTCGCGTTGCCGTTTTTTTCTTGCCGCCGGAAAAAACCCGAGGGGGTGTTCAAACACCCCCAACCGGAGCGAGGGTTAAGCCATGGCACGGTGGAGGAAAGGTACCTCATCACTGTCTGAAAAGGTAGGAGCAGGGCGTCACTTTTTTGTCGCGCTGTTTAAAGGGTCCCCAATCGTCACTTCAGTGCAAATTTGGCACTCCCCACATGAGTGTCCATTAGACCAGGCTGCACGAGGGTTTTTTGTTGTTGCAAAGGAGCCAGTATTAATAACATTGTTTTGTGGCATTAGCACTTGGCGAGCATATCAGTGCTCTTAAAGGGAACGTGGCACCTTGGTCGACTCAAGGGTATTTTTAGCCAAAAACCGTGAAAACGTCCATGATTTCTCAGAAAAATGTACAATGAGCGCAATATTTTAATAGTAAAATGCTCCTCTAGGGTGAAAAATAAACCCCTGACTGTGGATGACGTCATGATCTAGAAACTACTACCATATTCAATAGGCTTCGAGGGCTTCAATTGGCTAATTACTCACCGTAACGTCAGCGCTGTCGTCACACCAACAGCTGACAACTGGGGCCGCCTGGCTGGGGTACATGTGGGGTATATTTCAGGTAGGTTTGTAGCTTTTTCTACGGAAATTTTGAGTTTCAAGACAAATGATATATTGAGCACCAGGGATTGCGGCAGCTTTACAAATTGACTAACTTAGTTAAAATCATGTTATAAAAGTGCCACATTCCCTTTAAAGTGAATGGATCACCTTGCCGGAATTCTACAAAGAATAATTTAGGAACAAGAGAGGTCGGAATATCAGGAAACATTTCTCCCCACTTTCATACGCTAAAATAGAAATATCTCCTATTTTCTAACAATGTGTGATGTAATAGAAATACAAGTTTTTTAATTAGTCAAATCCAAACCTTGATCATAGATTCGCTGTAAAGGCTCTTTCACGGCATTTCCGCATGGAATAAGTCTCATGCACCGAATATTCAAATTCATGGTGAAATAATCGCAGGACCGGCAACCTATTTTCCGCTGAGGACGTCCGCTATCATCATCAGTATCATATTTGTTCATTTGCCACTATAATCGTACTCTCGGTCCGCTCCATTCTCGGTCTTGTTGAGCACTGGTACAAAATATGAACAACAGATGGCGTTACGGCGGCCGTGTTTATTCAGTGGTGAAAAATGATGCATATGCCTGATATAAATAAGCATCTAAATAAACAATTTAAGTTTTATTTTGAAAAAAACAAGCGGTACTTGTTTTGACAAGTACAAGGGAAGGACGATGTGATGTGTGTTGCAGCCATTGAGAGTATTTTGGCCCAATGGCGCTCTGCAATAGACGACTACTCGCCCGAAATTTTCGGTCGACACGCGTGTTTTTTGGTATATTTCACGTTTTATTTGCGACACAACACGCAGACGTAGCATAAGATATTCGTGGAATGTCATGTAGGTAGCCACAATACATGCATAGGTACATTTCATCCAAGTGACTTGATATGTAGAGGAAAAATTCACCCGTTGATAATTTGCAGACAATAAGATTATTCGAAACCGCAACACACCTAGACTTAACCACGTGCGCATCGTGGCACATCTCTGGCGGCATAACAGAGCAGGTATGTTGATGCCGTCCTCACTTTTGCGGCCGGCACATTCATGATAGAAACATCGTTCATGCAGTAACAGCGCACTGCTGGCTGGTTCCAGCAGAAGGCGGTGTAGTGGCCGGTCTCGGCGCTGCCATGGTGTTCTACTACAGCATACAGATCATATACAAAGCTTCCAGAGAACTGCAAAGGCCCGCTAACCATTATACTGAGATCGAGGTCACTAACAGGCAAAAAAACATGAGTCTGTGTCTTGTGCAAGGTGTTTTCACTGTGGGAACACCGCTTCGGGTGTATAATCACCACAGGTGGCAGTCGCTCGATGCTGAACTTCTTGTAGGCGTCCTGTTGCCGCTGACAATTTGAACATGTCTAGCCTGAAATGTGATCGCCTTGCATGTACTGCTGGATACATCGGTGGAGACTAATTTGTGCCAGCGGGTCCGGATTTGGAGGCAGCGCTGACGACAGCAGAGTAAAGTTCCGAGCGTGACAGATTCGTAGCTGCAAATGGTGCAGAGAAGCACAGACTTTTCCTGCCCGTAGAAAAGCCGGGATATGATGGAATCGTTTGTCTGATAGAACTGATGCCAGGCAATATCACCAGCGCTGTAATCCTCCGTATATCACATTATCCTCCATCAATATCACCATCTGTCGTTAGATATCGTTTGGATAAATGAAGAATTAAAACCTCCTTTATTCAATTATGTATTACCACTTAACGGCCCGTAAAAATACAACAAAAAAATAAACCACCACTTTCTCCCGTCCCCACCACAACGCACACTGTCTTCTTCCTTCCTAAATTCCACGTGATTTTATTATTTATCTAACGAAGGGCAGCGCAGGCAACCGCCTGCAACAATTTCACTATACTCCCCTAATCCCCAGGACCATGACCGTACCAATCCGGTGGGCGCCTGTCCCTTGCGCTTATTCTGAGCGGGGCCTCCGCACTTGTGTTGTGAAGATTAGCTCCCGCATCTTCGATGTCATTTTCCGGGTTCGACATGTCTGACCTTGGACTTTGGGCGTTCTGATGTTCATGGCTGGTGGTAGCAGGAATTGCACTGCTGGGTTCACTGTCAGACGGTGCACCTGTTGGCACAGACGCCCAGGGCACCGGTGCACTAACATACACCAGGGATGAATCGCCAGCTTGGTTAGATCTCTCTAGGTGGGCATGCTCATCCAGCCTCGCATTTGGACTCCTGCTGCGATGCCGCAGGTCCCATATGTGCCAGGGCACTCAACCCACCCCGACGACTTGGCGCGCAACCACCTTTGTCACAACACCCCAGTGTGACCATTCAGTACAACGCGTCCCAGGTTCTCATCCAGACAGAATCACCTACATTAAAATTTGCCGCGGGAGGTAGGCCTGAGGTACACGTGAGGTGTGTGCTGACAGGAGTATCCTCAACTGGTCGCATGCAGTCTCGTACAGTGTAGCGGTAAATGTGACTATCTGGCGATTTGGCTGATGTGACACTGTCAAGGGGAGTGGCGTTGTAAATGTGCACGGCCTCTGCGATGTCACACCGCTTCCGAGTAGCGGCCACTTTCACTGTTCGGTGATTACACTCGACTATCGAGTTCCCACTCGGTCTGTGTACTGCACGAAAAGGCCGTGTCATTGTCAGCCAATATTTGTACTGGTGCGCCACCCTCGCAGAAAATTTGTCTAAGTTGAGCTACCACGTTGGCTGAGTCGCACTTCTGCAACGGTCTCCATAAGCTGAATCTTGATGGCCCACAATCCACCACAGTTAAGAAACCTTGCGAATGAAAGTGGGTGATATTAATGGCTAATCTCCACCATGTATCTGGTACGTCCAATGTCCCGGGACAAGTGCAGGCGCTGGATCAACAGCCCGACAAACGTCGCATCGTGTCACTACGCCGCGCACCATCGATCGTGAGATCGATGGAGAGATGTCACGACGTGCAAAGTAAAGTGTTCTTCGAATACCCGGGTGACCCACCTTGTGATGAACATCAGCGATAGAAGCTATGACCTCGGTAGAGCATTCTGCCTCTGTATTCCGAACAGCTGCTGCCACAATGCCAGTGTTCGACCGTTCGTTAAATGGGTCGTTTCGCACCCATTCAGAAGGTACACCTGTCAATTTGTCTGCGCGGTTCTGTGCCGAGCTGACAAAAGACACAGACATGGAAATCTTCATCTTGTCCTGGATCTGACGTATCATGTCGACACGACCCGAATAAGTATTTCACCTTGTGCTTTTGTAAGGAGGCGAGCGCGGTCGCTAAGGGCATCCTTAACCCATCGATAGACTGGCAGAATCGGTTTTGAGTTCAATCCTTTCCATGCCCCAGGAAGTCGCTAGATTGACACCTCGCACAGCTGCGTCCAGTTCTGCCATGTTTATGTGACTGGGTTCATCTTTTCGTAGCCAACATGCTCCTTCAGTGGTATCGCCGTCCACCGATTCTACAACGACTCCAGTAGTTATAGAACAAGCATCAGTCCATATTACTGCCTGATGCCCGCTTACATTTCAACGGCATCGAGCAGGGTCATCGCTTGCTAATCGTTTGACCACAAAGTTTACTTGCTCCTGCAAAGTTGCATCTTTTGTTTCACCGTACCATACACGGGTGAGAGCATTGCCGCGGCGCTTCATCCATGCTGTGGCTGGACTCAACCAACCACACACGGGTAGGTGAGCTACCAGGCAACCACACCTTGAAAACAAAGATCGACGCCTTATTGAAGCGGGAGGAGGCGCAATGGGATTATCACGCCTCCACTGGAACTCTCCCTTGACCGCATGCAGGTGAAGACCCAGCATACGTGCCCCGTTTGCTGCACGCTCTGGCGCCTTGCACTCAGGCCGAACATCGCAAAATGTGCAACGACGTCCTCGGCACTCGCAATATCCCCGTTTACACATCGATGGTCGACGTAGGGCTGGACAGCCCGTTCTATTGACGGGTTCTGGGAGAGTACCGCACGTACAACACTCTTCATAATGAGGGGAGCCACGCTCAACCCAAAACCGACGCGAGTGAGTGCATAGCGCTTTCCTTCGAATATGACGGTGTAAAAAGGCCAAAGCTGCTTGTCGGAACGGAGCTGTAAATATGTTTTTTAAGGTCCACCGCCGCTATATTATGACCGTGACGACGCATTTCCGAAGTTGATCCGCACAAACATCTGCGTCAGCTGTGTGTGCGACGAGGTGTTGATTTATTTCCCGGTAATGTAGCACCGGCCGCACCAGGGGTCGAAAAAGTTGCCATTTTGCCATTCTAAATGGTGACAGCTGGAGTTCCACCGGGTGACAAAAGTCACAAGTCGATTTACAAAAATGGCACCTCTAATTCTCATACACTGCAAAATCTGGATTGACTTGATTGGCCCATTTTAACCCTCTGCGACATAAGCTTTGTTCGACTAACCGTATTTGGTTAATGCGGTGAATTATTCGAAACATATTCGATCCTGGGGTCGAAAAAGTTCAGGCCCTCGTCTATCTCTCAGCATGGGCTGGTGACACGAATGGTGATAAAGTGCCATTGTCACCATTGCCCCCAGGCTATGTCACCGGCCGTATTCACTTCTCCTTCCGTGGTCGAACACATCACTGCTACAATCAGCTGAGCGGCTCGGCCTTCACTGCACTGCGCCATCCGCCGCATTAGGTGCTGTAAATATTTATTTATAAATAAGGCGCTGTAAAAATATAGAGAGCGGAAAGACAAGGAAGAGAAAGGAAAATATCGGTTGCTATCTTTCTTCCGCATGTGGTGGCAAGGTGGTGAGAGTATAGGTGTTGATCAGTCAGGTATTTTGGTACTAAGTATGATATAGAAATACTGCTTAAACCTGATATAGGTGCTGCCAGGGGCGCCGCCACGGAATTTTCGCAGGGGGGACAGACCCGGGCTGGTGCTGACCGGGGAGGAGAATTTTTAGTATATTCGGTACTTGACAGCATTAATAACCATTGACCCAAAAATTTGGGGGGGGACGTCCCCCTCTGGTCGGCCAACAGGGGGGACGCGTCCCCCGTCCCCCCGCTTTCGGCGCCCATGGGTGCTGCAGTGAAGGCAAACTTTTTGCCTCTGTGCTTACTGGTATGCCGAGTCGGGGACTCAAGTGGGGCACTTGTAACTGGGTACCTAGGTACCTATCTCTCTAAGTCCGTGCGTGGAAATCCTTGGGGGTCAGACCCCTCATTGGCGGAACCAGGAGCAACTTTGGAGGAACGAAATCAATGTTTGGAGGGGGCTCCATCAAGAATTTCCAAAAATAAAGTATTTTAAAAGGCTCTAAATTTGGATCTTTCAGTAGGCAAAAGACACTATTTTGGGCTTTGGTGGGGGCAACAGCCCCTTTGGCCCCCCTTGAATCAACCCTCGGACCCCCTGAATTTGGGTCTCCCATAGACTTTATATAGGGCTTGTAGTGCTGTGCCAGCATCAACTCACAGAGACCTCCAGCCCTGCCTCATGCAGTGCCTATTTGAGGCAAAAAATATTTTTGTTTCATCTTTGGAGTGTGTTGGGCATCAATATCTAGATTTAATAACTGCAAAACATCCCACTTCTAGTCTGCAAAATGTTGCGGATTGCCACAATGACAAGAATAATAACTTGTAGTTTGAGTTGTTTAGGAGGTAGCTTTTGGGGGTGGCTATGACTAGTAGGGATGGGGGTCAAGACCAGTGTGGGGCAGTCTATGGGGGGAAGAACAGTAGGTAAGCAGATTGTGTCAGGTTTTAGCATCTTATTAGGGTGGTTGTTTGGCATAGTGAGCAGTTTTAGGGTATTATGGTAGTAGGCAGATCACATCTCGCGGTTCAAAGGATCACATTAGAAGGTCCACTGATCAAAGGGTCTAATGTTCATAGGCTCTACACTTTGAAAGTTAGACGTTTTGAATAAGAAGTCCAACGTTCAAAAGGTCAAAAAAGGCGTGCTCAGATGCATGAGAGTGGGGTGCATGATGCCGCAGAGGCGTACGAAGACACATGATAATAGGAGGAAATGAGGGTTAGGTTAGGTTAGGTCAGGTTAGGTCAGCTCAGGTCAGGTCAGGTCAGGTCAGGTCAGGTTAGGTTAGGTTAGGTCAGGTCAGGTCAGGTCAGGTCAGTTGTGCATGCCCTTGGTCCCTATTTCCTAATCTGGGGATATCACCCCTTTTTCCAGATTCTGGGTGCGCCTCTGGTCTGGGTGCCACTTTGGGATATGTTTTAGAAATATCCCCACATTCTGCAAGAAAAGAGGTGAAACAGACAGAAGGACGGAGGGTTAGAGGAGTAGCATAAAGTGGTACTCAGACCAGAGGCGCACTCAGATTCTGGAAAGAGGGGTGATATCCCCAGACTAGGAAATAGGGACTAAGGGCATACACACCTGACCTGACCTGACCTAACCTAACCTAACCTAACCTAACCTAAACCTAAACCTAAACCTAAACCTAAACCTAAACCTAAGCCTGCCTAAGCCTAAAGCCTAAACCTAAACCTAACCTAACCTAACCTAACCTAAACTAACCTAACCTAACCTAACCTAACCTAACCTAACCTAACCTAAACTAACCTAACCTAACCTAACCTAACCTAACCTAACCTAACCCTCATTTCCTCCTATTATCATGTGCCTTAGCACGCCTCTGCGGCATCATGCACCCCACTCTCATGATGCATCTGAGCACGCCTCTTTGGAACTTTTGAACGTTGGACTTCTAATTCAATAGGTCTAACTTTCAAAGGGTAGAACCTATGAACATTAGACCTTTTGAACTTTGGACATTCTGATGTGATCCTTTTGAACCGTGAGATGTGATTTGCCTACTACCATAATACCCAGTTTTAGTACCTGCTTAGCTCATGCCTGTATGATAAATCATGTGAAGCATTGATGCTCATATATGGATTCAGACCTACCACCTTGAGATAGTTTTTTCTGTCTGTAGGGCACCACTAGCATACTGGGTGGTGAGCGCCACCACAAACTCATGCAAGCATCACGAACATAAAATCATTTAAATGTAACAATAATGCTTTTTGAGGTATTTCCATGGTAAAGGTATGTACATGGACATATTTGTGCCATGGTGTAAAATTTCAGCAGTCTTAAGAAGCCTGCCAAATTTTTCAGATTGGGGTCAGCAAAAGAAACTGCAGGGCACAAACATACTTGGGGGGGGGCAGAACTTGTAGTGCTGGGGCAAGCAGGGATGAACCACCAGATGTATATTTTAACATGGTGGATAGGTGAAGTATGTTGGTGGTTGTGGGCATTTGAGGACAGAATGTGATTTTTTGTGGCTTTTCATTTGCAGGTGAACAGCAAATGTGTTTTACCCCATATAGGAAAAGAAGGAAGGTGTGCCGCTGCTTCAGTTTTAAAAAGATTTTGCCTCCCCAATGTCCCTTGGCTTGAAAATACTAGTGAATACAAATGATAGAAGTCTGGTTTAAAAAAGTGTTTTGGGAGATAAAGCAATGATTAGCATGATGTGCTTTTCTCTAGCAATGATGCAAAATGTTTCAGAAATGTGAATAAGGTATTGAATAAAATGTTTAAAGCCAACATAATGGTAACTGCTGCAAGTTTTGCTGTGTTCAATGGCCAACACCCTGCAAAATGTATCTTGATATTAGTATTTATATTATTTTAAGCATTTAGAAAGAGAAAATTGATCTTGGCTGGCCAAGGGTAGGGACCTAAAAATGTTTGACAAATCAAAGAGCTGTCATAACAAGATTTTATCTAGACAAGCCATGTTCTTTCTGCCTGTGTCATGCACAGATATGGTTGCTTGGAACTGTAGTGCATTCATCAGATCAGAAGTTAAAACAGAGCCAGTGTAACTAGTTGATAAATTACCAAAAATATTTTCATTCAGCATGACTTTGCAATCATGCAACAGATCCTCTTAATGTGGCTCCTGCCTTGTCTGCGAAACATTGTAGGTGTTATTAGTTTTTGCTGGAGCAGCAGGTGTATAGGTTTGGAATGGGTTTTAGGCATTTGGGACTGTGGGAGAGGGGATTGGGGAAGTCACTTAAACTTTATCAAATACAGGCAAATTTTTATGACAGCTTTAAGGATGCTTTAAGAAAGCTGTCTATATAGAAATATGAAGGGAATATTCATGATTGGAAGGAAAGTAAGCTCACCCACATATCTGGCTCAATTGAGGTGTATTGTGCAGTGTGCTAAACTGTATACATGTTTTTGCATATTTTTTACACTCTTAAACCCTTGCACATTTTGGGAATGGTCAGGTACAATGTTATCCCTCAACATGCTATCGCACAATCTTTCACATGTAGAACTATTATTTTAGCGAAACATTATGTTTGGCCTGGAGCCTATTTTGCTGGTCCTCATTTGGCACTCTTTGTACGCTGAGATGTTTTGGGACTTCTTGCTCTATTTTTTATGCCACTGCTATTTTAAAACTGACTTTAAAAGCTCTTAAAGTATGGAGTAAGTTTTGAGAAAGAGGATACAAAATGCTGTCAATTCAGTTACATAATCCCTTTCCTCTGCGATGCCGACAACTAGAGAACATGGTTGCTTGGGGCCTGCTTTGGTTTGATACAGGTGGGGCTGGGGCAATGGCGTAGCCTAGGGGTCCGTGGACTCCTCTTGGGCTTACTGTTCACTGTAAAGCAGGAATATGGGTGTTGGTGCTACCCCCTCCAGTTTGGTCTTGGGGACCCCGATAATCAGTCTTGGAGGGCCCCAGAGAATTGGGGCTCCGAGCATCCTACTCGGGGCCCCCGATCTTTTGGCCCTCGGGAATCAGTCTCTGGAGCCCCTAAACATTGGTCTCGAACATCACTCCCGGGGGCCAGGGACATTGGTCTTGGGGGCCCCGAATATCGGTCTTGGGAGCTTCCGAATATCACCCTTGGGGGCCCCGAGACCACTGCTCGGGACCAAGATCGGAAGGTCTCGGAAAAAAGTGTTCAGGTAGATGTGCCTGTGTTGAGAATATGATGGTGACTGAGGTGGATTTCCTGGGATTGATAAAGGTACACATTTTAGGGGCATCAAACATCGGTCTTGGGGCCCCCGAGCATTGCTCTTGACTCGGAGACCGTGATCATCGGTCTCCTGGACACCCCCACACTCAACATCATTCTTGGAGGCTCCCGAGCATCACTGGATCCCTCTGAGCTTGGTCTTGGAATCCCTCGAGAATCCGTATCGGGGTCCCCGAATATCGGTTCCGAGCATCGCTCTGGGGGGGGCGAGACCCCCGGAGCGATTCTCGGGGCAGCGAGGCAGATGTTTGGGGCCCCCAAAGCGATGCTCGCGGAGTCCGAGACCGATGTTCGGGGGCCTCCGAGACTGATTCCCGGGGTCCCCGGAGGTCAAGTTTGGGGGCCCCGAGACCAATGCCTACGCTTTCAGGAACAAGGTCAGCTCAAAGCAAGTGAAGTGCTCGTTCAGTGAGCAAGGTCAGTTCGAGCATCGCGCTCAGAAGCCATCGTGAATCGGTCTCATGGACCCCTGAACAGCGATCCTGAGCAATGCTCTCGTTCTGTCTCCCGAAACTGCTGCACGAGAGCAAGCTGGGGGGGATCTGAGAGATGTTTATGAACATCAAGTGTGCGAATTTGTTTGTTTTATAATGTTGTGACTGTATAACCTTTAAAATATCACAATCATATTATTGCGTGATAATATCTTTCTTCACGGCAAATATTCAGCGGTAACACTTAACTGCTACCCTCTTGCTGCGAGTTTCTTTATCTATAATTTTCTAAGAATAATCACTGAAGTGACATTGGAATATTTCGCTGCTCAGCAGGCACAAGTGCATGTGGTGAGTGGTGAGAGCCGCCAATTGCAAACTCTGAAGATTATTCTCCACCAGAAAGTCCTTCCTCATCTGATCCCGTCCGTCCAGAGCGGTGAGATTTTCTCCTTCCTTCCTTCCATGACATGTTCGTAAGATATCCAGATATCACAATTCTTTTTAAATATTAATAAAGTGCGCCTTTTCCAATCATTGAAAGGAAAACCCTGGGTGAAGTTCACTGTGCTTTTTGGAAGAAATATTTACTCATTAACAGGTGGGTATGGAGGGAGGCATTAAGCTATAAAGGGTCCATTCTGAAGGTTAGGCTCCAAGCCAAATCCTGGTCGCGCCACCTGCCTCCGCCATGAGGGGTCCGTCGGAGTTGGCTGCGGGCATGCTGGGATCGTGCGAGCCACAGCGCGCAGCTCCCTATCGATGATGTCGACAGTGGCCGCGGGAAGCCATGCTACAGCTGCGAACTCTTGTCACTTCGTGGTTGTAGCCATTAGCCACTGTCTGCAGCTTTAGCTTCTGCTTATCCAAGCATCTTCCGGTCAGCTGTGTAGCTGCGTTACCCCTGGCTTGACTTTCGTGCATGAACGTTAAAATGCAATTTATCCTATGTGTGGTCCTGATTGCCAGGGGCGTATCCAAAGGGGGGAGCGATCGGCCCCACCCCCCTGGGCTGACCTTAAGCACTGGAAAGAAACGCCTCCCGCCGCAGCCGCTGGGCCACCGCAGGGTAAGCCCTGCGGCTTTAGCTAGGCCCCGCAGGCTTCCAAATCAGGGAGAAATAAAAGTTGATTTACGCCGAGAAACCACAGCGTAAAATTTGGAAGCTCCGGCCATATGGATAAATTTACCACTCCAGAATACATACGCAAAGATGCGTACAGAACAGAGCGGTGGCATCGTCATCAAAACACACAGGGCGAAACAGTCGAAGCCCTCGACGTTTCCCCTAGACTTTTGGGTATAAAGTGTGCAAAAATTCGTAACGTAAGATGGGATTACTTTGAAATCGTGGAAAACTTCCAACAGTGTTAAGGATTGATAAAAATGTTCTTTGATTCGAAAATTGTTCTGTTGAAAGTGTTGCAGAATTATCAAGGAAAAATAAAAATATATAAGGGAAGCGTATTTACTTGGTATTTACGAAAATGCAAAAATTTCATGGATTTCCAACGCTGCAGAAATGTTCTAGTATGGCGCACGGCGGAAAATTGATAATTGTCTGAAAGCCAACTGCGTAAGAATCCTCACCCAAGTATTATTTTGCCCCTGTTCCAAATGTCACCCGAATTCAGGTCTAGGGGCCCATTTTAATGTATTTCGGGGCCTCTGAAATCGATCTCAGGGCTCCGAATGGTTGTCGTTTTGGATCTTCGATGGTTGGGAAAAATAAAAAAATCTATAAGGGAAGCGTATTGACTTGGTATTTACGAAAATGCAAAAAATTTCATGGATTTCTAACGCTGCAGAAATGTTCTAGTATGGCGCACGGCGGAAAATTGATAATTGTCTGAAAGCCAACTGCGTAAGAATCCTCACCCAAGTATTATTTTGCCCCCGTTTCAAATGTCACCCGAATTCAGGTCTAGGGGCCCATTTTAATCTATTTCGGGGCCTCTGAAATCGATCTCAGGGCTCCGAATGGTTGTCGTTTTGGATCTCCGAGGGTTGCTGTCGCAACCCCCCCTCCTAATGCTGGTTTCCGGGTCTCCAGCTTTTGGCCTCGGAGGCTCTCCGAGTGTTTATTTTTTTACTTTTCGGCTCCTGGCCTTTGCCAACATCACAAGCTACTGCCCAATTTCCCGTATATGCGGAAAAATTCCGGGAATTGATGACTGTTTCCCTATGTCCCACCGTGCCGCACAAGGTGGTTGGCAGTCATTGCCAGGACAAGGCTATGGTTAAGCATGAGAGCCAACCCTGCGCCCAGCGGGTCCCGGGATTTGAACCCGAGACCCTTATCTCAGAAGGCAGGCGCGTTACCCCTGAGCTACACTGGTCTCTACACTGGGCCCCTGAAAAGCTTCTGGGCCTCCTTTGGTTCACTCGGAACCTCTGAGTCTGCGACCGGGGCCCTCACAATTATCCCAGGCCCACTGCTGCGGAAGTCGGGCCCCTATTCTCAGCAGTTGCAGATAATTTCCCTGTTTTCCACTCGGGCTCCCTGTGGTAGAAGCCGGGCCCCCAGCGGTTGAGCTGGGCCTCCTGTGGCTATCCGGGCAGCCTGACATGCTTCCGGGTGCCCTTTAGTCCCATTGGAACATCTGAGTCTGCGACCGGGCTCCTCCGAATTACCCCCAGCCCACTGCTGCCGAAGCCGGGCCCTATTCTCCGCAGATGCAGATAATTCCCCTGTTATCTACCCGGGCCCTCAGTGGGTACAGCCGGGCCCTTTGCGTTTCACCCGGATCTCCTGTGACTATCCGACCCCCTGAAGTGCTTCTGGACCCTTGTGGTCTACTTGCGACATATGTGTTTGCGACCAGGTCCCTCACGATATCATGTTGACATGTTGTGGCCGAAGCCAGTCCCCTACTTCTAACATTCATGCCCCCCTCCCCCATTGTCTACCTAGGCCTGACTTCAGTCGGTCTCTGCCTTGCTTGCGGTTACCCCTTTGGTATCGGCCCTCTGTGGCTGCAACCTCCGTCTTTGCTTGGGAGCAATAGGTAACTCTTTATTCAAACAGGCCACATAATATTTGATGCGATTCGGGATGGTCCTGATCACTGATCCTAGCGGACATTTGGTCAACCCCTGTATTTGTGGAGACCCAATCCAATGTTGAGCGGACCTCAGCGAATTTAGCGCCGGTGCATAGCTTTGTGACCCACCAGAGTTCATGAAGTTGTCTGCCTCCCAAAACGGAGGTTAAGGTTTTTTTGCTCTTTGAAATATTATATATATATATATATATATATATATATATATATACATTTTTAATGAAAATTTATTCCTTGCACAGTCCAGCCCCCAAAGCTATTCCTGACCCCCTATCAAGGACCCTTTGGTAATTCCTGGATCCGTAACTGCTGATTGCTCACATATACTTCCTTCGGCTTAAACGTTAGATAAATATATCAAAACTTTTAGCTCTGGCTTATATTGGGAGCATAATACACAAAAACAATGATAAACGGTGTAATAACTGAAAGAAATAAGGGTTTTGGTAGCATTTTTTTATTTGATGACACATTCGTGATGTGGAATTTCAAATGGTGACACGCCAGCAACTTTTTTGACCCCTGGGCCGCACTTTCGATTTGTTTTGCTGCGTGACTGCCATAAGAGGTATTAATCCCCGTGGAGGTTCATATATTTCCTTTTCATACGGCACAAGCCAGCCATCCGATATCCAAGATTTTAGTTCAGTTTCAAATTCGTGCTGTGATGTTCCCGGGACATTATATTCTGACACTCTATTTTTTTAGAAATTCTGGTGGCAGACCATTCCTCCATTTCCAAGAGACCAGCCATGAACATTCGACAGGTTTGAAGCAAGCGACGAACGCAGCCGACCCGGGTTCAAGGCCCGGCGGCTTCCCTGAACAACTAGCAAGCTGGCTCCCGAGAAACCCTTCCAACAGGGAAAGAGTTGGCGACGCCATATGACCCTGGCAGTTGTTGCGTCGATAAGCCCCAAAAATTATTATAGGCGAGCGACGAAGGCCGGAGCATCCACATCAAGAAGAGCTTTCACCACGGTTCCACAAAACCATACTTCGTTTGGTGTTCGCACCTTAACACCGCCAAGGGATGATATCCCATTCATTCCTAGAATCATATCATGCCCCATTGGCCGGCCACTCATGATTAGTGCTTCAACCCATGTTTTTTTTGCCCAGGCGAAGCCTCTAAGCAAACCTTGCCAATCCCACAGCAAGGGACACGGTCGTCACTCATCGTAAAAATGTCTACTTGTTGCCTTTTCCACAGTATACAACGCTCCGCAGCCACAATGTTGTCCGTACATTCAGTATCGACTAGAACTGACGATTTCTTCCCGTTGATGGGGATGTATATGATGGAAAGAGCACCTTTATTTACTGCTGAGGAGACGACACCGCCGCTGACTCAGCATCTCCCAAGCCGTTTCCCAAGTTTCTTTTGGGACAGTACGGTGATATATGTCCAACCTGGCCACATGTCCAACAGCGTCTGGCTCGGTTTACTCCCCGCCACGGACGCTCTCGTTGCGCTGCCGCTACAGTTGTTACTCGCTGATCACTCAAGATAGCACGTGAGCGTGACACAACACTCGGCAGTAGTAAGTTGTCGGCCCTAGTGCTGGCCCGCATTGTCTCACAAACTCCTTCTGGGAGCCCTGCCACGAACGCAAACAGGAGTGTGCGGTCGGGCTCACCCCCAAATAGGGCCACCAGTCGACGGAGATCGGCCAGAAAAACGTCTGGCGACTCCCTGGCCTCCAGCCGACGATTGCTAAAGGCTTCATATGCACCAAAGGGATCAAGGGCGAACGCGGCATACAAGGCGTCTCGCACCGCCAGGAGGGAGCACCGACTTTCTGCTGGCAGCTGCGACCAGACAGAAAACACCCCTCCAGTCAGACGCAGTGGAAGAACGGCCATCAAGTCCGCTCCCCATAACTCGTAGAGCAACATAGCCCGTGTGTACCATTCCACAACGTCTTCCCTACCATCGAACTGCGGAACAAGTCTCACGTCGAATGTTCCCATTGAAGACATCGAAGTGGTTGCGCTTCTCTCGGTCGATCCGTTCGTTTCGTTTTGTTCCGCCATGGCCGGAATAGCTTGTTGTTAGATATCGTTCGGATAAATGGAAAATTAAAACCTTCTTTATTCAATTATTCATTACCACTTAACAGTCCGTAAAAATACAACAAAAAACGCCACTTTTTTCCCGTCCCCACCACAACACACACTGTCTTCTTCCTGTCTAAATTCCACGTGGTTTTCATTATTTATCTCGCGACGGGCAGTGCAAGCCACCGCCTGCAACGATTTCACTATACCATCGTAGCGCTGTAATCCTCCAACACGTGTGTTGCATGCGGTTCACTCGCTACTTTCAAGCGAGTGGGCGAGGCTTAGGGCTTACGACCAATCAGACTACTGCAGCCATATGGAAGGTTCTCTTCAGGACAAAAAGCAAAAAGCCCCTTTACTTTGAACTTGAAAGCTGGCGGAAATCTTATACCGAGAGCTTTAAGTGAAATTAGATATGCCAATAGCGGTTTCTCAACACGCTCTACAAGACTGCTATCTCAGTTCACACCCCATTATAAAACTAGAACACTCTCTTTAATGATTGCTGTAAAGCGGAAAGGCAAGGGTGGCAAGGCAAGGTTTATCAGGACACTTTGTGCAGTTATTCGTGTATGGTGCAATTTTTGACTGGAAGAATGCCTCATGAACCATGCAAAACACTAACCATTAATCAGGAAAACCCAAAAGGTTATACCCGTAAAACATAAGGGAAATAACCAAACTTGGCAACAATTGAGGGCAAGGAAGACAAAATTTAATTATCTAAATGTTATTTTGAAGTTAAAGGTCTTGCTCTCTTTCGTAGCCCGCCAACTGAATAATTCGATTTTTTGTTCCCATGCATATGATTTTATGGTTCCTGCAAAAGTGGGTCATGAAAGAATTTTGCGACATTCTCTATGTTTCAGTAGGTTGTTATTGCATAAAGGAGGAGAACGACTGGCGCCGGGCGGCCCTGAGGCTATTGCAGACGAGGTGTTTTTGCGAGAATCTACTCAGCCGTGGATTCTCCTGCTTCACACCACATTTACTTCAAAGCAACTGAAAGTGTCAGGCCGTCCGTCTCTGTTGCAGTGTCCTGATGAAGCCAGCAGTTCGGATGTGGGCTAAACGACTGCTCGTCGTAGTTTCCCAGTCAGGCTGATGTTGATTTTAATGAAGGGAAATAGATGAAAGCGTTTTACGCTGTCTTCATTTTTCACGCAAAGAAGTGGGCTGGTAGATTATTTCAGACCTTAATCAATTCTCATATGGTTTTATCTGAAATCGCATTCGATGACGATTCAACTCTCGCCCTGGTGGATCTGCGGGTGTTTGAACACCCTACTCGGGTTTTTACTCGGGACCAAAAAATGACGTCACGAAGCGCTACCCTGCTCGGCACTGCTCATCCTTGATTAATTCTGCAACTTTTCCCAAAGTCTTCAGGTCAGGTCATCTCAGGTCAGGTCACCACTGCATTTCAAGTTACCTCACATTCAAAAATTTTAAGATACCATAAGTGAGAACAGGGTCATCTATCCAATTGAAACTCATACCCCACAATGGACCCATCAAGTGGTACAAGCTATATTCCGGGAATTTCATATCGATGACCTAGGGTCAGATACGGATCATGACTTCTCCATTAGAAATGCGTGGGGAAAACGGAAGTTGGACGAAAAATTTCTCTTTTTCCATTGATAAAGCTTATAACGACTTTTCTCTAAATCGTAGTATCCTAGTCGCCTTTCCAGGTTCATGTTGCATATTTGGACTTGTGACTTCTGAGAGATCATCTGGGGCTACTTAAGCAGGTTTTCAGTTTTGGGTCAATGACTTTACAGGTAATGATGATAAAGCTTTTATGTTGATACCATTATGTTTGGATTATTATTGCGAGTCCATTGATATGCATATTGACTACGCTATGTCAGATGGTGACATTGACCTGACCTTAGGCCAAGCCATTTTTATCTATTGACCTAGTATAGTCATATCATACACCATTCGATTCGCCGTAAGGAGATGAAGCGAATAGTGCCTAAAAATGTTTCCAACCCAACTTTTTCAGACGTTAGAGCCCAGAAATTCATATCTAAAATGCCACAGTGTTTGACCTGTCATGACCTCGATATTGACCTGAGCCAAAAAGCAGCTAAAGAGAGTTAGGAAAAGGCCCATTTTGGGGTTTGTAGGGGCTAGGATAATCTACCCCACACCCAATTTTCATAGACCTTAGTCATTACCTTGATGGTAAAGCGAGATCATATATGTCAAATTCTGTCTGTGCAGGGTAGTCATTGGAAAATGCCGTGATTTTGCCATAAGAAGCTGGATATAAAGCGAAAGTGGCCTAAATTAATAGAGGAAAGGTCCGAGGCAATGTTCTCTGAAAATTTTAGGTCAAGGTCGTTCAAGGTCATTGACCTTTGCCGTCAAAACATTGCCTTTTGCATGTGACGTATACTGCAACTAGCACTATGGCAATCGTCGGGCGGGAAATCAGGTTTGACCTTGACCCATGACTTTTGACCTGAGCCTGCGACCTTGAACTGAAGATTGAGTGACCTAGCTTATGACGTCATAACATAATATACGTCATATTTGGCGTCGCCATCCGACCGAAGGCACTAGGGTCAATGACCTTGGACATGGTGATACGACCTTGACCTTTGGCCTTTTATTTGGACTTGACCTTCATGGGAGGTGACTGTGACATAAAATAATCATCATATACTGTTGTGACATCACCACTCGGTCTATAATACCGTCGAGGTTGTGCGGCCGCGCCCAGTCCTTGTTCAATGAACAATGCTTAGCTATGTACTTGAATGCAAGGTAGTCTTCCGTTGCAATAAATTCACATGTATTGTGATAAGCTGCATTGCTTGGGTGCAAGTAATTAGGATTCTCAACATCCTTGATCTAGATTTTTCACAAAAGACTAGGCCCATGACTGTGTGTGTGGAAAGCGTATAGGGGCTTTGCACCAGGTATTATCTGGGGAAGAAACTAGATCCATTAGCAAAAAATGGTTACTAAATTATAAAATTAGCGGTATCGAAGCACGTAGAAACAGGTGTTCACATGCCCGATCCATTTTGGCTGTTGGCCAGTGAAGTGGCGCCTTTTTTGTTTCGTAGTTGCACTTTAAAACACTGGCATGAAATGACCCAGCCTGATAGCCTACTCGTGTACTAAGAGACGATGGTATTACCAAAAATATAAAATGGAGATGTTTGTTGCATGAATATTCGTTGCACCACTCACCTAGTACAATTCAGAATCCAACATAGCTGCATTGAAAGCATAAGACGTTGGCTCATTATAGCTCAATACTAACCTCGCTGCACCTGAAAGACTTCATAACACACCCGACCCCACTTCTTTGAAGTCCTTTAATGACTGAATTTCACCTCCATGATTCAGAACCTACTTTACTCTCCTGTAAGCTTTATCGTCTGTTCGTCTAATGTTCCGGAACATTTCCTCTTGTCCTTTCCCTCTGTAGTCGTCGGCTGCCTGTACGGACACAACAAAATAGAAAGTCCCCAATGAATGAAGAAAATGCGTAGGAAATGAGCCTTGGTGAATATTCGAGAATGAAAAGAAATGTTTGAATACATTTGTTAAATAAAAATCGTTTATGATTAATTTACATTCCGCAAGAACTTCGTGTCTATGTTTATGAAAGGAGCAAGCTCCTTGCAACAATTCCCACGATGAAATATTAGCACAAATTCAAGACCCTAAAGAGACAAGAATAATTTAAAAGCCTCATGCCCGCTTCACTCCGCCAACGGAGCGTCTGAGCGGACGGGAGCGGAACGTAACTAGCGCAAAAATACAATACCTGAACCAGAGATGGCCTACGCTACGTTACGTTACCGAATTACGCTACGTTAAAGTTCGATTTTGGCCAAAACTACGCTATGGAATTACGCTACGTTATTTGCATCGACTTCCGAATTACCGTACTTGAGCTACGGCAACGGTAAAAATATATGTTACCACGATATCAATACTTTGTTCACGCACTCATACTTTACTTGGTAGGCCCGTTAGGCCTCCGACGTTGTTGAACGACTCAAGTGGCTGGACGCCAAACACCTCATCCAGTATCACACTGCATGCTCCGAACACAAAATCATACACACTCGCACACCACCACAAATAGTACACACAATAGGCCCTCCCCGCAGCACAATACACAGCCACGCAACACGCCGGTCAGCGGAGCTGTCCCTGCCGCGAATCCGCTGGGAGGCAGGCCGACGTCGGCTTGCGTACCGGGGAGCAGCTCTGCTGAACGAGCTGGACATCGGAGAGAACACGCTGTTCAACCCCACTTTAAGAGCCCTGCTAATAGAGAGGCAGTGGGGAGAGTTTCGTCAGCGCTAGTTTTATGTATGTTGTTGTGCGCGGTGCGTGTTCCCGAGTGTGATCTGGTCTTATTTTTATGGTACGCTTTTATCCTTAGTTTTTATCGTTAGTTTTACCTACCCTGTCTTACCATATGACGTGGAAACGTGAAAAAACCACCTACTTGTTTTATCAACGTGTGCGGACGTTTCCAAATACATTCTGACATTCTAACCCTTGCGCCGGTTGGGGGGTTTGTTTGAACACCCCCTCGGGTTTTACCGGCGTAACGAAAAAACGGCATGCGCAAAACGCCGCCGTACTTGGCACACTTTATCCTTGATCAATTCCACAGCTTTTCCCAAAATTTTAAGGTTGGGTCCAGTACTCAGGTGACAAGTGCAGGTTAAGTGACTTCACTTCCAAAAATGTTTAAGGCGTCATAAGTAAGAAAGGGGGAATCTATCGGATTGAAACTGATACCACATACCTTACAGGCCTTACAAGTACTACAACATATATTCCAGGATTTTTCATATCGATGACCTAAGGTCAGGTACGGAGCATGACCTCTCCGTTGGAAATACATGGGAAAACAAAAATTGGGCTGTATTTGTGTAGATAAAGCTGCTAATACCTTCCTATTCTCTAAATCGTAGCAACCTCGGCTCCTTTCTAGGTTAATTAGGGGAAGTTGGGTGTATTGCGCCCGCTTAAGGAAAAACGCTTGTGGTTGGCCGTATGTGCAGTTTTAGGTGATGCAAAGACTTATATCATAAAGCCTGATCATTTCTACACAATTTGAACGCATTCCCAGACCTGAATATCACAAAGTTTTATAGCAAGTTCGAATTTGGTAAACCATTGCAAAGGGCGCATTTAGGTCAGGTATACTGTTAATTGCGCCAGGGGAGGGGGCGCAATTACTTCTAATTGCGCCCTATGAATAAGCACTGTGCAGTTACGAAATAAGTTAGGAAATAGCAAAGCGACAGTAATAAATAAGTCAGGATTGAGTGAAGTTTCCGATTAGCCTGCATCACACGTCTTCAGAATAATGCGTGCAAATACTGTGACGATCTATGTTTGTCGGAATTATCGGCTTATCAACTGCCAGGGTCATATCGGCTGGAGTATGCACATGACCACTGGAATATAGGAGGAAGCGAGTCAGTCCGAACTGCAGTAGGTATATTGTGTGATATACCAACTTTCAAACGAAGGTAGCCTCATGCACCATGCATACCTAATGCATCCAACATCATGCAGCACGCTACCTTTAACGAGTCACCTGCACCCATCGCATCGTGCCACGATCGATGATCGTGGTGGTAAGCAGGTATGAACACTTAAAAACGTAGAACAAGAACATAACCTCGATTGACCTGTCACGAACGTTTGCTAAATTGCAAAAGCTACATACAAAAACAGACGGATCGCCACCAGAGCAGGCCTGGTGGCACCGCTGCAGACTAAACGTAGAACACGAACATAACCTGATCAACCTTTCGAGAACATTTGCTTACTTGCAAAAGTCACAGATAAAAGCAGATGACCCTCCACCAGAGCAGGCCTCGTGGCACCACTGTTGACACTTGCTACACTGCAGCCATATTTCGTTCACCCCAACCACCGATTCTCCGCAGAAAATGCAGATGTCAACTGGATGAGATACCTTTTGCTTTCTTGGAGTCTTCGCTTTCTTCTTTCCTCTTTTCTCTCTTCCAGCCGTGTTTTTCTCTTTTTCAACCAGCGCTCGCTTTACTGGTGAGCTTGTCAAGATCACGGATCGCTGGCTCTTGACACGTCTTTTGACCTCCCTTGGGGTAGGTTTCGGCACAGACAATATCTCATTAAGGATTTCTGATGTCACTGGGACCTTGCCTGACGACGTGGCTTCCATCAGAATCTGAGCGATGTGGGAAACTTGCCTTCGCTGGGCCTCCTCTGCTGGCATTTCCAATTCCGGTGGGGCCCCAGTATCAACAGTGCCGTTGCTGCAGGATGGGAGGGTACCATCACCATGCCCATGCACACAGTCTCCGTCACACTTTGCACCAGCATTACTCTCATCTCCAAGAGATTTTCCTTTGGCACCAGAAACGTCACCCTGTGCTGTTACAGCTTCACCCATGGCATCGGCACGGTCTCTCGCAGTCTCTTCGTCCTCGGTGGCGCCCCTCTCAGGAGCATCTCCCTGCGAACCTGCATCATCATCCTGAGCACCGGTGCCGTCTTGAACTGTTCGATCCGCCAGTACGTGGATAGCCGCCACAAAGTCTTCATCGGAGAATACCTGATCGTCAAACGGCATGATGCCGGAGGCCTTGAAGCCATTTACAGCGTTCCTTGGTGCCGCTGCTTTGAGGTACGCGGCACCGAACACCTCGGAGACTTGGTGCTGGGTCACCCTTTGGCCTGGGTTCTTCCGCAGCCACCTGTGGATCTCGTCTTTGTACCACGTCTTCAATGGACCAAAGACTGCGACGTCCAGCGGCTGCAGTCTGTGTGACGTGTGTGGAGGCAGGGTGAGGATCTCCACCCCACTCTCCTCGCACAGCGTTAGAGCCTCGATGGACACGTGGCTGGTGTGGTTGTCCACGATGAGGAGTACTCTGTTCTTCACTGTTGCTCCCGTCACCTTGATAAAGTGACGCAGCCACTCCACGAACGTGTCCTTCGTTGCCCATCCACTGTCTGATGTTGCAAAAATTGTTCCAGGGGGCACTCCTCGTTTCAGGGACTCATTCATACGCTTCCTCGCGAAGATGAGCTGGGGAGGGATGAACACACCAGCTGCATTGCAGCAGCAAACAGCTGTTGTAGTCTGCCCTTTCTCAGCGCTGGTCACAATGCCAACCTGGCGACTGCCCTTTCCAGCTAGAATCTTCCGGCCGGGCACGGTTGTGGGCACGCCAGTCTCGTCCATATTGTAAACGTGGGTCGGCCCGTACCCGTGTTTGTCATTCAGTTTCTCCAAGTTTTGGAAGAAGAGCTCGACCTCAGATCGTCTGAATCCCCCAAGTCGGGAGATACTCGTCGACTCCGGAGTCCGTACCCTTATCTCCGGGTGCCTCTTAAGGAATCTGGTTACCCAGTCGTGCCCGGCCATCTTCATATCCTTATCGAAGGGATGGTTGATGTTCATGAGTTCAGCAACATCAAATGCTAGTTTCCGCAGTTCCATGCGCGTTATTCCATAAAACGCAGAAGCCATGCTGAGGACGTGAGCTTTGAAGCGATCCTCGAACTCCGCACTGAAAACTGGTAGTCGTCCCTTTCTCCCTGGTCTCGGTGGCGACCCGATGGTGTTGCGCACTCGGCAGTGAAGGTGATCACGGAGTGTTGTACGTGGGATGCTGGAAGGGGAAAGGACAGTATAAGGATATGTATCGTCATTTAAATGAATGTACTGCCGGATGTAAGGTCAATGCATGGCAACAACAAGGATGCAAGGATAGAAACTGGAAGGTAGAACATAAATACCCAGACTGAGAAATAAAAAATTATTCATTAGACATGTCAAGGAAAATGGAAGTCAATGCCATTCCAATTCCATCGGCCGTACCTTATACCCAAATTCATTCAGTAATTTACATCTTCAACAAAACTTGTTTGAAGTGTCTGGGCTACCTGCAGAATAGATGGGATATCGTATGCCATAACTAGATCTGTAAATCGTTGTTACCTGAACTGCTGGCAAGCTTTCCGGATTGAGGATCCATTCTTGACAGCGTTCACTGCTCTGGTGAGTGCTTGAACGCTCCAAGTGGGTGGTGACATTTTCTGGAAAGGATGTGTTTATAAGGTTAGGTATATCGGTATCATGAGTGAACACTGTACATGCATATCCGCATAGGCGCAGGAACTTTTTCAAGTTGGGGGGGGCAAGGGTTGTCGTCGGTTGCGGGTTACGGGTGACTCGACCATTTCTTTCCACCAAACAACATGCATCGGCTCGAAGTTGGGGGGGCACTGCCCCCACAGTCCGAAAGTGTGGGGGCAGCCGCCTCCATTGCCCCCACGATTCCTGCGCCTATGCATATCCGTGAGGTATAGGCAGGTACAGAGGAGGATCCAGGATCCCAAGGGGCTGACCCCAAAACTCGCACGAATCAAAGTGCTTTGAAAGGTACCCGCTATAAAAAATACTGGTATCGGAGGAAAAACTTGAGAAACATTGCTCTGCAAAGTACCTACGATTAATTTTCTGTCTTGCTAAATGCGCCCACCCCTCATTCAATTGCGCCCGCGGGCGCATTTACCCATGGCGCATTTGAAATTTCTGAACGCAATCAAACATGGCTGCCTGTTGGAACAGGTTCTTCGCAGAAACGACCGGTAGAAGGCGGAAAATACACAAAAATATGCCTATTGTAAAATGCAAGTCATCGCTCTCCCCCAAATATAATTGAGTTCTTATTTTTCGATATTATAAAACCCTAAATGTCGTAAGAAACCTAGTAATATATAAAAATCGCAGATTTTGCGGAGCTGTGACCTACCACCGATGGCTGTGCGACGGAAAGAGGAAGTACTTAGTGATGGAAACAAAATGGTAGTGCGTAAAATCAAATACCACTTCAGGATTTCTGTGGAGGGTGGGGGGCGCAATTTGTCGCATGGGCGCAATACACCCAATTTCCCCTAAAGCGATTTAATGCATTTCTCGTGAAATTGTTTTAAGTTTGTAATTTTAAAGCAATGGTGTAACGAAAATTTATTAACTACTTCATTTTAATTACTAAATGACGCGATAATTAATGGTCCTCTAGTATGCATATTCATTTCTCGTCCCCCTCCCATTATAAGTGCAGTCGCACTCAGACAAAGAGCTCTGCCAGTTATTGCGCAGTAGCCTGTCGGTTCATGACCACGGGTCCATCGTACGATGCACCCCAGCCAACGCCCTATGACGTATCGAACGCTCATTGGCTCACGAGATCTGACGCTGGTGTCACGCCACTGTCTGGCCTTGGATTGCATCAGCATTTCATCAGCCTCCAGACCAGTGCATCGAACCATACTCAGTCGCCTATGACGTATTGTATTGTGATTGGTCGGCGTATGTAACCAAGCCTGCCGACTCGGCGTATATAAGGAGCGCTGAGCTAGCGTCCCTCAGAACAAGAGGAGAACATGAGAGGCAATGCAGTGAGAGTGTGTAGCAGACAGTTGCAGAGTTGCAGTGTTGCACCGTAGTACTAGGCCGTATTATGCCGAGTCAGCCCAGAACAGCTGAGAGACTTTAGAGAGACATGCAGAGACAGTGAGAGAAAGTGCAGTGACAGAGATACCTGTGTGTGTGCAAGGACAGCCACAGAGCAGATGTGAGTACAGACTGATGAGCTCAGCTCATAGTAAGGCAGACGCCCACAGTGCTGCAGAAGATAGCATGTCAGTAGAGTGATGAAGGACTTGTAAAGTCAAGTACAGACAAGAGAGTGTTGGAATTTTGGCTAAGTTGCATCACCTGTTCACAACGCCAGGTGCAAATAAATCGACAATTAAGGAAACAACGTATCTTCGTCGAAATACGATCAGAGGTCCTACCAACTTGAAAACCATCATTCACAGCCATACCTAAGAGCACTTCTTGGTAACAAAAAGATTTGGCGCTTCGTGACCCGGATTGAATTACATCGGATCAAGTTACACTTCAAAAATTGCAAGTTTGGATCTTCGTGACCAACTTCAATTTTTTCTAAGCCACGAGACTTAGAAAACATCTTTGGACTTAGCCAGCCACCATCGACCATCCACACTCCTGTCAGTACTTCATTTTGAGTCTAAGACACCAGAGACTCAACTTGTCAACAGAGACCCAACTACCGTCTAATTCACAAGATTCACCTCTACAAACACCCCTGGTACGAAAAAATTTCATCTCTAAGTTCAAAAACGCCTACAAACGCCATCAACGTTTTTTTCCCAGTAGCCGACCATACGACTCCGCCGCCGCTATTACGCAATCATCCTGCACTGCCGCGTGCCCCAGTGGTGACTCATAGAACAACGCCGCCGGCCGAGCCGTCCCCAAGGCCGCTGACTCACCCCAGCCGTCGAACTGCGCCACCCGCCCGCTACTAGAGGTCTACATAGAAAAAGAAGTGTCACCAAAATCCAACTTTAGTATATACAAACTATATATTTTTGGAATCCGCACAGTCTCAGGAATACTTCTATCTGGTTTTTAGAGCTCTACACGGGTTCTGAAAAATCTTCATCCAGCTTAAGTCTATCACAACTTCATCTAGAACTTCAAGTTTTCTTTAAGATTCATCGACACCTCTACTAGTTCGTCAATTCTGCGAGTTATCAGCCGACTTCTCCACTTCAAACGTCGTCTACCTCCACTTCAGAAAACAGTTTTTCAACGGTTCCAGCAGTTTTTCAACGCTTCAAGTTATTTTTCCACGCTACTAGAAATTTTTCGACGTCTCGAAAAATTTCTCAACACAGCTGTTCATCGCCACCTGTGCTTCATACAGCAGCCAGCGCTTCAAAACTCACAAGTAAGGTGCTTCCTTGCCCTCTCCTTAAAAACTGTTGAATTTTCGTTAGCTAATTATACTTGTGTTGGAAATTGTTTAACAACATGGCTACTGCCGTTGAGCACACTTTGATTGATACTATGCGAGACATTTCGATGGAGATCCGAGTTCAAGGTCTAACACAACATGTAAGATCATTTTCGGGAGAGAGCTCCAACAAATTTCATGATTGGGCTAGGGATATGGATTCAATCGCCTGCACCGCCGACGACAAGCGGATGGTAATTTTGGCAACCCGAACACTAAGTGGACCCGCAGGAAAATTTGCCTGCAGACTGCTCACTGAAAATCCAAATCTCAGATGGCTAGAACTAAGAAAAGAGTTGAGGGACAGATATAGCGATCTGAAAGATCCATACTGCGCACGCGAAAAGCTACAAAAAGTTAGGCAAAAGAAAGGCGAACTCATGCAAAATTTTGCCGAACGTCTCCAGGACGTTGCCAGTGAAGTTTTCGACAATCCCAATAGTGCTGATTCTCAGAGAACGTTGGTGGAAATCTTTCAGAAGGGTGTAAATGATGACCGACTTGCGCGAGCATTGATCAGAAAGAAATTCACTTCACTGCAGGAAGCTGTCAAATTCGCGAGTGATGAGCAACAAACGGACCGAACCTTTGAGCTCTGCAGAGGTAAACTGGATGTAGAGGAACCAATGGACATAGATGTAGTTCGCAATGACGCCCAAGCTGATAGGATCGATAAGCTAGAGAAGTGTCTCTCGGATGTCGGCTCAAAAATTGACAAGTTAGCTAAAACAGTAGGCAAAAATCAAAGAGCTGGACCTCCCAGTCACAGTCAACCCCCACCTCGACGTCCATACCAGGGACCACCTCAAAATCAACGCCATTTTCAGGCGCCCCCACAAACCATCGCCAGTTTCAACGTCAGCCTCAGCCCAGCCAATGGCAAAGGCGACCGCAAAATCAGCCCCATAGAACTCAGTTTCAGAGCCAACAAACTGCTCCGCCTGGTGTAGGATCAAATGAGCCGCCCCGCAGGTATCAATGGACCCATGATGGTCGCCCAATTTGTGCATTTTGTGAGAAGGCCGGACATACCCAGAGAGTATGTAGAGCAAAACAAGCCTCATTTCCTGGCCCTCAGCAGCCGGAAAACTAAGTGGTCCATCTGTTGTCGGGACCGAACAGACGGAAAACCCTAGATCCCAATGGTCCTAGGGATAACATCGCCAGAATTTTCATCAAACGTGACACCCCAATGTGTTGGATCTACCTTGGAAATCGTAAAGCGTACACTCTTGTAGACACAGGTGCTGATATTTCGATCGTGTCGCAGGAATTCTTTGACAAAATCTCATCCAAACACGTTTCGGACTTCTCCAAAAATTGTGCCCCTCTTGAATCTGTCACTGGGCACAAGCTCAAAAACTTTGGCACAGCTACCCTACCAGTTGAAGTTTCAAAATTCTGTCGCAAGTTCAAATTTCAAATCGTCAAAGGTCTAAAGCATGCTTGCATCTTAGGCAACGACTTTCTAAGTGAATTTGGAGTCAAGCTAGATTTTGGCAAGAAGACAATGAACATTCACAACAATTTGATCCCGTTGAGGCCCCAACATCTAAACTGTCAATCAGTCACCTCATTGGTAAGGCTACCGGAAAAGACAACCATCCCAGCACAGTCGTACGTGGAAGTTCCAGCGTACGTGAACCGTGTGCAGCTGATTGATCAGGACTGCGCCATACAGCCATTGAGTAACACTCCCTACTTCTGTGATGAACCTGGACTCATACTACTCAACTCAGTGAGTAGACCTAATGAAAAAGGTCACTTGCCAGCTGTGATTGTGAATACCACAACACGTGATCACACGCTGCCGTCCAGACAAGTCATAGGACTTGCTGAGGTGCTAGATGCATCTGAAATCAACGCTGTTGAACAGAGTGAATCAAGTGAACCATCAGAACCAAGTGCGCAGGTTAACGTAGCCTCAAAAGTAGAACTGGACCCTGCCATGAAAATTCAAAAAGCGGATCTGTCTCATGTCCCGGAACATCAGAAAAATCAAATTGAGCAACTGATTGAACGCAATTCGGATCTTTTTGCTAAAAGCGAGACTGATTTAGGCCGTACCGATCTGGTTACCATGAAAATCGACACTGGAGACAATGCTCCGATCAAACAGCGACCCTACCGTCTGCCGTTTAGCCAAAGGCAAATGGTGGAAGATCACATTGATGAACTGCTAAAAGCAGGAGTCATTCAGCCAAGCCAGAGCCCCTGGGCAAGTCCCATAGTCATTGTAGACAAAAAGGATGGTGGAAAGCGCTACTGCGTAGACTACCGAAAACTTAACCAGATCACCGTCAAAAATAGCTACCCTCTTCCACGTATTGATGATATCTTAGCATCGCTTGAAGGATCACAGTACTTCACCTCTTTAGACCTGAAAAGTGGTTATTGGCAAATTGCCATGGCAGATCAGGACTCAATTGACAAAACTGCTTTTACATGTTTTTTGGGACTATATTCTTGGAATGTTCTACCTTTTGGATTGACAAATGCTCCTGCACTATTTTCGGAACTCATGAACAAAGTTTTGCAAGGCATACAACACAAATATGCCATCGCGTATATCGATGATGTCATCATATTCTCAAAAACGTTTGAAGAGCATCTAGAACACATCGAGGACGTGTTCAACAGGCTGCGTAAGGCAGGCCTCAAGCTGAAAATGTCGAAATGTGATTTCCTCAAACAGGAAGTGAAATATCTTGGTCATGTAGTTTCAGCAAGTGGCATTCAGCCAGACAAGTCTAAGGTAGAAGTCATTCGAGATCTCAAACCACCCACAACAGTGAAAGGTGTACGATCATTCATTGGTATGTGCTCCTATTATCGTAGGTTCATCCCAAACTTTGCGAAAATTTCGAAGCCTCTGACGGAATTGACAAAGAAAAACGCACGCTTCCACTGGACCGACCAATGTCAGGAATCATTTGACACTTTGAGAGTAGTTCTGACAGATGCCCCCATTTTGGCCTATCCAGATACCGGAAAGCCGTACAAATTGTACACTGATGCGTCAAACCATTCAATTGGAGCTGCCCTCGTTCAGGAAACTGACCAAGGTGAACGTGTGATACAATATTTATCACATCAGCTCAACAAATCTCAGCTCAATTGGCCTGTCATAGAAAAGGAAGGATACGCTATCGTATATGCCGTACAAAAACTCCGCCCCTATCTTCTAGGATCGAAATTTACCATTATGACAGATCACAAGCCGTTGAAACATTTGTTCACTGCTGAAATGAGAAACCCCCGCATTCAACGCTGGGCTATTATTCTCGATGAATACGGTTGCGACATCCAATATGTCACCGGTAGACAGAATACCGTGGCTGATAGCCTCTCTAGATTGGAACCTCAGAGAGATGAACCCATGGATGTCAATATCATAGATTCTGACCATGCACCCCGTGTTGAGTTGGATTCAACGGTAGAACCGTGCCCTTCTGATGAAAGTTCAGACCCAAAGGAGAAATTCCAGGAATTTCTCGCAAAGCATCCTGATTTAGAAACCCTCCAGAGCGAGGACGAAGAGATTCAAAAGATAATCAAAATGCTGAAAGACCCAACAGATCCAAATCATAGTGATGTTGCAAAACGCTATGTAGTGCTGGATAGTATACTGTATCGTATTACAGATACTTCGAAATGTACCCCTCATCCCGGTCTTCAACTGTGCATACCTAAATTTCGGCAGAAGCCGTTAGTTGAAGAAACTCATTCTGGTTATTTCGGAGGTCATCTAGGAATTGACAAAACGTATGACAAGCTTCGATCTCGTTATTACTGGTCTGGTATGTATCGTGACGTAGTGAATCATTTGAAAATTTGTGTAGCATGTAACATGCGGAAACTCAGAAAGCAACGACCACCCCTTCAGGACATGCAGATCCCGAAATATCCATTCGAAATGATAGCGATCGATACTTGTGGTCCGTTCCCTCAGAGTTACAATGGAAATAGGTTTATCATTAACATAGTTGATCTTTTTTCTGGTTGGCCCGAGTCATTCGCCACTGATTCAAAAAGTGCGGAAACAGTCGCTCAAATACTCATTGAACACATCATCCCTCGACACACGTGCCCCCGTGTCATCGTTTCGGACAATGGAACAGAATTCTGTAACGTAGTGATTGAGCAAATCTCGGCATTCTTTAACATCAAGCACATTCGAACTTCTGTGTATCACCCTCAGTCCAATGGACGTTGTGAAAGGTACCATCGCGTTCAAAATGATATGTTGGCAAAGTTAGTGAGTAAAAACCAACGCGACTGGGACACAAAGCTTCCTTCAATTCTTTCGGCGTATCGTACTGCCAAAAACGAAACAACAAAACACAGCCCCTTCTACGTTTTGCATGGACGTGACCCTGTGTTGCCCATGGACACACTGTTGTCACCCAAGTATAGATACCAAGGCGAGGACTATGTCCCCACCATGTTGGAAAATCTTAGTCGTGCATATCACGAAGTTCGGCATAACTTATCCCTCGGACACGAAAAGAGTAAATTGTACTATGATCGAAAAGCACAGTCAGTAAAATTCAAAGTAGGTGACATGGTATACTTTCGTGATCCATCCACAGCCCCTGGCTCCGCAACAAAATTAACCTCACATTGGAAGCCATACTATCGTGTAGTAAAGGCGCTTAGTGATGTCACTTTTGTCATCAAACACCAGCTAGAAGGTGGTACTAAAACCGTGAACGCTCAAAATCTCAGACGTGCTGACCCCAATACACCATGGTGTAACATTTCGAACGAACCAGCCCATATTAATCAGAAGTATGAAGAGAAATCAAAGTCTCAGATCCCAATCAGGATTCAGCCCCCTCGCAGTTCAAAATTATCTTATGATGATGATATGGATGTAACGCCTGTGCCAGTTAGATTTTCGGAACCCGCGCTATCTGACACTGAATTCAATTCTAGTTCTGGCCAATCAAAACCTGATGTACCCTCTGAAGATGAGGATGATATTCCGCTTTCAAGGTTGGCGAAACGGATGCATAACCCTACCTCAGACGAGGAGGATGATATTCCCTTGGCGAAATTAGCCAAAGAGATTCGAGAAGAGAGAGAAAGAGAGCCAAAACGTAGCTTAGAATCTCCAATACCGGATGCAAAAAGAGTTTGTGAACCATTGGATTCGGATCTCAATCCAGATGCAACCGCATATGTGCCGGTCAAGCGAGACCGCGATGTAGAATCAGAAGATTCTGAAGATGATTATCCCCCAAATAAAGTCATCGCTGCAGATGATTCAGAGATATCAGACATTGAGAGTACAAATGTAGATATTGCCGATGTAGATCTTGTAGCTGTTGTACATAATGAACCTGTTGTGAAGGATAGCGTAGAAAAGCCTGACAAAGGTGATTCAAATGAAGTTAAGCTGAGATCCCCGCTGAATAAGTCAGTGGATGACACTGTGTTAACCAGTCAACAGAAAGTTGATATGTTTATGAAAATGGCCGCCATGTTGTTGAAGTAGTATGAAATGATGTTATAAATCGGATTCTTCACTTGAGAGTGAAATGAGTACTTAGACATAACGGAATCATCAGATACTGGATGAAACGGATTCATTAATTGGATAATGTTTATTTGACAAGATGTCAAATGCGATCAGATGATGCCACAAATGGTTAGAAGACCATGATTAGGTTATGTTCTAGTTTAAGTTACAATAAGTTTCAAGTGTTTAAATGTGTGTTTTCTGTGTGTTACAGGATGAGAATTCAACAGTTACTAATATGTCTCCTCCTACTAACTGCCCTCCAAACAACCCTGTCGAACGTGTTATTCGTACCCAAAGGTCAGATGTATGCCTCTTATGATCACTGGACTATTCATGTACCAGTCCATACGGCAAACTTAAAGGATGCACTCAAATTCATGAGTCAGCAAGTCGAGCAGTTTGATATGAAATTTCACATGAAAATTGCAAAGTATAAGCATGAGCTTGAAAGCAACCGCGTAAATCTCTTGATCAACCGCCTGAACAAAGAGAAGTCCTATCTAAATGGTGAAATCCAAAGAACGCGCGAACTCTTCAATCTGTTGGATAACCCTATCAAGCATCGAACGAAAAGATCTCTGCTCCCATTCGTTGGTGACATAATGTCTAGTCTGTTTGGAACCGCCACCAATACGGATGTCAAAGACATCCTGAAACATGTTCAATATCTGGAGGCTAATCAGAAAAGTCTGATTCACGTCATCGATGAAAACGTTAGTATTTTGAATGAGACCACTCTAGAGGTTAGAACAAATCGTAGAGCTTTGAATAAGCTTATGAACTACACCAAGACGCTTGATGAAAAATTAAGATACCTTACCCGTGTACTTTCAAATGCCATGATGGCATACACGGAAATTTCAGACGAAATGGAAGACATCTTTCATGATCTGTTAGTATCTCTCCAGAATCTTAAAAGTTACCTATCTGACTTGGAACTCCACTCTAGTCTTGCAGAACATGGTATTCTGTCAAGATCGTTTCTAAAACCTGTTCAGTTTCAGAAAACCCTAGAGAACATTCGTCACATCCTCCCAAATTCTGTTGCTTTACCGTTTCAGCCCGAAGAGATCGAAAAATATTATTTGGTTAGTCATACATCAGTTTCCAGAAGTGAGTTTGGATTCTATGTCAATATTTTCATCCCTCTGGTAAATGTTCGCGACAGATTTCAAATCTATGAGATTATGAACCTTGCATCGCCAAAAGTTGTAAGTGGAAAGAACTATCTTGCAAAGTTCACAACCGAAGACTTCTCGTACATTGCTCTCTCAGATGACAACCTGAAGTATATGATTTTGGAAAAGAACTCTGTGGATGTCTTCATCAAAAGCACCCTACCGTTCTACCCAGTGCAAAAGCCGCTTGAAATCGTTCAGGAATCAGACAAGTGTCTTCCGTTCTTGCTCACCAAAAATAAGGAGAAAATTCAAAGATATTGTGATAAGGAAATATCAAGTAAGGAAACCATCAGGCCTAAAGCTCAGTATGTTGGAAATGGAGAATGGTTGATTATAATATCCGAGCCTCTTGAAGTCATCACGAGATGTAAAAATGGAACAGAGACAAGGATGTTCACTGAAACCATAAATCACTTGCAGTTAGAACTCGGTTGTTCAGCTCAGACGAAATTCTTCACGCTCCCTACCTTTCGACGCTTCGACTCAGAGATCTCTTTTTCCGGTGCATTCAGTTACATAGCTGACGCCCATGATGTGTGGCATAGCATTCTCAGTGACTTGGAGAACAATACTGAAGCTCTATCTCTCGCTATTGAATCGCTTCCTGTCATACCCGATAACACCTATCGGTTAAGTCAGCTCCGTACCCAGCTAAGGCGCCTGGAATCCAGCCGTCTCAGCGTCCATTTAAAACCCATCGCTGGCACTACAATAGGCATTGTGTTAGTCATAGTAGCCTCAGCATCCGCCGTGGTGATCATAAAACGCAGACGTAGGTCAACATGTCCGAACCGCTCCCAATCCTCCCCGATACCAGCACCGAGCTCAGCAGCATCAACATCAACGCCAGCGGAAATGCAGTCAGCAGCAATCCCACTGACATGTCTTCGAGTGGAATAAAAGCTCAGACTCAACCATGAGCATCAATCAGTCAGTCAACAGTCATCCAACAAGCAGTCATGTCCACCACTCCAGCTATCCCAGCCATTCAGTTTGCCGTGGACCATTACCACGACAACGATGGACAAGTTCACTTATTAGTGAAGTGGGCAGGACATCCCATGGCCTGCGCCAGTTGGATCCTTGAAGACTATGTACCTGTCCGCATCTCGCGACAGTACTGGAAATCAGCAAACGAAGTCGTGCCCCAAAGGATACGACCTGGCTGTTGGGGACTAACCAGCACCAGTGTCCCAACAACCAACAACAGCACCGCTGCTCAAAACCACACCGCTGCTCAAAACCACACCGCTGTCGAAACGGTCACCGCTGACGAAACCAACACCGCTGCCGAAACAACCGCCAACGCTGCTGCCGATGCCAACGTCGCTGCTCCCCACGCTGCCCCTGAAGCAGTGTACTACATCAATCAGAACTTCCCAGTAGACAGTTTTGATTCAACAATGGCAGTTGCCGGATCAGATGTGGACTTTGATGTGTAGATTATGAAAGGTGTTGAAGAAGAATGTTTTACGTAATCAACTAGTTATAGTATGTTATAGTGTGCAGATGTTCAACTCACTCATGTAATCGTATTGCTTAAATGTTTAAATGTAAAATGTATCATGCTTCAAATATTGAGATGCCTGTAAACAGAATCAGATCTGGTGAACGAAAATTTTAGACAACAATCCAAAATTTCATTCAAAGGACCTCGCGCTGTGATGTAACGAAAATTTATTAACTACTTCATTTTAATTACTAAATGACGCGATAATTAATGGTCCTCTAGTATGCATATTCATTTCTCGTCCCCCTCCCATTATAAGTGCAGTCGCACTCAGACAAAGAGCTCTGCCAGTTATTGCGCAGTAGCCTGTCGGTTCATGACCACGGGTCCATCGTACGATGCACCCCAGCCAACGCCCTATGACGTATCGAACGCTCATTGGCTCACGAGATCTGACGCTGGTGTCACGCCACTGTCTGGCCTTGGATTGCATCAGCATTTCATCAGCCTCCAGACCAGTGCATCGAACCATACTCAGTCGCCTATGACGTATTGTATTGTGATTGGTCGGTGTATGTAACCAAGCCTGCCGACTCGGCGTATATAAGGAGCGCTGAGCTAGCGTCCCTCAGAACAAGAGGAGAACATGAGAGGCAATGCAGTGAGAGTGTGTAGCAGACAGTTGCAGAGTTGCAGTGTTGCACCGTAGTACTAGGCCGTATTATGCCGAGTCAGCCCAAAACAGCTGAGAGACTTTAGAGAGACATGCAGAGACAGTGAGAGAAAGTGCAGTGACAGAGATACCTGTGTGTGTGCAAGGACAGCCACAGAGCAGATGTGAGTACAGACTGATGAGCTCAGCTCATAGTAAGGCAGACGCCCACAGTGCTGCAGAAGATAGCATGTCAGTAGAGTGATGAAGGACTTGTAAAGTCAAGTACAGACAAGAGAGTGTTGGAATTTTGGCTAAGTTGCATCACCTGTTCACAACGCCAGGTGCAAATAAATCGACAATTAAGGAAACAACGTATCTTCGTCGAAATACGATCAGAGGTCCTACCAACTTGAAAACCATCATTCACAGCCATACCTAAGAGCACTTCTTGGTAACAAATGGTTTGGCCGGTACTTTTCATTCATTATCACTTCTATTTCAAATTTCGAATTAAAGCAAATCGTTACCAACAATCCTTAGTACCGCGATCGAGATCACGAGAAGGTATATCCATATATGACGTAACGTTTTTCGTAGCACGCTACGATATGCTAAATGTTTGCGTAGTACGCTACAGAATACGCCCAGCTACGCTACATTTCATTTCCAGGGCTACGGCTACGAAAAAATAATTTCGTAACGTAGCGTAGGCCATCTCTGGACCTGAACCCGACACTTTCCGTCGGCTTCTACGCTCCGCTCCTTTCCCAGTGTGAAGCGGCAGTCAGAACACCGAACGCTTTGTCAGAGCCGCATGACGAAATCCATGGAGCGAAGCGCATTGAGATTTCTCAAGCGGCTCTATTCTGGCCGCTCAGACGGGTCTCGTCGTGGTCTGTTGTTGTTGTTGTTGTCAGAGCCGCATGACGAAATCCATGGAGCGAAGCGCATTGAGATTTCTCAAGCGGCTCTATTCTGGCCGCTCAGACGGGTCTCGTCGTGGTCTGTCAGAAGCCGGTGACGAACGAAGTAAGAAACGGCTTCTATTCTGACAGTTTTTCCGGTCTCGTCGTTGTTGTCTGTTGTTGTTGTTGTTGTTGTTGTCAGAAGCCGGTGACGAAAGAAGTGAGAAACGGCTTCTATACTAAAAGTTTTTCGTTCTCTGTTGTCCGTAGTAGTAGTAGTAGTCAGAAGCCGGTGACGAACGAAGTGAGAAACGGCTTCTATACTGACAGTTTTTCGTTCTCTGTTGTCCGTCAGAAGCCGGTGACGAACGAAGTAAGAAACGGCTTCTATTCTGACAGTTTTTCCGGTCTCGTCGTTGTCTGTCAGAAGCCGGTGACGAACGAAGTAAGAAACGGCTTCTATACTGACAGTTTTTCGTTCTCTGTTGTCCGTCAGAAGCCGGTGACGAACGAAGTGAGAAACGGCTTCTATACTGACAGTTTTTTGTTCTCTGTCAGAAGCCGGTGACGAACGAAGTGAGAAACGGCTTCTATACTGACAGTTTTTCCGGTCTCGTCGTTGTTGTCTGTTGTTGTTGTTGTTGTCTGTTCTGAGCGCTGGTATCAGAGACCTAAAACTTTTGTGGATAGAAGGCACTTCCAAATGAATAAGCACCACGGTTGTCAATTTTCAAAATTTTCAAAATTTTGCCCAGAATTTTGCATTTTGTGATTTTTAACCTTTATTTTTCTATTTTTTGCTAATTCATCTACACTCTTCAAACTTGCACCCTTTTACATCAGGGAAATTTGTAGTTCACACAAAAAGTTTGAAAGAAAAAGTTATAAATTTAAGTCTCTAAATTAGCTTTTAAACTTTGCACCCTAAATTTGGCATAAAACTCATAGTCTAAACTACAGGCTCGAAATATCTGAAGCTACAGCAGTTCAGGTTCTGAGTCAAATACCAACTTAAAGGCCGGTTTGTGCAGTACTGCACAAACACAGAAACAAAACAAAAACGTAAATTTAAGGGTCCTTTTTGGCCCATTCTGCGAAGGTCTGCATTTCCCAAAATATCAGTCAAACCCTTATATCTTCCGATCTAATTAATATAAATTAGTTCCCATTTCAGATAATAAAAGAGAATAGCCTCCTTTATTATATATTTAGAAATAAAAAATTTCAGACTGAAACTTTTTATTTTAGAGGCAAAAATAAAATATAAGTTTTTAAAATTTTTATTCTCAGCCCCCTGGTTTCCAGACCATGATAGCCACGGTATTGAACTTAACACGGCTGGATAGAAAACTTCGTTGCCGTCATTTTTCTCACTCATACCCCCCACTTATCTCTTACGGCTTCCGCGCTAATAGCCGTAAAATACATTTCAAAGTGGTAATTTTATCGGTTCATTTTTGCTTCACACCAGGATTTCGAATGGTTAATATAGATGGAAGTGGATGAAATTCGGCAAAAAGCTAGTTCAAAGATATATCTTGCCATCGCAACAGGTTGCATATCACAGCAACAACAGTGCACCTTTAATTAAATGTAATACACAATGCTAGTATGTTTTCCGCTCGAAACCTCACCCCGCCGTTCGGCCGTAGCGTCGCTGCAGGCGGCGCACTGGTAGCTGCTATGCGAGACAGATACCATAGCTATCTACGCATGCTATAGACCAGCGCGAATGCCCGGTGGTGGCAGGGTAGTCTGTTTCGTTTCGGCTCCTCTACTCGTGCGGCGGGCGCGTTGTCTATTAGATATTCATATCATTTGGACGGCCGGGTGGCGGCCGTGCGGTAGGGTCCCGCTCGCTGCGGCGACTTGCGACGAATAAAAAACAAAATGGTGGTCAGGAACTGGTTTGCTTGTTTGGTTTGTTGTGTTTTGTTTCTTTATGTGTGTCCAAATCTTACTGTGTATGTGTTTGATAGGTCCGGTAAAAGTGATGTGTTTTATGAGAGAGATAAGAGAGGCCCCACCACTTAAGCCTTCGGGCTTTTGCGTCAATCTATTTGTTATACCTGTCATATTGTTTCCGTCCAATAAAAGTTTATCATCTGTCTATCTATCTACCCACTAGTTAATGCATCCTCTAACCATAGGTAGCACTGGCCAAAGGATTCACCGTTGCACACCATTTCTTTCCCAGCCGAATAAACCGCTTTGTGGTGATACCATGACACGTGACTCCTTGCACTCCCTGCTTAAATAAACTTTATAAGCAGTGGCGGATCCAGGCCATTAGTATGGGGGGTGGGGCTAAGGAGCTCGAGCATAGGCGGATCCAAGACATCAGTACCGGGGTGGGACTAGTGAGCTCGAGCATAGGCGGATCGAGGACATCAGTACGGGGTGGGGCTAAGGAGCTCGAGCATAGGCGGATCCAGTACATCAGTACGGGGTGGGGCTAAGGAGCTCGAGCATAGGCGGATCCAGGACATCAGGAGCGGGTTGGAACTCGGGACCTCTAGCATAAGCGGATCCAGGACATCAATACGGGGGTGGGGCTAAGGAGCTCGAGCATAGGCGGATCCAGGACATCAGTAGGGGGTGGGGCTAAGAAGCTCCAGCATAGGCGGATCCAGGACATCAGTTCGGGGGTGGGGTTAAGGAGCTCGAGCATAGGCGGATCCAGGACATCAGTACAGGGGTGGGGCTAAGGAGCTCGAGCATGGGCGGATCCAGGACATCAGTACGGGGTGGGGTAAGGAGCTCGAGCATAGGCAGATCCAGGACATCAGTACGGGGTGGGGCTAGGGAGCTCGAGCATAGGCGGATCTAGGACAGTACGAAGGTGGGGCTAGGGAGTTCGAGCATAGGCGGATCCAGGACATCAGTAAGGGGGTGGGGCTGAGGAGCTCGAGCATAGGCGGATCCAGGACATCAGTACGGGGATGGGCCTCAGGAGTTGGAGCATTAGCGGATCCAGGATATCAGTTCGGTGGTGGGGCTAAGGAGCTTGAGCATAGGCGGATCAAGGATTATCGATAGAGGAGGCACCGTCCGCAGGGCAAGGGGTGTAATCCGGAGCATAGAGCGCAACTTTTGACACGTAAAATCCTTCCGATGGGCGCCAATTTTTGCATCTTAGGGGGAAAGGGTGGGAAGTGACATTTCAAGGGTGCCATCGAATATTTGAGGGGCGCCGTGGCCATTTCAGGGGGTGCTGAGGATCGACCAAAGGGGGGGGTGCACGTGCCTCCTATCCCCCCCGCTACCCTGAATTCACCTTTTAGCTCCAGCCTCTCTGCCATTGCCTCCAAACATCCTTTGCTCATGCTATAGCTCTAGGCATTTTCACATGGGGGGACTTAAGCCCACTAGCCTCGCCCCTTGTATCCGCTATCGTATTTAGACATGTAAATAATATATAAATCTCGTTGCACTCTATTCCATATTGTCAAACAATATTAATGAGAGGAAATCGGTCATGCAGATTTTGAATCCGGTCTTCAGGTCAATGAAAGGTCACTGCGCATGCGCAGTGGAACTAGGGCAATTCCAGCACCAATCGACCAGCCAAATGGCAAATCTACACGGTACCTCTTCGATTTTCTTCAAAATAATTTTATAGGGTTCTCATGGGCCGTAAAGACGAATCTGAAAGTTTTAGCTCGATTGGAGTAAAACTTTAGAAGTTATTGCCTCAGGCATTTTTTGAAAATCTGCTTACAGTGCATTTTTTAGGTGATCATAAAACCCACAGAGACTGATGAAATATGCTTAAAGTATATATTTTCCTGTCTGAAATGCGCCGAAGAACTCGAATCTGAAGTCTATTTGACCTTAGGTCACTTGTGAAAAAAGTTGTGATTTGACCTTGACCTAGGGTCACATTCAAAATTTGCTGGTACACCTTTTGTTCAAAATGGCATATTCCAAATTAAAGATTGAACTTTTCTCCTTCCATTAAAATAGGTTAGAACATCCGTTTTTTATATCTACTAGTGTTTTTAACACGCTTAGTGGAGGGTAGCGTGGCATCAACACGTAATGAAGGGGTCCCGAAATGCCTCCCCTGAGATTTCACCAATTAAGAGGGTTAGCAAAACGCGTGTTGCGGGTTTTGTGAGGGCTGTAGAATGTGTTTTTTAGGCTAGATTTCATGGACCTAGACCAGTATCCTCAAGGTCAAATGAGGTCATAGAGGTCAAATGTAGGCCGTACCTGACACTTAGCGAAATGCCGTTACTGTGCGAAACAAAGTCGCGAATACACTTTGAGCGGGCAAATTTCATAAAGAGAAGATATAAATTGTTCTCTGGAATATTTAGGTCGAGGTCGGTCAAGGTAATTGGCAATGACACCACAACGTGAGATATTTCCATAATGGATGCACATACGTTGAAGCTTGCATAGAAGCAACCATTAAGCAATCAATGAGTTTGACCTTGACCCACGGTCTTTGGCCTGTGACCTGGAACTTATCATTCTGTAACCTCAGCTGTAACATAAAAACATCATACACGTATTGCCAGGGAACTTCATGTGACCGAAAGCTGTGCGATCAACAATTGCGATAATGTTTATATGACCTTGGTCTGTAACCTATGATCTAGTGAAATGATCTTAACATACAACTCTGACGATGCTACGTTTTCGTCGCATCGCTAGGTCTGCAATGCATTTGAACTGGTGTGACCGCACATAGGCGTCGGAAAAGAAGGCCAGGGGGCCTGGCCCCCACTTTTTGGCCCAAAATTTCCTTATCTCAGTCAAAATGGGAGAAAACCTGAAATTTGCATAAACGGTAACTGTGGAGGGCATCGAGGAGCCCAAATTTGAACAGTTTTTGGTCATATCATGGAAAGGTTTTTGTCAGCATCAGGTTTAAGTTTGACTGGCCCCACTTTTTTCCGGTGGCGGTGCTTATGTGACCGCAGATTATGGCTATTTAGAAATATACATCTGATTTTGTAAGCCTGTAGGTCAGTCAGTGCGTAAACATAGAGGACAGATTTTCAAAGTTCTTTCCAAAATTAACTCGCTCATCGATGTTGTTTTTCTGCAATGAAGGGTTTCCGGCCACCTCGGGTAATTATGCTTAAGCCCTGTCCGACTGCGTGTTAATGCTCATTACAGTGCTTTAAAGGATGATGATAACTCGTCGCTGGGGCTTCGACAGCATATTGGAAAGGTAGTGGGACAAAATGGTGATACAATAGGAACAGTGCTAGAAGTCTGAAGAAAGCCAAATAAGGCAATCGTGGTTTTCCGTGTTCATATATAGAACTCGCCTATCGCGTCGATTCAAATAAGTTTTTTTCTGCATCGGACCGAAGCAAGCATTTTCCACTCGCGAGTTAGTACTAGAGCAATACTCTCTCCTTGCCGATATCTTTGCGCGATTTTACTCTCCTTGAAGTTAAAGGAAGCAAGCATTTGTCAACACGTGGAAAAATATGTATGTATGTACACCGGACACCGGTTTGCAACAATGCACCGAAATACGGGAGCCGGCGCCTCCATGAGCTGTCTTTGTGCTGAGCTGACCTTACGCTGTCACAGTAGGCAGCTCTGTTCCGTCCAGTGGCGGATCCAGGGGGAAGCAAAAACGGCATGTCCCCCAAATGGAAAGCTAGGGGCAAAACTATGTTTTTGCCCCCCTCCCCCAAGCGGTCGACCTGCTTTATGCCCCGACTCATTTTTAATTTATAAGCAAGATTTCGGTGCTTCAACTCTCAACTTCAAACAGAACCAGCTAAGTTCAGGGTAAATATTGGGTCTTGGATAGAAAAAAGTATTTTGTGCCCATACTTTTTCACCCCGTGACGTTTTTTTGCCTTTTGGCTCAAATATCCCAAATCCTACTGTCAAATCATATTGTTGTAGCACAATTTTTCACTGCGTGACGTTTTTTCTCTTTTTTCCTTTTTGACTTTGGTTTGCTCCTCCCAAACCGACCGGCTAGATCTGCCACTGGTTCCGTCGATGTCTTCAGAGAGCTCTCGCACCTGCATGGTGTTCAGGTTTACGGGTGTGAAACGATGAAACCGTTGGGTGCCCTTGATCTTCAACGCCGAGCTGTACCACTGTATCAGTCGTTTTGACATTTCAAAGACCTCCTCTCTACTGACAAACGCGAAATGGATTGTGGTGTCGAAGTATTGCGTCAGAAAAGAGAACATCAATAGAAGATCCAAGATCTGATCCTTTTCTTCTCTCCTTTACCTTGCTTACCTTGGCTGTTCTTCTAACTTTACCGCCAACTCCGTCACAGGCATTCTTCCCGTGGCTGGTAGCAAAAAGCGTTATTCACATGGTATTTGAAAGTCTGTCTGGATGATAACAAGCATTGATAAAGTGAAAATTGTTTTTGTATTGGCCACCGCACCCGTCTGATACGCAATGTGTTTTCTTCAAACTTGGCATGTGGGTGCGTAGCCAAGGTACGGGTTTGTGCTGCAAGATATGAGCCATGACGTGAGAGTGCTTTAAGTCGTCACTTAAAAAAACTTCTACTGCACCGGACTCCATCCTCAATCCAGTATGGAACAAAAAGGTGTACAGTCACCTGCTTTGCAGACCAGTGATACGACTGAGCAGCATTTTGCGCAGCACATGTATTATTTTCTGATAAGTCATCGATGACTACGGCTTTCCCCCTTTGGTGCCTTTTCCTTCCAGTTTGCTATATAATGCCCTTGAGCCATATATATGTAGTGGTGATGGGTAAGGTTACATACATTCTCACTCAGGGGATCAACAAATCGCTCTATATTATCCACGAAATCCGAACGCGTCGATTCTCTCTCTGATTTTGACCATTCTTTGAACGTAATATCTTCAGAAGCCATTTGCACGGAGTCAAAAGAGTATAAATACTCCCTAACCTCTTCCTATCTAGGGCTCCTTTGACGTGAGGGTGTCCACTGTCACCGTACTGTTATATTTTTCAATATCACTGTTTCAATATATCACTGTTATATATTTCAAACGTTTCGCAACTTTTTCCGTATAATCACGGCACTTCACTAAAGGTGTCCGGTATGACGTACATACATTTAACATATATGACCTGATTTGACCTTAAAGATATAGATATAAGTCCATACAATTGAGCTCAAATAAAACAGTTTACAGGCCTCACAAATCCCGGAACATGTGTTTTCCTAACCCTCTTAATTGGCAAGATTTCAGGGGAGGCATTTCGGGACCCCCTTCATTACGTGTTGACACCAGACCATCCTCCACTGTGCGTGTTAAAAACACTAGTAGATATAAAAAACGGATGTTCTAACCTATTTTATTGGACGGAAAAAAGTTCAATCTTAAATTTGAGATATTCCATTTTGAAAACAAGGTGTACCAGCAAATTTGGGACATGACCTTAGGTCAAGGTCAAATCATAATTATTTTCAAAAGTGACCTAGGGTCAAACGGACTTCAGATTCGAGTTTTTCGGTTCATTTCAGACAGGAAAAGGTATATTTAATACATAGTTCATCAGTCTCTGTGGGTTGTATGGTCATCTAAAAAATGCACTGTAAGCAGATTTTCAAAAAATATCTGAGGCAATAACTTCTAAAGTTTTATTCCGATTGAGCTGAAACTCTCAGCTTCAGCTTCGGGGTCCATGAGAACCCTATATGCCAATTTTAAAGAAAATCGGAGAGGTACCGTGTAGGCCTTGGTCGATTGGTGCTGGAATTGCGCACTAATGGTAACAGAGGCTATCCCGGCAACCTACGGGCTGATTTTTTTGAAATTTTGTGAACAAGAAAATGACACGGAGTGAAAACCACAAATAATGTCATAGTGAAGCTGCACTGCCCTGCGCATGCGCAGTAAAAATCTTAAAGATAAGCCTTAAAGGTGAGGATATTTCAGAAGAGGACATGGACAAAGCAGAGCGAACATGCTTAAATTTAGTATGAAAGTTTTGACACCCTTGCTTACTTCAAAGGTAAGTGCGCATGCGCATTAGAACTTATGGTCAGGGAGGCTATCTTGGGAGCCAATAGACCGATTGGGCTAAAAATTTGAGAGTAATAGCAGAATACTATCTGCTAATCCCAATTCACGGAATTATGACATTGCATTGTGCTGCGCATGCTCAGTATGAATTCTAAGAAATATTAGGCTATAAGGTATGGTTTAGTTCAGGAGACAAACAAACGACATACCAACATGCTTCAGTCAATTATAACGGTATCTTCGCTCTCATTCACTGCAGACTTTACTGCGCATGCAGACTGGGACTTAGGATAACCGAAGCTAACTCGGCAACAAATAGGCTGAATTTTGTGAAGATCTCCATGTATAGGTGAAATATGGTCGGCAAACCCATAATATTTTATATTGTATCTCCTTTCTTCTGCGCATAGCCACTCTTTACTTAACAAACCAAACTTTATACGTGTGATTATTTATGTGATGACATGAACAGACGACAAACGTGGCGCAGTGTGCAGAGACAAGTTAGTTTAGGAAAACATGGACTTACACATGGGACTGAATGTAGTCAGAATGTGAACATTAGACCTCAAGTCCCAACATCGCGTTAGTATATGTATCATACTGCTGAAAACACTCGCCTGTCAATCGAACGGTTTGCCTAACGTACATTGTCACCGGCTTCTCCTGCGCCAGAGCGGCACGTGCCGAGGCCGCAGGCCGAGGTTGTCCGTAGTAGTAGTTGTCTGTTCTGAGGACTGGTTTCAGATACTTGAAACTTGCAGGGATGAAAGGCAGGAACCCATAAAAAATCCCGACGGCTGCAGATTTTCGAATTTTGCAAAAACGTTTCCAAAATTTTGGATTATATTTTTCAAAACTTTTATTTTTCTATTTTTCTATTTTTAGTCTACAGCTCTCAAACTTACACTCTTTTACACACAATCAATTACCAGTTGTTGCTCAAATTTTGAAGCAAAAAATCCAAATTTGTACTTCCAAAATGATTTTTTGAAACTTTTACCTCCAACTTGTAAGGAAATGCATTACCAAAGTTATAAGTTCGAAATATCTGAAGATATGATGCTAGGTGTTCCAAACTGGATTTTTACAGACAGAATGGACTGTGCATTACTGCACAGACACTAAACTGAACCAAAAGCATAATTTTGAAGGTCAGTTTTGGCCCTTTTTCCAAAACATTGCAATTATGGCCTAAAATTTTAAAACCATATAACTTTCAAAATTCTGGACATTTTTGAGTGCAGTTTCCTTTGTTGAGATGGGTATTGTCATTACAACAACATATTCTAAACTCAAATTTCTGAGTTAATGGGAAATATTTTTCTGCAAAAAAATACAATATTTTTTTTGTTTTTTTGGGAATTTATGACTATATATTTCCAAATTTTCTTTTCAAAATTGGGACCAAAAAAAGCCCGGCTCAAGTTCTACAACCGTCTGCCTGACCATACCCGCGCGTCTCCCATAGGTTTTGAGCTATATGATGACAAAGACTGAATTTGATGCGGTTTTCATAGATTGTCATAGATTCATCACGTGATAAAGTGCCTTTATACTCAACTGAGATATATGGCTCTCTCTATACTTGTAGTATGGGAAATTATGAGCTCTGCCGTTTTTGTTTCATGACGCTCAGACGACTAGTTCGCCACTGAGGGGCAAAATACTTCGGTCCCGTTTTCCGCAGGAGTCGTGACGTTATTCTGCCCTTCTTGCATGGACCTTCTGTGCTGCGGCAGTTGGCTGCAGGCGGTAAATGCGTGCAAGAAAGGCATAACATTTTTATCCGAGTGCATACAGCGGGTGGCTAGCCGGTCGGGGCGGACGGGAACCTGACTAGAGGGCAGAGGGTGCCGAGGCGTGTTTAGAGATCCGAGGAAGTGAGCAGTGATGCCCTCAGGTATCTAGGGAACGGTAGCAGGGTCCAGAGGCGTGCTGGGATAGCTCATGGGAAACATTTCGGACGGGGGAGCAGTGAGGAAGGGGGCTGGTACGGGACTGGAGCCTTCCCCGCCATTGCCTCGGAACAGCTTCTGTGTTTGTATTAACCATAGATATTCTGACATTGGGGGGGGAACTTCAGCCCCTGGCTCCGCCCATTGTATCTACCACCATTTGAATAGCCACCATGGATGTATATAAGCATATGAAAGATTGAAGATTTCGTTGCACTCCGTACCAAATTACCGAACAATATCATTGAGAGGCAATCGACCATGCAGATTTCGAATGTGGTATTCAGGTCAACAAAAGGTCACTGCGCATGCGCACTGGAACTAATGGTAACAGAGGCTATCTCGGCAACCTATGGGTCGATTTTCTTGAAATTTTGTGAACAGAAGAATATCACAAAATGTAAGTCAAAATTGTCATTGAAGCTGCACTGCTCTGCGAATGCGCAGCAGAAATTATGAAAATAAGCCTGAAAGGCGAGGGTATTTCAGAGGAGGACCTGAACAGAGGGAAAGCCAGCGTGCTTAAAGTTAGAATGAGTGTCTTGTCACCCTTAGTAACAACAAAGGTCAGTGCGCATGCGCATTAGAACTTATGGTCATGGAGGCTATCTCGGGAGTCAATAGACCGATTTCGCTCAAATTTTTGCGAGTAAAAGCAGAATAGCATCTGCTAATCCTAATTGATGGCATTATGACGCTGCACTATTATGCGCATGTGCAGTAGAAATTCTAAGGAATAATAGGCTCTAAGGGATCATTTAGACCAGGAGACAAACAAACGGCATATTAACATGCTTCAGTCAACTATAACGGTATCTTTGGTCTCATTCACTGCATACGTTACTGTGCATGCGGACTGGGAGTAGGGTAACCGAAGCTAACTCGTTAACAAATTGGCTGAATTGGGTGAAAATCTGCAGGTATAGGTGAAATACGGTCGGCAAACCCATCATATTTTATAATGTATCTCCTTTCTTCTGGTCATGCCCAGTCTTTACTTAACAAAACAACCATTATACGTGTGGTTATCTATGTGATGACATGAACAGAGGGCAAACGTGACGCAGTGTGCAGAGACATGTTAATGTAGCAAAACAAGGGCTTACACAGGGGATTGAATGGAGCCATAACGAGAACACAAAACCTAAAACTCCAACATTGCGTTGTTGTAAGTATCAAACTGCTGAAAACACTCGCCTGTCAATCGAACTGTTTGGCTAACGTACATTGTCACCGGCTTCTCCTGCGCCGGAGCGGCACCTGCCGAGGCCGCAGGCCGAGGTAGTCAGAAGCCGGTGACGAACGAAGTAAGAAACGGCTTCTATTCTGACAGTTTTTCCGGTCTCGTCGTCGTTGTCTGTTGTTGTTGTTGTTGTTGTTGTTGTTGTCTGTTCTGAGCGCTGGTATCAGAGACCTAAAAATTTTGTGGATAGAAGGCACTTCCAAATGAATAAGCACCACGGTTGTCAATTTTCAAAATTTTCAAAATTTTGCCCAGAATTTTGCATTATTTGATTTTTAACTTTTATTTTTTATTTTTTACTAATTCATCTACAGTCTTCAAACTTGCCCCTTTTACATCAGACAAATTTGTCGTTCACACAAAAAGTTGGAAAGAAAAAGCTTTAAATTTAGGGCTCTAAATTAGCTTTTAAACTTTGCACCCTAAATTTGGCATAAAACTCATGGTCTAAACTACAGGTTCGAAATATCTGAAGCTACAGCAGTTCAGGTTCTGAGTCAAATATCAACTTAACGGCCGGTTTGTGCAGAACTGCACAAACACAGAAACAAAACAAAAACGGAAATTTAAGGGTCCTTTTTGGCCCATTCCGTGAAGGTCTCCATTTCCCAAAATATCATTCAAACCCTTATATCTTCCGATCTAATTGATAAAAATTAGTTTCCATTTCAGATAATAAAAGAGAATAGCCTCCTTTATTATTAATTTAGAGATAGTAACTTTCAGACTAAAACTTTTTATTTTATAGGCAAAAATAAAATATAAGTTTTTAAAATTTTTATTCTCAGCCCCCTGGTTTTCAGACCATGATAGCTACGGTATTGAGCTTAACACGGCTGGATAGAAAACTTTGTTGCCGTCATTTTTCTCACTCATACCCCCCACTTATCTCTTACGGCTTCCGCGTTATAAGCCGTAAAATACATTTCAAAGTGGTAATTTTATCAGTTCATTTTTGCTTCACACCGGGGTTTAGGGTGGTTAGAATCATTGGAGGGAAATGAAATTTTGCATGCAGCTAGGTAAGAGACATATGTCGACATTCCATCTGCATAGATATCAATGAAACACCAAGTTACCTTTACAAACATGCCGTTTCTCCACGCATCGTTGTAGCAAATCACCACGCGTCACCCCTGCGTCCACGCCGCGGCAACGCCGGCGATCGGCGCGGCCGTTTCTGTTTATTTATGGTCTGGTAAAAAAGTACCCAATACTACCCATAATGCATCACAAGTAATTAGAGTACCGTAAAAGTCCGAGTTTACAATAAGAGTATTATGTTTCTGTTTTTGGACCATGGGTGGATCAAAGAAATAAGTAGGCTAGGTGCCCCCCCACCCTTCTCCCCCCATCCCCCTCCCCCAACCCCCAATCGACCATCGGCGCCCTCTGAAATTGTAAAGACACGCCTCTCAAGGTCGATGACGCTCCCTGAAATGTCGCTTCCCATACGCGGATCCAGGATTGCCTATCGGGGGCGAGGTGGAAGGGGGAACTTCCTGGTGGGCGCTATCTACACCAGGGACGCCACTTTTGGCCGGAAAAACCTATCAAGTAGGCGCTAAAACCTATCAGTAGACCCCGATACCTGCATTTTGGGGAAAACGACATTTCAGGGGGTGCCATCGAACTTTCCAGGGGTTTCCGGGACAATTTCAGGGGGTGCTAACATTCTATGGGGGGGCACCTGTCCCCTTTCCCCCTTGGATCCGCCTATGTCGTTTCGAGGGGGGGCACGGAGGTGGGGTCGTTACGGGTGTGGGGGTAAGGAGCTCGAGCATAAGCGGATCCAGGACATCAGCATGGGGAGTAGGGACTAAACAGTTCGAGCATAGGCGGATCCAGGACATCAGTACGAGGGTGGGGCTAGGGAGTTAGAGCATAGGCGGATCCAGGACATCGGTACGAGGGTCGAGCTAGGGAGTTAGAGCATAGGCGGATCCAGGACATTAGTACGGGGATGGGGCTAAGCAGCTGAGCATTAGCGGATTCAGGACGTCAGTACGGGGTGAGACTCGGAAGTTCCAGCATAAGCGGATCCAGGACATCAGTAGGGGGTAGGGGCTACGGAGTTCGAGCATAGGCGGATCCAGGATATTAGTACGGGGATGGGGCTAGGGAGATCGAGCATAGGCGGATCTAGGACATCTGTACGGGGGTGGAGATAAGGAGCTCGAGCATAGGCTGATCCAGGACATCAGTATGGGTGTGGGGCTAAGGAGCTCGAGCAGAGGCGGATCTAGGACATCAGTACGGCGGTGGGGCTAAAGGGCTTGAGTATAGGCGGATGAAGGACATCAGTACGGGGGTGAGGCTAAGGAGCTCGAGCATAAGCGGATCCAGGACATCAGCACGTGGGTAGGGGCTAAAGAGTTCGAGTATAGGCGGATCCAGGACATCAGTACGGGGGTGGGGCTAAGAAGCTCGAGCATAAGCGGATTCAGCTGATCAGTACGGGGGTGGGGCTCGGGAGCTCGAGCATAGTCGGATCCAGGACATCAGTAGGGGGTGGGGGCTAAGTAGTTCGAGCATAGGCGGATCCAGGGCAGTACCGAGGTTGGGCTACGGAGATCGAGCATAGGCGGATCCAGGACATCAGTAAGGGGGTGGGGTAAGGAGCTCGAGCATAGGCAGATCCAGGACATCAGTGTGGGGGGGGTAGGGGCTACGGAGTTCGAGCATAGGCGGATCCAGGACATCAGTAAGAAGGTGGGGTAAGGAGCTCGAGCATAGGCGGATCCAGGACATCAGTAGGGGGTAGGGGCTAAGGAGTTCGAGCATAGGCGGATCCAGGACATCAGTACGGAGGTGGGGCTAAGGAGCTCGAGCATAGGCGGATCCAGGACATCAGTACGTGGGTGGGGCTCGGGAGCTGGAGCATAGGCGGATCCAGGACATCAGTTGGGGTAGGGGCTAAGGAGTTCAAGCATAGGCGGATCCAGGGCAGTATAGAGGTGGGGCTACGGAGTTCGAGCATAGGCAAATCCAGGACATTAGTAGGGTGGTAGGGGCTAAAGAGTTCGAGTATAGGCGAATCCAGGGCAGTACGGAGGTGGGGCTACGGAGTTCGAGCATAGGCAGATCCAGGACACTAAGGAGCTCGAGCATAGGCGGATCCAGGACATCAGTGCAGGGGTGTGGCTCCGGAGCTCGAGTAAAGGCGGATCCAGGACATCAGTACGGGGTTGGGGCTAAGGAGATCGAACATAGGTGGATCCAGGACATCTGTACGGGGGTGGGGCTGAAGAGCTGGAGCATAGGCGGATCCAGGACATCAGTATGGGTTTGGGGCTAAGGAGCTCGAGCAGAGGCGGATCCAGGGCATCAGTACGGGGGGTGGGGCTAAGGGATTCGAGTATAGGTGGATAAAGGACATCAGTACAGAGGTGGGGCTAAGGAGCTCAAGCATAAGCGGATCCAGGACATCAGCACAGGGGTAGGGGCTAAAGAGTTAGAGCATAGGCGAATCCAGGACATCAGTACGGGGGTGGGGCTAAGGAGCTCGAGCATAAGCGGAGCCAGGATATCAGTACGGGGTTAGAGGCTAAGGAGTTTGAGCATAGGCGGATCCAGCATATCGGTACGGGGATGGGGCTAAGGAGATCCAGCATAGGCGGATCCAGGACATCTGTACGGAGGTGGGGCTAAGGAGCTCGAGCATAGGCGGATCCAGGACATCAGTATGGGTGTCGGGCTAAGGAGCTCGAGCAGAGGCGGATCCAGGACTTCAGTACGGGGCTGGGGCTAAAGGCTCGGGTATAGGCGGATCAAAGACATCAGTACGGGAGTGGGGCTCAGGAGCTCGAGCATAAGCGGATCCAGGACATCAAGGGGCTAAAGAGTTAAAACAGGTAGGGGCTAAAGAGTTAAAATATAAGCGGATCCAGGACATCAGTACGGGGGTGGGCCTAAGGAGCTCGAGCATAAGCGGATTCAGGACATCAGTACGTGGGTGGGGTTCGGGAGCTCGAGCATAGGTGGATCCAGGACATCAGTAGGGGTAGGGGCTAAGGAGTTCAAGCATAGGCGGATCCAGGGCAGTATAGATGTGGGGCTACGGAGTTCGAGCATAGGCAGATCCAGGACATATGTAAGGGGGTGGGGTAAGGAACTCGAGTATAGGCGGATCCAGGACATGAGTTCGGTGGTGGGGCTGAGGTCTCGAGCTGGGGCATAACTCGGTAACAAATAGGCTGAATTGGGTGAAAATCTGCAGGTATAGGTGAAATACCGTCGGAAAACCCATCATATTTTATATTGTATCTCCTTTCTTCTCGTCATGCCCGGTCTTTGCTTAACAAAACAAACATTATGCGTGTGTTTATTTATTTGATGACATGAACAGAAGGCAAGCGTGGTGCCGTATGCAGAGACATGCTAATTTAGGAAAATATGCGCCTAGACAGGGGATTGAATGGAGCCATAATGAGAACACAAAACCTAAAACTCCAACATTGCGTTGTTATAAGTATCAAACTGCTGAAAAATCTCGCCTGTCAATCGAACTGTTTGGCTAACGTACATTGTCACCGGCTTCTCCTGCGCCAGAGCGGCACCTGCCGAGGCCGCAGGCCGAGGTAGTAGTAGTTGTTGTCTGTTCTGAGGACTGGTATCAGATACTTGAAACTTGCAGGGATGAAAGGCAGGAACCCATAAAAAATCCCGACGGCTGCAGATTTTCGAAATTTGCAAAAACTTTTCCAAAATTTTGGATTATATTTTTATAAACTTTTATTTTTCTATTTTTCTATTTTTAGTTTACAGCTCTCAAACTTACACTCTTTTACACACAATCAATTACCAGTTGTTGCTCAAAGTTTGAAGCAAAAAATCCAAATTTGTACTTCCAAAATGATATTTTGAAACTTTTACCTCCAACTTGTAGTTAAATGCATTACCAAAGTTATAAGTTCGAAATATCTGAAGATATGATGCTAGGTGTTCCAAACTGGATTTTTACAGACAGAATGGACTGTGCATTACTGCATAGACACTTAACTGAACCAAAAACAGAATTTTGAAGGTCAGTTTTGGCCCTTTTCCAAAACATTGCAATTATGGCCTAAAATTTTAAAACCATATAACTTTCAAAATTCTGGACATTTTTGAACGCAGTTTTCTTTGGTGAGTTGGGTATTGTCATTACAACAACATTCAAAATGCAAATTTCTGAGTTAATGGGAAATATTTTTCTGCAAAATATACAATTTTTTTTGTTTTTTTTGGGAATTTAGGACTCCATATTTCCAAATTCTATTTTCCAAATTGGGACCAAAAAAAGCCCGGCTCAAGTTCTACAACCGTCTGCCTGACCATACCCGCGCGTCTCCCATAGGTTTTGAGCTATATGATGATAAAGACTGAATTTGATGCGGTTTTCATAGGTTGTAATAGATTCATCACGTGATTAAGTGCCTTTATACTCAACTGAAATCTATGGCTCTCTCTATACTTGTAGTATGGGAGATTATGAGCTCTGCCGTTTTTGTTTCATGACGCTCCGATGACTAGTTCGCTACTGAGGGCCAAAATACTTCGGTCACCTTTTTCCCGCAGCAGGAGTGACGTCATTCTGCCCTTCTTGCATGGAGCTTGTGTTCTGCGGCGGTAGGCTGCAGCCGGTGAATGCATGCAAGAAAGGCATAACATTTCTATCCGAGTGCATGCAGCGGATCACTCGGCCGGCCGGTTGGCGGCCGTTCGGTAGGGTCCCGCTCGCGGTGGCGACTTGCGACGAATAAAAACAAAATGGTGGTCAGGAACTGGTATGCTTGTTTTGTTTGTTGTGATTTGTTTCTTTATGGGTGCCTAAATCTTACTGTGTATGTGTGTGATACGTACGGTAAAAAGTGATGTGTTTTATGAGAGAGATAAGAGAGGCCCCACCACTTAAGCCTTCGGGCTTTTGCGTCAATCTCTTTGTTATACCCGTCATATTGCTTCCGTCCAATAAAATTTAATCATCTATCCATAGGCGGATCCAGGATTGTCGATCGGAGGGGGCACCTCCGGGGGGGCGGCCATCCGGACCAGGGGGACGCCACTTTTGACCGGCAAAACCTATCAGGTGGGGCTAAGGAGCTCAAGCATAGGCGGATCCAGGACATCAGTACAGGTATTGGGCTAAAGAGCTCGGGCATAGGCGAATCCATGACATCAGTAAGGTGGTGGGGCTAAGGACCTCGAGCATAGGCGGATCCAGGACATCAGTACGGGGGTGGGGCTAAGGAGCATAGGCGGACCCAGGACATCAGTGCCGGGATGGGCCTAAGGTTTTCAATCATAGGCGGATCCAGGACATAAGTTCAGGGGTGGGGCTAAGGAGCTCAAGCATAGCCGGATCCAGGACATCAGTACGGAGGTGGGGCTAAGGAGCTCGAGCATAGGCGGATCCAGGACATCAGTACGGAGGTGGGGCTAAGGAGCTCGAGCATAGGCGGATCCAGGACATCAGTATGGGGGAGGGGCTAAGGGGCTCGAGTAAAGGCGGATCAAATATTTCCGAGAGGGGAGAAATCGTCCCGGGGAAGGGGTGTAATCCGGAACCGGAGGGCCTCGCTTTTGACCGGCAAAATCTATCAAGTGGACGCAAAATCCTTCCGATTGGCGCAGATATTCGTATCTTAGGAGGGTGGGCAGTGGCATTTCAAGCGGCGTTATTAAATGTCTAAGGGGGCGCCGTGGCCATTTCAAGGGGCGCCGAGGGTCGATCAAGGGGGCACGTGCCCCTATACCCCCTCCCCCACCACCCTGAATTCACCTATTTTTTGAGCATCCTGATCATTGCTTTGAAACATCCTCCGCCTATGCCATAGCTGTAGGACTTTTCACATGGGGGATTAAGCCCCCTAGCCTTGCCCCTTGTATCCGCCCCCGTGTTTACACATATAAATGATACATAAATCTCGTTGCATTCCGTTCCATGTTATCCAACCATACGAATGAGTGACAATCGGTCATGCAGATTTCGAATGTGGTCTTCAGGTCAATGAAAGGTCACTGCACATGCGCAGTGAAACTAAGTGTAACGGAGGCCATCTCAGCAACCTACTGGTCGATTTCCTTCAAATTTTGTGAACAAGATAATTACACGGAATAAAAACAAAAAAATTCAAATTGAAGTTGCACTGCTCTGCGCATGCGCAGTAGAAATTATTAAATTAAGCTTTAAAGTTGAGGATATTTCAGAGGAGGAAATGAACAGAGGAGAACCAACATGCTAAAATTTAGCATAACCTTTTTGTCACCCTTAATAACTACAAAGGTCATTGCGCATGCGCATTAGATTTTATGGTCATTGAGGCTATCTCGGGAGCCAATCGACAGATTTTGCTCAAACTTTGCGAGTAAAGCAGAATACTATCTGCTAATCCCAATTGGCGGCATTATGACGCTGTACTGTGCTGCACATGCACTGTAGGAATTTTAAGGAATAATAGGCTATAAGGGATAATTTAGACCAGGAGACAAACACACAGCATACCAACATGCTTCAGCCAATTATAACGGTATCTTCGCTCTCATTCACTGCAGACGTTACTGCTCATGCGGACTAGGACATAGGGTTACCGAAGCTAACTCGGTAACAAATAGGCTGCATTGGGTGGAAATATGCAGGTATAGGTGAAATACGGTCGGCAAATCCATCATAGTTTATATTGTGTCTCCTTTCTTCTGGTCATGCCCGGTCTTTGCTTAACAAAACAAACATTATACGTGTGTTTATTTATGTGAGCACATTAACAGAGGGCAAACGTGGCACAGTGTGCAGAGACATGCTAATTTAGGAAAACATGGGCTTACACAGGGGATTGAATGGACTCATAATGAGAAAACAAGACCTAAAGTCCCAACATGGCGTTGGGATAAGTATCATACTACTGAAAACACTGGCCTGTCAATCGAACTGTTTGCCTAACGTACATTGTCACCGGCTTCTCCTGCGCCGGAGCGGCACTTGCCGAGGCCGCAGGCCGAGGTTGTTGTTGTTGTTGTTGTCTGTTCTGAGCGCTGGTATCAGAGACCTAAAACTTTTGTGGATAGAAGGCACTTCCAAATGAATAAGCACCACGGTTGTCAATTTTCAAAATTTTCAAAATTTTGCCCAGAATTTTGCATTATGTGATTTTTAACTTTTATTTTTCTATTTTTTTGCTCATTCATCTACAGTATTCAAACTTGCACCCTTTTACATCAGGGAAATTTGTAGTTCACACAAAAGTTTGAAAGAAAAAGTTATAAATTTAAGGCTCTAAATTAGCTTTTAAACTTTGCACCCTAAATTTGGCATAAAACTCATGCTCTAAACTATAGGCTCGAAGTATCTGAACCTACGGCAGTTCAGGTTCTAAGTCAAATATCCAATTATAGGTCTGTTTGTGCAGTTCTGCACAAACACAAAAACAAAATGGAAACGGAAATTTGAGGGTCATTTTTGGCCCATTCCGTGAAGGTTTACATTTTCCAAAATATCATTCAAACCCTTATATCTTCCGATGTAATAGAAAAAATATAGTTTCCATTTTAGATAATAAAAGAAAATAGCCTCCTTTATTATATATTTAGAGATAACAACTTTCAGACTGAAACTTTTTATTTTATAGGCAAAAATAAAATATAAGTTTTTAAATTTTTTATTTTCAGCCCCTGGTTTCCAGACCATGATAGCTACGGTATTGAACTTAACACGGCTGGATAGCAAACTTCGTTGCCGTCATTTTTCTCACTCATACCCCCCACTTATCTCTTATGGCGTCCGAGTTATAAGTCGTAAAAGCTGCGGTTGTGGTGTCGCGCTCGTCGGCGTCCTGATCCGCCGGGGACGAGGTCTCGTGGACCTACGGAGTGTGCGTATTCCGGGAAGGCTGATGAGGTCGGCCGGGCTGCGTCCCCCGTCGCAGGCGGCTGACTGCCGCGCTACTCCTGCCCGGCGGTGTCGCCGCCGGGGGCCGCGATGCCGCCTTCCTGGACGTCTGCCTGGGACGCGCCTATCCACCTGCTTCCGCTGTCTACCGCCCACCCATCTCTGTGACCAGGAGACGACACGACATCTCCTGGTGGTCTACCTTCTGGTTTTCTGCTGCCTGCCGCCCTCATCTTCCAGTTCCTACCGATGGACGAGTCTGGTAGCTCGATCTACACGGACGTAGTACCGACCTCCTGCATGGACACAGCCTACCCGACTCGGCCCGCCAGCCTCTTCATACCGCCTGTGGCCTTCTCTCGCGTGGACACGCCTCGGAACTACTACTACGGGCATCCTCCCAACAACCGCCTGACCAGCGTACCGGAGGGCCGCAAGCGGCGGCAGTGCGGCGCCCGGGCTCTCCCGCCTGCAGGACCACATGCCGCAGCACCCACTGGTCGACTGGCCTACCTTCGAGTCGCAGGCTCGCTTACCGCTCGCAGGCTTACCACTTGGTCAACGCCTCCAAGTATAGGCTCCCCTCCATCGGCACCAGGCGTCTGGATGGTGGCTCCGGGGCGAGGGAGGTGCCTGGACATTGAGTACATGGACATACCAATGCATGGACATTGAGCTGCCGGAGGGCGTGACCGCTCACCTCTTACCGGGGCCCTGACCGGGTGGGCACTGACTTTTCCTTGCTGCTTTCGCCGCCGCTGCGTTGAGGCGGCGAACCCCCAGCATCGTCTCTGGTGGCCAAGGAAAAATTTGACATCTTCACCGGCCTGCCAGCCTCTTCATAACCCCTGTGGCCTTCTCTCGCGTGGACGCGCGCCAGATCTTCTGTTACCGGCGTCCTCTCAGCAACCGCCTGACCAACGTACCTAAGGGCCGCAAGCGGCGGCAGTGCGGCGCCCAGTCGCCCTACAGGACGACATGCTGCAGCACCCACTGGTCGACCGGCCTACCTTCGAGTCGCAGGCCAAACAGCACCCTCCGCTCGGGGCCCCTCGCCAGACCTCCTCGATTTCTGATTTATGTTCTCAGAGTTTATCATATGAGCAGAGCTAGGCAAGTGCGCTCCTTAAGTGCGCTCTTGTGCTCTTGCGTACGTACGCACTGCCTTTTTAGGAACGCAAGAGCGCAGGATCGGAAAGTTTTTTTCCAACGAGCGCAAGTAAGAGGAGCGCACCGCCTAAATTTTGAAGCGCTCCTCATTGTATGAAGCGTGAACCCTGCACTGAAGAAATTGAACTACATAAAAGTATACACCTTTACAGCTTAACTGCATAATATACGGAAAAATGCACATTCGCAGCGCCCTCTGTAGCCTATCCTTGCAACACAGAGGTGCACAACGTCTGGCGCAAGTATTGCCATGCTTGTTGGAAGTGTTTGTTACAGTATGTTACGTGAATATACTTGCAAATACCTATGCTTGAGTGGATTTCACGGATCAGTGTTGGTCATAGAAATAGTTATTTTGTTTTCGATGTCCATGCACTATCTAAGATTGAACATTTTCGTTAACCTTGTTGGATTGAACTAGTTTGTGCGGTGTACCTAACTCGCATTATTTCATTTTTTTAATAAAATGCGAAATTTTTCTTTTAATTTCTTTTTTTAAGAAGCTGAGTTAACTGTGGGGGAGAGGGGGCGAATTCCCTTGGTCAGTAGCGTTCGGCTCTGGACCCAGGTCAATTGCGGGTTAATAGTTTGGAACACAGGAACGCAGGAGCGCTAGCGCACCGAGTGAAAAAATTGAGGAGCGCTATTCCAGGAGAGCACTAACTGCGGCCGGAGGAACGCAGGAGCACTAACGCACCACCAAAAATCGAGGAACGCGCCCAGCACTGCAAATAAGCTCTGAAACCATCAAAGCACTTATTTCGGAGGGCCTCAATAATAAATATTGGGGGCTCAAGAGCTAGTCTCGCATTCCCCAAGCCATGCGCTTGGCTTCAGGGCCCAGGAGCTGATCTCAGGGCCTCCAGAGTTGGTTTCTAGAGGCACAAAATCTTGCCCGGGGGCCCGGAATTTTTGAATAAAAATGTGACCAAAAAACGTATTTACGATACCAAGCCTCTCCCAATTTCTCATTCCTGACAGCTGGCTGGTATTCGATTGCCTGAATCTGAAATATTCTGACCAGAAATGGCTCCGTTGAGAAGTTGGTATAGCTTCCCCTGTTTCAAGGTATTCCAGAACTTACTGTCGTGAACGGTCCCACAGAACGTGGTGTGAAGCTGGTGGAAGATTTCGTGAGCCACCTAAAGGATAAAAATATGAAACAGTATCTTCTTTTATCAGTACCAGAGCTCTTAAATAGTTCGCAGAAGAATATGGAGAAGCACCTGCCTCACGACGTTCTCCAGCGATAGTTACTAGAGAAAGATTCGCCTCCGGAATGCATTCATGTTCTGTCGGAATTTAGAGTACAAGGGTGCTGAATCATTTAATTTCAGGTCTTTTGTGGAATAACATGTATTTGTATTGCGCTACAAATACATCTGACAAGTAAATGCCTGCATGTTAAATCCCATCTACCGCTCTTATACGCACGCACATGCCACGCTTTCTTTACTGGTAGGTTATGCACCCCTTATATCCCAATTTAACAAGGGGAGACTGCAACGCCGGGCGGCCAAAAGCGCCCGAAACATGAAATCTTTAACCGTTTTGAGGCGATCTTTCCCGCTGTCGTAGACGCTTGGAATGTAGCTCATTGAAATCAGAATTGAATATATAATGGCAAAAAGTGGGTTCGAGTCTGAAAAGAAAAAGTTTGTTTGAACGACCCTAAGTTAACAGTGTTGAACATCGAAAAACACATCAGATAGGCTGATGGCATAATTCCTTTTCGAGAAAAATCGGAACCAACCACCCTGCTGCCCAGGGCCCAGCAGCTGGTTCGCTCACTATGGGGAGGTGGGAGCAAAGATTTTATTGCTCGACAGACCTAGTGTAAACACCTTTTTCAAACAATTTCTTCGACCTTTGGGGGGCCAAAAGATAGTCTGCCCCCTTCCAGGGCTTTGGGTGGGGGGGGCATGACCGGAATGACATCCCCCTGCGTCTGTCAACAGGGGCGGATGTAGGCCGACCGTATGGGGTAAAACGTGAAAAACATGGTTTTTTAAGAAAATCGCCAAAAATTGGGCAGTTTGGGGGGCAAATGCCGTTTTTGCTCCCCCTCATGGATCCGCCAGTGTCCGTCAATGCTTTCATTTGTTGCCAAATTCAGCCCATGCTAAATGGCCGGGGCGCATTACCTGCCCGAGAGTGAGACCATCTATGGAACACCCTAGTTGCAATATTTCATTAATCTCGATATACGTAACATATTGCGAAAATGTAAAATTTCAGGTGAATAAAGGTGCTTCCATGCGACATCTCACGAGGTAAAATGTGACCATTTCACGTTTGATTTTTGGTAATTTTAGAGCTCTTTGGGAGCAGGAGCCGGACCCTTTCTGACGGCTCCGGCTCCGGCTCCGGCTCCGATCAAAAGTGTTTCGGCGGCTCCGGCTCCGGCTTCGGGCAAAATGGTCGGCTCCGACCGGCTCCGGCTCCGCATCCCTGGTTTTCTTGGTAGCTACTAAGAAAGAAATCATCTCCCTATTTTGAGGGTTTGAATTTAAGCTTTTCAGATAAATGAGTTTAGATTTTAAGAAAAGAGCCATTAAATACACTTTTTTACACTTTAATGTGTGCGAAGTGAAATATATTGACACATCTAGTAGCTTTGGTATGTTATACTAAAAAGTATACTAGTCTGGCAATCCTACTACGGTTTTTACTGAGCCGCAACACTGTAAAAGAGAAACATGACAGGAACGAGCGAGAATAAAAACCAATGAAACGACATACGGGGTGAAGGAAGTTGGTTTGGGCAAATACGGAAACAATAACGATAGTAGGAAAGATCGCACCTCAGAGCCGGATTATAGCCGCTGCTCAAGGCCTAAATGCAACACGTGCCGATTGCTCTAACAGTTGCACCCATGAGCGTCGAAAGCAGCATGGACGTGGGACGTGCTCCCCATTGGCTATTGGAAGACCAAGTGCCCCCTTGTCTCCTACATCCGCCAAGTGCCAACTCTTCCCCCCCTCTTTGCCGGACCACTCCTGTCCCCCGTAAAAATTCCCTGGCTACGCCTCTGACTCACCCCATTAAAACCCGTAAATGTGATTAAATTTTACCCAAAGTTATTGTAATTGGGCTGTTTATATATACAGTGCACTCGTCATAGGCGGATCCAGAATTGCCAGTCGGGGGGCGGTTGCTGACCCTGATCCGAAAACATCTATCCAAGCGAACTGAAAAGCAAGGAGGAACAGCCCCCTGCACAAGGGTGGTTACGGTAAACTTAAGAATTACGATATAAAACGATTCTGTGCACCTAAAATTAATAGGTAATCGGTCAATCTAGCCGAATAATCTTATGTACAAGTGAGTTCCAGGCTAAGAATAGCCACATGTATTTTGTGGAGCGGTCTGATGAAGTAAAATAAATAAATAAATAAATAAATAAATAATTCTTTCCCTCTCTCCTCTGATGCCATATGACCTGAGCAGTTGATGCGTTGTTAAACTCCAAAAATTATAATATTCTGTCTTAAACTATCTTCTGGAATTATGAACGGAATCTGACACAGTAGTAGCACGCACTTCATGCCATAAATGTCCTATATTCCATAATATGACTCGCTGGTGAGCTCCGGGTCTTCTAAACAGACAGTTGTTGGAGACAACCTGTCCTGACAGCCACACGTAAACCAGCTTGCGCAATTCGAGATAATACTCCGGTATTGTGTAGAGGCGCTGAAGTCAATGTGCAAACGCAACTGTTATTTGTGACCAGAAAGTTATAATCTGCTTCGCAAATAAGAATCACGATGCCAAAGGTAAAAAGGCAGTGATACAGTACCTGGCCTAAACAGCAAAACCATCCACCTTTCAGTTAGGTAGGCTTAAGTTTCCGACAGAGGCTATGAAGAGCTCGGCTCGATACCAAGCCTCTCCCAATTTCTCATTCCTGAAAGCTGGATGGTATTCGAGCGCCTGAATCTGAAAGATTCTGACATGAAATGGCTCCGTTGAGAAGCTAATGACTGGTATAGCTTCCCCTGTTTCAAGGTATTCCAGAACTTACTGTCGTGAATGGTCCCACAGAACGTGGTGTGAAGCTGGTGGAAGATTTCGTGAGCCACCTAAAGGGTAAACATATGAAACAGGATCTTCTTCTATCAGTACCAGAGCTCTTAAATATTTCGCAGGAGAATAGGGAGAAGCATCTGCCTCACGACGTTCTCCAGCGTTAGTTACTAGAGAAAGGTTCGCCTCCGGAAGGCATTCCTGCTCTGTCGGGATTTAGAGTACTAGGGTGCTGAATATTTTAATTTCAGGTCTTTTGTGGAATAACATGTATTTGTATTGCGCTGCAAATACATCTGATAAGTAGATGCCTGCATGTTAAATCACATCTAACGCTCTTATACGCACGCACATGCCAGGCTGTCTTTACTGGTAGGTTATGCACCCCTTTCATCCCAATTTAACAAGGCGAGACTGCAACGCCGGGTGGCCAATTGCGCCCGAAACATGAAATCTTTAACCGTGTCGAGGCGGTCTTATCCGCTGTCGTAGACGCTTGGAATGTGGCTCATTGAAATTAGAATTGAATATATAATGGGAAAAAAGTGGGTTCGAATCTGAAAATTTTTGAACGACCCTGCTGTTAGCTCATCGAGGTTTTTTTTGCGGGCTGTCCAAGTTTTACTTGATCGTTGTATCTTTAATTTTTATGTGGGTTTGCGGGCATGTCTGACCCATATTTCTGTTTGCCATAACAGTGCAGTGCAGTTTGCCATACGAATGCACTGCAGTGTAGGTTGGTCCAGTTTTGAGGTTCACTGGCCTTTGGCATCTGGTCAAGAGCGTTCGTTCATCCAGTCGCCATTTTTCATTCGTACAAATACATAGTCACTTTGTATCTGATGGACTTTCACGCCCTTGAGAACGTTTTGATCACATTTTGGATATAGGTACATTGCCGGAGCCGGAGCCAGAGCCGGAACCGGTCGGAGCCGACTATTTTTCCCGGAGCCGGAGCCGGAGCCGTTAGGACACTTGAACCCGGAACCGGAGCCGGAGCCGGAGCCGAAATCATAACCCCGAACCGGAGCCGGAGCCGTCCAAAATTGTCTCGGCTCCGCATCCCTGAAGAAAACAACCAAAATTTTACTAGTAGAAAACTTGAACCAACCTGGTATTCTAGGGCCTTGGATGACACCCTCTCCCTGGTCTGCCTGCGTCACAATTGTTTTTTATCGCTTGCAAGATCTTTTAAAGCTTTTAAATATCTCTTTGGAAGGGTTGATGGCTCTTTTTCGCCAGCGCATAGCAGCAAGCCGAAAATCCTTGATTGAAAACTTTTTCTGTGTCACTATCGTTCCACCTGTAATTGCGAATTACAATTTTGTAATTAAAATTTACATTTGTGGAACACGTGAATCGCAATTACAGGCAATATAGCATAATATAGCGTAAATAATTTTTTCTGTGTTCACCTATATCACATTATCTCTGTGCTAACCCCATTACACACACACACACACACACACACACACACACACACACACACACACACACACACACACACACACACACACACACACACACACACACACACACACACACACACACACACACACACACACACACACACACACACACACACACACACATACTTACAGGCCGTGCAAAATGAGGTCCACGTCCCAAGTGCACTACTGAGGACTACCTCCTGAGATTGTCAGAGCGACTTACTGTTTTATAGTGTTGATGCTCTTCAGGGCCGAAATGAAGTACTTTATGAATTTTGTTGGAAATGTGTTTTTGCAATCTTCTAGAGATTGCTGAAAAACCGAGGACGTTAGAGAACAGCGAGGTCCGATTGTGTGACTTTTGCTTAACGTCGGTGTATATCGAGGCCCGAATTTCATAGGCGGATCCAGGGGTTTCGGTCGTTGGGGCAAAAATTCTAAAACTAAATTTTTTACCAAAAATCTTAATCTGGTTAAGCTTGTGAAATTTTAGTGAACCTGAAAATGACCCCCTTGACCCGCCTATGATGTGTGTGACAGTGCTAAACAAAGGTCACTACTTAGGTCCAGTCCTTGGACCAGTTGTGTATCACTTTTTGCGCTTTGTGGTAGGGGCAGGTATCAGTGCCGAATCCAAGAGGGGAATAGAGCGACTCAAGCCCCTACCCCCGCCCCCAAAATGCCCGAGCTTCCATAGTAAATGCATAGCCGGAGGTAGTCTGAGGTTGGGGCGCAAGCTTCCCTATATTTGGGGGTTCGAGCCCCCATGCTCAGAGGAACCCCTCAATAGCCGATCGAGCCCCTCGCCCTCAATCCCACGTTGCGGACCCCTTGGATACAGCCAGGCTCAAGCAGTCTACCTGGGCTGACTGTGGCTGCAGCCGGGCTCCCTGGCATGCTTGCCAGGCCCCTGTGGGCTGCCCATAATCTCTGTGTCCGCAACTGGGGCCATATATTTAGCAGTCTCGGGCCATCTGTAGTTCAACCGGGCCCCAGTTATTTACCCAGGCCTTCTGTGACCAGGGATGTAAATTTATGAAAGTCACATGACCTTTGTTGTCGGCGCGCCCTAAACCACCAAATTTATGAACAAGTTAAAGGGTGCTTTTTCCCAGCCGAGTCGTAAAATTTGTTGATGGGCTGAGAATAGGTGCGTTTACCCCCACTCCACATCCCCCCTCCCCCAACGCCCGCTCACATAGATCTGGGAACGGTTGGGCGGCAGATCTGGTTTAAACATCCCGAAGTTTTAGGGATGCTTTTCAAAGTTAGTGGTGTTTTCAAAATGTTTAGGGGTGCTCGCGCACCCCTAAAAGTACACAAGGCTACACGCCTGCCTGTGACTTCAACTGGGCTCCCTGTTGTCCAGCAGGCGCGGGTCCCCTATGGCCTCAGACGAGGCCCTGTCATGAATGCGGGCGCCTGAAGTCTACCTGGACATCTAGTGTCTGCATTCGGACCCCCTGGCATACCTTTGAACCCTGTGTTCCAAAATGTCCCCCTGAAGAGACACCGTGGCCCTTGTGTTCTGCATTGGCCCCTTTTAGTCTGCACAGGCTCTGTTTGCTCTACCCGGGCCCCCGTTGTCTACCCCGGCCCTTTGTGGATCAGCTGGCCTCTTGTGGTTTTCCGGGTCCCCTGCGGTCAACCCCATTTTTCTGCCCGGACCTCTGGCGTCCTATCCGGGACCTCTTTGGTCTGCCCGGGTCCTTTACAGCCTGTCTCGGCCCCGTGGTCTGCCCGTGCCCCTTGTGGGCTGCCCGGACTCTTATGGGTTTCAAAGTTCCCTGTGATCTTCCCGGGCTCTCCATGGTCTGTCTGGGCCCCGTGTGCTCTGCCTGTGCCCATATGTTTGAACACCCCTTCCAGATTGGTTCCTGCGCGGTATAGCGAAAAACGCTAAGAGTGGTTGATATGGCATGAAAATGACGAAGAAGCTTCATCAGTCACTTTTGTTCGGGCCAATGTTCAGCTCAAACACGTTAAAGAAGATGACAGTTGATGGTATGGTTGTTTGTTACTTAAAAGGAAGGTGACACCTTTGTCGAATCCTGGAATTTATTCTAATTAGGGGAACTTTTAGTAAAAAAATCATGGAACTGTCCATGATTTCTCTGAAAAATGTACAATAAGCTCAACATTTTGATTTTCAAAATGTTCCTCTAGGGAAATAACTACATATCTGCCTGTAGATGATGTTATGATCTGACAACCACTACCATTTTCAATCCGCTTCAAGGGCTTCAATTGGCTGATACTCACCGTGACATCAGCATATGTCGTCATATGTGGAAGATGAGGGCGGCAGGCAGCAGAAAACCAGAAGGTAGACCACCAGGAGATGTCGTGTCGTCTCCTGGTCACAGAGATGGGTGGGCGGTAGACAGCGGAAGCAGGTGGATAGGCGCGTCCCAGGCAGACGTCCAGGAAGGCGGCATCGCGGCCCCCGGCGGCGACACCGCCGGGCAGGAGTAGCGCGGCAGTCAGCCGCCAGCGACGGGGGACGCAGCCCGGCCGACCTCATCAGCCTTCCCGGAATACGCACACTCCGTAGGTCCACGAGACCTCGTCCCCGGCGGATCAGGACGCCGACGAGCGCGACACCACAACCGCAGCAGAGTCGAAAGGCCGGGCGAACGCGCCCTCATCACACCCCCGCCGGCCTGCGGGGGCGCGGCCGGTCGCGGTGGATCGCCACCGGGCCACCAGAGATGATGCCGGGAGAGTTGCCAACTCAACGTAGCGGCGACGAAAGCAGCGAGGAAAAGCCGGCGCCCAACCAGCCAGGGCCGAGGTCGGAGGTGAGCGGCCACGCACTGAAAATATGCAATAGTTAGGGATGTGCGGGGAAACAGGGTCAGCGGTAGACCAGCAGGAGGCGGGCGAACATTGGTGAGATTGGTCAAGGGCATACAGACCGTGCAGTGTGGCTAGCAAAGGGCGGGAAGACTACGAGCCCGACGTCGACCCCACCAACCCGGTGTTAGTTCAAGCTTGGAACCTTAATATTTTCTTAAAAATGGCCACCCCAACCAATGAACAGCCCTCCGCCAACACATTAGGGCCCTGTCCCATGTAAAGAAAAGAAAGTAAAAAAAAGACAGTTTGGACCAGGAGAAGGGGGTGCACTAAAGGGACTAGTCAAAGACAGGTTTTGGAACAGATCAAAAAGTGGTGTATTGACACATAGACCGAAATTTTCCTGGCTAATCTCACGAAGAGGGAATTGCACACAACACATATGAAAACACATTGAATTGGTACAAAGCACAGATCGGTCCTACATATATCACGGAAATTCATAGCAGGAACCTAAGCAATACAGTGAGGAGTAGAGATATAGAGTGGGAGGGGAGTGGGACCTGCGTACATACGGAGGATTTGATAGTTTCATGCGACACGCATGGCTGAGTGAGGTGCTGGAGTAATGGTTCGAATAGAAATGATTCTTCAGTTTCCTTTCTTACTCTTTGTACAGCCTTCACGTTGACCGTTTTGTGCATTCATTAATTTTTAATTATGTATTCAATATTTATTCATTTATTTTGAATCCCAGTTAAATTTGGAGTCGAGTTGACCGCATGAAAGCTTGAGTTGGACTTGAGTCGACCCATTGACCATTTGCCTGTGAGTTGAGTTGAGTTGAGTTGGCAGGATGGTAGTTTGAGTCAAAGTCGAATCGGCTCCAGGGGCGCAGCCAGTTGGAAGAGGAGCACGTGCCCCCCATCGGTGCCGGTGTGCTCTTTTGTCGTGAGGCGGTGTACCCTGTTTGGGCCGTACCGCTCGTAATTTAGTGCACTACGCCGTTGAACTTAGATCCAACTACACTGCATTTAGCGAATAATCATGCGGGCGGAGCCAATAATCGCGAGGGCGGGCGGTGCCCCCTCGAGCTCATCTGGTGCCCACTGCGCTTGTCATGGCCCCTTGAGGTGATCACATGCCCTCTAAGCTAATTTGATGCCCCCTGAGTCAATATGGTGCCCACTGGGCAAATTATTGTGCCATTGAATCTATAAAGTTCTCTATGGGTTAGTATTGTACCCCGAGCTTACCTGGTGCCCATTAGCTGTTTTAGTGCCCCTTGAGCTGATTTGCCTCCCTGGCCTGATCTCATGCCTCCCGGAGTTGATCTATTGTCCCCTGAGCCAATATGGTGCCTCTTGAGCTGATCAGGTGCCCCCTGAGCTGGTTATTGATGTCTTCTTAGATGATCTGGTTCCCCCTGAGCTGGTTTGGTGCACCCTAAGCTGATCTTATGTTCCCTGAGCTGATATGTGCCCCTGCTCTGGTCTGGCATCTAGCAACTGATTTGACCCCCGGGCTGATTGATTGGGTGTCCCCTGAGCTAAACTAATGGCCCCTGAGTCAATCTGGTGCCTCCTGAGTCATCATTGTGCCTCCTGAGCCCATCTGATTCCCTCTGAGCTAGTCTGGTGCCCATGAGCTAATATGGTGCATTTTCAGCTGAACTGGGTCTCCTGGGTTGATTACGTGATTTCCTGAGCAGCTCTAAGGCCCTGAGCTGAGCTGGGCCCACAAAGGTTGATGAGGGCCCCTAAGATAATAGGGGTCTTGAGCTGATTAAGTGCCACCTGATTTGATCTGGTACCCCCGAGCTGATCTGGGCCCCGAGCTGGTCGGGGACAACTGATCTGATAGTTTGTCACCGAAGCCTATCATACTGGGCCGATCTGATGTCCCCTGAGCAGCTCTGGGGCTAGCTCCTGAACTGATTGGGCCCCGGACTGGTGAGGGATCCCTGAGCTAATTTGGTTCCCCTGACTTGGTCTTGCCCCCTGACCTAACTTGAGGCCTCTGAACTGATCTGGGCCCCAAGAGCCGATCTGGGGCCCAAGAGCGGATCTAGGTTCTGGGGGTACCCTGAGCTGGTCTGCTGGGCGCTGAGCTTGTGGGAGTCCCTTAAGTTGGCCTGAGGCCTCCTAGGATGACTTGGGAGCCTTAATTTGTTCCGGGGCTCCTTGAGCTGGTTCAAGGCCCTATGAGCCTATCTGGGGCCCATTGAGCTAGTCTGATGATCCCATCTCTGGGAACACTGAGCTAGTCTAGTCCCTGGGTGAAGCATGAGCTGCTCGGGGGAGGGGGCATGAGCTGGTCTTGAGTAGACAGAGAAGAACACAAGGCCAACTCCAATCATCTCAGGGCGGGGTCACTGAGCCAGTCTAGTACCTGGAGGCACAACTGGTGGGACGGGGAAGCTGCTCTGGAGGGCTCTGATCCACACTAGGGGGCCCCAGAGCTGGTCTTGAATAGACGGGGAATAAGAACACAATGGAAACTCCCCTTGTAAAATGGAGCTAACGAGTATTGAGGCATGGCTAAAACGGCTTGTGATGCCTAGGCTCCCCTGGTTATACAAATTACCTAAACTGGTGGATTCTCGGAAGGGATGATAAAAAGGTATGTGCCCCTGAGCTCAGAGCACAGTCCCCTAGACCAGGACTTCTACTAATTAATTTAAATGAAAAACTAGTTTTTACAATTTTCACACCACACCACACCACCTCCACCAAATCACCGGCCTATTCACTTTTTTTTAACTGGGGCCGATCTTTGAAAATATGGAACTGAATAAACGCGTTCAAAAGGTATCAAGCAAATTATTCCGGCAGACAAATATTATTCTTCCAAAGACACTATGCCGCTCCTCCTCTCAGGGCCATTGGTGGGAGGCGAGGAACTTAATCTGCGTTCAACCAGAGCTCAATCGTCACGACAAAACCAATGGGCATAACAAATGATTTTTCCACTCCAATATGTCTTAGCCGGCACATGGTGACAGATATCACAGGTTCCGCTGATTTATCTGATGTTAATAACTTACATAAATTGGCTGATTTGTCGTTAAATATATCCAAGACAGTCGTGTTTTGGCTATTTCCATGGCATTTTGGTGATCCTTTTTTCTTTTTTTCAATTTTAATCGAGTTTTTCTCCATCAATGCCATAATTACATTTTTCTTGAACTAAAGGTCCCCCAAAATGATACGAATAAAGATATAGTAAGTATTTCAGGTTACATTAAAAAGTGTTCTTTTTCTCCCGGGGTGCCCCTCAAAGTTGGTGTGCCCTCCCATACCAAAGCTCTGGCTGCACCCCTGCGGCTCACTGAAATTTTGATGGTGAGTTAAGTTGGAATTGAGCGAATTGCTTTCAGCTCGCGACTTGAGTTGAGCCGAATAAAAAGTCTGAAATGCACACCTCTGCTCTCTACTATGCTAGTGAAAAACCTTGATGTTTGAAGTGATTGCTCGATTTTCAACTTGTATCCTAATATAAATATGTGCTTTTTAGTGAAACAGCTATCAAACAGCTTATTTTTAAAATATATAAAAACCTTCAAGAGATCTATTAAAGGACATTCTTCTCACTTTTGCGCTAAATTATTTGCTAACCTCAGTCAGATTGGCAATTTTGACCTGTTAGGGAACTTTCATGGACCGAAACTTTTATCATCTGAAGCTTAGACTAGACAAAATAAAAATACTTGCTCTCCAAATCACCTATATACAGAGAAATAATGCATGAAAAATATTTGGAGATTCTTTTTTGTACGTCATAGCGGAGTCGTAAATAATTCGTTCGTTGCGAGGACTTTCTCCACTCGAGATTAAACAAGTTGATCATCAGCTTGTTTAATCTCGAGTGGCGAAAGTCCGCACAACGAACAAATTTTTTGTACATTTTATCTAGTCCAAGCTTCAGAGAATGCGAAGTTTGTGTCCATGAAAACTCTAAATGTGTCAAAATTGCCATCCTTGAACCCATATGCGGATCCAGGATTGCCGATGGGGGGACACCTTCCCGGGGAGGCGCCATCCGGACCAGGGGGCGCCACTTTTGACTGGCAAAATCTATTAGGTGGGCGCCAAATCCTATCGGTGGGCGCCGATTTTCGCATCCTGGGGGAAGAGGTGGGAAGCGACATTTCAGGGGGCGCCATCGACCTTTCAGGGGGCGCCGTTACCATTTCAGGGGGCGCCGAGGGTCGATCGGGTGGGGCACGTGCCCCTTTGCCCCCGCCCCGGATCCGCCTGTGCCTGAACCTTAATGTGAAGCGAATACTAGCTTTTCCGCCTTGGTACTAATATATGCTCATCAGTGACAAAGTAAACAAAGATCAAGTACCCTAGTGAAAACTTATCACGCGCATTGACGGGGGGCGGGTACCCGCCCCCTCGGGTTTGCCAAAGATAGCAGTAAAACGGCGGTGCGTAGCGCCGCCGTACTTGGCATACCTTTTCCCTCATCCTTTTTACAACTTCTGTGAAAATTTTAAGGTTAGGTCATCTCAGGTCAGGTCACCAGTACAGGTCAAGTGACCTGACCTCAAAAAAAAGTTTAAGAGCCGGAGTCGGAGCAGGGTGAACTTATCCGATTGAAACTCATATCACATAATGTTCCCACCGAGTTCTCTAAAATATGTTCTGGTATTTTTTATATCGATGACCTAAGGTCAGGTACGAGGCATGACCTCTCCATTGGAAATACATAGGAAAAATGGTTTTTACTGTATAACTCAGTAACAAATAGTGATAGAGCGTTTATTTTAGCTTTATTAGACTCGCCTTGGTTTTGCGGTTCTAATGATATGCATTTTATATAACTTGACAATGACCTGACCTAAGGTCAGGTCAAATCCTTGATTTGACCTAGCAAGGTCAAATTATATATCATTCGATTCGGCTTGCTGCGAGGATTCATACAGTTTATCTGGTTTTGCTCTATCTTTATTTGTTCAGATGTAAGGGCCGAAAAACTTAATTTACATGTTATCCCTATTACGGCATGTTTTGACCTCTCGTGACCCTAAATGTGACCTGACAAAAATGGTTCAAATATTTTCGATGGAGAAGTGGATGGGCAGCCCAACGCCGTTTACTGTTTTTCGCTACCTACCGTGGTTCTCGAGATCTTGGGGGGGCGGGTACCCGCCCCCCCCCTCGTCAAAGCGAATGTGGCTCAGACCCCCGTCAATGCGCGTGTTAACAAAGAAAATATCTACTTGAAGAACTTCAACTTACTTTTCCAATAAGTTATTGATTAACCTTAGTTTAAAGCAACTATTCGCTTTTCGGCTTGCGTCACAACAAAATGTGTGCTTTTTAGTAAACAAATCAAAGAGCTTGATAGTAAAATGTTAAAAATATCAAGAGATCTAGTAAAAGACATTCAACTCAGTTTCACACAGAGTTATTGACTAACCTTAGTGTGAAGTGACTACCCGCGTTTCGGCTTGGGTCCCAATGCATAGGCGGATCCAGGGGGGCAAAGGGGGCACGTGCCCCCCGATCGACCCTCGGCGCCCCCTGAAATGGTCACGGCGCCCCCTGAAAGGTCGATGGCGCCCCCTGAAATGTCGCTTCCCACCCCTCCCCCTCCCCCCAGGATGCGAAAATCTGCGCCCACCGATAGGATTTGGCGCCCACCTGATAGGTTTTGCCGGTCAAAAGTGGCGCCCCCTGGTCCGGATGGCGCCCCCCGGGAGGTGCCCCCCGATCGGCAATCCTGGATCCGCGTATGTCCCAATGTGCTTATCAGTGACAAAGTAATCAAATAGCTTGCTTTGGATCATGACAGATAAGTGAAAAGTTGCTTTATAGCCGAGAAAAATGTAAAACAAAAATATTGAAAGCAAGTGTTTGGTTCTTGGGACTAGGCTTTCATTCATGCTAGCCTTAATAGAAAAGCAAAAGTGGCTAATCACTTAGGCTGCACCATTTTTGGGTAGATTTCTAAGGTAAGTGAAAATTAATTGGAACATGCTGGTGGATAATAAAAATATACCCAAAAGAAATAACTACATTGGGAGATGTAGATAGTCCTTAGGACTAGACTTTCACTTATACTAGACTTTACACGCGCCCCGCTGGGGGGGCGAAATTCGCCCCCTCCTGGTTTTTCCCAGATAGCTCAAGAACAAAGAGACGCAGAACAACGAAACTTACGGTACCTTATTCCTAAATAATTTTACACATTTGACCACATTTTTTAGTTAAGGTCATGTCAGGTCAAGGAGCTATTCAGGTTCAAGTGACCCGACCTCAAAACCTACAATTACGAGTTTGAAGCAGCGCCCAGGGAACATTAGCAAACCGATCAGTTTGAAACTTTCACAATATGATAAGGTCATTAGGGTCTACAAATCTGCTATCTCGGAATTTTGATATTGGTGACTTAAGGTGGGGTCAATTTTTTGTTTACCCCATTATAAGTCTATGGTGAAAAATAGAATAAACTTGTTTTCAGGAAATGCTGGATAGATAAGGCTGAAAATCCTCAAAATGTCTATTCTTACCACAATCTTGACCATAAAGTTAAGTTTTTGAGCATCTGACCTCTCAAAGGTCATATCAGGTCACGGGAGCAGAGAGTGATTGTTTTGCCAATAACTTCTCACTGAATTGAGATAAAGCTCCCATTCTGCTTGCATTGTCTTTATATTGTCACGGGAAGTCGATCAATATGCAGCATGACCATACCAGGTCACTCTGTGACCCTGACCAAGGTCGAGGTCAGGTCATTTTCACTATTTGACCTAGCAAGGTCATATTATACATCATTCGATTTGCCGCAATGAGAGGAATCCAATGATGCATAAATATTTGCTCTAGCTCTCCTGAGGGCAGATTTAGAGAGGGAAATGTACACTGCTCTGTTGTAAGCCTATGGAGGATTCTTTGACCTATGCTGACCTCAATAGTGACCTGACATAAAGATACTTCGTATAAATTATCTTCGTCTTGTCAAGAGCTTTCGAACGCAGCCTGTAATTTTCCTTTAGCTTTCGTGGGGAACGAGATACGGAGGGGGCGAAAAACGCCCCCCACCGGGGCGCGTCATGCAAGGGAACCCAGCGGGCGCGTGTTAATGGAAAAGCGAAAGCGTCTAGTCATTTGTCCAATGAATCTGAAGATAGGTAAGTCTAGGTATTTTGGGTATGTCTGCTTGTGATCCAATATGTGCTAATCAGTGAGAACACCAAAAACGCAGAATCTACCCAATTTTAACCCTCACAGGGTATTCATAAAGCATCCACAACATTGGGTACCTATTGCAACAAGCCGCCACTGAGAGTGGGCATGTCAATTCCAATGGTCTGGATCTTTCTACTTCAATTATTGATACGATTTTGAAGTCAGCATGACCTCTAAGAAAGCTTTTTAGGCTAGGCAGAAATTAGAGTAAAAAGGCAAAGTAGCTACCTATCCCAGGAATAATTATCGAAGGATCAAGTAACTCATGTATGGTCTAAAAAATTGAATTTCTTTTTTGTGTCAGGAAGTGATCCAAAAGGAGGAAAAACTGGCGTGCACTTAGTTCCATCATAGTCCTATGGCATCAGATTGTTTTAGCAAACATCACATTCATACGTCCTACAGACCATGGGTGGATATCTCTGTTCTATCCGGAAGGGGAGGGGGTTTCTGGATGGGTTAACAACACTAGTAGATAGGTAGGGTAATACAAGTTCTATACAAACCCCTATGGCGTAGAGGTGTCGCCACAGATCTTTCGAGTGGGGGGGGGGGGCGGCCAGTGACGAAGCTCTACGTTCATGCTACAGACTGGCCCCAGGGGTGGATCCAGGGGGTGACAAAAAGCTCCCTACCCCAACCACCCGATTTTCGCCCATTTTCTTAACACGCACATTGACGGGGGTCTGAGCCACCTTCGGATTCACGAGGGGGCGGGTACCCGCCCCCTAAGATTTTGGGAACCACGGTAGGTAGCAAAAAACGGTAAACGGCGTTGGGTAGCCCATCCGCTTCTCCATCGAAAATATTTCAACCATTTTTTTGTCAGGTCACATTTAAGGTCACCAGAGGTCAAAAACATGCCGTCACATGCCGTCATAGGGATAACATGTAAATTAAGTTTTTCGGCCATTACATCTGAACAAGTAAATATAGAGCAAAACGACCTGAACTCTATGAATCCTCGCAGCAAGCCGAATCGAATGGTATATGATTTGACCTTGCTTGGTCAAATCAAAGATTTGACCTGACCTGGGGTCAGGTCAGGGTCAAATTATATAAAATGCATATCATTAGAACCGCAAAGCCAAGGCGAGTCTAATGAAGCTAAAATAAACGCTCTATCACCATCTGTTACTGAGTTATTCAGTAAAAACCATATTTCCCATGTATTACCAAAGGAGAGGTCATGCTTCGTACCTGACCTTAGGTCATCGATATCAAAAATACCGGAACATATTTTAGAGAACTCGGTGAGCCCATTATGTGATATAAGTTTCAATTGGATAAGTTCACCCTGCTCCGACTTATGCTATCTTAAACTTTTTTTGAGGTCGGGTCACTTGAACTGTACTGGTGACCTGACCTGAGATGACATATCCTTAAAATTTTCACAGAAGTTGGAAAAATAATGAGGGAAAAGGTATGCCAAGTACGGCGGCGCTGCGCGCCGCCGTTTTTCTGCTGTCTCCGAAAAACTCGAGGGGGGGGGCGGGTACCCGCCCCCGTCAATGCGCGTGTTAAACAACCATATCAATATGTTTTTCACGATTCTAAGCTCCACTAACGACCAAAAACCCCCTGCCCCCGACCACCCGATTTTTGCCTATGTTCTTAAAAAAACATTTAAATATGCTTTTCATGATTTTGGGTTCCATAGCCCCCTAACCATTCGCCTGTATCCATTGACGGACGCAGGGGGGCATTTCGGCCATTCCCCCCAAAGCGCTGGAGGGGTGGGGGTCAAACTATCTTTTGGCACCCCCAAACTCCTGATTTTTTTTGAAAAAGGTGTTAGGTCTGTAGAGCAAAAAATATTCGCTCGCCCCCCCCAAGGAGAGCGATCATGAAGTTGGAGAGGCAGCTTATACTAGGTCTGTCGAGCACCCAAATTGCACGTAACACCCCCCCGCCCCCTCCCCCAGGAGGATAGGCAGACCTGGGTTTGCCCCCCAAAACTTGGATCTGCGTCCGCCCCTGCCTTTATCCGGCCCCGAATTACCCAGTAATGATGTCCCAAAGATTTATTTCAGCTTCAGGCATCCAGGAAGTCATGCCACTATACCACAAGCGGATCCAGGGGGACACGTGCCCCCCCCTCCCGATCGACCCTCGGCGCCCCATGAAGTGGTCACAGCGCCCCCTGAAAGGTCGATAGCGCCCCCCTGAAATGCTACTTCCTACCCCCTCCCCCTGGATGCGAAAATCGTCGCCCACCGATAGGATTTTGCGCCCATCTGGTAGGTTTTGTCGGTCAAAAGTGGCGCCCCCGGGCCGGAAGTCGTCCCCCCCGATTGGCACTCGTGGATCCGCCTATGCACTATACTCCCCGATGTAATCTCTGTACCTAGGTTCCTACCTACCTGAACACAGGCGTAGAAACAGAGGGACCAGGGGCCATGGCAGCTCAAAATCTGGCCAAAACAATTAATAATCACACTCATCTCAGCCAAAATAGGCGGAAGTCGACATTTTAATAATCAGACGGTGCAGAAGGCAACGAGGAGTCCAAATTCAAAGAATTCTTGGTCGTAGCATGGAAAGTTCCTTGTCAGCTTCATTTGGAAGTTTGGCTGGCCCCTCCAATATTCTGGACGTTCCTGCGCCTATGTGCCTGAACCTACCTGTTGGCACTTCCCAAAACTCGACCAGTCTTGAATCCTCCAGTGAAAAAAGAGACATTAAAAATTGTTCACCTCTTCACACTCAACTAAAATATCACACCAATAAAAATACCTAACTTCACAAGCATGTTTCACGGCCTTCTGCGATTGCATACATACCTGCGGTCTGAAAAACTGAGCAGCAATGGTGGACGCCGGACGGTATAGTGGTGAGAAACCAACTGTCAACACTTCCGCGGTCACTACATGTTTGTTAAAAAAAACTAAATGAAAAATTCACCAAAGTTGTATATTATGCTTGAATTAATTATTTTTGATAATTTTGTAAGGAAGAAAAATAGTACTTTGCTCTGAAACAATAGTTGAGCATTTTACTTTCTTGCGGTTCATCACTATTTTTTCGTCTGACAAACTCACACAAATGGCTTCGTCCGCGTATCACACAAAGCCGTCACACAAATCTCATAAAATCGACAAAAATGAGGACCGGCTAAAAACAATATTTTACGACAAGAAACAATCAAAGAACGCAATTTCAGCATTGAAAATACCGAGCCCCCAAAAAATGTCCTCTGTAGTGGCATGCGGACCTCGGTAGTCCGACGTGTAATCATAAACTAGCCTCGGTAGTCACGACGTACAAGTGCACACACACACACACACACACACACACACACACACACACACACACACACACACACACACACACACACACACACACACACACACACACACACATACACACACACACACACACACACACACAATATATATATATATATATATATATATATCTCTCTCTCTCTCAATATCAAGACCCCTTTCATGACATCTCACCATACACGCCAAAGAAGGGAAAGCCCAAAAATCATTGACCAACACAAACAACACACCAGTCACACACAAAGTGCTAGCAGAAAACACATTCATAATTCACACTCAAAACGATCTCTACCGACTCTTCATTAAAACGCGCCCCGCTGGGGGGGGGGGCGAAATTCGCCTCCCTCCTGGTTTTCCCCAGATAGCTCAAAAACAAAGAGATGCAGAACAACGAAACTTACAGTACCTTATCCCTGATCAATTTTACACATATGCCCAAATTTTGAGTTGAGGTCATTTCAGGTCAAGGAGATATTCAAGGTCAAGTAACCCGACATCAAAGCCTAAAATCACGAGTTTGAAGCGGCGCCCAGGGAACACCAGCGAACCGATCAGTTTGAAACTTCCGCAACATAATGTCATGACGGTCTAAAAATCTGCTATCTTGGAATTTGGCTATTGTTGACCTAACGTGGGGACAATTTTTTGGTCACCCCATTATAGGTCTATGGTGAAAAATAGAATGGGCTCGTTTTCAGTAAATACTGGAGATAAAGCTGAAAATCCTCAAACCGTCTATTCTTATCACGATATTGACCATTAAGTTGAGTTTTGAGTTTTTGACCATCTGACCTCTCAAAGGTCATGTCAGGTCACGGGAGCATGGATTGATTTTTTTGACAATAAATTCTCACTGAATTGAGAAAAAGCTCTCATTTTGCTTGCATTGTGCTTATATTGTCACGGGGAGTCGACTGATATGCAACATGACCATACCAGGTCACTCTGTGACCCTGACCTAGCTCGAGGTCGGGTCATTTTCATTATTTGACCTAGCAAGGTCATATTATGCATCATTCGATTTGCTGCGATGAGAGGAATCCAATGATCCATAAATATTTTCTCTAGCTATCCTGAGGGCAGATCTAGATAGAGAAACGTACACTGATCTGTTGTAAGCCTATGGAACCTTCTTTAACCTATGCTGACTTCAATATTGACCTGACATAAAAATTATTCGTATAAAATCTCTTCATCTTGTCAAGAGCTTTCGAACGCCGTCCGTAATTTTCCTTTAGCTTTCGTGGGGAATGAGACACGGAGGGGGGCGAAAAACGCCCCCAAGCAGGGCGCGTCATGCCAGGGACCCCAGCGGGGCGCGTGTTAAGGAAGCACTCTACATCTATAGACAGAAAGAATCCAGCAACGCAGAGATAACCACACACACATCCATGACACTATGGGGAAATTAAACTGGTTGTATTGTTGATTATTTGTCAAATTCCGGGGATGATGTGGCTTAGCGAATAGCACCCTTGTCTTCTAAGCCACTGGTCCCGGGTTCAAGTCCCAGCGGAGCCTCTGAATAAGTTGATCTGATCCCCAAAATCCCTTCCAACAGGGTGAGAGTTGGCGACGCCGTATGACCCTGGCAGTTGGTGCGTCGTTAAACCCCAAAAATTATTATATGTGTCAAATTCCCTGCTAAATTTGCATCTGTTCCATTTATTTAGGGTGATGACCATATGAATCCTCGCAGCAAGCCGAATCAAATGAGATATAATATGACTTTGCTAGGTCAAATCAAGGCTTTGACCTGACCTGAGGTCAGGTCAAGGTCAAATTGGGCAAAATGCATATCATTAGAACCGCAATGACAAGGCAAATCTAATGCGGTTAAAATAAACGCTCTATCTCTATTCATTACTAAGTTATGTATTCTGTATTCTGTATTGGTAAAAAAACATCAACAGGCATTGCCCAATTACTGATGCAGTCATGTGATTTAAAACAGTAAAGTCAGATAATAAATACATTCAGCAATGGAAGCATTCCACGAACATCCATAACGCTCAACATTTGCACAAATGCCTATCCTGAGAAAGTTCCTAAGGTTGCCGTGAATTTGATAGCATTAGTTTTAAATGTGTAGCCCGAGTCTGCGAAGAAATCAACACTACGAAATGCGTTGAAGAAACTGTTACACGTGACGGCCACGCGGATGAAGAGGCTGCGCTGCACAGTACCAACACGCGCAAACCGAACTGCCCACAAAGAGGGAGAACCCCGCGTTCGACGGGGCACAGACAAATCGAACTCGGAAACCAGATCGGAACAATCCAACTTTCCGTGATGAAGATTAAACAAAAACAAGAGGTCATGCTGAGCAAAACGAGCCTTAATACTACACACTTTGTAGTGAGTCAAAAGAGATGGATAGTCAAGCCTGGCTGACGGACGGTCCGAAAATGAGGCCAACCAGGTGAGAAGTTTATGCTGCACCCTTTCTAGGCGCTTCAGGTGGGATGCAGCAGACCCTGCCCATACAACGCAACCATACTCCAGGATGGATCTTACATGGGCATAATAAGCACAAAGAATAGAAGTGTGCTTGAGTCTGACTCGGCAGCACTGGCGCGAGGTCTGAAAACTTCGTATGAGGAGGCCAAGCATTCTATTGGCCTTGGCCACGGTGTGGTCTATGTGTGGAGCGAAAGTCAGCTTACTGTCGAGCATAACACCAAGATCCCTAGTCTCTGTACGGCGCTCCAGCGGCGTACCGTCCAGTGCATAGGTGGTAAGGATCGGAGATTTTCGGAGAGAAAATGATATAACGCTACATTTATCTGGATTCAATTTTAAACGCCAAATTTTAGACCATTCTACTAAATTGTTGATGTCAGCCTGAAGGGAATCACTGTCTGTTTCTGTCGAAATTCGGTGGTACAACTTAAGATCGTCGGCGAAGCTTATACAGTTAGTTCGAATGATGAGGGGGATGTCTGCTGTGTAGCAGATAAACAAGAGCGGGCCACACACGCTGCCCTCAGGCACCCCGGACCTTACAGCGCACCATTCGGAAGATTGGCCCTCTAGTATAACTCGTTGGCGACGACCAGTCAGGTAGGATTCAATCCAGGAGTGCGCGCGACCAGTAATTTTGAAAGATTTTAGTTTGTGAAGAAGAAGCGTGTGGTTTACACACGTAAGAGCCGAAGAATAATCAGTGTAGACAGAGTCAGTCTGCACGCCCTCCTGGATCGAATCCCAGCTGTGTTTTAGAAAGTTGGCAAGATTTGAGAGCATGAACGATTTGGGAGAAATCCATGTTGACTGCTGGGAATAGATGGTAGACAATGGGCCAAAAGAGAGTCACAGACTACCTTTTCTAAAATTTTCGAACAAAGAGGAAGAAGTGAAATACCGCAGTAGTTGCCTGGGTTCTTTTTGTCTCTTTTTTTGTGAATGGGAATGACATTTGCATCCTTCCAAATATGTGGGAAAACACCTTGAGCGACTGACAATTTGCAAATGATTTCGAGAGGCACTGCCAATTCGGCAGCACACTCATGCAAAATTCTGGCGCTCAGATTGTCGGGCCCGCACGCTTTGTGCTTTCCTGTGCTAGATAGCAGGGCCTGAACTTTGCCTGGGGGAACTGTAAACTCTTGAAGAATGGAACAGTGAAAGTCCGGGGCGTTTGGCAGCGTGTCAACGTTGGGATCCGAAAATTTGGAGGCGAAGGTTTCGTTGAAAATATTTGCGCATTTGATGGGATCTGAAAATTGTTGAATGTTTGCGACAAGAACGCGTGGACGTTGATGAGACGATTTTAATGAGTTTATAAAGGACCAGAAACGTTTTGGGTTCTCACGGAAGTCACCAACGATGCCCAGTAAGTAATTAGGATATTTCGCGTTAGATAAAGCTTTAAAATAGTTTCTTGCTCTACTAAATACAAGATCGCTTTCTGGAGAAGGGTCGCGCTTTTTTACACGGTGTGCATGGTCTTTGTCCCTAAGAGCACGCTGCACGTCCCGGTCAAACCAGGGAGGAAATCGTTTGGAACGTGAAACCGTTGGGACAAAATCGGCTATGGCAGCGTTCACAAGATCGTAAAAGACCGCAACAGCTTCGTTCACACCCAAGTCATGAAGCAGAAACCAGGGCAAACAACGCAGAGAGGCACGAAGGCCATCGAAATCCGCTCTGCGGTAATCAAAACCCGTCGTTCTGGTGACTTTCGGCACTTTCACGGAGAACGCTCGGAACTGAGAAATGGTTTGATGATGATCAGAGTCAAAAGTGCCATCAGATACAACAGTTTCAGTATGACCACCATGGGACAAGACTAGATCTAGACAGGCGTCACCCCTAGTGGGGGTATGAACAGACTGTGTAAAACCAGCACTGTCAAGATAATCTAAAAATAAAAGTTATTCGGTTAGAACCATTTTTTCCCATATATTTCCATTGGAGAGGTCATGGCTCGTACCTGACCTTAGGTCATCGATATAAAAAATACCGGAACATATTTAGAGAACTCAGTGGGGCCATTATGGGATATAAGTTTCAATTGGATAAGTTTACCCTGGTCTGACTTATGCTATCTTAAACTTTTTTAAGTCAGGTCACTTGACCTGTACTGATGACCTGAACTAAGATGACCTAACCTTAAAATTTTGACACAAGTTGTAAAAATGATGAGGGAAAAGGTATGACATGTGCAGCGGCGCTACACGCCGCCGTTTTTATGATGTCTCCGAAAAAAACCCGAGAGGGGGCGGGTACCCGCCCCCGTCAATGTGCGTGTTAACCCTTGCCCCGGTGGCGGGTACGAGCCACCTTCGCCCTGGAAAAGACCCCCCACGATCTCAAAAACTAAGAGAGCTAGAAAAAGTGTAAAACGGCAATCGAAAGCTCTTCAAAAATGATATCGAAAATACTTCGGTCATTTTTCTTGTCAGGTCAAAATCAAGGTCACCAGAGGTCAAAATAGGTCAAAATCGCTAATATGAGTTGTACTAAAAAAACCTCGTATATCTCAGAAACTATGATAGCTAGAAACATGTTTTTCTCACTATTCGAAAGCTCTTGAGTTGCTCTTTCATTACAGTGGTATTCATTTTCGTGTCAGGTCAAAGCCTAGGGAGCTACAGGTCACTGAACATTGGACATATTCTTTGGAATGTCCATAGCCACCCATGCATAAGGGCGTTTCATTTTTCGCTAATAAATTCCAAACCAAATAAGATACAGCCATAGTTGATGCACCATTGCAATCCTCTCGTCAATACGAATCAAATGATATATAGCATTGCTATGCCAGGTCAAATTTAAGAATTTGACCTGACCCAGGTCAACGATCGGACCCAACCTGACCTGGTATAGTCATGATGTATATCATTTGACTTGCAGTGACTATACAAACACTTTGGTGACAAAATAAAAGTTATTTCTTAGTTTATTAAAAATATATAGAGTAAAACACCAAAAATGCTTATTTGACCTAAGGTGACCTTTTAAAGGTCGCAAGTCAAAATGTTTGGCATCAACTTCAGAAATTTGCTAAGAGCAAGTCGCAACCGATGTTTGAAGTTGAATCCATCCATACTCACTGAGAAAAGCCCATTTTGTGATTTTTGTGACCAGCACGCATAAATCTTTCATAATTATGAAGATTTATGCGTGCTGGTCATCTTATAGCATTGGTATGTTAGCGGATTTTTTCAGCGCGGCCAAAATGCCTTCGAATCTCACGCCAGACATGATGCTGAAAATATGAGATCTAGTCATTTTTTTGTTTATTCTTCTCCACTGGTAAATAACAAACATTGCAAATTTTGTGACTCTGTCAGTAGCCTACGAGAAATGGCTTAGGTTTGCAATGCGAATCTTTCAAAAATATTCAGTGCACCAATATTTGATATATATTTACCAATATTTATATATATTCACCAATATTTAATCTGCTGGATCTCTGGATCTGCTGTATCTTTGGAAACGACAATGGAAACCACAAGCTCGTTAGAGCAATTCTTGGCCTGTTGGCTGTTTGGAACACCGGGCAAGATAAAATAGATTGTTTGGTAAGGAGTTGTGCTCGATTGGATGCAGGGTCGTAGCCAGGATTTCGCTCAGGGAGGGGCGGCGCCCCGAAAATGGCCCCTGCGACAGCGCATAAAGGGCCCTGATGGGTAAAAAAGGCCCTGCTTGTTACAGAATTGAGTGCTGAAGAGGGCTTAAGAGGGCCCTGTCTGGTACAAAATACCAAATTTGGCCACAGAGCACGGTGCGGGCGAGACGCACTTCGCGCGGCTCGTGTCCTCAGGGGGCCCTTCGGGCCCTCAGGGAGAGGAGGGGCGGCTGTCCCTGCCGCCCCCCCTTGGCTACGCCCCTGATTGGATGCTTATCTGAGCAGTTTGCGTTAGGCAGTTTGAAGAATGCCTAACATTTTAGACATTTTTCAGAATGCCAAACTGGTTGGGCAATCTGCAAAATGCCTAGGCATTCTGCAGAATGCCTGGTTCTTATATATACATGCATATCTAAACATATTTTGTGGAATGACACGGCAGCTTTTGCATTGATGAGTTTTCTTGAAGTTTTGCCGGGAAGGTCAAAACTTTAAGCTCGCAAACGCCAGCTTGCAATTGTAATTGCTTCCATTGGTTATGCTCTGTTGATAAAGGGCTCGGAATGTTGATAAAAGAGGGGATTGGCTGGTATCATAGGCGGATTCAAAGGGGCAAGGGGGAGCACGTGCCCCCCGATCGACCCTCGGCGGCGCCCCCTGAAATGGTCACGGCGCCTCCGGAAAGGTCGATGGCATCCCCGAGAAATGTCGCTTCCCACCCTCCACCCCCCCCAGAATGCGAAAATCGACACCCACCGATAGGATTTTGCGCCCATTTGATAGGTTTTGACGGTCAAAAGTGGCGCCTCCCCGGACAGCCTGGGGGGGGTTGGCGCCCCCCGAAGTTGCCCCCGATGGGCAATCCTGGATCCGCCTAGGCCTGGTATGTCCATTCGGCCACGAATACTTCTGCACCGGGGTGGCGCTCATCAACGCGAAAGCTGCCGTGTCATTAAAAAATATGTTTAGATAGGTAACTTGCTCCCAAAAATACTCATATATATATTTATATATATATATATATATATATGTTTCGTTAAATATGACGGAATATTCAGTGTTGGTTTTTTTTCTTGGTGAGGCTTTCAACTTTGCGGAGTAGTTTTTTCCCTTGGTTGTCCAAATCTGAGAAAATTGTGCTTATGTTTACATGTTCAGGTAACGTTTCATCAATACAATTGACATCCTCAGACAACATGAGTGACATAAGACACAAAGTTAAGAATACACATTATATACGTTATAGATCCAAAATTAATCGCAGATCGGTTCGGTCAGTAATGATTTGAAAAATTGAGCTGACATGGCTCTACAATTACTTCTGTGCGCAGGTGCTTTTAATGTGGGTGGTGTCTCCCTTAATAACATAAGCGCAAACAATACTATCAGCCTTTTCAATAAAATGATGCAGGTCGACAAACTATCTGATCAGAATTTCAACGTCACTAAGAGGCATTAACACTACATAACACTCAATGACAATTCACTGTACACGAATATGCAAAACACTGTACTGTTTGAGCTAACCTGTTGGGAGTCGCCTATCATACAGAGACAGGTCCCCCATCAGATTCATCTGTTTGTTGATTTCTGGGTCCCTGTCTCTGATATAGACGGCCTCCAGGACGGTTAGCCGTCTCCTGTCAAAACATCGTGCTATAATGGATGTATTATTTACGAGCATAGCTCTGGTGAGTTTTAGTTTGTGTGTCGTTTCGGTATGTTTTTTTGGGCAGCCGGCCTGGAGGTGGAGGGTCATACGTTTTGAGAGTGTAGTCGTCGTGTGTCCAATGTATATCGAGTTAGGACGGCGCGCACAGTCGCCAAGGGGGCAATGGTATTCATATACAACGTTCACAGCCTGTAGAACGGATTTTTCTTTGTTGAGGTTGTTGGTCATAACTAAGTTAGTTGGGCTTTTGTAGTAGGCGATTAGTTTAATCCGATCTTTTTGTTTTTTTTTGGCATAGTATTTCTCATGAATATGTCACGCAGTACTTTTTCGTCGTCTTTGTATGCCGTGGACATCGTTCCTCTGTAGAAAAGTTTGATTGTCGCGCCCTTGAGTTTGGTGTCTTGTCTGTTGTTGTTATTATTATTTTGTCCCGGGCTAGTATGCGTCGTTAGACCTGTTCATATTAGACCTTTGTCTTTAAAAGTGTTCAAACTGATACTTTTCCCGTTCTCCAAGGTCTCAATGAACGGAATATAGCCTTTATTTTGCTCTTGGACCTTTGCTATGCCTGCCTCAAAAGCCATATAGTTTTTTTTGTTGAAGTTTTAAAAAAACACTGCTAAACTCGGGATATTTGGCCATTGTTTGAATTATACCTTCCTAGGGGATGATGCTATAGCGTAAAAAATGCTGCCAAATGAAAGCTAATGCATCTTTTCTCATTCTACTAAAGTCTTAATTTTTTCTGTCGGGTCATCTCAGGTCACGGAGATATTTAAGGTCACGTGACCCGACCTCAAAACCCGAAATCACGAGTTTGATGCGGTGGCAAGGGATTAAGTGTCAACCGATTAGTTTGAAACTGCTTCAGCAGCACGCAGACATCATGGGCTACACATCTGCACATAATAATAATCATCTTTTGCCTAAGATGGGGTCAATTTTGAGTTCACCCCATTATAAGGATATGAATAAAAATGCAACAGGCCGGTTTTTAAGCCAAATATGGCATGAACAAGTTCTTACTGCTTCTGCCGTATAGCCTTGATACGTGTATGGCTCTCAAGTTGTTATTTTAAGCGTCTGCTCTTTCAGAGGTCATCTAAGGTCACCTCGAGGTAATATATTCAAAGGACAATAACTCATCACCAAATTGAGATAGAGCGGCCATTTTTATTTCATACTGCGCTTGTCTTGTCACGGGGATTTGATTGAAATAACATATGACCATACCAGGTCACGGTGTAAGCTTGACTTAGGTCAAGGTCAGGTCATTTTTACTAATTGACCTTTGAAAGTCATTTTATGCATTATTCGATTCGCCACGACGAGGGGACTTCAGTTATACCAAAATATATTTTCTGGCTTCAGTCAGTCAGAATGTATCGGGGGAAAACTAAAAATACCCATTGTAAGCCTTTTGCAGTCTGTGATCTCTGTTGACCTCAATATTGACCTGAACCAGAAATTTCTCTCCGCCATGTCAACACGGTTCGTACGCCACGCAGTCATGCAATGTTTTCACACAATGTTGTAGAAAGGGGTGGGTACGGCTCAGAGAGCGCACTTTGCCCCTCAAAAGGCGATCTTTATCACCCAAGGCCGCTTAGTGTCGTTGAGGGGATGCAGATTCTTGGCTTGCAGACCTAGTGTAAACTCATTTTTTAGAGGTGCCCCCGCCCTATTGAACCCGTCTCTGATCCACGTTAAACTTACTAAAGGTAAAGACAATGGTACAATCAGCCATTCATATATTTGATTTCTTTCTACTTGACACGACAATGGTGTACATTAGCTGTATATGAATCTTTGCACATTCACTATTAGGTGTGTGTCTTTAGATGGGACACGACAAAAATGACATAGAAGTATGATAACATTACTAACACCATCATTGTGTAAGAAACTGTCACATAGGATGACACTCAACCATGCATTGTTACTTGTTCAATGTGGCTTTACGGAAACTGTCAAATTTCTTTCTGTGGTACTCTACGACTTGAAGCAAGCAGCTTCTCTGTTCTCGGTCGGTGGTGATGTGAGTCGCGAAGTCACTCATTAGTTTGACTCCTCTCTCAGCCACATCATTCGTCACTTTTACTGACTTCACAAACTGCTGTGCCTTTTTGTACCTGTCATTTTCTCCCCAGGAGTCTGCAGGGGCAGTGAGCCAGTCACACTTCATCCCAAGAGCGTCAAACATGAAGTGAGACTCTGGGCCTACCAAGTCTGAGAGAAGTGTAGCCTCGTTGATGACAGGAAATACTGGCTTTCCTCTCCTGTAACTGTCAGGTTTCTCTGTCTCTGACAGCTTGACAGCGAGCTCCTCCTTTGCTGACTTGGTCATGATGTCATTCGAGCTGAATAAGGTGAATTAACATTCACCTTAACATAAACATTGTTTAACATTCACATTAACATTCACCAGCTCCTGGGTCAGATACCAGCGATGGTTCGTCAATTTCTTCAGAACAGACGTCGCTAGTTCATGATCATGCTGTTTGTATTGCAGCATGTCCTGCATCAGCTGGAGGTCATGGATCGGTGCATCAGCAGCAGATGTTGCCGTCACCCAATGTCTTGTGTAGAACAATGCCAGGAACCTATTTATCCTCGCGAGCTGGAAGATAGTGTCATTGTTGTACTTCAGTTCCTTGGAGAACAGGAGCAAATTCTGAATCCTCACTAGTTCCAGTGCCTTGACGGTTTTCTGGGTCTTCATCAGTTGAAATTTCCCCAACTCCTGCTGCTTCAGCAGTCACTGGTGACAGCATTCTTTCTTCTCTTTCTTCCCGGAAGCTTTTCTGTCTTGACTTCTTCTCAAACACTTTGTCATGGCCTGACATATATGCAAGTCGAGTGGTTTGTTGGTCTAAGTAGAAGTTGACGTCTTCTTCTTTGGTCTCCTTTGTAAGCAGCCTGTCAGTTTTTATCTCCTCCACAGCATCTTTTGATCCAATGTCAAACAACTTTTCCAGCTCGTTCAGAAAGTCAGTTCGTTTCTCCTCCTCAGGTTTGCTGTCTCTTCCCTTGTTTCTGATTATTTTTCTGCACTTTTCATGAAGGATCAGGAAGTGGTTGACTGCATTTGGTCCTGTCATTGTTCTAATCCTTGCCATATTCCAGAATGGCAACACGACATCCACCGTATCACTGACCAGAGACCTTGTATCACTGTTGGGATTCTTGTTTCTCAAATGCAGGAAATATAGGAACACCTGGCGATTAGTAGGAAGCTGAGAGCCACTGATACTGGAGCTGGCTTGCCAAATGAGAAACCCATCACTTGACGACCTAGTGACGGGCGTTGCCACCTTTCTTCTTTTTTTGCGTTGGTTCATGCTCTTTGCTTATATCGCTGACCACTTTCCCGCCGCGTAGTTTTCTTCCAGATTCCATGTCAGCACCTCTCATTCAACCTGAAATGAAGAAATAAACATAACTCTTTTTAACCTATTGCTCGATTGCATAAAGAGAAACGTTTTACAATCAATTCATTTGTTATATAACATCATTCATTCTGAGCATCACAATATGTGTGTATGCTTGTGCGTTAAGATCAATGCAATTTACACACGTTTTCACAGTGGCAGGCACTCGCTAACTTCAGCCCAAATTCCAGAACGATAATTCGATCACTTTGCGTGCCTAAGGACGCCCATTTCGCTAACGAAAGCGATAACTTTTTTTAGCTGTTGAGTGAGTAGGAAGACCAAAGCCTTTTAAGTGATGTTCCGAATGTATCATAAGCGAAACGTAAAACACGAAATAACCTTTGAAATAAAAACAAAGCATTTTAAACTGGAAATCTATATTGGTGCCCACAATCCACATACAGCAAATGCAAAAGTAAGCAATATTCACAACACAAACCTTTTACCACACGCTTGTAGATCCTTGCTGAACAACCTCCACACAGTGTCTGATGCGACTGAACAGTGCCCGGCATCATGTTCACTAGCTGGGCGCCGAGAGGAGTCAAATGCTCAACAACAACCTGAGCTGGCCATCTGAAATGTGATCCTCGCGGTGCGGGGAACGAGCTTGGCTGTAGCCGAGTCTTTGTTTTGGAAATCACAGTCAGGCATGCCTCTGTCGACTATCGATGTGTGAAATGAGCGGTCACAAAATACACTCCTATCAAAAAAGGGTTCCAATGATAATGACCTAGGTCAAGTTTACGCCATGACCCGGTATGGTCATATTTTATTTTAATCAAATCCCCGTGACAAGACAAGCACCATGAAATAAAAATGAGAGCTCTATCTCAATTTGGTGATGATTTATTGTCCTTTGAATATATAACTTATAGGTGACCTTAGATGACCTCTGAAAGGTCAAATGCTTAAACGAACAACTTGAGAGCAATAAACGTATTAAGACTATACGGCAGAAGCAGTTAGAACTTATTCATGCCATATTTTGCTTAAAAAAAACCGGCCTGTTGCCTTTTCATTCATATCGTTATAATGGGGTGACCTCAAAATTGACCCCATCTTAGGTAAAACATAATAATTATTATGGGCAGATGTGTAGCCCATGATGTCTGCGTGCTGCTGAAGCAGTTTCAAACTAATCGGTGGACACTTATTCGCTTGGCACCGCATCAAACTCGTGATTTCGGGTTTTGAGGTCGGGTCACGTGACCTTAAATATCTCCGTGGCCTGAGATGACCCGACAGAAAAAAATTAAGACTTGGGTAGAATGAGAAAAGATGCATTAGCTTTCATTTGGCAGCATTTTTCACGCTATAGCATCATCCTCTAAGAAGCTATAATTCAAACAATGACCAAATATCCCGAATTTAGCAGTGTTTTTTTAAAAACTTCAACAAAAAAACTATATGGCTTTTGAGGCAGGCATAGCAAAGGTCCAAGATCAAAATAAAGGCTATATTTCGTTCATTGAGACCTTGGAGAACGGGACAAGTATCAGTTTGAACATTTTTGAAGACAAAGGTCTAATATGAACAGGTCTAATGCGTCGTCTCGTCCTTGTCCGTTGTTTTATGTCTGTTGTTGCCTTGTGTCGTGCTAGTCTGCATAGTGTCGTCTTTATCAAGGCATTGTCTGTTGTTAATGCTGCTGTCTTGTCCCGTTCTAGGCTGTGTAGTCTCGTCCTTGTCGTGTTTGGGTTTTGTGGACAGGTGTTGGTGTAGGAGTTGTCGGATGGTGCTATCTATGTCAATAAGACGGTAGTTGTTGTTTACTAGTATTTGCGTAATTCTATCCAGTTCTTGGTGCAGCACGGCCCACGTACTGCAATGTCTGATGGCCCTGTGGACATATGCTCGGATTACGCTTTGTTTGTATGTGTCAGGGAATTCGCTATTTCCGTTTCGGCATGCACCATTATCGGTTGGTTTCCTGTACACCGTACTAACGAAGTCCCCGTTGGTACTGGATGCATTTACCAGCACGTCAAGAAATGGGATCTTATTATTAACGGATGGCTCAATAGTGAACGTGAGAACTGAATGTTGTTCTAGTTTGTTTTTTTCAGAATTTGAAGGTGCTCTTCATCTGCAATGTCTACAAATATATCATCTACGTATCATCATCTATGTATGTATATTTTCACGTGTACCTGCTTGCTGTTCGCCCTAAATTCAAATTGAATTTAAAAATCATTGCTATCAATGACTTTCAAATTCAAAACCTGCTCCTGAAGAGGACACGCCGTCGGAATATCAATATACTATTTGGCATTTTCAATTTCATTATACTATGAGCGATTGCCGGTTAATTTTTTATAACATTATCATCTATGTATCGGCAGAATACATGTGGTTTTGTGTCCATCGATTCCAGGGCAGTGGACTCAACGTGAGACATGTAGCTCTCCACAAATAGTACACCCAACGGTGAGCCCATGGCCACCCTGTCCACCTGTTGATACAGGTTGCCACGAGGACATCTAAAAGGCGTGCCTTTCGTGCAGATGCGTAGCATTTCCCTAAGAATGAGCCTAGGGACATGTGGGGGCGGAATGGAATCATGTTCATACGCATTTTTCAGTTTTTTTTTAATTTTTATGCCCACTACCCGTTTAAATAGGTAGGCAGGAGTGCCCTTCCATACCCGTGCGGTCATACCCTAATTTTGTCCGATTGAGCACACCAGAAAATAGGTTAGTTTCATTATGTTAGTTGACCGCACCACTCCCCGCTCTTTTTATATATAAGTTACTCTCTGCCTTATCCCGATTTTAGTATGTTCCCACGTCATGGCCCCAACGAAGGCTTAGGTTAACTAGTTACTATCGATGGGGCCAGGACGATAGTCATGTTAGGGTATTAGTGGGTGGGTTAGTTCCTAAATGGGCTATGAGACCAAGAACATGTCACATTGAAGAAAGGTGAGAAAAACGTAGTGAAGAAGAGAGAGAGAGAGAGAGAGAGAGAGAGAGAGAGAGAGAGTTGGTGAAATCAATACATTAGGAGCTTATGTCTGGAAAGAAGAACGAATATTTCAAGAGCAAAAGACAAACAATGCGTTATTATTGGTTTTGATTTGTTTTAACCCCGCTCATCTATTTCCTCTGATAGATATTTATTGAAAAGAAATTTTCTGACCTGTTTTTTAAGACTGGATTTCTCTAGGGGGACTTCGTTCAGCTTTGGAAATAATGGACACATTATATCATTCCACACCCTTGGAGCGTAAATCGAAAATGCAAACTGTCTATAAATTGTAGATGCAAAAGGAACTTTAAAGTGATGAACTAACCTGGTGCTGCTAGATATGTGAAGTTCCAAGAGAGATGCAATGGCAGTGGGTAAGGTTCTATTGAGATATTTTGAAAGAACGACAATGTGTTGTTCCTTTACAATATCAGAAAGCTTGACCAGCTCTAATGCTATAAAAAGTTGATTTGTTGGATGGAAAAAAGGTTTCTTAGCAATTATCCTAACGGCTCTTTTTTGTAACTTAAATAGACGATCAAGTTTAGTGGCATAGTTCGAGCCCCAGACAATGGCACAGTAATTTAGGTGTGGAAGAACTAATGAGTTATATAGGCATAAGAGTTCACGCGATGAAAGAAAAAAACTTTGCCCTGCTCATTATCCCAATATTTCTGCTTATGATAGTTGATATGTGTTCAATATGGGAGTCCCATTTTAGGCTTTCATCAATTTGAACTCCTAGATACTTTAGCTTGCTTTCGCGAGATAATTTTTCTCCATTTAGTATTAGTTCCAAATCAGCTTCCTTCCTTTTGGAGTAAATCTGATAGCATGATTTCGAAACATTCAGTGAAAGGCGATTAGCTCTAAACCAATTCGTTACTTTTAGGAGCGTGATTTGTATGTTTTCTTGAAGCTGTTCTCGAGATTTACCTTTAATTAAAATAGCTGTATCATCAGCAAAAAGATAGAAGGTTGCCAATTTTGAAACTAAATGAAGATCATTAATATAAATTAAGAAAAGGAGAGGGCCAAGGACTGAACCCTGTGGGACACCCATGGATATTTTTTCTAGATCCGACTTTGTGTTATGAACGGTTGTTGACTGGTATCTGTTACATAGGTAGGATGATAATAATTCAAACAGTTTTCCACCAATTCCAATTCGTTTAAGTTTTTTCAAAAGTATGTCAAAATTAACGGTGTCAAATGCTTTTTTAAGATCTAGATAAATTCCACATGTAATACAGTTGTCTTCGAGTGATTTAGTAACTGCGTCATAGACATGAACAATGGGCATATAGGTGCTATGATTTTGTCTAAATCCAAATTGCAGAGAATAAAGTAAATTTTTTCTTGCAAATAGCCTGATAGATATTGATAAATGATTTTTTCTAAAATTTTTGAGAAAATAGGAAGAAGAGAGATAGGGCGATAGTTTGTAAATTCTCGGGGGTCTCCTGCTTTAAAGATGGGTATAATAGATGCAATTTTCAATTTATTAGGAAATAAGCCTGTATGCAAGCAAATATTGAAGAAATGAGTCAAACAAGGAAGACAAGCTTTATATGTAGACATAAGAATGTACGTACTAATCTGATCGAAGCCTCCGCTTACGGGGTTCAGCCCTTTGATGATGGTTTCAAGCTGCACGGGATTTGTAGTCAAAACAGGTTCAAATAATTCACACTGAGGGAGCAATAAATCTAAGTAGTCATTGTCTGGGGACGGAATGTTTTCTTCTAATCTAGATCCTATGTTAGAGAAGAAAGTATTGAAACCATTTGATATTGCATCTCCCTTGTAAACTTTGCCTTCAGCATCAACAAAGCTTGTGGGATAATCATAACTTTTTTTACGTTTCCTATTCATTACTTCATCAATAAGTTGCCATATTTTTTTACCATTCCCCTTGTTGGCTTCAAAAGACTGCTCATAGTATGCTCTCTTTGCATCCTTTAGGAGTTTAGTCAAAATATTTCTATATCTTTTATACCTTATCTCAGGTTCACTTGTTTCAGTATGTTGAAGGTTCCTTCCCTGAATTCTTTTATGTTTTTCAGCTATGGCTTTATTGAAGAGTTTAGTCTTGCGATTAATACATGAGAGCAGACCAGGAGTAATCCATGGCTTTTTAGGCGTTTTTTCCTGCTTGGCGTAAATATTTTGGAACATTTTTCAATTCCACTTCTGTATATGTCAATCAGTTTATTACAAGCTATGTTTGGGTCAGTTATTTCTTCAAAATTTACGAGCCTATCTTTTATATGTTCATTAAGCTCAGGAACTTTCGTTTTGTCAAATAATTTAATCTGTTTATTACAACTGTATTTTTTACACTTTAAAGATATATCCAGGCTAAGGAAGATAGGAAAGTGGTCTGATACATCATCAATGATGATACCTGAAGATGTTATCAAGTCTAAATTATTTATAAAGAAATTATCTAGCAAGGACGGATCATGGTTTTTGTGAATCCTAGTTGGTTTAGATATTGTAGGCCATAGATTAAATGAGACCATAATGTTATGAAACCTCAGAGCATTTTTATCCTTAGGTAGTTGCCAAAAATTGAAATTGAAATCACCCCCCAATGACATGAGTTTCATTGCTGTTATCAATCTTGCACAAGGTACGTTCCAACTGATCAAAGAATATCGAGTTATTATAAACTGGAGGCTTATATATTTCACCTACAACAATATTTTTGCAATAATTTTTATCTACAACAGGGATTTCAACAAAAGTCGACTCCATCAACATTTCCTCAAGATCACACCTGCGTTTGCTCTCATACTTTTTATGAACATATATTGCGGTACCTCCACCTTGGAGAACATGCCTACTGGATGCATAGAGAACATAATCGTCAATTTCGAAAAAGATGTTCTATGTCTTTTTTGAGCCAGGTCTCTGCAATACAAATTACAGACCATACAACTCCTGATCTGGTAAATAAATGTTGAATGTCATCAAATTTGTTTTTGACTGATCTTGCATTCAAATGGATTAATGAGAAATGTTTTATATGTGCCAATGGGAGCTGCAGGTCATAGTAAGAACATTGATCCGTTTTTTCCTGAAAGAGGAACTTTGAGCCATCATCATGATCCAAAAAGGAGAATGAGTAAGGATTCTTAAAACAAAAAAAATTGTTTAAACTATTTTGCGTGTGTGTCATTTTTTAAGTGGTTCTGATATCAATATAGTGGGGCAGGGAAAATGCTCGTTTTTGCTTGTAACAAAAGTGACGTATGAATTTAGTGTTGCTTCTTTCAAGTAACGTTTCATTCTACTCAGTGCTCTCTCAATAGAATTGAAAATAAAGTTCTGGACATTCAGGAATGAAATGGAAATGAAGTATTTCTACATGAATACTCTAACAATGAAATGTGCAATTTTGTATGGTTCTATCAAATAGCAGTCCTCTGGTCACCAAAAGAATCCATGCCTCCGATCTCGCACTCCCCAGGTCCTAATACCTACCAAATTAGGAGAGAAAAGGAAGGCAGTACAGAATGGTATGCAGTGCCTACTATGATTATATTCATATGATGCAATAATCTCACAATAGTATTTTCATGAAAAAAAAACCAAAAACGTCACCGATACTAACTTGAACACAAGAATTCATTATTGACAGTTTACTAAGCATGAAAAACATATACATATGCGGAAAGGTGGAAAACACAACACTACCGTACTCTTTTTAAAGATCAGCATGGGACGAACCCAGGTTCAAGACAATGGCGGCAGAACAAACCATAACACAATGAAAACTTGAAGGCATGTATCTTTAAGTTTAAATATAAACCCCAAAAAAGCAAAGTAAAGCTAGTAAAGTAAAGCAAAACCCCTCCACGCACCCACACCAGGATACCCATGATCAGTCCAGTCCAATTCCTGGCCATAAAGCAGGAACATGATCCACAAGTTTGGCACCTTTCAGTCAGGTCCATAGTGGCACGCCATATCTAAGCCTTCACATAGTCCTGGTATTTTCCATAGCTCAGTATCCATTGAAAATTCAGCAGAAGATATCCATACATTACTCAGCCACGCGCAACCCCCGACCGCTCCCCGGCTGAACTCATCTGATCAGGCAGGATTGCTTTCAACTGATGGATTTTTTGAGGCCCCAGTGTCCAGGTTAAAAAGATTAAAACTGGTACTGAGCACACCAAGTACCACATTCACACACAGAATCACTCGACAACCACCCACGCAGCTCCAATAGCACCACGGCAGAGCTGGCGGGGGGCTGCCTGGGGCCTTCATAGAAACCCAGTATCTTTAATTTTTTTCAGGCCCCAGTGTCCAGGTTAAAAAATTAAAACCGGTACTGAGCACACCAAGTACCACATTCACACACAGATTCACTCGACAACCACCCACACAGCTCCAATAGCACTCTGGCAGAGCTGGCGGGCGGTTGCCTGGGGCCTTCCGAGAGGCAAGGTAACATAAGAGAGAAAATTAAAAAAGGGCAGCCAGGGAAGCCACATGTGGATTATTGCAATGCAGTTCTGCACACTCCAGACACTATTTATCCAATCATCTACCAGCAAGGCAGCTCAAAAGGAATCACAGGTGTGTGCGCAGAGGGGAAGTGCATGTGGGAAATTTAATCACTTAAGTGCAATAGATCAGGATGGCCCCCTTCAAGTAATCATAACATGCTTGGAAAGGCATAAGTCACCATCTTTAACTAAGCCCCTCCAATGCATGATCATCGCTGGAAATCAAGCAACATTTGAAAATTGAAAACTTCTGAGTAGTTTTATCACATAATTAGGTATAAACTGTAAATAAAGTACCTGTGATTTAGCTAAATACTTTATTGTACACATTTTTCTTAATATCTACTTCAGCTATTCTTATTCGACCTTTTAATCGGGTATAGGATGATTACATTGATGTGATATCTAAGGTATTTACTTGACAGAGGTGTATACTGAAAAGCTATATCTACAAGAAAGTTACACATGTGAAAAATAAGATGCATGGTCAAAGGAAAGGACCCGGAAAGTGCGAGACCAGAACCATGTATAAATCAGTATTTCATTCATATAAGTGATGCTGTTTTAAACATCAAATTCACACATTTGGGTTTCATGCATGACATCAATCATGAGGTGACCTTGAAAGTATATGTACTTTGCAAGTATTTACTAGAATTTCATTGCACAGCAACTATTTCTCTCAGTTCCTGAATGGTCATTTGATCCGACATTTCAAGTGGAAAATTGAACAAAGCCCCTAGTATCAGTATGACTGCTATTTTAGAACCCTATATTGAGATCAGTCAAAGAAAAAAAGGTAGGTGATCAAAACATGGAATTAAGATGATGCCACATGCATAGATCCTTTGAGATCTTTTTTGTTTCTTTACACTTTGTGGTGAAGGTGTTTTTTTTAATGGACTGTTTCCATAAGAGGCAGTGGGTGGAGTGAGCAGGGGGTTTCATGACCATCGCTCTCAGATGATGCGGAATGTGTCTCACTGGCTGTGTGTTTACTGCTGGGCATCTGCTGAGTTGCCTGCTTGGTCTGAGGTGGTATGTTTGGGCCTACTTTGGAAGACAAGTCTGATAATGCTGTAGGGGCATTCAATGTTTTTGATTCCTCACCCCCAGTACCATCCCCCTCTTGGTTTTGTGGCTGTTGGCTCCCCACCTGAACTTCACTCTCACCTTGAACAGTGTGGTGACTACAGGAAGGCTCTACCTGACTGTTTGTTTGACTATGACTCTGGAGATGAACAGGATGCAAGCTTTTGACAGCTGTCTCACTGTATGCATGTTCTGGCTGAGGTTTGGCAGCATTGCTGTACGTAGTTGGTTGGTTAGCCAGCCTGAGCTTGATCTGCTCATCAGACCAGTCTGGGACCACCAACATGCGTGGCGACTTTTCACTGCCCTTGACATACACATGTCCATTTTGTGTCCAGTAGGAATGAACTATCTTTTTGGCTTTCAAACCCACAAGTCTGTCAACCAACTCAGATTTTGCCTTGGAGAGGCACTCGTGGATAATTAAGCTTCCTCTTTGTTCCCTTTCCCTTGGAATGCGTCGACTGTAAATCATATTCCGCAGCTCCTTATTATTAAACCTAACAATAATGGAACTTTCGAACTTCAGCCAATGGGCAGTGTTGATGCTCCATGGTTGCAACTCAACTCTGGTGTGCTCCCACAACAGGCGAGCCACCTCAACTCGTAAGGGCATTCCAGATCTTAGTTTTGAGGCAAGAGGTGCCTTTTTTGTTCCCCGCAGAATGAGGCAGTCTTGCCTGCTGTATGTTTCAGCTTGTTCGGCAAGCCTGAAAGCATGCTTGACCTGGACTTCCAGCTCCTGTATTTTAGCCTGCTGCACAGCAACTATTTCTCTCAGTTCCTGAATGGTCATTTGATCCGACATTTCAAGTGGAAAATTGAACAAAGCCCCTAGTATCAGTATGACTGCTATTTTAGAACCCTATATTGAGATCAGTCAAAGAAAAAAAGGTAGGTGATCAAAACATGGAATTAAGATGATGCCACATGCATAGATCTAAAGATGTAAAGACAAATAAATTGGCAGTAAGTTGTCAAGAAAAGAATCAGAGGCAAAGATAGGAAGAAATAGGAAGAAGCCAGGTGGGGTGCAAAATAATTAAGAGACAGACACCAGAGTTTCTACAATCTTTCTATGGATGTGTTAACTCACTTATACTAGTAGGCGAAATGCTGACACTACATGCGACAACCAGCAGAAGTAAAGAAATATGCACAACAGTGAGCACCACCACCACTCAAATAGATTTCTCTTTTAGTTGAGAAGAGAAGAAAGCATCTCAGCATCAGCAACCAGCCAATTCCAGTCAAGTTCTTAGCATGTGTTTTGATTTTCAAAACCAATCCTAATATAATAGGTTCCTTGTGGAATGTTTATATCAAAGTACTAATACACAAAGTTCGTGAATGTGACAATAATGGCGCACAACCAGAAAAAACTATTGTCCTGAAATCGATTTATTTAGGACACTAGGCTATTTAGCCTTTCGCAGAACACACAAGATGTATTCTGTCCCACTTTTTTAAACCTGAAACCAAGTCTTAGCTCGAAAAATTCAAAATATAGTGAATAAATTTGACGGATAATGGCTGTTTGCATCCGCCTCGATCTGGCAGCAATCAAGGAATCAAGGAAATTATAGTATGATTTCGATGGTTTTTTCGACCTGAAACCAAGTCTTAGCTCGAAAAATTCAAAATATAGTGAATAAATTTGAGGGATAATGGCTGTTTGCATCCGCCTCGATCTGGCAGCAATCAAGGAATCAAGGAAATTATAGTATGATTTCGATGGTTGCGTCAACAAGCACAACAAAGACAACAAAGACAAATCCAAAGACAAATCCGTTCTACAGGCTGTGAACGTTGTATATGAGTACCATTGCCCCATCGGCGACTGTGCGCGCCGTCCTAACTCGATATACATCGGACACACGACGACTACACTCTCAAGACGTATGAACCTCCACCTCCAAGCCGGCGGCCCCAAAAAAACATACCGAAACGACACACAAACTAAAACTCACCAGAGATATGCTCGTAAATAATACATCCATTATAGCACGATGTTTTGACAGGAGACGGCTAACCGTCCTGGAGGCCGTCTATATCAGAGACAGGGACCCAGAAATCAACAAACAGATGAATCTGATGGGGGACCTGTCTCTGTATGATAGGCGACTCCCAACAGGTTAGCTCAAACAGTACAGTGTTTTGCATATTCGTGTACAGTGAATTATCATTGAGTGTTATGTATTGTTAATGCCTCTTAGTGACGTTGAAATTCTGATCAGATAGTTTGTCGACCTGCATCATTTTATTGAAAAGACTGATAGCATTGTTTGCGCTTTTGTTATTAATGGAGACACCACCCACATTAAAAGCACCTGCGCACAGAAATAATTGTAGAGCCATGTCAGCTCAATTTTTCAAATCATTACTGACCGAACCGATCTGCGATTAATTTTGGATCTATAACGTATATAATGTGTATTCTTAACTTTGTATCTTATGTCACTCCTGTTGTCTGAGGATGTCAATTGTATTGATGAAACGTTACCTGAACATGTAAATATAAGCACAATTCTCTCAGACTTGGACAACCAAGGGAAAAAACTACTCTGCATAGTTGAAAGCCTCACCAAGAAAAAAACCAACACTGAATATTCCGTCATATTTAATGAAACTTGTATCCACGAAAATCTGTTCCCATCCTTTACTATTTATATATATATATATATATATATATATATATATATATATATATATATTCTTTGAGGCAGGTACCGTTGTACAGCACTGAGTGTTGGGCTTTTGAGAGTTTCTGGTTAAGTTTTTGAATATGATTAAATGTCTTTTTAGTTGAATATGGTATTTTATCTAATAAGTCTCCGATATTCATTTAAATTCCATTTTTACCGACGCGTTTCAATTGTATTTAACACAATCATTATCAAGGTGCTGGGTGCCGCAGTTGCTAATCTTTAAGCTCATTTAAAAATAGCTATTGAGTACATTTTTACGTGGCATACTATTTAAGAATACTTTTAGTTTCGCCATCACATTTCAGGTATAGCAAAAAACACATGTGGGTATAAACACATATTCTCATGCACCCCAGAGCGCCAGGGAAATGTTAGTGTATTTCTGAATGTTAAGTGACGGTTTGTATCTGTTGATGTGAAGTGCTTCTTTTATGGATAGGGGGTAGTGGTCTGTGCTTGCGTCGATGATTTTGGTGTTTTCTTTCAAGAACACCACACTGGTGACTTGTAAGTCAAAACCACCACACAAACTCTGGAACAAATAAAAACCACCACACAAACTCTTGAAACAAGTCAAAACCACCACACAAAGTCTTGAATACCTGCCTCAAAGAAAATATCTTGTCCAATTAAACCAATAATATATATATATATATATATATATATATATATATATATATATATATATACATATATATATATATATATATATATATATATATATATATATATATAACAACATATCGACAAATCTTATTTATCGTCTCATTTGGTAAGTCTACTCCTCTCTGTCGGCAGCGCCGCAAAGAGCGCGGACCGCAATCTCAAGCTTCAGCCTCGCATGCATTCCGGTTAAGTTTTAATCTAGCAAATCAACAGTCGCACTACTCGCGGGGAGTAATCTGAGTCTCGCGCCACCGCTTCATCAACAGCCTCATTTCCACACCAAACATAGACACAGTCACCAAGCCGCTCCGTCGTCTTGTGATTTATACCCAATCATATCTTGTCCCATTCTGTATGTGACTACGCATAGCTGCAAGGAAATGCCCGGACCATATGAGTCGTGGTCGATTCCGATGCCAAAATTTCATGGAAACTTTCAGAGGGGCTCAGGATATTTACAAAACGCTGATATATTTCTCCTGTTACACAAGCATTTGACAGCTGCAATAAACTGCTCCAAAGCTCACCAAAATCCCCAGCGTCGAATGGCTACGCCTATACGCATCAGCAAGGTCACTACCGCTGAATCGCAGTGCCTGTCTAACTTATGCTTTCTTGTGTTTTTTTTTCGCTCCGAAGGAACCGACATTTCTTTTCAGCCTTTTCTCTTTGTCTGTTCCAACCATTCAGAGTTTCCCAGCAACGCCAGCTTGCAATTGTACTTGCCTGAATTGGTTATCGCTCTGTCGATAAAGGGCTCGGAATGTTGATGGAAGAGGGGATAGAACGTCCATCCATTCGGCTGGTGGGGCCGCTGGGGCATCATCCGAATAAGCCACTCACGTGGCTTGTTTTCTGCGTGTGTTTTTTGCGTATATGTGTTTGGAGTGGCTGTCAGGTCCGATACGCTCGATTAGCGTCATGTCCGGGAATGCATCTTTCCCCACTGCCGCCGGCAGCCAACAGTTCACTACACATGCTATCTTTGCCTAGCACTTTCCCCAGCAAGCCAAGCGGAGAACTCAGCGTGACGGGCGTTTTTGGCTGCCTTTGTTGGAGCCATTTTGTGTGTTCTTTCCGGACCGGACGTGGCTTATACCGGGAGAAAACATATGCAAGAGGAGATAACAGCGTAGTGCCTACAGATGTGCGCCATTTTTATCACCAATACTGTGCATGGTGCAAACTATGCTTTTGTTTTGTTCTGCGTGGAAAATCAAAATGTATCCCATTATATTTTCAGTCCACGATATCCTTGTTCGTTTGTCAGCACCGGCAGAGAGAGAGAGAGAGAGAGAGAGAGAGAGAGAGAGAGAGAGAGAGAGAGAGAGACAGAGACAGAGAGAGAGAGAGAGAGAGAGAGAGAGAGACAGAGAGAGAGAGAGAGAGAGAGAGAGAGAGAGAGAGAGAGAGGGAGGGAGGGAGGGAGGGAGGGAGGGAGGGAGGGAGGGAGGGAGAGAGAGAGAGAGAGAGAGAGAGAGAGAGAGAGAGAGAGAGAGAGAGAGAGAGAGGGAGAGAGGAGGGACTGGCAGTGCGCAGGGCAGACCGGCGCTTAGAGGCAGCGGGGCAATGACGCAATGAATCCATCCGCCGTACCGTCCTAGCCATGTCAAACATTTTCGTGGGCCAACAGTTATCATGAAGCCCAACTCATCGCCTTAGCTCAAACAGAAGAAGCGGAGAAAGCCGAACATAGTCATGACCTATTTGGCGTGTTTTTGCCCCTACACATTGTGGTGACATGACGACTTGGCACCCCGTCGCCATATAGAGCACACTGCGGCCTGATAACCGAGCTAATGACAGCAGCTTGTGTCGACGCCAGACACGGAGGCAGCGCTCCCGTCGACGGCGACGGCCAACGCCGCGCGCCCGCCGGATATTTCCCCATTTCCAGACGGGCTACGGCCACACCGGCCAACTCAACCGTAATGGAGATTGAGCACCAAGGGCGTGCACCGGGGTGCCGCTCGTCGGCGGCGGTGCGGCTGAGATGCGTGATGTGTCAGCGTTGCCGTCGTTATCGTCAGCACTGGCGATGATGAACTTCCGGCATAGATCAGGGGTTTGCTTCCTTGCGTCAGGAGGACGGTGATGAGCTGAGCGCGTGAAGGTGGCGAGTGCCAAATTAGAGTCCTTTACGGATATAATATTTGAATGAATATCCAGTCTACAGATTGGGGTGGATTGGATCATACAGACAATGTGAGTTGTTTTGGATCTGGATATGAATTTGTACTCCGTTGTTGTTGATTTAGTGGCATTTTTGGGCAATGGATCGGACAGGGATTAATAACCGTGGTGTGCGATAGGGCCGTCCCGTGGTGTGCGATCGGGCCGTGCGCAATTTGCCGCCAAATTTTAGAATGAACTGGATTAGCACAAAAACAGGCCTCAAATCGAATCAGGCCTCAATTCGAATCAGGCCTCAAATGAACAGCACAAATCGACCAGGCCTCTACATAGCATAGTCTCGGATTTCGTTTTAATTTCGTCCACTGGGTTATCAGGAGCGTGGAATCCTGATCTGAGATTATTTCCTCAGACGTACGGTTTCGGAGTTATAGCTTGATGAAAATCGTGAAAATCGCCGATTTCGTCAAAACATGATGATATACAGCGATTATTTTCAGCCTTAACTTTCATTTTTTAGCTTCAAATGACACGGGATTAGATTGAACATGTAAAACCAAAGTTGGGGAATCTCGTTTTTCATTCGAAATTTTCAAAAAAGTTTCGATATGTTTTAACAATTTTTTCCAACGCTTTTTTCAAAGTGTGGTCAGTAATTCACGTTAAAGGTGTACACACAACAAATGCGCATCCATACCTCCTCTGTTTAGAGAGGTCAATAATATTTTGCGTTCTTGACTTTATAAATGTGTAATTAGCCATATTAGCCATAGAACAACGCCATGCGCGCAAAAATAGGCCTCCAGGCGCGCCCGGCCGTCGTAGGGCGGCCGCCGGTTCAGATATGTTGATTTCTTTGACTCAACGCATTTCACCCTCAAATCGGCGGCCAGACAATTCGCGAATAGCCTAAGGCCATTTGTGTGAATACAATGAGTGGGTTTTGCGACCGTAGACATGTCTTTAGTTAGGCCTGTAGGGATGTATATGACCCATTTTTACACTTTTACAGATGTTCAGACCGTCGTTTAATGATGTATTGTTCGTGCTACTACGCTTATATAACTTATTTACCTTTTTAACCACTTGACTGCACCTGTAATTGGGATAAATCCTGATGGTGTTTACGCAAATACAAATACAAGACTTGTGCAATAGGGTGGTCCAAAGTTCTCGATGATGGAAATTGTTCTGGGCTGCATGTCGCCCTTATTTCTAATACAGAAATACACGATCGAGCCAAAAATCACGTCAATCGGACTATATTTAGAGATCCCCGCTAAGTGGACGATAGATCAACACTGTAACAGTGCAAATGACAATCAGACATGAAGTCGCATCCATCAACCCGCACACTTTACCCCATATATGCTGCTTTGGATGATGAAGGTCGCTCCCTCCTGTGCTTGGCTACGACATTCAGGAGGCACCGTTTCTGGACTTTGTCCTTGGCGAGAATCGAGTTGAAGGAGCTGGCTAAAGCGATGCCTCTCTCCTATGATTACAAAACTCCTTTTTGTTGTTTGCAGTGAATTTTGTGGCCAAACTAATATTATCTGGCGCCTGACTCTCAGCAAAATGGTAAATTTATGGATTTCTCCGTGCTAATTTTCACAACAAGTGCATTTGCTTTGCACTACGAGTTATCTGCCACAACATACACATCAATCACTTAACAACACTATTATATTATAAACCCGTAGGTGCAATAGTAGGGTAGTGGTGAGGTTCGGTTATGCTGTGCTAGATGTAAAAACATTAAAAACGAATTACCAAAGGTTTTTGAAAAAGTGTCACTCAGCAATGCCAAAAGCAGTGTTGGCACTAGGAACATTTCAAAGAAGGATGGTTCAGCAACGCCGAAAACAGCTAGACCACTTGGAATATTTCACTGGAGGAAACTTTGAACAGTGGCACGTACGATCCGGATCAACCTGTGGCGCTTTTGTTTGAAAGGAAGTTTTGATTAATAGGAGCTTTTGAACTGTGGTACTTATGATGTAGATTAGCCTGCTGTAATTCTATCTGGCAACATGTGTGAAGCCAGCTACCTCGTTACCGAGGTATGCACATGGCAGCTATAAGAATCGGGATGAAATAAGCCCACTCATGTCAGACATTTCCTCCATCTTTGCACTTTTATAAATCATTATATGCTGGCATGAGCCTCACAATTGAGTTCCAATAATGTTTATGAATAGAGGACAGAGCAGTGACAAGTTTTCAGCTAACTTTTTCAGAATATCATAGCGGAATGGCAGTGAATGAACGAAAAATCCTTCACATTCTCCCTCAATTGATACATGTGAACATTTTCTTTTAGTTTAGTCACTAAACAGCTTGGAAGATAGTCAAAAGATCGTTCTGCTTGGGTCAGCCCCGGTCTGCAAAGTAGGTAAGCCAACAGGCCAACATGAACAAGGCCCATCAGCCATATACAATTATCAAACCACCAGCCATAAAGAACTATCTTGATAAAGAACCACTAGTTTTCCACAGGTTCGCACCAAACATGGAATAAAAATATTACACCAATCTCCACCAAAAAGTAAATCTGACACAAAAAAAACAACTCAATCCCATCCACATCACATAGGCGGATCCAGGATTTCCAATCGGAGGGGGCACCTTCCGGGGGGGCGCCACCCGGACCAGGGGGGCGCCACTTATGACCGGCAAAACCTATCAGGTGGGCGCCAAATCCTATCGGTGGGCGCCGACTTTCGTATCCTGGGGGGGTGGGAAGCGACATTTCAGGGGGGCACGAGTCGATCGGGGAGGGGGCACGTGCCTCTCTTGCCCCCCTGGATCCGCCTATGCCACATCACCATTCGGGCTTGAACACTATTTCTGTTTGTTTTGGTGTATTTTACGGGCTTGCGCTTAGTAGGTATCTGAAGCGCCGTGCTTGTCTACATTAGAGCAATAATTTATGAAAACATTTTTCACCAAAATTTACCAGAATAGTAATTTTATTTCAGCGAAAATATTTCAAGACTTTTGAAAATATATTTTAAAATTTCACAGATTTAAAAAATAAGCACAAAGTGTGTGGTGCATTTCTTTTGTTCCTGAGAATAGGCCACTTGTTTCATATATGACGCTTTTCTGGCTTTGCAAGGCTTTACAAGCTACTCAAAAGGGAGATACGCGAAAAATGTATTGGCTATATCAAAAGGTTACAAAAAGTTTTTTCAGAAGTCCTATTTTCATTTTTTGCGAATTCGGCCTCCAAATGCCTTAAAATTGCTCTCAAAGTCAACATTTCTAGACGACTTTACCGGTACACCTCATATCAATGTATATGACGTACACAGGGCTAAGGCTATCAATTTCTCTAAGAATTAGGCCATATCTATCCTAAACAGTGATGTAGAACTTTGGACTACTACAGAAAAAATTACTTTAGAAAAACAAAATTCCAAAACTCTTTTGAACCAGAAATATAGGGCTTAAAAGAAATCACAATTAACCAATCAGAAGTCTAGGAATTCTCAAACCGGGGTCACGTGACCTATCTGACGCAAAAGTTTTGTCAACCTGGGGCCGAAGCAGAAAATGACTCAAGACCCGAGGTACGAAACCGCTGAAGACTTGAGTAATTATGTTTTTGTCCGTTTCTAGGACAAACTAATTCATTTTGTAGTTTTTAAAAGCTTTTTAAAATTAAATCAAATACAAATACAGGAGAACAGACATTTGTATGATAAAAACATTACTTTTCAACTTTAAATAGTTTTCGAAAAGTAGGTGATGGGTACGGGAATGGGTAAGTGATGGGCGTTTTATTGAAACTGTTAACCTATTTCGATAATAAGCAGGGACGGCGGATTCCAGGGTGCAAGTGGTGCAGTTGCACCACTCGGTTTTTTCAAGTGGTGCAAAAGTATCTTTTTGCACCCCTTGTTTTGCCTTTGTTCGGGGAGGCGCCCCTCCCCCAGCCTCAGCCGGCGCCCCCGGCCGGTCAGAGAAAATCAAGCCTAATTACCGCCTACCTGAAGAGGTAGGATCCTCTGTGAAAGATCTACATTTTCATATATGAATGGTGCCCCCCTTACATCATAGTCGCGCCCTGGGCAGCAAAATGCGCCCCCCTTGAGTAAAGGCGCCCCTCTGGCTAGCATAGGCGCCCTTGGATAGCGTAGGCACCTCCTGGAAGCCGAGGTGCCTCCGGAGAAGAGAAACGGCGCCCCTGGATATCACATGCGCCCCCTGGACAGCAAAAGGCGCCCTCCGCAGGGAATTGGCGCCCCCTGGATAACATAGGCGCCCTTGGGTAGGTAAGGCGCCCCCTGGAGAGCAGAGGTGCCTCCTGGAGAGAAAAAGACACCCCCCGGAGAACAACGGCGGCAGGGACGGCGGATTCCGCGGGACAGGGTCTGCAGTTGCACACCATGAAAAATGTTGCAAAAAAGTGTGCAAAAGTATCTTCTCGCACACCTGGTTTTGACCAGTCCGGAGAGGCGCCCCCCTCCCCCACGGATTTGGGTGGCACCCCCGGATTTGGCCGGCGCCCCCGGCCGGTCAGAGAAAATCAGGCCTAATCACCACCTACCCAAAGAGGTAGGATCCTCTGTGAAAGACATTTTCATACATGAATGGCGCACCTTGACATCAAAGCTGCGCCCTGGAAAGCAAAAGTTGCCCCCTTGAGTAAAGGCGCCCCTCTGGATAGCATAAGCGCCCCTGAAAAGCGTGGGAGCCTTCTGGACAGCTGAGGCGCCTCGGAAGAAGAGAAACGGCGCCCCTAGATATCCCATGCGCCCCCTGGTTAGCACAGGCACCCCTGGACAGCAAAAGGCGCCCCTCCCCCCGCAGAGAAAAGGCGCCCCTCTGGATAGCGTAGGCGCCCTTGGAAACCCAAGGCGCCCCCTAGACAGCAAGAGGCACCCCTGGATAGAAAAAGGCGCCCCCAGTAGAGGAATAACGACGCCCCTGGATAGCATGCGTGCCCTCTGGTTAGCACAGGCACCCCTGGACAGTAAAAGGCGCCCCCCGCCCCCTGAGTAAATGATCTGGGCCTCTGGATAGCATAGGCGCCCCTGGATAGCGCACGCCCTTCCTGGACAGCAGAGGCGCCTCCGAAGAAGACAGAAGAACGGCGTCCCTGGATATTATATGCGCCCCCCGGTTAGCACAGGCACTCCTAGATAGCAAAAGGCGCCCCCTCCCTCCCCAAGGCGCCCCCTCTGGAAAGAATAATCACCCATGGATAGGAATGGCACCCCCTGGAGAACAAAGCAGAGCATTTTTTATGGAACACTCAGTGGGGGGGAGATTTTCTTGTGCTGGTCATTATAGTGTCTTCGGGGGATCAAACCCCCATTTGGAGGTGGCGTTAATACAATTTAGAATGGCTAGTGTTAAATAAATGTCTCCCAATTTTTGTTATTCCATGTTCTAAAGATTAGAGATGCTGGCCAGGACTACGAGTTTTTTTCGACGGGAAAAGGCCAAACCGGATTTGGAAAAGGCCAAATGGGTCAAATTTTATTTGCGCTAATTCTTTTTCTAATTTCGTCCAGGTTCTTCCCAGTACGGCTGTTGGAGTCTGAGTCTCACTAAAGTCCTCAGGAGACTTGTCACGGAGACCCCGACCCTACCACCCGGACGAGCAACGCCCACAATGAAGGGTTGATTTAGAAGCCAAAGCATGCTTCTCAGCAGCGGGCCGGAGCCCGACGCTCTACCAACTGAGCTACCGGGGCGCCAAATGGCCAAATAAATACCACAAAAGTCATATTTGAGGCTAAAACGATCCCTACCGGTTGTCATAAACCCACAGAAAAAGAACAGCACTCTTGTATCACTGCAGTGAACAGTGCCCAGTATAAAACTAAATGTTAATAATTTGATATTGACTTGACGAAATAATCTTTTAGCACACTGCCCATTTCATAGGGAGCCAGGAGTGCCCTTCCAATCCCGCGTGGCCACCAAATAATTTTATCCACATAACAAAAAAAATTGTTAGCATCATCAATTACCTTGGCCGCACCAATCCCTGCTAACATTTGATATTTTCCTGCTTTTCCTGTGAATTGTTTGCTCTTGAACAGTGACGGATCCATAGGAAGATCCAGGATTGCCAATCGGAGGGGGGGCACCTTCCCCTGGGGCGCCATGCAGGGAGCGCCACTTTTGACCGGAAAAACCTATCAGGTGGGCGTAAAATCCTATCGGTGAGCACCGATTTTCGCATCCTGGGGGGAGGGTGAGAAGCACCATTTCAGGCGAGTGCCATCGACCTTTCAGGGTGCGCCATGACCATTTCAGGGGGCGCCGAGGATCGATCGGGGAGGCTGCATCTGCCCCTCCCTTTGCCCCCTGGATCCGCGTACGGGCGGACCTAGAATTTTGGTAAGTGGGGAGAAAGCAGAGTCTCAGAGCAAGCACTTCACCATCAACGTTTCACCCAAAGGGCGCCTATTGTATTCGGTTTTCGGTTGCCGTCATTTTTGTGGATCGTATTTTTAACAACGTTCTGTCCCTCCCCTCCCCCAGCCATAACAGTTTGTACCAGGCAAGCAAGATGCCTATTTGGCGTGATATTTGAAACGATGAATTGCGAAACAGTTCAGTCCATACTTTTTTCGGCACCTCTTAAAAAAACTGTAACTGCCACTAGGCCATGGAGAAATGCAAGACACTTAGGAACATACAACAGCTGAACATAAAGGTACATATCTGAGGATTTGTATATTTGTGATGAGGGGTTAAGTTTATTTTCATATCAAATATGATAAGCATCATTTTGCCTTTCCACGTGGCCACCATTCGTAAGATAATGGTGAGAGGACATTGAAAGTAATTGCAGGAGAATTGCTCTTGTCCGTTCGAGAGGTGTTAAGACAATTTTGGTAGCCATGTAATTGAATGTTGAAATAGATCATGGCAGGAATAGGCATGTGTGATTTGTGATAAATGGGACCCACTAAAATAAAAAGAAAACAGTTTCAACGTGTCCAAGTACTATGTTGATAAATTTATAACTTTTTTTCGTTTATTGACTGTGATTTGCGCGTTTAATAATGATGTGCAGTGTTCAGATCGAAGTGAAAAGACCATTCAGATTGATAAAACAAGTATATTTTGTCACTGACCATCCCCTTGTACATTCCATCGTCTTCAGGTCAAGTTCAGGATGCATCATTTAAGAGAAGAAGTGAGCGTGCACTGTGCATGCCTAAATCGAGACACAGCCGTCCTCCCGATGGACAGACCGCGTGGAAATACGTCCTCGTCGCGTTTGATTTCGCGCACGCGTACGACGTATTGGACCACCACCTGCTACGCGTTCGCGTATTTGGAGATGGGGCTGCCAAATTGCACGATGGCCTGGATTTGGCAGTGGCTCCGGGACCGAAGAATTAAGGTGGAACTAAATGGCGTGCTTTCAGTGAGCGCATTTTCCAAACTGGCCTGCCGTAAGGAAGTGTCTTATCGCCAATTTTATTTTTGTTATGGGCGGCTCGGCTGGTAGACGCACTCCGCGCGGTTCCCGGATGCTCCCCCTACATGTACGCCGATGATACGGCGGCTCTCTGCACGGGCAACAACATCCAAGTCGTCAAGGACCGGGCGCAAGCTGCTGCTGGCACCCTCGTGAAGTGGGCCCGACAGAACAAAAATTGTAGTATCAGGAGCCAAGATCCAATGACTGGTGATGTCCCGGTGGGCCAGATACGCCGATCCTTTCAGTTTTCAGGTCGACGGGAAGTCTGTCACTGCCGGAGACACCCTACGGCTACTCGGCGTCACCATCGATCGGCTCCTCAACTTCGGTCCACGCTGTAAGAGACTGTGGAAGAAGGTCTACCTCCGCATCTCCTACCTACGTCAACTGTCCGGCTGCAACTGGGGGTTGCACGAACAGCACCTCCGAACCATCGCTACTGGCTACGTGAGAGGAGCGATGGAGCAAGCGGCCGCAGCGTGGCTCCACGCCACACCGCCATTTCATGTCAAGTTGCTGGAACGCAAAATGAGAGCGTCGGCGCGTATCATCACAGGATGTACCCGCCCCATCCCCAGCCGAGGTAAGACTCCCCCGTAGCGGCCAGAAGGAGGGTACTCGCGACCCGAATGCTGGTGAAAGTCCATGTGCAGCCGCCTGAAGACCCTCTGTGAAGACGTGCGGAGGCGACAGCGCCCTCTTGACTCTCCTCGGTGACCAATTGGCGGCAGGTGGACAGAGAGATGTGAGATCAAGCACGCATCTCCCTCCCCATCGAGTCTCTCCTTCCTCGACGTCTTCCACCGTGGGTAGCAGGAGAGTGAGTCACATTTCAACTAGACATGGGCCCACTGACATCGGGAGCGCCACCTGTCCGGAAGAAGCGAGTAGCTCTCCTCAACCTTGCTTCCCTGACTCGATGTGCCACATGGGCGTGGACCGACGGGTCAGTGCACGGAGGGATCATGAGCGGGGGAGCTGGGTCTTCATCGAGTCACCAGACGAAGCCCAGCATGAGCTCAGGCAACCAGTAGGCTCGTTCTCCTTGAGTTTTCAGGCTGAGATGGTAGCCCTCCAAACTGCCTGTGTCTTCCTACTGGACCACTCGTGCACACAGAAGATCCGGTCATCTTCAGCATGGCCCGCCAAGGTGATGACGCATTATAGAAATAAAATGGCTTCAATGTTGGTAGATAAGACAGCAAATCGGTAAAAATCGCTAACTTCCACGCCATGCTAGGATTAATTCAAAGGTGGCGCAGTGAATGAAGTGATGATGGAGGTGATGATGGATGTCATGATGGGCGTTATGATGGACGTGATCATGAATGTGATTATGGAAATGACTGTGGAGGTGGTGAAGGATGTGGTAATGGAGGTGATGATGGAGGTAGGAATGGAGGTCGTGATGGAAGTGTTGCGGACGTGATGATGGAGTTTGTGATGGAGGTGGTAGTCTGGTGTTGAGCATTATTATGTGAAGCAAATAAATATGTAAAGAACAAAAAAACTTCCTCGCCATCAGCTTAGACACGTGGTCCAAACAGCAAAAAATGGCGTACAGCTCTGAAGCAAAAATGGATCCTTCGTAAGGCAAACTAGAAAACTTCTCAACATCGTCACCAACAAATGCACGCCCTGTGCCATTGTCACTTTCTTTTGCAACCATCTGTATAGAAACAGACGTGGTTTTCGAACGGCTCCACACGCAAGTTCATAAATTACTGGCACGTTGGTTCAGGAGGCAATTTTTTGCTTTGTTGGAGTAGGTCTGTGTTCGTGTCAACTGTCGAGATGAGCTATGGTTCAATAACCGCTGCTTCATGTGGTTCTACGAGACTGTTGTCGATACCAACCTGTGCCAGCCAGGCACAGACTCTCACTCCCGGGTGACGGGTTGCAACACGCGAGCCACTGTCTATCTGACAGAGGTAGGCGTCGCCAAAAATTGTTTGGCATGTGGGGCATGTTGGTGACTGATTTTAAAGGGTACGTGGCACATTGGTAAAATCCTGGAATTTGTGTAATTAGGTGTACTTTTAGCCGAAAATAATGAAACTAATCATGATTTCTTTGAAAAATGTACAACAAGCTCAACATTTTGATTTTCTAAATAATCCTCTAGGAAAAGAAATAAATATCTGCCTGTGGATGATGTCAAGATCGAGCAACCACTACCATACTCCGAAACACTTCAAGAGCTTCGATTGGCTGATGCTCATCGTGATGTCAGCATATGTCGTCACACCAGCAGCTCACAACAATGGCCGCCTGGCGAGAGCTACATGAGAAGTACATTTCGGGTAGGTTTTAGCTTTTTTCTACGGAAATATCGAGTTCCAAGACAAATGATATATAGAGCACCTGGTTTTCCTACTTGCTTTACAACTTGGCTATATCAGTTAAAATCAAGTTCTAAAGGTGCCACATTCCCTTCAATGGTTTAATGCAAAGCGAGTATCTTACTGCGTATTTGTAGCGGTATTTCATTAATTTCCACTATCATGCTCATTATGGGTGAAGCTTGGAACGCCCCTGTTACTATTCTGATAGCATGATGATGGACATATCGCTAATCTTTTTCGCGGACTATAGGAGCGGCCTCATGCACAATAAAGCCGTACTCGGACTTCGAACGAATAAGTGATCTATATAGCATAAGAAGCTTATAACGTAGCGTATGATGATGAGCGTATAACGTGCGTATAACGTATATATAGGCGATAAGCGTATAACGTGTATAGCATGAGAAACATTTCTCTATCCGCACCGTATCTCATTCTCGTCAACACCTTCAGTATTTTCAGCGTATCGAAACATTTTTTTGCGGAAATCATTCAGGTGTGGCACATACGAAGTTTATCGAGTGTGAGCCCGATAAATCTGGTTTCTGCTCCAACGTCGATCGGATTTCCGCGAATTTACAACATCGAGTATTCAGTCTCAATGTCTATTATAGAACTTTGTCTTTGAACTTGAAAATTTCAGTTCATTGCATATGATCCATTGCTGCAATGTGTCAAGGTCAAGCTGCAGCCGCCTCTGCGCAGCTGCTGTAGTGGACGCTGTCACCCATATTGTGAACTCTTCAACGAAAAGCACATGCCGTATGTTTGCTGGAAGTGTCTGCAATATCATTAGTCATAACTGCAAACAAGGCTATGAAAATCACAGAATCCTGGGCTATGCCACTCTGTTGCTGATACGAATCCGATACGACTGAGTTCTCGCGAAATCTAAAATACCTATTTTTCGGAATATCAGAAATAAACACCCCAAGTGGCCTCGCATGCCGAGTCCAAAGAGTTTCTGCAGAACGCCCTTGGATAGCAAAGGCGCCCCCCAAGGGATGATGGCGCCCCCTGGGGAGGAAGGCGCCCCCTCCAGAAAGTCTTGCACCACTTCTCGAAAATGGAATCCGCCGTCTCTGATAATAAGTAAGTGACCTCCCAAAATTTTGGCGAAGATGCAAAAATAATTGATAGTTTCGTTATCAGGATTTTTCAAATAGCAGGACACCACAATAACAATTTTTCGCGTATCTCCCTTCAAGGCCGCGGAATTTGCCATAATTTGGATATTCTGTTTTTGTGTTCGGTATTTCTACGTTTCTGTACATTTTTAGTGTGGTGGGAGGAAAGTGTGAAGTAAAGGTACTGAAAGGGTAATGGAAGTAAAGGTATCTCGGGAGGGAAGTGCTGTTATGTTGAAAGCTTATAATAGAAGTTGTATTTCATAGAGGCCAGGGAAGTATCTCCACAAGGAAAATGCAACACATAATGTCAAGTATATTCATGTTTTGGTGCAATTTCAAAGGTTCCTTCTAAGGCTGACTGCTCTCCCCAGTATCTCCCCACAACTGACTAATTTATGTTTTGAAGTACTTTGATCAAAAACATGTTTTCTTTGTGCCTATTTCCTTGCTTATACTAGCCCTTTCTGAGTGGATTCTGCATCTTTTGGGCAATGAAAAAGCAAGACGAAGCTGTGGAAGGGTCAGACTTATCAACATTTGTTCTTGCAGCTAGAGTTAGCGGGCCAATTTGACAATTATGGGCTCCCACTAGATAGTTTGTACCTGACATATTCACTTCACCATTTTTCGTAGAGGACATGGGAATGGCTCCATAGATAACAATTTCTTTTTACCTGGAGCAGAAAGCTTCTGAAAGAATTTTCTAGCTAGAGCTAGGTGTTAGTATCAACATGTTAGCAGCAAATTGGTTTAATGACTTCCTTTGAAATGGTATACTGACAATATGGAAGTAACAAATAGGCTATCAAAATTTAAATTTTGTTCACCCATATATGACTTGATGATTTTGAAGTAATCAGGATATTCATAAGGTGACAGTACGGCATGGATGTGTGCAACTGGAGGCATTATTCAATATTTGATTTTAAATATTGATTCAGGTTTAAGCAACTTGCTTTTGACCCTGGTATGAGTAACAGATAGAAAGCTAGAGCTTCATGCTTCTACATTCCTGATGTATGTCTAAAAGTCTCAAAATTAATTGTAAATGCATTTTCAAAAGCTGCTGGTGCATGAATAACATTATGTTTCAGTGGAAAAAGTAGGTCTTTACTGAAAAAGGCTTATTTAACTTACAGAAAATTGACTTTGAAGTCCCAGTTCAGTTGAAGCCCGGAATGAGCCTGGGTGAAGCCCGTTATCAGCCCGGCATTGGCCTAAATCAGGCCTTCAGGCCCGGTCAAAGCCCGCGGGCCTGGGCCGGGCTTTTGCCCCGGGCCCCCGGTTCTAGAAAGTCCCACCTCTAGATAGAAACTAATCAAATTTATATGAATTTTGGATCTGTAATTATTGAAGTTCCGCAACATACAAAACTAACCGTCCGAAAGCCCGAAAAATTCCAAAGAAACTCTAAATGTGAATCTGCAATTACTTTAAGCCATCGCCGTATTAAAGAATATATACATATATATATATATTTGAATAGTTAGGAAGCAAGTTATTTTCTAAACAGATATTGTTAAAAGTCACAGCAGCTTTTGCGTTGATGAGCTTTCTTGAGAGTTTTTCGATGTTTCTTGTTTGTTTTCTTGCCTCTGGATGAAGATTATTAAGGACCGATCCGAATGACATAAGTAAGGTAAAAATAAGGTATTTCATAGTTCCATTTCGTTTATATTTATATAGCGCGACGTTTCAAAAGTTACACACTTTTATCCTCAGGCATTTAAATGTAGTCTATGGTTTGGTGAAAAGGTAAAGAATGAATCATATTATGATCTCTTCCAAGTTTGAAAATGGTTCTTTCAAAATGTTAACATGTTTTCCACACGGCACTTTCAGTTGTAGCAGATCGCAAATATTAGTTTTGAATAAACCTTCAGACACACGCACGAGGTATACTCACATTATATGAAGGTAGCAGATTGAGAGTGTGATTCGTGATATGTGTTAGTTCATGATGTGTAAATACCTATTGTGTTACTTGTTAGTTTGAACCTTATTCAAGGAATCCGAAATCCGGCCGGCTTTTAGGCGAAATCCGGCCGGATTTTCCGGATTTCTAGGTTCTTACTGAAATTATTGTTTTTTACGGTTCCGTAAAAACGGATGTAAAAGAAGGATAGAGCATTGTAGGTACTCCATGCTAGCGTTGTTTAGGATTGCCTGGTCAGATATTTAATGCATTATGGAGCCTAGATATATCATATTCCCTCGTATTTGGACAAAAATCTTGTTACGATCGCAGTGTTTGAGAGAGCAAATGCCTTAAGGTCACATGTCATATTCTTACAAAAATTTTGTCGGCAGAAGTGATTCCGCCTTCCTGCTCGGGCACTTGCCTTTACATGTGCCTCAGCGTCGAACCAGGATGGGGCATCAACTTCTAAATGTTCCTTTCGGACGAGTTGAAACCATCAATAACGGCATGTTCTGTCGTGCCACTCAGGCCTTCAACCGTCACATCGACATACATCCATCCGTTGACCCTTTTATGTGTACATTTTCATCTTTTAGGTCTAGCGTGGTAAGATATGTTAGGGAACATCCATTTTAGTTGAAGATGTTTTAGGCAGTCTATTATTCCTGTACATATAGCATTACTTTTATAATTTATTGGTCGACTCTTAGAGTGAGCATACCTCTTATATATTGGCATCGCATTATGTCATGACTTGTTCATCCATCTTAGCTTGTTGGGTATGGTATGGCTTGTAAATATGCATGTTTTATTTGTTCTTATGTACCTTGACTTGAGCTATAAGTGGGAGGCATGTCCTGTTGCTCATTATACCTGAATAAATAAATAAACAAATAAATAAATATTATCCGAGGGAACCTTGCTGTACAGGTCCGTGCAAGTGCTGCGCATGCAGCATTCCTGGGCAAACAAATATAAAATCTGAAGCTACATTAAAAAACTTAACTTTTGTGTAACATCATTTGAGAGAGATTCACCTATCAAAGCTCCCAATATTATCTACATTATGACTGATGTAACGAGCCTCGCATTCAGAAACAACCTTTCACCAAAGAAATAATATAGAACGGCGGTTTCCACTTAACATTTATTCCGAGACTCACGCCCTCCTCAAAACATCGATTCTCCCCATATTATGGTGGATGTCACAAGACCAGCTTTCGTAGAACAACACTTTGGCGCAGACAGAATGGCACGGTGTGGATCACTTCCACTAAACGTCTTCCTAGACTAATGCCAGCTTCAAAACCTGTCTGCATTATGGTGGATGAACAGTAGCATGCTACTGTTTCGTGGCAGAAGACGATTTCTCTTCTCCTCGTAGATGTTTCCGTATTCTGAAAACAACCTTTCAGAATACACAGAAGAGCAGGGCGTGGTTAGAAGTTTTCTGGAAAGGGCCTTCAGCATAGGCAGGTCAGAGTTCTGCTTCCACCAATCCACGGGATCCGACGCTCGCGGCGCATTAGGCTTGCTCAAATAGCTTTCCACTTCCTTGGCGGCGGATGCTAGATCTGTGCCAGCAGTTATCCATCGCTTTGGTGGAGGTGCCTGCGACAACAGCTCATCATAGCACATCTGGAAAGGGTCTTCGTTTGCTTCCTTCATGGTTGTCTCGTCGCTGTTCTCTGAAGAACTTCCATTTTCCGACACTATCTCTCCAGGCTCATGAATCAACTCTCCGAGCAGTAGTGTTCTGGCATTGTCTTTTTGGCAGCCCTTCTGGAAGGCTGAAATCTTGTACCTTGGGTCGATGACTGTAGCGAGGACATAATGCTTCTCCTCTAGTATGTTAAGCTCACTAGATCCTTCTACTGAGGAGAAAAATATCTCGCGCAGACACCGTAGAACCAGTTTGCTCATCACTTTACGATCTGACTCTCCCTGAATCTTGTTCAGGTACATGTCTAAGACCATGATGTCTGGAATGACTGTGGAGAGGCACGAATTATCTGAGCTCATGGTCTTCGTTAGCTCAAAGATGGGCCTATAGACCTGTAGGAAAGCTTCGCAGAGCTTCCAGTCGCTTGCAGAAAGGGTAGGAAGATTCTCGTGCTCGGAGGTGTACATGAGAAGGGGTCGTTTTAAGCGTACGATACGCTCAATCATCAGGTAGGAACTGTTCCACCGTGTTGGGACGTCTTGAACTGGAAGGAGGGGTCTGGCCTTGTCCTTCTCTTGGATTTGTTTCAGGGAGTGGCAGGCGGTAGCTGAATGGTTGAAGTGTCCGACAATCTTTCGGCACCTTACCAACAGATCACTCAGCTTCTGGTTTTCGCGGATCGAGTCCTGAACTACCAACTGTAGCCTGTGGATTGTGCAATGGAATGATTTGATCCCGGCAAGCTCACAGCCGAGTCGCATGTTGGCGGCTCCATCACGCACAACCAAATACCGTCGGCACTCCTTGATGTCCCACTCGTTCCAAAGTGTCTGAAACATTTCCGAAATGTTCACTCCAGTATGTTTCTCTGGGAAATGGGCTGCAGCGAGTACGGCGTCTCTGCGGTTATAGTCAGCACTGATCCAGTGTCCAGAAAGGGAAATGAAGCTGCCTTTTGATAATGAGTCAGTCCAGATGTCCGATGTAAAAGATATAAAATCATTGTCAAGTCAGCCAAGCTGGCTCGACACAGCGCTGCGCACCTCATCAAACCGCCGGGGTAGCATCGTATCCGAGAAGTATCGACGACTCGGGATCGAGTACTGTGGCTTCACCTTTGCCATCAGACGCGTGAAACCAGTGTCCTCTACAATCGTGAAAGGTTGGTTATCGAGAGCAATCATGTCGATGATGGCACTGTGCAAATCTTGCGCGCGACTATCGTTGATGTCCCACAACTTCTTTGTCGTCAGACTTTCTTGCAGGGAGAGCTGACGCCGATTTTCTTTCGTTTTTATAGCCCCAGGGGATAGTAGGAAGGATGTGTTCCCCGCGTCCTGTTTTGAGGCTGCTGACTCGTCGAGTGCTTTTCTCTTGGCCTCTTCATACTCCTTAGGGTGCTTGCTTCTTGCATGAGTATGGAGGGGAGAAGTACTGAATGACTTTTTATCGCCATGCTTTCCCCGCTTGATGATTTTATGGCATACGGTGCACGTTGCCGAAGAATCCGACCTGTCGTCAAGTTCAAATAATGACCACACAAACGACTTTGGCGTCGGTTCAGCCATGTGAAAACCTATATAGAGCGTACTGTTCCTTTACAGCCCTTCACAGTCCTATTGACGCGCAAAGATCACGGCAACTGGGAAAAATATCGACAGCACGTGTCAATTTAATTGTTGCGACACGCGACGGGGCGTGCATGCGCGGTACCAGGTTCAACTCTAGGGGGCATGCTTTGTGACCAGGCTACATACACAACATCTCAAATCGCTGCTTCTCCCTTTTGGACTCAAATTTAACCTTGACAGAACACCAATCAGACTTTTGTATTTATACCCCACTCATCATTCAGCTGAACACACGCTTGCGTCGTCATTGCTGAATGAAACCAATCAGTGTTTAGTGCACGGGCAAATGTTTCGGTTATTGACCCACTAGTCTGAAGATGTCCTTCTGTGGGGTTTGCGGTTTCCTTCATAGGAAGCCAAGCGCGCGCTCAGGTTTGCAATCAGTGATGTAAGAAAACAACATTTGATTTATTGTTCTAAAAAGAGGAAAGTTGGGCTCAGAAAACAGAAGCAGCTATTTGTGCTTCGCTGAAGCCCAAAGCCGCAACATGCCCCCCCCCACGAAATTCCCCACGAAATTACACCTGGTACCGCGCATGTACGCGCCGCCGCAATGCTAGAGGTCTGCATGGGATGGAAAATGGAATGGAAATTATGGAACGATAATGAATGGGATAAAATTTTCCAGGGCTCATTTGGGATGGGACGGAATGGGACAAAATTATATCCTAATTTCACCCAAAATTTAGGGAATGGGACGGAAAGGAACCACTTCTGATGAAATTTCCGGGATGGAATGGGATGGGACAGTCAAAAAGGGGACGGAACGGGGTGGCAGTTAAAAAATAGTGTCCCATGCTGACCTCTACGCAAAGTATTGGAAGAGAAACGAATGACATGGTCGCTTCAATAAATTGCCGCGTGCCGGCGACAGGTACCTAATCGCTTGTTAACAGGCAGAGGCGTCGCCACTGTGGGAACCTTGGGGCGAAGCCTCTCCCCCACTCCCCTCCCCGCCCCCCCGCTCTTGGAAAATGGGAGCGCGGCGGCCCCCAGTTTTAGCTGGAAATATCATTGTAGACGCCTAATTTAAGTGGACATAGGGTTGCATCACTGTCAGAGTTGGGCCATGGCGTATAGAGCGGAGATATAACTACAGATGAAAAACTTAAAATCCGGCCAAATCCGGCCGGATTTTAAGTTGAAGTCCGGCAAATCCGGTTCCGGCCAGATTTTAAAAAACCGAATCCGGTGCATCTCTAGTTCAGATGTAATGGCCGAAAAACTTAATTTACATGTTATCCCTATTACAGCATGTTTTGACCTCTCGTGACCTTAAATGTGACCTGAGAAGAAATGGTTCAAATGTTTTCGATGGAGAAGTGGATGGGCAGCCCAACGCCGTTTAAAGTTTTTCGCTACCTACCGTGGTTCTCGAGATCTTAGGGGGCGGGTACCCGCCCCCCCGTCAAAGCGAAGGTGGCTCAGACCCCCGTCAATGCACGTGTTAAACGAACCGTCAGGGAAACTTGGACAGCAAGGAGCAATATGCACTACGAAGTCTAATTGATGATGAAAGCATCGTTATACGGCCTGCTGATAAGGGCTCAGGCGTGGTGATTCTGGGAAGCGAGGCGTACACCTCTAACCTTAAAGCCGAGACAGAAGACCCAGACACATACTGCGCCACTGAGAAGGACCAGACCAGAGTCATCGGCAGGAAAGTGGAGGAACTCGTCCAAAAATTGTTCAAAAAGAGCTACATCGGGCCCCGCTTAAAAAGGTACAGCCCCCTGCAATTGAATCTGTACATACTAGGCTCGGAAGTTTTTGTTATAGTGTGCACGTACTACTGCTTGCAAAGTCGTGATTCAACACACAGCTTGTGTATTTTGCTCCCAGCTATCGATTACGTGCCCACTAATACTTAGCAATGACATGTTTAAGAAATTAATAGCAAAAAACTAAATTGCCACGAGACAGCCATTAAAACCGTTTTCTGCAAATTATTTTCAAACTACGAATCTGGAATCCAGATTTTGGGACAACATCGAAAGCCATGAGCAAAACACACTTCCTGTGTATTCCATCGTGACCGAGGGAGCAATAGTTGTCCAGAATTTAGCCAAGAACTGCCGAGCCTAGTGTGTACAGATACAATTGCAGGGGCCTGTACATAAAATCGTTCGAAATTCTGGCCTTCCCATGCGGGTGGCATGGAGAAGCGGCACGTCCCTGAAGGATCTTTTGGTCAGATCCGCGCTGGAGCCAGTGCAGTGCCCTGGGGGAGGCCGTTTCTGCCACGCCTGTCATGCAGGTATCCATGGGAAATGTCATGCCAAAAATGTAATTTATAGGATAGATTGTAAGCTTTGCGAACCAGGCAAGACATTTTATATCGGTGAGAGCCAGAGGGCCGTTAGACTAAGATTTAACGAACACTTAGGCGATGCTAGAAATAAGAGGCAGGAAACACCTTTCGGCCAACACAGATTAACCATGCATCCGAATGATGAGCTGACAGCAGACAACTTGAGCATCAAAATTCTAAAATACGCCAGTGATGGCCCAAACAGAAAAATCGCAGAATCATTCCTCATTCGGCGCTACAGACCTACTCTCAACACGCAAACATCCTCCTGGCCACTCTTGCGGTAAATTCGACATACGGGGACACTTTCTCAGACGCATGCTCAGACATAACACACCATACACATTGTTCCATTTCACCTTCGGCAAGAGGGTATTGGGACTGCCGACACTTTTTATTTCGACCAAAAGTTTACCTTAGGCCTCCAGTCACTCGGTATTTGGAAAAAGGTTACCTCAGGCCTCTAGCCACCTCCATCTTTCACCCCTCGCCTGACGACGGTCCAAGACCGAAACGTTGTATTTACCTCATCCCACGCTTTTTTTCTTATCTTTACCTTGACGTAGCCTTTTTGGGCTTTTTTAGGGTGTAGACGTTTTAGTTTCTGGACTTTGGCGCTTTAGGCTGCCAGTCTTTTTGCGCTTTTACTGTCATCTGTATCATCTTTTTAGGGTCCTAGGTCATTCCCACAACACTGCGGTTTATGGCACCCTATCTTCAGCAGGCCTTCCGAGAACTTATTATTTTCGCCAGTAAACCCTCAACCGGGGAGGCTGCATGGCAACCCAAAGCTCCATAAGGAAGGGGTGCCACTTAGGATCATTGAGCGGGAGGGGTAACACCATGGAAAGGGTTGCTGAAATAGCAGAACAAGAGCTAAAAATTCACGTAGAAAACCAGAAAACTTACATAAGGGACACCACAGATTTCCGAGAAAAGCTTTCTGACTGCGCTAGGATCCATACACCGGATGGAAAACCAGCCCCAATTACTCTCTGTTTGGTTCATGGCTTTGGTGAAAGCAATTACTGAAAGGTTTAGTGCTACGCAAAGCCAAAGGTTGTATTTGCCATACGACTGGTTTCGGGGCCATCTCGGTCCCATTATCAAGTGAAAAAAAACAGATATAATACACACACACACACACACACACACACACACACACACACACACACACACACACACACACACACACACACACACACACACACACACACACACACACACACACACACACACACACACACACACACACACACACACACACACACACACACACACACACACACACACACACACACACACACTACATAGCTACATAAAACACATTTCGGTAAACTCGATGAAATAATCTTTGGTGTGCTACTAGTTCAAATGTTCACCATCATAACGCGTGATTGTTTTCTTCCTTGATGCTCATATTCTCTAGAGCAGGTCGAGCCAGCCTTGGTACAAGACATATTTTTCCATATTTCTATTTAGTTTTTCTCTTGCTGTTGTTTGGATTTGGATGGTTTCTTTAATTTGGCGTTCTTTTGTTCTGGATTCGAAAGTGATTACTTTTGCGTCCCAATCAATAGTGTGTCCGGTTTTGCACGAGTGTTCGGCTGTGGCTTCTGGTTGTCGGTCGGTTAGGGTCATCTCCGTCAGGGCTTTTTAGTGACTTTGTGTTCAGCAGACGTAACTGACATTATTCTCCCGCTTTCTCCTATATATATTTTGCTGCAATCCGTGCACTCCATTTGGTAGAAAGAGTGCACGGATGCGTCCTTCCACCGGAAGGACGCATTACAACGCGGACGTTTACTACAAAACGACTACAAGCGGTCAATACTTACAGGGAATGTGTCACCTTCATAACCTGATTTTAACTGAGATAGCCAAGTTGTAAGGCAAGTCGGAAAACCCGGTACTCCATATATCATTTGTCTTGGAACTCGATATTTCCGTAGAGAAAAGCTAAAACCTACCTGACACCAGCCCCCTCATCAGTAGCCTGGCCGGTTTTGCAAAAAGTTGTTCGAATGTTTTGTCCCCATCTGTTTTTAGATGCATTTTGGTGTGCTGATTACGAATATGCGGTCTAAAATTTAAAAATCGAAAAAATTTTCCCCGCGTCCGGCCGTTGAAAGTTTTCCTTTTTCCCGAAATTTGCACGTGTTTTAACTACTTGTCTAATTCAGTCAGGTAAAGACTAAAATTTTTCTATAGATTGAGAGAATGGACAATTCTGCATATTTGAGAAGAAAAATCATCGCTCTATCTGTTTCCAGTTTTCCGTAGTTTTACCGTAAAGTGGTAGATCTGTCATTAGTTCCAGAAAATGATCACAGATGGCGTTAGCGAACGCAGCTCTTGAAGAGGTGTTCATGGGAGCTTTGAGCCATCGTAAACTAAATTGAAACACGTGACCTGGCCTAATGTATACCCGGAGGCCTTTCAAAGCAGTAGTGGGTACAAATGGAGGTGGGGAGGGCTCAAGTCCCCCCTCCCGCGCTCCTCAAAATGTTGAAGTGCTTACAGGTAGTAGGTAAATGCATTTCATAGACTGAGACCATTTGAGGTTATGGCCTGATGGACCCAAGCACCCTCCAAAATGAAGTCCTGGAACTGCCACTACCACAAGGTTTTCGTAGAAAATGTGTTAATATTCATGTGAGACCTTAATTTTCTATGGGTTAACACAAGTTTAATTAAAATTGTCTAAGAAATCAAGGAGCACAACAATAAGATAGGAAACAAAAATTGGCACACGCTGTAGTTATACACAAAATTTCCGAACAAAAACTCCCGCAAAATGGCCACTGCAGTTGAAGCGCAAGTAAACCCCAATAATTATGGAAAAACTACCTGTTCAGTATGTGATGTATGTGATGTATATTTCTCTCATTGACATTAAAAACAAATCAGGCCTCGTTCAGATACAAAATAGTAATATCTGTCGGTTTTCCCGGAGCCAAGTAAATAGAAAAATATGCGAATGATTTAGGTCATATTCACGAATTTTCGAATGTTTATTTCGAGCTTCTAAACCATATTCATTTACGTAGTTCCCATTTTACGATGTGGCACTCACGACACAGCATAGCCAATCACTGCCTAGTCACCAACGCATTGGGAACTCACAGTCAGGGCCTTGTGCTGCCAGCAGACCGTTGTCGCTGCCTGAAGGAACGCCTGTTCAGTGCGTGCCCGTCCTGCCGCCGGACTTCGGTGACGGCACACACCGCTTCAGTGGTTACCTTTGCCGCTCTCTCGGTGGACTGGGTGTGGTTGGGGACTTGCGTTTTGAGTGGTACAGTGATGCACTGCTCGAGAAAGCTGTCATTCATGTCTCGCACCAACGGTGGTTCGACGTCTTCACCGGCTTCAATGGCTTTCGTGATGTCCACCAGCTGGCTGTATGTCTCCGCATTGAGGTTGATCCGAGGAACCTTCAGCTGTCGAAGATTCCTCAGCCTGAGGAATCCTCAGCCTGCTGTCGCTGCCATCGTACACATCGGATGTGCTGCACTACTGTCTGCTTGGTTTCGGGCTCATCATCCCCGAGCATGGCAAGAAGGATGACTTCAGCATGTGCCACGTGTGAGTTTCTCGCCACGCTGCTCTGGATGACTTCGAGGGGAGTCCCGCTGAAGTATTTCCTTTGAAGGCAGAGCTCCTTGCAGACGTGCTGTGGTGCGTATATCACGTCCCACTTCTGCTTCACGTCGATGACCAGTGGCACATACACACAAACCACGCAGCGCGCCAGGGTGCAGGGCTCATCAGAGGGGTCCTTCACCGACATGTACACACGGAGCAGACGGCTTTGAGCCGTGTACCAGCGCGCCATACTGAGCTTGCCATGCTCCGTCTTCCACGCTTGTGGCATCTCTTGTCACTGATATGTGCACTGATTCCACGACACAAGCGTGCAGTGCAACACATCCGATGTGTACGACGGCAGCGACAGCAGGCTGAGGATTCCTCAGGCTTAGGAATCTTCGACAGCTGAGGGTTCCTCGGATCAACCTCAATGCGGAGACATGCACCGAGCTGGTGGACATCACGAAAGCCATTGAAGCCGGTGAAGACGTCGAACCACCGTTGGTGCAAGACATGAATGACAGCTCTCTCGAGCAGTGCATCACTGTACCACTCAAAACGCAAATCCCCAGCCACACTCAGTCCACCGAGAGAGCGGCAAAGGTAACCACTGAAGCGGTGTGTGCCGTCACCGAAGTCCGGAGCCAGGACGGGCACGCACTGAACAGGCGTTCCTTCAGGCAGCGACAACGGTCTGCTGGCAGCACGAGGCTCTGACTGTGAGTTCCCAATGCGTTGGTGACTAGGTAGGCAGTAGGGTGCCAATAAAAAACGAAAATTTGATTTTTAAAACGGCCCTTAGCCCAATACTGCGGGGTGGTGAGACAACATCGTGTGTAAAATTTGAACGCAATCGGTGCATATTTAGAGGTGTCGCCAGTCGACTGAATGTTTCCACCATGGGCTAAACAACAACAACGTACGTATATTTCTAAGAGATGCATAAAAGCGGCGAAAGCGAAACACATCCATGGATACATGTACGCCAGGAGCTGCGGAGACCCGGACTCCGTAGAGCACCTGCTGACGGAGTGCCCAGCCTACCAGGGTGCCCGCCGGAGAAGATGTGGGCCCACACCAACACAACACGACATCTTCGCAACACCTGCATTAGCCATATGGGCGTTCCTGAGAGAGGTGGGGAGGGTCCCCCGATCCCCCCTAGAAGCTGGCCAAGAAGAAGATGTAGGTACTCAAACTACTCATTGCTTCCGCTCGGCCGTGGAAGGCACGCCTTCGATGTTCCTGGCTGCTCTCGCCGATGCTTTTCGACGACCTGCAAGAGGTACTGGCGCTGATCCTCGTTCTTCGTCAAGTTGAGGTTGAAGGACTGGATCAGCGCCACCCCTCGCTCCGCCGTATCGTTTGTGACGCGCAAGCCTGACAGGCGTTGAGACGCCACAAGGAAGCCTGGGTCACTCTTCCACTCCTCTGGCTCCTTCAGGAGGAACGCTTTCTCCGCTCCGACTGCTTCTAGGAGGACTCCGGACGTCTGGCTTGCGAATGACGCAAGTGTGGCTGAGAAGAGGCGTGAGTCGGAGACAGCGATGCGCTTCGGTGGTTCCTCAGATCCTTCCTCGTGTTGTATCGCTTCCGCCAGCGCTTTCTTATCAGCGGCTGGCAGACGATGGTCGAAGAGAGCCATGGCAACCAGAGGCTCGCTCAAGTACCACAAGTGCCGGGAGAAGGTCTTCAGGCATGCCTTGCCGATTTCAGCATCGTGGAAGTTGCGGAGATCGACGGCCAGCTTCAGATCATTTGCGGGCGCAAATGCAGCCACGGGCGCCTCGAACCAGCGGGTCACGTAGACTTCAGCGACGAAGAAAGTGAACCGGCTGAGGTCTGACAGCTGGCGCAGCGAGCACACCGCTACCAGCTGGGTAGCGAACAGCGTCATCTTCGCCGCGTAGATCGCACGAGCCATCCATCGCACACGGTGCATGGCGCCCGGTCGCCGGAACTTCATCTTCGGGATGACGGTTCCACCACCTAGCAAGACGATGAAGAGCTCCAGCATCTCCTTGTAGTCGTCCCGCGGATGGCTGGTGTTGAGGAGCTTGGTCCACTCCTGTAGAAGTGTGTCCCGCTTGTTGAGAAGTGTGGGCGGCAGTTGGTCGGCCTTTGGCGGCTCCGGCTTGCTCTGGTCGATAGAATGCCACTGTTCCCTGAATCTTTTGAAGATGCCGATGTCAGGACCCGAAGACGGCCCCATGCAGACACAGAACGCTCTTTCCAGCACCAGCTCAAGTATATGATGCCGGCAGGCAAGGCTGAGCAGACGCCTACCAAGCTGCTGCTCTAGCAGGTTGCAAGCGCCAGAGAGGGCTCCCGTGTTGGCGGCAGTCGTGTCAAAGGACATAGCTACTACACGCTCTGCGAGCCTCCAGTCATCAAGCGCTTCAGCCACGGCGCTTGAGATGGTCTCTCCAGTTCCATTTTCCAGCGTGGGAACGCCGATGAGCTTCTGGGCTCCGTCACCAGAGACGAGGATGGCAAGTCGATCCACCCGCTTACCGTCGCAATCTGGCAAAATCTTGCCGTCCCAATGCACGGTGAGAGGCATTGTAGGGACGAAGGATGCCTTGACTTCCGCTGCCAGCTTAGATCGGTAGCTAGCGCGAGCCTGTCGGATACTTTCCGGATTAAGGATAAGCTCATGAGGATTGTGACCGAGGCTACTGGCGGTCGCCGCGACGATGCGGAGCGCTGTGCGGTCGCTTACGCCAGTACGGTCAAGAGCGCTCGCTAGCTCCTGGGAAAGAACGATCTGTGAGCCCCGTGCACGTCGTTTCACAGAGCTCTCCTGACCGGTTCGGTGATATCAGGCGCTCTGGGGCCTGGTGGACTAGATTCCGCCGAGGAAGAAGATGAGAGCACCACGAATTCGCCCTGCTGTGATGTTGAGGCTTCTCTTGCTCGTTTATGTGCCGCCTCTGTCTGCTCCCGGCGCTTAACTCGGCGTTCGAGCACCGTATCTCGTCCCTGCATGATCCCTCGGCGCCCTTTCTCTCGCTGTGCCACAAGGAACTCACGATCAGCTTGGATTGTCATCAACGTCATCGCGTCGGTATGGGCGACATCAAAAAGATCACCGAGGGCCTCTTGAAACTCTTTCTCCTTTGGCTTGTTTGACGTTTTTCTTACTCTTCAGCAGCGCCCTCCAGTTCTGGAACAAGACCTCCAGCTTGCGAGCAGCGCTTCTTTTCGTAATCGTTGGAATCCTTGCTGTGTCCCAGAAACTTTGCACCTCTTGAACAGTGGCCGTGGCGCTCGCGTCGATGGTAATCCTTTTTACCTTATGGAAGTAAAAAAATCGCTTCAGCACGTCACCACGAGAGGGAAGCTTTGCGCCGACGATCGGTTCGGGCCTGGGCTGTCCCACCAACCATACGGCTGTAGCTGCCCGCGAGCGAGCCATTCTGAAAAAGAAATGGCTCATTTGCGACTGGAATCTTTGACTTTGCTACAATATATTGAGCAAAAACTAGCGCCCCCCCGGCAACTCCCCCCTGATTGGCGATCCTGGATGAGAAACAAGTCCTTCAGCAGTGAAATCTGGAAAATATTCAAGCCTAAGAATGAAATCCAAACAGTATTTCATTTACGCTTTGCAGTGATCCCACCACGGGGTTGATTAAGCTATAGTGGCATTCCAGTTTTATAGCAGGTGCCATTTAGCTAGATCAAAATACACGCTTCAGTAAATTTTATGAGGCATTGCCCAATTTTGCACGTAAGCTCCGAACCTTTCAAGAGTGCACCATTATCAAATAGATCTGTAAGTTTTCAGCACAATGTATTTTGTAGGAAAACACTGTTTGAGCGGGGTTTGGCGTAGATGTCCGTAGAAGTTACCTTTTTTGTCTGGAACGGCCTGCCATCCTTCGCGCCTGGTCCGACACGTCCTCACAAATAAATTCACAGCACAAATGTTTATTTATAGATACACCATAAAAAACTCACGCGCGTGCACGAGCAATCATTCAGATGCATACCTCCGTGTTTTCGGCCAGAAAGTCGCAGACAGCGTTTGCACTCGTAACACTGGCGACGGGCTAGTTTGGAGACAGGGCACGCAGGTTTCAATTCACTGGCGACACCTCTAAATATCAACCGATTTGCTTCAAACTTGGTGTGAGAAGTTTTTTCATTACCCTACAGTATCCCACCAAGGGCCGTTCAAAAATAATCATTTTCAATTTTTCCCATGTTAGCTATTGGCACCCTACTAGGCAGTGATTGGCTATGCTGTGTCGTGAGTGCCACATCGTAAAATGGGAACTACGTAAATGAATATGGTTTAGAAGCTCGAAATAAACATTCGAAAATTCTTGCATATGACCTAATTCATTCACATATTTTTCAATTTCCTTGGCTCCAGGAAAAACTGCAAATATTACTATTTTGTATCTGAACGAAGTCTGATTTGTGTCTAATGTCAATGAGAGAAATATACATCACATAAATCACTGAACAGGGAGTTTTTCCAGAATTATTGGGGTTTACTTGCGCGTCAACTGCAGTGGCTATTTTGCGGGAGTTTTTGTTCGGAAATATTGTATATAACTACAGCGTGTACCAATTTTTGTTTCCTATCACATTGTTAAGCTCCTTAATTTCTGAGACAAATATAATTAAACTTGTGTTAACCCATAGAAAATTAAGCTATCACATGAATATTAACACATTTTCGCCGACCAATACGAACCCTTGTGGTAGTGGCAGTTCCAGGACTTCATTCTGGAGAGTGCTTGGGCCCATACGCGTCGGAAAAGGGGGGCCAGGAGGGGCTTGGCCCCCATTTCTTGGCCAAAAATGTCCTGATCTCAGTCAAAATGAGAGAAAACCGGACATTCTTATATCCAGCTGCTGCAGAAGGCAACGAGGAGCCCAAATTCGAACAGTTTTTGGTCCTGATGTTGAAAGTTTTTTGTCAGCATCAGGTTGAAGTTTGGCTGGTCCCCCACTTTTTTGCCGAGGAGCGTGGGAGGGGGACTTGAGCCCTCCCCATCCCTATTTGTACCCACTACTGCTTTGAAAGGCCTTCGAGTGTACATTAGGCCAGGCCACGTGTTTCAAATTAGGTTACGATGGCTCCAAGCTCCCATGAACACCTCGTCAAGAGCTGCGTTCGCTAACGCCATCTGTGATCATGTTCTGGAACTAATGACAGATCTTCCACTTTACGGTAAAACTACGGAAAACTGGAAACAGATAGAGCGATGATTTTTATTCTCAAATGTGCAGAATTGTTCATTATCTCAATCTATGGAAAAGTATTAGTCATTACCTGACTGAATTAGACAAGTAGTTCAAAAACGTGCAAATTTCGGGAAAAAGGAAAACTTTTAACGGCCGGGCGCGGGAAAAATTTTTTCGATTTTTAAATTTTAGACCGCGTATTCGTAATCAGCACACCAAAATGCATCTAAAAACAGATGGGGACAAAACATTCGAACAACTTTTTGCAAAACTGGCCAGGCTACTCATCAGCCCGTTGCCGGGCGGCCATTGTTGTGAGCTGCTGGTGTGACGACATATGCTGACGTCACGATGAGCATCAGTCAATCGAAGCCCTTGAAGCGTTTCAAGTACGGTAGTGGTAGCCAGATCATGACATCATCCACAGGCAGATATTTATTTATTTTCCTAGAGGAGTATTTTTAAAAACAAAATATTAGGCTTATTGAACATTTTTTTCAGAGAAATCATGAATGGTTTCATTATTTTTGGCTAAAAGTACGCCTAATATCACTAAATTCCACGATTTGACCAAGGTGCCACATTCCCTTTAAACTATATGAGCCACCATCCACAGGCTCACAAAAGAACGGTCATGCAAACGCTAGCTCAGCGGGCTTCCAATGTTTGCGAAGAGATGACAGCACGTGAGAAAGAGCTCAAAAACATGAGATCTACGCTGGAGGATAATAACTATCCAGAAGAGTTTGTGAACTCACAAAGCAAGAGAGTTAAGAGGCGCAATGGACCTAAACATGAAAAACCAGACATCCAAGCCACCAACGCTGAAGAACGAATGAAGATCCTTTTAATACCATATCAAGAAGGAACATCGGAACAGATAAGAAGAGTGTGCACAAAATACAAGATGAGAGCCTACTTTAAACCACACAAAACTCGCAGCCAACTTTTGGTTAAACCCAAGGACAAAATTTCAAATGCGAAGAAACCTGGCCCCATTTACCAAATGGAGCGCACGGCCTGCAGCAAAATATACTTAAGAGAAAGCGGGAGAATGATGTCAGTTAGGTCTGCTGAACACAAAAAGTCTCTAAAAGCCCTGAGGGAGATGACCCTAACCGACCGACCACAAGAAGCCACAGCCGAATACTCGTACGAAACCGGACACACTATTGATTGGGACGCAAAAGTAATCACTTTCGAATCCAGAACAAAACAACGCCAAATTAAGGACGCCATCCAAATCCAAACAACACCAAGATAAAAAATAAATAGAAATATAGGAAAATGTGTCATGTACTAAGGCTGGCTCGACCTGCTCAAGCGAAAATGAGGAACAAGGAAGAAAACACTCACGCGTTGTGATGTTGAATATTTGAACAGTTAGTAGCACGACAAAGATTATTCCATCGAGTTTACCGAAATGTGTTTCATATAGCTATGTAGTGTGTGCTATTATATCTTGTTTTTTTTTCACTTGATAATAGGACTGAGATGGCCCCGAAACCGGTCGTATGATAAACACAACCTTTGGCTTTGCGTAGCACTTAACCTTTCAGTAAGCCCCAATTATGTTTTGCATGGACATAAGATTATATCCTAGCGCACCGAAGCAGGAGGTACTGAAGGCTTGCAGGGTGGCGTTGGAGGAAAGGGAAGAAAGAGCATCCCGACAGAGGAGGTGCTAAAATTATTAAATAAGTCTTAGAGATCAATAATTTTAGCCTCGGATCTCAAAAACACTTCATTGATACCATACACGTATATTTGACAGTAAAAACCTATTAAAAACGGGCATGGGTTAACACGGATGACATAAAAACATCGTTTTAAGACTCCCGGCAGACTGATTTGAGAGGAGGAGGCAACGCGAGTTGGCAGTGTATAAGTTTCATGCATCAAGAACTGCGGTGACAAATAAGAGCAATACGTGGTAGACACTCGGAGAAAAAGAAAACTAAAAATTTTCGGGTGAGAATAAAAAGTAAAATAAATTCATGGGTTATGGTTCATCACAGAAGTGAGGCCGCCTCATCCAAATCTCGCAGACGAGCTGAGGCGAGCCAACCGACGCAGAGAACCTCCGGGCAGCATAAGACGGCCGAAGCACCTCAACAGCGCCGCCCAGCACCAGCACGAGAACATTTATTGAATTTATTCAAAATAATCGCAAACAGATAAAATCCATTCACAGGCGAAGTCAAAGCATTAAAAAAGACTATCCAAATCACAAGAAACGAGACAGTGTACTTCCTAAAAACGGTAAAAGTTAAAATACATAAATATAAAAAACAGAAGAGCTAATACGAGCTAATAGAGCATTCAAACTGATGGTACGGCAATCAGTTCAAAACTGGGGAAGAACTATGCATGTACATACATGGGACAATGGGAGGAGGAGCCGATGAAGAGAGCACATAGGACGCCCTTAATTTTCTTCAGATTTATTGATAACATTTGGGGCGCGTGGGGGGAGGGAGAGGAGGAGCTTCTCAAATTCCACAACCTAGCTAATAGCATTCACCCAAAGATCCAACTTGATCTGCGTAGGTCGGAAAAGGAGAGAGAATTTCTAGACGTTTTAGTTTAGGTCAATTCGGATGGGACCTTTGGAACAGATCTGTATTGTAAGCCTTCTGATTCGAAAACATGCCTCCACTTTAACTCCTAACATCCTTAAAACACAAAGAAAGCTATCCCGCTTGGGCTAGCGACGCGGCTCAAGAGGATTTGCTCCAAGGAGAAAGATTATACACAACATAAGGAAACTCTGAAATCCAGATTAAGCGAGAGAGGCTATCCAGAAGAAATGGTTGAGGAACAATTTATAATAGTGGACAAAATCAAAAGGGAAGGTCTCTGAGGTGAAAAATAAAAACAATGCACTTAGAGGGATGGTAGGGTACCGCTTGTAATTACGTTCTCTGATTATCTGCCAAACATCAGAGATACTTTCCGAGAGAAAAGGCATAAGAACCATGAAACAAATATTCCCACACGACCCATTACTGGCATACCGGCGAGGCAAACACTTAGCTGATATGTTAGTGCATGGTCAGACATCGAAACAAATTAATGGAGGCTCATTGGGAAATAATTATGTTTGGAAAAATTGTGCTATATGTAAATTTATCTCCGACGGTGCACCCAAATTACCAGCGGCAGGTGGGGTTCGCCATGAATGTACGTACGATAGGACGATAGGATGTAGGAGCAAATATGTGTATGGAATCTGGTGTGAGAAGTGTAGAAAAATATGTTATCTGGGCGAAACGGGGGATGTCTTTTATAAAAGGGTTCAAAACCATTTGTCGACCATCAGAGGAGAGAAAGCTCAAGTTAATACCATAGTGAGGTAGCATTTCAACAGAGAGAATCACGATATACCAGCCTTCAAGGTATTAGGGGTAGAAAGGGTATGGAAAAACAATGCAGATTATCGTAGGGAAAGGGAACGGCGGTGGATAGGATTGTTATGTACAAACCAGGAAAATGGGGGGCTTAAACAGGGGAATGAGGTAGGAAAATGGAACAATGAATGAGATAGGATAATGGAACGATAGATGATGGAATGATGATAATGGAATGAGATAGGATGATGGAACAATGTATTCAAATGAGTGTTGGTAATGACGCAATCGATAGAACAATTTCATTTGATAAAATTCAATTTAGATATAGTTCTGAATTTTGATTCAGCATGCATCTGAAGAGTTTTTCTTAGACGAGGTCTCACTCTCAACGAAGAAGCGTGCTAGAGCGAAGGAAAACGCCCGTCATTTTTTAATAACTGTTGGTCAGACTGCTGAGGAAGTGTGAAATACACTATACGTACAAAGTTATGCTGATTTGAAGTATATATATATATATATATATATATATATATATATATAATATATAAGAAAAGCGAGAAAGAAACACCAGAAGTCCTCGAAGAAAATTTCTCGCGGTAGTTGAGCTGAGCAGCCCATGAAAAACCATCAGCTCATCACTTTAACGCAAGACGAACACATCAAGCTTCCAGTGCGGTACTTACCTTGGAAGTAGGGAACAATCTTGCACATAAATCCACCGAAGATGAACTGCTGCAGTATGATTCCCACCAGGGTGAACGGCATACAGAAAACACCGAGTAGCATGTCGGAAATGCTGAGGTTCAGAAGGTAGACGTTGGTCACCGTTCTCATCTTGGTGTTTTGAATCAGCGTGACGATAACCAGGACGTTCCCGAGCACAGTGAGGAACAGAATCAGCGTGTAGAGACAGATCTGGAGGCCCCAATCGGCCCAGATCTCAGCGGCGCTAGGCGTGGGGTAGAATCTGGGGAATGGCGTGGTGCTGGTGTTGGAGAGGACTTCAGACTGTTGCTGCCACGTTGTGTTGTTCATCCTCACTCCAGATGCTTCAGATACGTCCGGATGCCTGAGATACCTCCATATGCTTCATATACCTCTAGATGCCATCAGATATCTCCGAATGCTTCAGATACCTCCGGATACTTCAGAGACCTCCAGATGCTTCAAATGCGGCCCAGGTGCTAGCGGCAGATGTAAAATTTTGTAATAATTTGTCTGTGCTCCTCAGCTTCTTCGTTCCGGAAGGTTTTCACGTTCTGAAGCAAAACAAGGAACCAAGTCACGAGCTGCAAAATTAGTGTAATTCATGATAGGTAACTGCCGTCATCAAGATTCTGAAAATGGCCTATTCGCGAATATACATGTATTCCCTGACTGCTTTTTCTCATTTTATCATCTGGGACACTCGGGAAGATAGATCAAATGCCATAAAATAATCGGGTTATTTTCAATTTGCTCTCTTCATTTGAGAAAGGATTAAGCAATGACACTCTTGATATGATATATTCCTCAAATTTTATTAAAAAGCAACTCTTCCTGCCCTGAACTAGAAATGGTTTGGACCAGTTTCTCTAGACGAAATGGAATATGACTTCTGGTGTCTGCTCCTAGGCAGTGATACAATATAGGTAGGGAGAGGCCGCTGATAAAACGCTCGGAACAAGAAATTTCTTTACATCGCCCTGAAGAGGAAATTTAAAGAGCTCGACGTTTGAACCGGATTTTCTCTCCTAAACGTGTCATTTCCGTTCCACGACCTGGCCTGGACTCAGATTTTGCGACCTTGCTGACTGGCTCTGAATCCAACCACCCAGTCCGCCTGCGGAAACTCCCCGGTCCGGCAGAGCTGCGGCCACCACCTCCGCTTAGAATGTTTTAAGCGTCAACTCTGAGGTATTGTGATTGATGCAGTCCTTGGAACCTGGTCTTGCAGATCACAAACTATCCAAATTGCTGTCTTCGATACCCGCCTGGTGATGCCATGCTAAATGAGGAAATGCCTTTATAGCAGTGTGGCAAGAGCTATGTACTGGCCGGATTTCCGGTCGATGGAGGGGGTCGTCAGGTCCAGGATGCTATTCGGGCCAGAAGAACGCTACTTGCGGCCTATCATTGGCGCTAGATATGATGGCTAGGGGGCCGATGCTGGGAGGAGAGGGGTTAAACGTGACGTCTCTGGCCGGCACCAAGAATGTATCAGGGGAGTACTTCAGGAGACGCTCGGGCTTATCAGGGGTGGCACCCGTGTTGCTTCGACCTCCCATCCCTAAATCCTCGTACGTCGGACTGGTCAAAAACTAGACAAGAGCTCTAGCATAGAACGCCTTACCGGCGCCTAGGGTTACCACCAACTTGGGGGTTGTGGGAATGACCTAGGAGCCTAAAACGATGATAAAACAGAGGACAGTAAAAGCGCTAAAAGACTTCAAGCCCACCCTTCGGCAAGAAAAGCCAAAATGTAAAAGTATAATACAAAGGCAGCCTCAAAAAGCCAAAAAGAGCCAAAGTTAAGAAACTAAAACGCCTAAACCCTATAAAGTCCAAAAAATTGTTAAAACAAAGTAAAGATAAAAGCGTGGGATGAGGTAAACGCAACATTTCTGTCCTTGACCGTCGGCAGGCGAGGAGTGCAAGGTGGAGGTGGCTAGAGACCTGAGGTAAACTTTATCCAAACACTGAATGACTGGAAGCCAAAGGTTAACTTTTGGTTGATTAACCAAACCCAAAGTTTATCATGAGCTTACCTTAGGCCTCCAGGCAATCAGTGTTTGGAAAAAGTTTACCTCAGGCCTCAGACCACCTCCATTTTGTACTCCTGGCTTGACGACGCTCAAGGACCGAAACGTTGCGTTTACCTCATCCCACGCTTTTTATTTTTACCTTGTCTTAGCCTTTTTGGGCTTTTTCGGCTTTAGGCTTTTTAGTTTCTGGACTTTGATATTTTTTACTTTTTAGGCTGCCTTCGTCTTAGGAATTTTTATTTTGGCTTTCTTGGTCTTTTTGCCGATGGGTGGGTTTTAAGTCTTTTAGCGCTGAAGTCTTTTAGCGTCTTCTGTTTTATCATCGTTTTGGGGTCCTAGGTCATTTCCACAACACTGCGGTCTATGGCACCCTATCTGCAGCACGCCTTTTGAGAACTTATTAACCACCAACTGGCCAACCAGGAATCGTATCAAACCTGAAATATCTACACTTATTAACTGGGACAGCAAAACCTACGAAATCAGGATTAATGTGGTGGTTCAAATAAAACTGCCACGCAAACCTATATTTTTCTGCGTCGTTACTTAGAACAGTCGACGTGAACTTGTCGCTTTTGTGGATTCAGGGGCCAGGTATCTAAGAACCAAATACGTATCCCCAACCACTCGATTAAACAAATATTGCAATTGTAGTCGTTTCCCCAACGCCGACCACGCTGCGTAGATCTCCCACCTCACTCCCCTGTTCCTGCCTTCAATATTGTTAAACTATCCCATCCCGGCTCACTCGCTCCCTGCGAACTTCGCTGAGCGCCGCGGCCGTGTCAGCACTGTTAGCGGGGAGGGGGGACTTTTCTGTTCGGTGCCGAGGGGCATGAACACATTTCTAGCCGCTTCCGGGGCCGACTTCTTTTGTGATGATTTTAATACTTTCAAGACATGTGTGGTGAGATTTGTAAATGTTCGGTAGGAACTGCACTATTAGCTCTTATCTCTTTTTATGTTTCTGTGTTTTTTATATTCATATATTTTAACTTTTATTGTTTTTAAGAAGTACACTGTCTCGATTCTTGTGATTTAGATAGTCTTTTTTAATGCTTTGACTTGGCCGGTGAGTGGATTTTATCTGTTGGCAATTATTTTGAATAAATAAATAAATAAACTGAGCTACGGCTTTATTGGTAGTGTCATATTCTGGGAGTTCATATGAACTCTTTAGCCTGATGTTTTATGAATTAATGGCCCTTTGCCTTTTCCCATTTAAGTATATCTCGAAACGTTGAAGAGAGCCCATCCTAATTTTGTCTTTTACTTTTTACCCAAATGTAGCCACACTTCCTACGTGGGTTGCACGAAAACACAATGGATACAACATCGTCATATTTCAAATTTGACTATTTAACTTGGGAGAAAAGTCAGATGCAGATCGATGGAATAAAGTGGCGGAGTCTGATTGGTTATCTATTTTTGCATATTTTAGAACTGATTTAATCGTTTTTCATTGTTCCTACTTAATGTTTTGAGTGGGCATCGTCAGGATTGGATTGCACGGTTGCAAAGTCTGGAAATTCATCAGACTTGCGGATTGGACTTGGACTTGCAATCCTTGTTTATTGGGGGATTTTGGATTGGATGTAAATCTCTTTTTAAGTAGTGGATTGTGGATTTAGACTGAACTCCTTTTTTAAGCATTGCACTTTTTACGTCTAAATATAAAAATGATTCATCCTTATGCATGCAACCATCCATTGGTACCTTATGATCGCAATCACAGCGACTCATTCAAAGTGGCCACTTCAAAAGCGTGACGGTCATCGGTCGCGCCGGGCCTGGCGGATCGGCGAAGGGCCGGGCCCGGCGGGTCGGTGAAGGGCCGGGCCCGGCGGGTCGGGGAAGGGCCGGGCCCGGCGGGTCGGGGAAGGGCCGGGCCCGGCGGGTCGGCGAAAGGCCGGGCCCGGTGGGTCGGCGAAGGGCCGGGCCCGATGGGTCGGTGGAGGGCCGGGCCCGGCGGGTCGGGGAAGGGCCGGGCCTGGCGGGTCGGCGAAGGGCCGGGCCCGGTGGGTCGGGGAAGGGCCGGGCCTGGCGGGTCGGCGAAGGGCCGGGTCACCCATCACGCATAGGAGAGAGGGGTTTGCCGTCAACGTGCAGTGGAGGGTGTGTCCTATGGTGACGCCCCCGAGATCTCTGAAACAAAGGGGGTTAGAAAAACGCCCATTCGGTGGTTGGTGGAGACTATAGTGATCTACATCATATCCAACTTGCATTTCCCTAGATCTTCAAGGTTGAGCAAGTTCATAAAAATAAGCTTGGAGTTTGGAACCTATTGAGAAATACCGTAATTATATAGAAAAGGCCGAGCATACATTTAAAGCAGACTAAAGCCATAAGGCAAAGGTCCCATGCAATATTTTCTAACATTTTGGGGGCCAAGATCATTCAGAGTCTGACCTATTCCTCAGTATTTTTTGACCCACTTCCCATTTAATAGGTAGGCTGGAGTGCCCGTAATATCGTAAATGGACTGAACAGACGTGAGCGCGTGGCCCCAGCCCTGAAATCCCTGGGCTATAGCCATACATGTAGTAATGCATACACACAACACACACAATAACTTGAGGGTGGGTGGAGCCGATCCACCCAGTGCCTCCCTCCCGCCACCTCTCCCAGCCAATCCACCCAGTGCCTCCCTCCCGCCACAGCTCCCCCGCGCCGGCACTCCGCTGGCCGACATGTTCTTATTTGTTGAAGAAACGAGACATGCAAATGATAAAAGACTGCTCTCCGACGACTCTTGCAGTACACTGTCGCAGTCAGTTGCGCGTCGCTCCGAAATCTCTAGCCGAAGCACACGCGACACCGACCGAAATATGCCAGAGCTCCAAAGGGGGCGAATAGAGCAAGCCAAAGTTTTAGTTCAGGGGGGGCGGGGGGTAGAAGCATGGAACGGTAGGATGAGTGACAGTTAAGTAGATGCATAGCAGCCATTTAGGAAAGAGGATAGGCTACAAATAAACCCATTTGTTTAAAAGTGTTATCTACAACGATCATGTTGAGTAAAGTACTGTCTGGTTTGCGACGATTGAATTCCTTCTGTGTGTTTGTGATTGAAGGCTGAAAAGCCCTGTCTTATGGAGGCCTCAATATATGTACATCTAAATCTACACTGAAAAACAGCGAAGAGCCCAAGGGGCTCTTGAAGAACTGTGTGCGTTCTCGTAGTCCCTATCAAAAAAGGCAGCACTTTTTGAGAACCGTGCAGGTTCTTTGCAGCTGGAATCTTCAAGTGGGTTCTTAGATTCTTTACATCGGGTTCTTCGATTCTTTGCTTTAGGGTTCTAAAGTTCTCGGGTTTTATGTTTAAGGGTTCTACGGTTCTTGTTTTCCCTATTAAAAAAGGCAGCACTTTTTAAGAACCCAGTGAATTCTTCGCAGCCAGGTCAAAAAACGTTCTTGCGAAAGCATGCTGAAAAACGACGAAGAAGCCAAGGGGCTCTTTAAGAACTGGGTACATTCTCGCCGTCCCCAATGAAAATGACAATTGAGTTCTTCGGCTCTTTGCTTTTGGACTCTTAGATTAAACTCTTAAACTCTTAGTAAACCTTCAGTTTACTTAAATTTCACTCGAAACTAGCCCAATACTACCAAAATATGTGCAGTGTCCCAGATCGGAGTTATTTTGCAATAACGTTTAAGTGTTCATTTCTGACCAACGGCCGTTTGCACTCTTTTCCAGATATCTGTTCCCATGGGGGGGGTGTGTTCGTCAGTGTATGTACATGTCTTTGTGAATCTGCGTTTGTGGATACTATGGTCTTGCATATTTATGTATATATCTTTGTGAATCTGCATTTCTAGGTCCTCTTGTGTTTATTTGGTGAAGAAAAAATGTGCATGAGTGCTAGGTGAATACGTTTGCGTTGCCTTCTCCTGCTGTCTGTCCCTATGGGGTGGTGTTGGGCGATGTGTTTACTGTGTGGGTATGTATATGTCTCTGTAGCTCTGCGTGTTTGACCCTTTTGAAGGGATCTGTCATGTTTTTCGGTGAAGAATGAGTGAATGAAGACTGAATGAATGTGTATTGAGCACTCTTCCTCTTGTCTTTGCTAAGACTTGGTTAATCTTTCCTGTCTCTTGGTGGTAGGGTGCAAAGACAAGGTAATCCCTTAACCGCTCCCTGCCCTATCCGAAATTTAAGAAAAATTACTTTTCTTCCCATCTGTGCTCCCCAAACCCCACCTGGGTGGTGCGAGAGTCATGACATGGATGGAGCTGTGGGCTATACCGGGAGTACTGGGGGTAATTAGCTGGACTCACACCTGCCTGCCCTGGCAGCTCTCTCCCTGGATCGATGGTCTGTCGACTGGAGGCGTCCGGTGTGGGAGAATACTGGTTCTCTCGGCGACATGCAGCCCCCCTGGATGGAGTGGCGGGGGCGATTGGGGCCGTCTGCTTCGTGCTCCGTGGCGAATCACTGGCTGCATGCCTCATTCGGGACCACCGGACACCGTGCTCTTTACCGACGTCGCCCGCGGCGCTGCATACCTCGTCTGAGCACCGGAAACCTAGCTGCTGCGAGGTGGTGGCTGGCGCTACACTCTCCCCCTCCCTCGTGGGCGGGCGTGAGCGACCCCTGCCCGATCTGTTGTCGTACTCATCGGCGTGTGCGAGATGAGGCGTGTCGGGGGAGCAGTGCTGGCGTTATGAAGTCCATTCGGGCGCTCGATATGCTCTACACCAGTTGATCCCACAGCGCCGCATGCCGTTCGCCTGAAAGCTGATCTGGGACTCGTGCGCGGACACCGTTTGCAGGATGAACACGCTGGGCCTCAGCGGCGACTCGGATGGCTCTGTTTCTGCAACTTAGTATCCGGCCCCTTTAACAGTGCAGAGGTCGGCGCTGGTGGGGACGTACATTCCTTGATGGCGGCGTTACTATATTCCTCCGAGGACACTGACTCTTCAATCTCTGGCGACGTATGCCGGCGCTGATCGCGGACTCGTACCGGATGGGACCGTCTCCACGGGCTGCACCATTGGCCGCTGGGTCTAGGCGGGGCGACGCTCTTTCGCTGCCTCCGGCGCCCTCTCATGCATCCTCGAAGGTGCATGTCTGGATCTCGTCCCTTGCTGACAATCTTCATCGCCATATATCTTGAAGTGACGCATCGAAATGGATGCATGTGTGGCTAGAGAAGTGGCCCTGCTTTTTTCGTTGACTGGAGTGTTGGCCCCTCACTGCCTCCGAGTTGACGTGCTCGGAAGCGGGGCACAATTAGTCTGTACGTGCGGGAGTTACGTGCGGCGCGGCCACGTTGTGAAAACAGCTACTCTACTCGGCAATCAAGGTTTTGTGCGAAAGAACGCCTCAGGTGTTGCTGGTGGCTTGAACCTGTGTGATGAATGTCTCATAATCTCCGATGATACTTATGTGCTGGGAAGTGCTTCTTCTTTTATTATAATTCTTGGCGTCACTTTCCAGCCTGATGAGTCTCGCCGATCTGCTGTTTGGCGCAAAGGCTGTCGTTGTTATGTGCAATCTGTCCCTCATCATACTCATGCCGTCATAATCGTATCTATACCTAGGTCATAATGGACAGACTGGCGTGTGACGCCGCGGGGATGGGCCGGGTGCTGGATGCTGTGGCTTGGGGTGCCGACTGAGACACCTAGCGGTTGGGGTCCAAATGAGAGCTTCAATATGTTGTCGACACTCGTGTATCACTGTTCATCAGACTCTTCACTTGGCTGGTCATGAGACCGTGGAGCTGGGACGACGGTGATACATGCGCTACTTAAATTGTACAAGGCCAGTATTTGATTGAGTTGCGTTCGAGTTTGGATGGGGTGCGGCGGATGGCTGCGGGTTGATACTGCTGGAATCTAACCTTACTTGAGATGCGTCGTGTTTGTGGTGGGGGTTGGTGATGTGCCGCCTGCGTTCTGGATGTAGGCGCTCGTCTGGGAACGGGGGCTGTGCCGGTGGGTGCACTGGTGAGGGTAGTGTACAGACCCTCACCCTCGCACCCTGCGGGGCGGTCGTGTGTTCCCCGCTGAGCGCCTGATACTCGCCGACGCTCCTGGGGGAGCTTCCTGCTCATCGCTGACCTAACTATGAATTGAGTTTTAACGTCGAAGAGTGTAAACTATGAATAAATGCCTCCGCCACCGAGGTGGGGGGCAACCGGAAAAAAAGATTCTTTGTTACCTGGTTCGTTCTCCCTTATATTAAATATAGCGGCTCTTTTTAAGAACCCAGTGGATTATTCACGACAATCTTAACAATTCCTTACCGAAGTATTCTTTATTCCTCTCGCCACAAAAACAAACCATTGAGTTCCGGCACATTACATATTTGGAACAATACAGCGGGGGACGGTAATATGCAAAAGTTAGAATCTTGTTCCAGTCGCTTAGAACATGCTTTAGGGTGGTTAAACGTTTTAAGTGGTTTACTTTACATAAAAATGTAATTACACTAAGCAATAATTGCTAATTACACTCTTGTTCCAATAGGTTAGAACAACAAGCCTTCTGGCCTTTAGCCTTTTAAGCGGCTTTACATACAAATATCATTATACTAAGCCATAATTCCTAACTACACTCTTTTCTCAATATAATCTTTATGTCACAGTAAAGACTCCGTTGAAGTTGTCGTTATTCTTCGGGTCGAATTTCCTGAGAGGACCTAACAAGTTTGTACTCCACGACTGCCAACTTGGTCGTATTGCTCAGCAAAGCTATCAAATATTCGTTGAACACTCCGGTGGTCTTGTCCCGTCTCCTCGTGATCTAGAGTGGCCTGAATCCTGAACAATGTCCACATTGAACAGAGTGGTCCAACTCTTCCTGGCGGACTGCTGCTCCTTCAACCTTTGCTTCTTCTCCCTTCTCTCTCCAAGGCTGGCTTGTCCAGGTATTGTTGCGCCTGCTCTGCGACCGTGAGGAGCTCGCTACTCGCCTTCAGTGGGTCCAGCTCGTCCACGCTCTTCGTCTCATTCCCCTAGGCGACCAGCTGCCGCTCCTCCGTATGTGTGGCTAACTTTCCATTGGTCCGCTCCTTCTACCCCAGCTCGACCTGCTGCTTTCTCTGCATCTGGACCGTGAACAAGATGAAGCCGGACAACTTTCACTTCCAAAGCTTCTGTTCTTTTGAGGATCATGGAACGACTAACTGCTAGCACAGCATGCAGCTTACTCAGCCTGCAGTCCATGGTCCCGGACGGCCACCTCATCGACAGGCTGCTGACGAGGATGTTCTCGACGTTGGCCGAGCGTTCGAACTCAGAGTATTCTTCAAGGAACTCTAGGGACAGCCCGAAGCCCCTTGTGTGGCGGCAGCCATGGATAGGCAGTGATTGGCGCCATCAGGGAAACAGCGGGAGGAGGTCACCAGTGGCGCCGTCAGCCCGCTCAACATCTGTCCACCCGAGCTGCAGACCGTGCTGGCCCGGCAGGGGTGGAGCTTCGGGCTGTCCAGTCTGCTGTCCAGTCTGCGGTCCAGTCTGCAGGGCTCTGGTACCAGTCTGCAAGGTATGGAAATATGTCAGATGATACACATAGGTAATACAAACCATTTTTTTAATAATCACACCACCAGCCTTCTAAAACCAAACTGGGGAGAAGAAAAACATCAACCATTTGCTAAAAACAAAAGTTAGTATTTTTGTACTCATTGCCAAATTTTCCTTCCTCTTGAAGTTTTGTGGGTGTTCACTGTCAGCTCCCTTGCACCAGGCCCCCTTTTCACCAGTGACAATTTTGCTTTCTCCAAAATTTGCACCACTTTCACTGGCCTCAGGGGCACTCACTCAGACAAGAACTCCTTGAAAGTACCATATTTTGCAGAATGGGCCTGGCCAAGGGAGCTGACAATAAACAGTCACAAAACATAGAGGAATCAAAACGAGCTGAAAAATGTGAATACCAGCTTCCCTACTTTTAAGCTAGTATGGAGAGTATCACACTTTCAGTGGGGCAACTGTGGTCCGGGTTCCCAAGAATCGCTACGTTCCAAACAATGGGAACATTGACTTATATTTGGAAACGTTTAATCCATAAATGGAAACGCACGTTCGCAAGGATGGGAACGCCCGGAACGATGTTTTCAGAAAACACAACATGAATTTGGAAAAGATAAGGGGAACCTTTCCACCTGGTCACTTTCTAGTCATCTTAAAATTTGAGGGGAGTTTCTACTTTCAATGAGGAAATCTGTCTTAGAACGCTCCCTCAAATATTCGTCTGTACTGCGTGATCCAGCCCCGGTCAAGAACGATGAAAAGATTGCTCTGAAACTGTGCAACCAGACAAATATTATTTTTTTGATAATTTTCGGGGAAAGTCAATGAAAAGTGATAGAGTGAAAACAAAATTTCAAAATTGAAGGCTTCAAAAATATTTTTAGGTACTGGTATCACACAGTTGCTGCCCCTTGGTTGCTGCCCACCATGTACAAACCTACCGGACTAAATAGATGAAATCTGTGCCTTTCGTCTGTTTACGAAGTAAGTAGTGCTTAAAAGTGGTAATTTCGCATTTCCTAAGCTGTTTCATATTGCATCGTATCAGAAAGTGTTTAGCTCTGGCAGATTTTGTCGCCCAAATTGTTCGAATCATTCCGTAGTGTTTTGATAAATTTATGGTGCATCACTGCATCAACGCGATATTTACTGTGGTGCTTCATTCATGGGCAGATCCAGGGGGGCAAAAGGGGTCACGTTCCCCCCCCATCAACCCTCGGCGCCCCCCGATCAACCTTCGGCCCCCCATTGACCCTCGGGGGCCCTCTGAAAGGTCGACGATGCACCTTGAAATGTCGCTATCCACCGCTCCCCCAGGATGCGAAAATCGGCGCACACCAATAGGATTTTGCGCCCACCTGATAGGTGTTGCCTAAGGTCTCAAGCTCCCCCTCAAGATATCATAGTTCATGTAACATGTAGTAACAAACAGTTCAACACATGTAATATGTTTGTAACATGTAGTTCAAAACATGTAGTAAAAATAAACGCGGACATTCGCGGACGCAAGGGAGAGGGCTCATTCCGGTCATGGCCCCCCAAAGTGCTGGAGGGGGCAAAACTATCTTTTGGCCCCTAAACGCCGGATTTTTTTTGAAAAAAGTGTTTACACTAGGTCTGTAGAGTAAAAACAAATATTCGCTCCAACCCCCCCCCAGGAGAGCGATGATGTACTTGGAGAGGTAGCTTATACTAGGTCTGCCGAGCACCCGAATGGCACGTCCCAGCCCCCCCCTATCACAGGAGAAGAGGCAGACATGGGTTTGCCCCCCCCAACTCGCGTCCGCCCCTGAACGCGGATACTGATCGAAGGCAATGGCGGGAGAGGCTTGAGCTCCTAGCCCCCCCCCCATGAACTCCTGGATTCCCCACTGCCCTTTGATGTGAGAACTGGCGACTCCGCAATAGACTTTGTCACCCCCTGTTTGGATGATGCCCCTTTCGACCGTTGCCTCCGCCGCTGGGAAAACCTGGATCCGCCTATGGAAACAAGTTTTTCCAAATATGGATCATTGCACCCATTGTTGGGAAAGTAGCCATTCCTGGGAACGCTGACCAGTTTCCCCCATGGGCTGTGTGCATTTTTCTCCCCAGTTCAGTCCAAGATTTTGGTGGCTAGTTTTGTGATTGTTCTAAATAGATGATGCAATTGTCATGTTGCTTCCAAATATGGGTCTGTGCATCTTTCTTTCCCGCTTTGTTGCAAATTTTAAATGGCTGGTGGTGTGACTATTCTATATATTGTTGGTTAACTTTTCTGGCCTGTTCATGTTGCCATACTTTTCAGACTGCTTTTGGGTATTTTGTCATACTTTTCAGACTGGTTTGTAGGTATTTACATAGTTGTTCTCCCTTGTTTGATGCGAATCTTCCGTAGCAAGCGGCACAATCATTCTAGGTATATAGCTATAAGTGCATTTCGCCTTGCCTGTTGCCATACTAGCTATAGGGGGGGGTTGGGGGCTGGAAGTCTGCCCCGCCAGCACCTCGAACAGCATCCGGCTATGCGTTTAATATTGGGGCTCGGACATTTCTAGGGGGGGGCTTGAGCCCTCTTGGATCCGCCACTGGTCTGTTCCATTTGAGGATTAAGATACCGGTTCTCAAGCCATATTTTACCAGCTTTATTTTAAAGATATCTCGGAGAAATATGACAGATGCATAGACCAATCTATGGGACACAGATACTTTTTAAAGACTTTTGGCACCCCTTCGCCCAATCGACTATCGATGCCCTATGAAAGATCAATGAAACTCTCTGACAGGTCAATGGGGCCCCCATAAATGTCGCTTCCTTCCCGAGTAGCAGGAATAAACGCTATCGCGATCGGATTTGGCACCCAACGGTTATATTTTTTCCGCCCCTGGCATTGGCGTCCCCCAGGTCTGGATGACGCCCTGAACATGTGTCCCTCCCCTGATTGACAATATAAGATCTGCCTATGGGCGGATGGACAAAACCAACCCCCCCCTCCTTTCCCAAACCCTGCCTCCGACAGGAAGACGGTAAAGTCAACCCAACGGCACATCGACGGTGGATCCCGTGACCATTCTTCAAAGCGCAAAGCGTTTTGTTTTGTTCTTCAGAAACACTATGTTATTGAAATTTTTCCAGGGCTGGCCCAATCCAAACATTTTGCCAGGTCTACCACAAAGCGTCGGTGGTACCACAGTTTTGTACAACGATGCAAATTTCCCATAGGCCAGTAGCCACATTTAGTTACCACACACGACAGTTGTTACCAATTAACAAAGTGCCGTCACACTTACCTTAGCAAAACAGGCGCCAGATGCTCCACTTCTCAACTCAAGAAGCTTCCCAATGCAAATGAACCATCCGCTGTCGCGTCGTTGTGTTGCCATGGCGACGCAGCTCCGCAGCGTCACGCACGCGCACAATCAGCTGAGACAATTCCCGAGAAGTAGTTCGAAACCGCTATCCCTTCTTTGGGTTTTTTTACGAAGAAACTAAAAAACAATGCATTTGAGTGCCGGTTCTCGCCTGAGAACGGTCCCAATGGGTTCTTATCTGAAAGATACGTGGGGCTTCTTACACTTTCCCGCCAAAATGCAAAGAACTCAATGAGGTATTCGGATAGAACAAAGAGACACCACTGAAGTCTTATGGAAGAAGTTTGTGGCAAAGTTCTCCTGAGCGGTTTTGAGTGTACTGATAGGTATATGTTTTCTCTTTTGTCACGTATTCGAAGTTATATTACCAATGTTTTTTCGGAGGTGGGGGAATATGTCATGGTAGTTGTTAAATACCTAGGTCAATGCTACTCAGCTAATGAAAGGTTACGACTACCTGTAGGGTGGATTTATATCTCTGGATAGGAGGATGCGCAGTCACTCGGTATTTTTCATATTGACCACTACAACTTGTTTCCGTTTTTTGAAGAGGATTGTGGCACTTGGAAATTTGTTAATAGTATAATGGTTATCTTTGCGTTGTCATAGTTGACCGCTTTCAAATTCAGACACTCACAAACGTTTTCGAAAATCCATGTCCCTCGACCGGGATCACCTTTTGCTCCTAACAATATTCCCCTTTAACCCGCGCCCCGGTGGGTCTCCGGGCCACCTTCGCCCTGGTTTGAACACCGCTCGAACTCGGCCCCTTTGCGGGATAGCGAAAATACGGCCGTTGGTAGATAGCTCATACAAATTCATGAATAAACTATATTAGTCACTTTTTGGCTCAGGTCAATATTAAGGTCATGACAGGTCAAAGGAGGTGGCATTTTGAGAAGAGAGTTTGGGCTCTAGCATCTGACAGCGTTGAGTTAGAACCATTTTAAGCACTATTCGCTTCCTCTCGTCACGGCGAATCGAATGATGTATAATATGGCCATACTAGGTCAAAACACAAAAATGACCTGACCTCAGGTCAGGTCAAGGTCATTTCTTAACCTAGCATAGTTCAATATGCAGATCAATCGACTGGCAATAGCAATCCAAACCTCGGCCTGCGGCCTCGGCAGGTGCCGCTCTGGCGCAGGAGAAGCCGGTGACAATGTACGTTAGCCAAACAGTTCGATTGACAGGCGAGTTTTTTCAGCAGTTTGATACTTATAACAACGCAATGTTGGAGTTTTAGGTTTTGTGTTCTCATTATGGCTCCATTCAATCCCCTGTCTAGGCCCATGTTTTCCTAAATTAGCATGTCTCTGCATACTGCACCACGCTTGCCCTCTGTTCATATCATCAAATAAATAAACACACGCATAATGTTTGTTTTGTTAAGCAAAGACTGGGCATGACAAGAAGAAAGGAGATCCAATATAAAATATGATGGGTTTTCCGACGGTATTTCACCCATACCTGCAGATTTTCACCAAATTCAGCCTATTTGTTACCGAGTTATGCCCCAGCTCGAGACCTCAGCCCCACCACCGAACTGATGTCTTGGATCCGCCTATGCTCGAGCTCCTTACCCCAACCCCTTACATATGTCCTGGATCTGCCTATGCTCGAACTCCGTAGCCCCACCTCTATACTGCCCTGGACCCGCCTATGCTTGAACTCCTTAGCCCCTACCCCTAATGATGTCCTGGATCCGCCTATGCTCGAGCTCCCGAGCCCCACCCACGTACTGATGTCCTGAATCCGCTTATGCTCGAGCTCCTTAGCCCCACTCCCGTACTGATGTCCTGGATCCGCTTATGTTTTAACTCTTTAGCCCCTACCTGTTTTAACTCTTTAGCCTCTTGATGTCCTGGATCCGCTTATGGTCGAGCTCCTTAGCCCCACCCCCGTACTGATGTCTTTGATCCGCCTATACTCGAGCCCCTTAGCCCCGGCCCCGTACTGATGTCCTGGATCCGCCTCTGCTCGAGCTCCTTAGCCCGACACCCATACTGATGTCCTGGATCCGCCTATGATCGAGCTCCTTAGCCCCATCTCCGTACAGATGTCCTGGATCCGCCTATGCTGGATCTCCTAGCCCCATCCCCGTACCGATATGCTAGATCCGCCAAGCTCAAACCCCTTAGCCTCTAACCCCGTACTGATATCCTGGCTCCGATTATGCTCGAGCTCCTTAGCCCCACCCCCGTACTGATGTCCTGGATCCGCCTATGCCCGAACTCTTTAGCCCCTACCCCTCTGCTGATGTCCTGGATCCGCTTATGCTTGAGCTCCTTAGCCCCACCTCTGTACTGATGTCCTTTATCCGCCTATACTCGAACCCCTTAGCCCCACCCCCGTACTGATGCCCTGGATCCGCCTCTGCTCGAGCTCCTTAGCCCCACACCCATACTGATGTCCTGGATCCGCCTATACTCCAGCTCTATAGCCCCACCCCCGTACAGATGTCCTGGATCCACCTATGCTCGATCTCCTTAGCCCCACCCCCGTACTGATGTCCTGGATCCGCCTTTACTCAGGCTCCGGAGCCACACCCCTGCACTGATGTCCTGGATCCGCCTATGCTCGAGCTCCTTAGCCCCATCCCCGAACTGATGTCCTGGATCTGCCTATGCTCGAACTCCGTAGCCCCACCTCCGCACTGCCCTGGATTCGCCTATACTCAAACTCTTTATTCCCTACCACCCTACTAATGTCCTGGATCCGCCTATGCTGGAACGCCCGAGCCCCACCACCGTACTGATGTCCTGGATCCGCCTATGCTCGAGCTCCTTAGCCCCACCCCCGTACTGATTCCTGGATCCGCCTTTGCTGGAGCTCCTTAGCCCCACCCCCGTACTGACGTCCTGGATCCTCCTATCCTCGAACTTCTTAGCCCCACCTCCGTACTGATGTCCTGGATCCGCATATTCTCGAACTCCTTAGCCCCTACCCCCGTACTGATGTCCTGGATCCGCCTATGCTCGAGCTCCTTACCCCACCTTCTTCCTGATGTCTTGGATCCGCCTATGCTCGAACTCCGTAGCCCGTACCTCCCCCACCCCCTTACTGATGTCCTGGATCCGCCTGTGCTCGAACTTCGTAGCCCCACCTCTGTACTGCCCTGGATCCGCCTATGCTCGAACTACTTAGCCCCCACCCCCTACTGATATCCTGGATCCGACTATACTCGAGCTCCCGAGCCCCACCCCCGTACTGATCAGCTGAATCCGCTTATGCTCGAGCTTCTTAGCCCCACCGCCGTACTGATCTCCTAGATCCGCCTCTGCTCGAGCTCCTTAGCCCCATCCCCGTACTAATATCCTGGATACGCCTATGCTCGAACTCCGTAGCCCCTACCCCCCTACTGATGTCCTGGATCCGCCTATGCTGGAACTCCCGAGTCTCACCCCGTACTGATGTCCTGATTCCGCTAATGCTCAGCTGCTTAGCCCCATCCCCGTACTAATGTCCTGGATCCGCCTATGCTCTAACTCCCTAGCCCGACCCTCGTACCGATGTCCTGGATCCGCCTATGCTCTAACTCCCTAGCCCGACCCTCGTACCGATGTCCTGGATCCGCCTATGCTCTAACTCCCTAGCCCCACCCTCGCACTGATGTCCTGGGTCCGCCTATGCTCGAACTCTTTAGCCCTTACCCCCATGCTGATGTCCTGGATCCGCTTATGCTCGATCTCCTTACCCCCACACCAGTAACGCCCCACCTCCGTGCCCCCCGCCCCCGAAACGACATAGGCGGATCCAAGGGGAAAGGGGACAGGTGCCCCCCATAGAATCTTAGCGGCCCCTGAAATTGTCCCGGAAACCCCTGGAAAGTTCGATGGCACCCCCTGAAATGTCGTTTTCCCCGAGATGCAGGTATCGGGGTCTACTGATAGGTTTTAGCGCCTACTTGATAGGTTTTCCGGCCAAAAGTGGCGTCCCTGGTGTAGATAGCGCCCACCAGGAAGTTTCCCCTTCCACCTCGCCCCCGATAGGCAATCCTGGATCCGCGTATGGGAAGCGACATTTCAGGGAGCGTCATCGACCTTGAGAGGCGTGTCTTTACAATTTCAGAGGGCGCCGATGGTCGATTGGGGGTTGGGGGAGGGGATGGGGGAGAAGGGTGGGGGGGGGCACCTAGCCTACTTATTCCCTGGATCCACCCATGGTCCAAAAACAGAAACATAATACTCTTATTGTAAACTCAGACTTTTACGGTACTCTAATTACTTGTGATGCATTATGGGTAGTGTTGGGTACTTTTTTACCAGACCATAAATAAAAAGAAACGGCCGCGCCGATCGCCGGCGTTGCCGCGACGTGGACGCAGGGGTGACGCGTGGTGATTTGCTACAACGATGCGTGGAGAAACGGCATGTTAGTAAAGGTAACTTGGTGTTTCATTGATATATATGCAGATGGAATGTCGACATATGTCTCTTACCTAGCTGCATGCAAAATTTCATTTCCCTCCAATGACTCTAACCACCCTAAACCCCGGTGTGAAGCAAAAATGAACTGATAAAATGACCACTGTGAAATGCATTTTACGGCTTATAGCGCGGAAGCCGTAAGAGATAAGTGGGGGGTATGAGTGAGAAAAATGACGGCAACGAAGTTTTCTATCCAGCCGTGTTAAGTTCATGACCGTAGCTATCATGGTCTGGAAACGAGGGGGCTGAGAATAAAAATTTTAAAAACTTATATTTTATTTTTGCCTATAAAATAAAAAGTTTCAGTCTGAAAGTTTTTATCTCTAAATATATAATAAAGGAGGCTATTCTCTCTTATTATCTGAAATGGGAACTAATTTTTATCAATTAGATCGGAAGATATAAGGGTTTGAATGATATTTTGGGAAATGCAGACCTCCACGGAATGGGCCAAAAAGGACCCTTAAATTTCCGTTTTTGTTTTGTTTCTGTGTTTGTGCAGTACTGCACAAACCGGCCTTTAAGTTGGTATTTGACTCAGAACCTGAACTGCTGTAGCTTCAGATATTTCGAGCCTGTAGTTTAGGCCATGAGTTTTATGCCAAATTTAGGGTGCAAAGTTTAAAAGCTAATTTAGAGCCCTAAATTTAAAGCTTTTTCTTTCCAACTTTTTGTGTGAACTACAAATTTCCCTGATGTAAAAGGGTGCAAGTTTGAAGAGTCTAGATGAATTAGCAAAAAATAGAAAAATAAAAGTTAAAAATCACATAATGCAAAATTCTGGGCAAAATTTTGAAAATTTTGAAAATTGACAACCGTGGTGCCTATTCATTTGGAAGTGCCTTCTATCCACAAAAGTTTTAGGTCTCTGATACCAGCGCTCAGAACAGACAACAACAACAACAGACAACCTCGGCCTGCGGCCTCGGTGGGTGCCGCTCTGGCGCAGGAGAAGCCGGTGACAATGTACGTTAGCCAAACAGTTCGATTGACAGGCGAGTTTTTTCAGCAGTTTGATACTTATAACAACGCAATGTTGGAGTTTTAGGTTTTGTGTTCTCATTATGGCTCCATTCAATCCCCTGTCTAGGCCCATGTTTTCCTAAATTAGCATGTCTCTGCATACTGCACCACGCTTGCCCTCTGTTCATATCATCAAAGAAATAAACACACGCATAATGTTTGTTTTATTAAGCAAAGACTGGGCATGACGAGAAGAAAGGAGATACAATATAAAATATGATGGGTTTTCCGACGGTATTTCACCTATACCTGCAGATTTTCACCCAATTCAGCCTATTTGTTACCGAGTTATGCCCCAGCTCGAGACCTCAGCCCCACCACCGAACTGATGTCCTGGATCCGCCTATGCTGGAGCTCCTTACCCCACCCCCTTAAATATGTCCTGGATCTGCCTATGCTCGAACTCCGTAGCCCCACCTCTATACGGCCCTGGATCCGCCTATGCTTGAACTCCTTAGCCTCTACCCCTACTGATGTCCTGGATCCGCCTATGCTTGAGCTCCCGAGCCCCACCCACGTACTGATGTCCTGAAGCCGCTTATGCTCGAGCTCCTTAGCCCCACCTCCGTACAGATGTCCTGGATCCGCCTATGCTGGATCTCCTTAGCCCAATCCCCGTACCGATATGCTGGATCCGCCTATGCTCAAACTCCTTAGCCTCTACCCCCGTACTGATATCCTGGCTTCGCTTATGCTCGAGCTCCTTAGCCCCACCCCCGTACTGATGTCCTGGATCCGCCTATGCTCGAACTCTTTAGCCCCTACCCCTGTGCTGATGTCCTGGATCCGCTTATGCCTGAGCTCCTTAGCCCCAACTCTGTACTGATGTCCTTTATCCACCTATGCTCGAACCCCTTAGCCCCACCCCCGTACTGAAGCCCTGGATCCGCCTCTGCTCGAGCTCCTTAGCCCAACACCCATACTGATGTCCTGGATCCGCCTATGCTCCAGCTCTTTAGCCCCACCCCCGTACAGATGTCCTGGATCCACCTATGCTCGATCTCCTTAGCCCCACCTCCGTACTGATGTCCTGGATCCGCCTTTACTCGAGCTCCGGAGCCACACCCCTGCACTGATGTCCTCGATCCGCCTATGCTCGAGCTCCTTAGCCCCACCCCCGAACTGATGTCCTGGATCTGCCTATGCTCGAACTCCGTAGCCCCACCTCCGTACTGCCCTGGATTCGCCTATACTCGAACTCTTTAGCCCCTACCACCCTACTATTGTCCTGGATCCGCCTATGCTGGAACGCCCGAGCCCCACCACCGTAATGATGTGCTAGATCCGCCTATACTCGAACTCCTTAGCCCCATCCCCGTACTGAGGCCTGGATCCGCCTTTGCTGGAGCTCCTTAGCCCCACCCCCGTACTGATGTCCTGGATCCGCCTATGCTCGAACTTTTTAGCCCCACCTCCGTACTGATGTCCTGGATCCGCCTATGCTCGAACTCCTTAGCCCCTACCCCCTACTGATGTCCTGGATCCGCCTATGCTCGAGCTCCTTACCCCACCTTCTTACTGATGTCCCTGATCCGCCTATGCTCGAACTCCGTAGCCTCTACCCCCCCCCCCAGTGATGTCCTGGATCCGCCTTTACTCGAGCTCCGGAGCCACACCACTGCACTGATGTCCTGGATCCGCCTATGCTCGAGCTCCTTAGCCCCACCCCCGAACTGATGTCCTGGATCTGCCTATGCTCGAACTCCGTAGCCCCACCTCCGTACTGCCCTGGATTCGCCTATACTCGAACTCTTTAGCCCCTACCACCCTACTAATGTCCTGGATCCGCCTATGCTGGAACGCCCGAGCCCCACCACCGTACTGATGTCCTAGATCCGCCTATGCTCGAGCTCCCGAGCCCCACCCCCGTACTGATCAGCTGAATCCGCTTATGCTCGAGCTTCTTAGCCCCACCCCCGTACTGATGTCCTGGATCCACCTATGCTCGAACTCTTTAGCCCCTACCCACGTTCTGATGTCCTGGATCCGCTTATGCTCGAGCTCCTTAGCCTCACCCCCGTACTGATGTCCTTGATCCGCCTATACTCAAGCCCTTTAGCCCCACCGCCGTACTGATGTCCTAGATCCGCCTCTGCTCGAGCTCCTTAGCCCCACACCCATACTGATGTCCTGGATCAGCCTATGCTCGAGCTCCTTATCTCCACCCCCGTACAGATGTCCTAGATCCGCCTATGCTCGATCTCCTTAGCCCCATCCCCGTACTAATATCCTTGATCCGCCTATGCTCGAACTCCGTAGCCCCTACCCCCCTACTGATGTCCTGGATCCGCCTATGCTGGAACTCCCGAGTCTCACCCCGTACTGATGTCCTGAATCCACTAATGCTCAGCTGCTTAGCCCCATCCCCGTACTAATGTCCTGGATCCGCTTATGCTCTAACTCCCTAACCCGACCCTCGTACCGATGTCCTGGATCCGCCTATGCTCTAACTCCCTAGCCCGACCCTCGTACCGATGTCCTGGATCCGCCTATGCTCTAACTCCTTTAGCCCCACCCTCGTACTGATGTCCTGGGTCTGCCTATGCTCGAACTCTTTAGCCCCTACCCCCATGCTGATGTCCTGGATCCGCTTATGCTCGAGCTCCTTACCCCCACACCCGTAACGACCCCACCTCCGTGCCCCCCCCCGAAACGACATAGGCGGATCCAAAGGGGAAAGGGGACAGGTGCCCCCCATAGAATCTTAGCGCCCCCTGAAATTGTCCCGGAAACCCCTGGAAAGTTCGATGGCACCCCCTGAAATGTCGTTTTCCCCGAGATGCAGGTATCGGGGTCTACTGATAGGTTTTAGCGCCTACTTGATAGGTTTTCCGGCCAAAAGTGGCGTCCCTGGTGTAGATAGCGCCCACCAGGAAATTTCCCCTTCCACCTCGCTCCCGATAGGCAATCCTGGATCCGCGTATGGGAAGCGACATTTCAGGGAGCGTCATCGACCTTGAGAGGCGTGTCTTTACAATTTCAGAGGGCGCCGATGGTCGATTGGGGGTTGGGGGAGGGGGATGGGGGAGAAAGGTGAGGGGGGGCACCTAGCCTACTTATTCCCTGGATCCACCCATGGTCCAAAAACAGAAACATAATACTCTTATTGTAAACTCGGACTTTTACGGTACTCTAATTACTTGTGATGCATTATGGGTAGTAATGGGTACTCTTTTACCAGACCATAAATAAACAGAAACGGCCGCGCCGATCGCCGGCGCTGCCGCGGCGTGGACGCAGGGGTGACGCGTGGTGATTTGCTACAACGTTGCGTGGAGAAACGGCATGTTTGTAAAGGTAACTTGGTGTTTCATTGATATATATATGCAGATGGAATGTCGACATATGTCTTTTACCTAGCTGCATGCAAAATTTCATTTCCCTCCAATGACTCTAACCACCCTAAACCCTGGTGTGAAGCAAAAATGAACTGATAAAATTACCACTTTGAAATGTACTTTACGGCTTATAGCGCGGAAGCCGTAAGAGATAAGTGGGGGGTATGAGTGAGAAAAATGACGGCAACGAAGTTTTCTATCCAGCCGTGTTAAGTTCAATACCGTAGCTATCATGGTATGGAAACCAGGGGGCTGAGAATAAAAATTTTAAAAACTTATATTTTATATTTGCCTATAATATAAAAAGTTTCAGTCTGAAAGTTTTTATCTCTAAATATATAATAAAGGAGGCTATTCTCTTTTATTATCTGAAATGGGAACTAATTTTTATCAATTAGATCGGAAGATATAAGCGTTTGAATGATATTTTGGGAAATGCAGACCTTCACGGAATGGGCCAAAAAGGACCCTTAAATTTCCGTTTTTGTTTTGTTTCTGTGTTTGTGCAGTACTGCACAAACCGGCCTTTAAGTTGATATTTGACTCAGAACCTGAACTGCTGTAGCTTCAGATATTTCGAGCCTGTAGTTTAGACCATGAGTTTTATGCCAAATTTAGGGTGCAAAGTTTAAAAGCTAATTTAGGGCCCTAAATTTAAAGCTTTTTCTTTCCAACTTTTTGTGTGAACTACAAATTTCTTTTATGTAAAAGGGTGCAGGTTTGAAGAGTCTAGATAAATTAGCAAAAAATAGAAAAATAAAAGTTAAAAATCACATAATGCAAAATTCTGGGCAAAATTTTGAAAATTTTGAAAATTGACAACCGTGGTGCTTATTCATTCGGAAGTGCCTTCTATCCACAAAAGTTTTAGGTCTCTGATACCAACGCTCAGAACAGACAACAACAACAACAACAACAACAGACAACGACGAGACCGGAAAAACTGTCAGAATAGAAGCCGTTTCTTACTTCGTTCGTCACCGGCCTCTGACAACAACAGACAACGACGAGACCGGAAAAACTGTCAGAATAGAAGCCGTTTATTACTTCGTTCGTCACCGGCTTCTGACGACCTCGGCCTGCGGCCTCGGGAGGTGCCGCTCTGGTGCCGGAGAAGCCGGTGACAATGTACGTTAGCCAAACAGTTCGATTGACAGGCGAGTTTTTTTCAGCAGTTTGATACTTATAACAACGCAATGTTGGAGTTTTAGGTTTTGTGTTCTCATTATGGCTCCATTCAATCCCCTGTCTAGGCCCATGTTTTCCTAAATTAGCATGTCTCTGCATACTGCACCACGCCTGCCCTCCGTTCATATCATCAAAGAAATAAACACACGCATATTATTTGTTTTGTTAAGCAAAGACTGGGCATGACGAGAAGAAAGGAGATACAATATAAAATATGATGGGTTTTCCGACGGTATTTCACCTATACCTGCAGATTTTCACACAATTCAGCCTATTTGTTACCGAGTTATGCTCCAGCTCGAGACCTCAGCCCCACCACCGAACTGATGTCCTGGATCCGCCTATGCTCGAGCTCCTTACCCCACCCCCTTACATATGTCCTGGATCTGCCTATGCTCGAACTCCGTAGCCCCACCTCTATACTGCCCTGGATTCGCCTATGCTTGAACTCCTTAGCCCCTACCCCTACTGATGTCCTGGATCCGCCTATGCTCGAGCTCCCGAGCCCCACCCACGTACTGATGTCCTGAATCCGCTTATGCTCGAGCTCCTTAGTCCCACCCCCGTACTGATGTCCTGGATCCGCTTATGTTTTAACTCTTTAGCTCCTCCCTGTTTTAACTCTTTAGCCCCTTGATGTCCTGGATCCGCTTATGCTCGAGCTCCTTACCCCCACCTCCATACTGATGTCTTTGATCCGCCTATACTCGAGCCTCTTACCCCAGTTACGTACTGATGTCCTGGATCCGCCTCTGCTCGAGCTCCTTAGCCCGAAACCCATACTGATGTCCTGGATCCGCCTATGCTCGAACTCTTTAGCCCCTACCCCTGTGCTGATGTCCTGGATCCGCTTATGCCTGAGCTCCTTAGCCCCAACTCTGTACTGATGTCCTTTATCCACCTATGCTCGAACCCCTTAGCCCCACCCCCCGTACTGAAGCCCTGGATCCGCCTCTGCTCGAGCTCCTTAGCCCAACACCCATACTGATGTCCTGGATCCGCCTATGCTCCAGCTCTTTAGCCCCACCCCCGTACAGATGTCCTGGATCCACCTATGCTCGATCTCCTTAGCCCCACCTCCGTACTGATGTCCTGGATCCGCCTTTACTCGAGCTCCGGAGCCACACCCCTGCACTGATGTCCTCGATCCGCCTATGCTCGAGCTCCTTAGCCCCACCCCCGAACTGATGTCCTGGATCTGCCTATGCTCGAACTCCGTAGCCCCACCTCCGTACTGCCCTGGATTCGCCTATACTCGAACTCTTTAGCCCCTACCACCCTACTATTGTCCTGGATCCGCCTATGCTGGAACGCCCGAGCCCCACCACCGTAATGATGTCCTAGATCCGCCTATACTCGAACTCCTTAGCCCCATCCCCGTACTGAGGCCTGGATCCGCCTTTGCTGGAGCTCCTTAGCCCCACCCACGTACTGATGTCCTGGATCCGCCTATGCTCGAACTTTTTAGCCCCACCTCCGTACTGATGTCCTGGATCCGCCTATGCTCGAACTCCTTAGCCCCTACCCCCTACTGATGTCCTGGATCCGCCTATGCTCGAGCTCCTTACCCCACCTTCTTACTGATGTCCCTGATCCGCCTATGCTCGAACTCCGTAGCCTCTACCCCCCCCAGTGATGTCCTGGATCCGCCTTTACTCGAGCTCCGGAGCCACACCACTGCACTGATGTCCTGGATCCGCCTATGCTCGAGCTCCTTAGCCCCACCTTCGAACTGATGTCCTGGATCTGCCTATGCTCGAACTCCGTAGCCCCACCTCCGTACTGCCCTGAATTCGCCTATACTCGAACTCTTTAGCCCCTACCACCCTACTAATGTCCTGGATCCGCCTATGCTGGAACGCCCGAGCCCCACCACCGTACTGACTTCCTAGATCCGCCTATGCTCGAGCTCCCGAGCCCCACCCCCGTACTGATCAGCTGAATCCGCTTATGCTCGAGCTTCTTAGCCCCACCCCCGTACTGATGTCCTGGATCCACCTATGCTCGAACTCTTTAGCCCCTACCCACGTTCTGATGTCCTGGATCCGCTTATGCTCGAGCTCCTTAGCCTCACCCCCGTACTGATGTCCTTGATCCGCCTATACTCAAGCCCTTTAGCCCCACCGCCGTACTGATGTCTTAGATCCGCCTCTGCTCGAGCTCCTTAGCCCCACACCCATACTGATTTCCTGGATCAGCCTATGCTCGAGCTCCTTATCTCCACCCCCGTACAGATGTCCTAGATCCGCCTATGCTCGATCTCCTTAGCCCCATCCCCGTACTAATATCCTTGATCCGCCTATGCTCGAACTCCGTAGCCCCTACCCCCCTACTGATGTCCTGGATCCGCTTATGCTGGAACTCCCGAGTCTCACCCCGTACTGATGTCCTGAATCCGCTAATGCTCAGCTGCTTAGCCCCATCCCCGTACTAATGTCCTGGATCCGCTTATGCTCTAACTCCCTAACCCGACCCTCGTACCGATGTCCTGGATCCGCCTATGCTCTAACTCCCTAGCCCGACCCTCGTACCGATGTCCTGGATCCGCCTATGCTCTAACTCTTTAGCCCCACCCTCGTACTGATGTCCTGGGTCTGCCTATGCTCGAACCCTTTAGCCCCTACCCCCATGCTGATGTCCTGGATCCGCTTATGCTCGAGCTCCTTACCCCCACACCCGTAACGACCCCACCTCCGTGCCCCCCGCCCCCGAAACGACATAGGTGGATCCAAAGGGGAAAGGGGACAGGTGCCCCCCATAGAATCTTAGCGCCCCCTGAAATTGTCCCGGAAACCCCTGGAAAGTTCGATGGCACCCCCTGAAAACTCGTTTTCCCCGAGATGCAGGTATCGGGGTCTACTGATAGGTTTTAGCGCCTACTTGATAGGTTTTCTGGCCAAAAGTGGCGTCCCTGGTGTAGATAGCGCCCACCAGGAAATTTCCCCCTTCCACCTCGCTCCCGATAGGCAATCCTGGATCCGCGTATGGGAAGCGACATTTCAGGGAGCGTCATCGACCTTGAGAGGCGTGTCTTTACAATTTCAGAGGGCGCCGATGGTCGATTGGGGGTTGGGGGAGGGGGATGGGGGGAGAAGGGTGAGGGGGGGCACCTAGCCTACTTATTCCCTGGATCCACCCATGGTCCAAAAACAGAAACATAATACTCTTATTGTAAACTCGGACTTTACGGTACTCTAATTACTTGTGATGCATTATGGGTAGTAATGGGTACTTTTTTACCAGACCATAAATAAACAGAAACGGCCGCGCCGATCGCCGGCGCTGCCGCGGCGTGGACGCAGGGGTGACGCGTGGTGATTTGCTACAACGTTGCGTGGAGAAACGGCATGTTTGTAAAGGTAACTTGGTGTTTCATTGATATATATGCAGATGGAATGTCGACATATGTCTTTTACCTAGCTGCATGCAAAATTTCATTTCCCTCCAATGACTCTAACCACCCTAAACCCCGGTGTGAAGCAAAAATGAACTGATAAAATTACCACTTTGAAATGTACTTTACGGCTTATAGCGCGGAAGCCGTAAGAGATAAGTGGGGGGTATGAGTGAGAAAAATGACGGCAACGAAGTTTTCTATCCAGCCGTGTTAAGTTCAATACCGTAGCTATCATGGTATGGAAACCAGGGGGCTGAGAATAAAAATTTTAAAAACTTATATTTTATATTTGCCTATAATATAAAAAGTTTCAGTCTGAAAGTTTTTATCTCTAAATATATAATAAAGGAGGCTATTCTCTTTTATTATCTGAAATGGGAACTAATTTTTATCAATTAGATCGGAAGATATAAGCGTTTGAATGATATTTTGGGAAATGCAGACCTTCACGGAATGGGCCAAAAAGGACCCTTAAATTTCCGTTTTTGTTTTGTTTCTGTGTTTGTGCAGTACTGCACAAACCGGCCTTTAAGTTGATATTTGACTCAGAACCTGAACTGCTGTAGCTTCAGATATTTCGAGCCTGTAGTTTAGACCATGAGTTTTATGCCAAATTTAGGGTGCAAAGTTTAAAAGCTAATTTAGAGCCCTAAATTTAAAGCTTTTTCTTTCCAACTTTTTGTGTGAACTACAAATTTCTTTGATGTAAAAGGGTGCAAGTTTGAAGAGTCTAGATGAATTAGCAAAAAATAGAAAAATAAAAGTTAAAAATCACATAATGTAAAATTCTGGGCAAAATTTTGAAAATTTTGAAAATTGACAACCGTGGTGCTTATTCATTTGGAAGTGCCTTCTATCCACAAAAGTTTTAGGTCTCTGATACCAGCGCTCAGAACAGACAACAACAACAACAACAACAACAGACAACGACGAGACCGGAAAAACTGTCAGAATAGAAGCCGTTTCTTACTTCGTTCGTCACCGGCTTCTGACAACCTCGGCCTGCGGCCTCGGCAGGTGCCGCTCTGGCGCAGGAGAAGCCGGTGACAATGTACGTTAGCCAAACAGTTCGATTGACAGGCGAGTGTTTTCAGCAGTTTGATACTTATAACAACGCAATGTTGGAGTTTTAGGTTTTGTGTTCTCATTATGGCTCCATTCAATCCCCTGTGTAAGCCCATGTTTTCCTACATTAGCATGTCTCTGCACACTGCGTCACGTTTGCCCTCTGTTCATGTCATCACATAGATAAACACACGTATAATGGTTGTTTTGTTAAGTAAAGACTGGGCATGACCAGAAGAAAGGAGATACATTATAAAATATGATGGGTTTGCCGACCGTATTTCACCTATACCTGCAGATTTTCACCCAATTCAGCCAATTTGTTAACGAGTTAGCTTCGGTTACCCTACTCCCAGTCCGCATGCGCAGTAACGTCTGCAGTGAATGAGAGCAAAGATACCGTTATAGTTGACTGAAGCATGTTAATATGCCGTTTGTTTGTCTCCTGGTCTAAATGATCCCTTAGAGCCTATTATTCCTTAGAATTCCTACTGCACATGCGCATAATAGTGCAGCGTCATAATTTCATCAATTAGGATTAGCAGATGCTATTCTGCTTTTACTCGCAAAAATTTGAGCGAAATCGGTCTATTGGCTCCCGAGATAGCCTCCATGACCATAAGTTCTAATGCGCATGCGCACTGACCTTTGTTGTTACCAAGGGTGACAAAACACTCATGCTAACTTTAAGCACGTTGGCTTTCCCTCTGTTGAGGTCCTCCTCTGAAATATCCTCGCCTTTCAGGCCTATTTTCATAATTTCTGCTGCGCATGCGCAGAGCAATGCAGCTTCAATGACATTTTGGCTTACATTTCGTGATACTCTTCTGTTCACAAAATTTCAAGAAAATCGACCCGTAGGTTGCCGAGATAGCCTCTGTTACCATTAGTTCCAGTGCGCATGCGCAGTGACCTTTTGTTGACCTGAACACCACATTCGAAATCTGCATGTTCGATTGCCTCTCATTGATATTGTTCGGTAATTTGGTACGGAGTGCAACGAAATCTTCAATCTTTCATATGCTTATATACATACATGGTGGCTATTCCAATGGTGGTAGATACAATGGGCGGAGCAAGCGGCTGAACACCCCCCCCCCTCCCAATGTCAGAATATCTATGGTTAATACAAACACAGAAGCTGTTCCGAGGCAATGGCGGGGAAGGCTGCAGTCCCGTACCAGCCCCCATCCTCACTGCTCCCCCGTCCGAAATGTTTCCCATGAGCTATCTCAGCACGCCTCTGGACCCTGCTACCGTTCCCTAGATACCTGAGGGCATCACTGCTCACTTCCTCGGATCTCTAAACACGCCTCGGCACCCTCTGCCCTCTAGTCAGGGTCCCGTCCGCCCCGACCGGCTAGCCACCCGCTGTATGCACTCGGATAAAAATGTTATGCCTTTCTTGCACGCATTTACCGGCTGAAGCCCACTGCCGCAGCACAGAAGATCCATGCAAGAAGGGCAAAATGACGTCACTACTGCTGCGGGAAAAATGGGACCGAAGTATTTTGCCCCTCAGTGGCGAACTAGTCGTCGGAGCGTCATGAAACAAAAACGGCAGAGCTCTTAATTTCCCATACTAAAAGTTTAGAGAGAGCCATATATCTCAGTTGAGTATAAAGGCACTTTATAACGTGATGAATCTATTACAACCTATGAAATCCGCATCAAATTCAGTCTTTATCATCATATAGCTCAAAACCTATGGGAGACGCGCGGGAATGGTCAGGCAGACGGTTGTAGAACTTGAGCCGGGCTTTTTTTGGTACCAATTTCGAAAAGAAAATTTGGAAATATGTAGTCCTAAATTCCCAAAAAAACAAAAAAATGGTATATTTTTTGCAGAAAAATATTTCCCATTAACTCAGAAATTTGCATTTAGAATATGTTGTTGTAATGACAATACCCATCTCAACAAAAAAACTGCGTTCAAAAATGTCCAGAATTTTGAAAGTTATATGGTTTTAAAGTTTTAGGCCATAATTGCAATGTTTTGGAAAAAGGGCCAAAACTGACCTTCAAAATTATACTTTTGGTTCAGTTTAGTGTCTATGCAGTAATGCACAGTCCATTCTGTCTGTAAAAATCCAGTTTGGAACACCTAGCACCATATCTTCAGATATTTCGAACTTATAACTTTGGTAATGCATTTCACTACAAGTTGGAGGTAAAAGTTTCAAAAAATCATTTTGGAAGTACAAATTTGGATTTTTTGCTTCAAACTTTGAGCAACAACTGGTAATTGATTGTGTGTAAAAGAGTGTAAGTTTGAGAGCTGTAGACTAAAAATAGAAAAATAGAAAAATAAAAGTTTATAAAAATATAATCCAAAATTTTGGAAAAGTTTTTGCAAAATTCGAAAATCTGCAGCCGTCGGGATTTTTTATGGGTTCCTGCCTTTCATCCCTGCAAGTTTCAAGTATCTGATACCAGTCCTCAGAACAGACAACAACTACTACTACTACTACTACGGACAACAGAGAACGAAAAACTGTCAGTATAGAAGCCGTTTCTCACTTCGTTCGTCACCGGCTTCTGACAACGACGACGACGAGACCGGAAAAACTGTCAGAATAGAAGCCGTTTCTTACTTCGTTCGTCACCGGCTTCTGACACAATTATATCAAAATAAAAACTGTATCATTGTTTCATGCGAAGTTATTGACCTAAGTCTGAAAACTGCTTAAGTAGCCCCAGATAACCTCTCAAAGGTCATAGGTCAGAAATTGCAGCATGAGCCTGAAAGGGGGCCCAGGATACTACGAGTTGGAGAATATGAAGTTATTATCAGCTGTATCTACACAACACAGCCCAATTTATGTTTTTCCCATGTAATTCCAATGGAGAGGTCATATTCCGTACATGGCCTTACATCATCAATATTAAAAATCCTGGAACAAGTTTTGTAGTAATCGGTGGGCCCATTATGTGGTATAAGTTTCAATCCGATAGATTCACCAATTTCTTACTTATGCTACTTGAAATAAATTATTGAGGTGAGGTCACTTGACCTGAGATGTCTCAACCTTAAATTTTGGAAGACGTTGCGGGGTTCATAAAAAATAAGGTGTGCCAAGTAAGGCGGCGCTTTGCGCCACTGTTTTTTCGTGCGCCGGAAAAAACCGAGGGGGTGTTTAAACACACCCTCACCGGGGCGAGGGTTTACGCCCTCATTATCGAAATTCGACTTCCAGGTTTACCCAAACATTACTGTAAAATTCCAATGAGGCACATGCAGCCGCGGTAATGCAGATTTGATATTAGAACACGGTAACTCGAGTACACATATTCTGGCTTTTTAGGAAGGCACAAACGGCTGTGGAGGACCACTGAAACCGTATCAACGGGATTTCCTGTGATACGAAAAAAGCTTTGGCGATGTAGCTCTGGTTCCCTAGTAATGCATGATGGCACTCATACAAAGGAATATAAACAATGAACATTCCTGCTTGAAAAATCAAATTTAGTGCAATGATTTAGTAAAAGTCATTTGATTCAAAATATCAAATCGCAATAAGAGGTCACAGTAGTAAAGACAATTGCTTTAGCAGGGTGGAATTCCATGAACGGTTCTGTTTTTTTTTGTCCAAAGCACGCTATAAATGAAAGCGAGAAAGGTCGCCGCGATAGCTCGTTTTCTATTGCAGCAATACGCAGATTTTAGTGGGTTTCGAGAAACCTCACCACTTATGACCAAAAATACCCCTCGAAACGCAGGTCGGCTAGCATCCTACCATGATGGTGAGATGTATTTTGCATTTCATAGTAGAGTCTGGCTGGTCCGGGTCAGTGAAATAAACGCGACGGCGGCTTCAAGAAGGGCTCCGACTGAGCAGTGCCAGGCCAGCGGGCCAGCAGTGGCTGCTGGACGTCCTTAGAAGCGCCTGCTAATTGCCAGCGACGTCAGCCGACAGACCCAGGCTTCGATTCAGCGGAGGTGAGATCAAACGTCCGGCCTCCAGACCAACGCACCACAACACCGCCAAATCTCTGTTGTCTAACTCTGCACGTCGAGAGTAGGGTGACCCCTTTTACAACTTTTGTTTGAAAATACTGCTTCCAGGGTGTTTTCTAATGTATTCTGGGGCGCTGATTCCGAATATGACCTCAGAATTGCAAATTTGTAAAATTTCGAGACCGCGCATGACGAATGAAAATTCTCACAAATACCAAATTTCGAGCATTTGACTGCGTAAGGTCAAAATCGGTCAGCAAAGCAGTTATGTTACCCATCTCGCGGTATTTCTGATAGTTTGCAGTCATTTCAGCATTAACCCTTGCCCCGGTGGCGGGTACGAGCCACCTTCGCCCTGGTGGGGGGGGCTAAAAAAGACCCCACGATCTCAAAAACTAAGAGAGCTAGAAAAAAACGCAAAACGGCAATCGAAAGCTCTTCGAAAATGATATCGAAAATGTTTTGGTCATTTTTCTTGTCAGGTCAATATCAAGGTCACCAGAGGTCAAAATAGGTCAAAATCGCTAATATAAGGTGTACTAAGAAAACCTCATATATCTCAGAAACCATAATAGCTAGAAACATTTTTCTAACACCATTTGAAAGCGCTTGAGATGTGCTTCCATTACAGTGGCATTTATTTTCGTGTCAGGTCAAAGCCTAGGGAGCTACAGGTCACTAAATATTGGGCATATTCTTGGGAATGTCCATAGCCACCCATGCATAAGGGCGTTTACTATTTCGCTAATAGCTTCCAAACCAAACAAGATACAGCCATAGTTTATGCACCATTGCAATCCTCTCGTCAATACGAATCGAATGATATATGATATTGCTATGCCAGGTCAAATTTAAGAATTTGACCTGACCCAGGTCAACGGTCTGACCCAACTTGACCTGGTATAGTCATGATGTATATCATTTGACTTCCAGTGACTATACAAACACTTTGGTGACAAAATAAAAGCTCTATCTTATTTTATTCAAAATTTATAGAGAAAAACACCAAAAATGCTTATTTGACCTAAGGTGACCTTTTAAAGGTCACAAGTCAAAAATTTTGGGATCAGCTCCAGAAATTTGCTAAGAGCGAGTCGCAACCGATGTTTGAAGTTGATTCCATCCATACTTACTGAGAAAAGCTCATTTCGTGATTTCCCCATGTATTGACAATGGGGAGGTCATGCTCTGCACATGACCTTAGGTCACCAATATCAAAAATCCCGGAACAAATGTTGTATCTCCTGGTGGGTCCAGTATGTGGTATGAGTTTCAACTTGATCAATTAACCCTTCTTTTAGTTATGTGGTCCTAAGTATTTTTTGAGGTGAGGTCACTTCGCCTGGCCTGGTGACCTGACCTGATATGACCTTGAGCCAAAATTTTTCAGTAAAGATGTAAAAATGATAAAGGAACAGCTAGACCAAGTTTGGCGGCGCTGCGCCCCGCCGTTTTTGGTCACTTCGGAAAAACCCGAGGGGGGTCTAAAAATACCCCCACCCGGGCGAAGGTTAACATCCTGGGACAAGGTCATATATACTGTGTGCGACAGGGTTTTAAATATATCTCTTTTGTTGGCAGCACCAATCGCAGCGCCACCTGTGGAAATATTGAGAACATAGGTAATGCAATCCTACAGGCGTGGTGTCAACGAGGAAAATAGCGAGAGTAAAACGACCTTTCTGTCATCGGGGTATCATTGTAACTGTATTCCAAAATTTACCACATTTGCCTCTGTGGGCAGTTGTCTATGGAATTGAATGGGCTGGTCTGAATTGCTGATCAGATTATTTCGATATTTACGGAAGCGCCAACAACTAACAAGTGCTTGCGAAACCAAATCATTGTTATGTTTCAACTTTCGAAGCTTTCTCTTTATAGATCGACCACTGAAAGCACGTATTTCCGCTTTGAAACACCTTTCAAAAATCCTGCTGACCTTGGAAACAGAAGGGCTCGAAGACTGAATCAAGTGATCGTGCACATTAAATCTTGTCTAGTCAGTATTTGATAAACGCAAAAACATTCTCTTCAGTTGACTCCCGGAGACAACTGGATATTTCGCTTCGTATCTGTCATGGGCAGCGTTACCCAGGATTGGATGCCCTGCTGTTAAAGAAGTGGCCGCCCTGCCGATTCGTGCCTTCCACAGCGGAACCTGCCTCTGGCGAAGGCACGAAGGCGAAGGCACTATTTTGCTGGACCACCTTCAGATTACTGTGCCTCAAACACCCCCGTTGCCGACTGGCCTGCTCAGCCAGATGGAGCGGGACGAGTATCAGATCCCACTTCGGTCTGATATCTACGACACATGGCACGTACACACACATCACGTAGGTGACCAGCGTCGACAGCGACGCAGTGAGGCCCTATGCCGTCTGCCACCTTGCCTGACGCATCTTGCCATGCTTTCTGTTGACCACAGTACCGACTTAATCTGAGAGTACCGCTCCAGCACAGTCGTACACCAGCTGAAGATGCGACCTAAACGTGACACGATTTTGGCAGTGTTGACAAGCCGTTATGCTTTATGACATTGAAGCATTTCACTCGCAGAAGGTGCACCTGTATATTGATAACCTTGGCTACTGGACCTAATCAAGCTGTTGGTCCGGTAGTGATGCCATCGAGGTGGCAGAGCAGAGCACAATACACCAGGTCTGCCTGGTGAAGCAGACACACCACTCGTTCGAGGCTACGGCCAACGGCCTGCTCCAACACTACCATTCATCCTACCTGCCAGGCTCTGGCATGATTCGTTCCGTCTCCGCCGACGATCGCAACCCTCAATATTGACCTCAGCTCCTGGAGGAATTCTAGGAGCTTGCGCGCGACCTCAGCACCAGTATACTTACTTTCCCATGTTAAATTCCCGTTGTAGAAGTCGCCTGGGTGCAGATGTGCTATGCACCTTGGATATCAGATCAAAGTGGGATCTGATGCATGCCTTGCTCCATCTTTAGGGACAGTGACCTGAAGGTGGTGCAGGGAAGTGTCACCAGGAATTCCTACATGACTGGCACAAAAACCATCCCATTGGCTGCGCAGGGTGACCCGAAGGAATCAACCATTGCAGAAGCTGTCAGTCTGATCAAGCAAGTGCGCGGACACCGCGCCGAGCAGTCCGTCCGCCGCTTCCCAACGCCAGTCATAAACCTCAGTGCGATATGCCATACCGAAATGAACGACATTCGAGACGTTGCCACCTTAGCTGCTATTGAGCCGCACCAAACTCCTGGATGCCAACCAGCTAGATGAGTGTTTGGTAACGTGGCAAACGACTGGCGTGCCGAACAACACACAGTCCACTCAACGTGCAGTGAGATCAATGCCAGAGGCAGGTTCCGCTATCGAAGGCACGAATCGGCAGGGCGGCCACTTCTTTAACAGCAGGGCAGCCAATTCTGGGTAGCGCTGCCCAGGGCAGCTACGAAGCAAAATATCCAGTTGTCTCCGGGAGTGAAGTGGAGAGAATGTTTTTTGCGTCTACCAAATACTGATTCGACACCATTTAATGTGCACGATCACTTGATTCACTCTTCGAGCCCTTCGAATTCCAAGATCAGCAGGATTTTGGAAAGGTGTTTCGAAGTGGAGATACGTGCTTTCAATGCTCCATCTATAAAGAGAAAGCTCCATAGACAACTGCCCACGGAGGGAAATTTGGTAAATTTTGGAATACAGTTACAATGATACCCCGATGACAGAAATGTAATTTTACTCTCGCTATTTTCCTCATTAATACAACGCCTACTAGATTGCATTACCTATCTTCTCAATATTTCCACAGGTGGCGCTGGGATTGGTGCTGTCAACAAAAGAGATATATTTAAAACCCTGTCGCACACAGTATATATGAGCTTGACCCAGGATGTTAATGCTGAAATGACTGCAAACTATCAGAAATACCGTGAGATGGGTAATATTACTGCTTTGCTGACCGATTTTGGGCTTACGCAGTCAATTGCTCGAAATTTGGTATTTGTGGGAATTTTCATTCGTCATGAGCGGTCTCGAAATTTTACAAGTTTGCAATTCTGAGGTAATATTCGGAATCAGCGCCCCAAAATACATCAGAAAACACCCTGGGAGCAGTGTTTCCAAACAAAAGTTGCAAAAGGGGTCACACTAATCGAGAGGTACTCATAAAACGCGTTTGACTATTTAAGGAAAACCAAATATCTATGGCGTACGGTATTAATAATGTTTGGTCCTCGGCTGCTTGAATTGATGAATCATTGATGTGGTTTGATGTCTATGAAACCATGAAATGGTAGCTTTTGATATAGATTTAAAACGTTGCCGAATATTTATAATACAACTCAGGAATAGACGGGAAATATTTGTTCTTTTGCTCATACCGGAAGCCGACATTGCACAAAAGCAAAGAAATGGGAATAGGGCGTTAATATCGTTCACGACGACCCCGGCTACCGGCAGGAAGACCACGGCTCTAGCTACCGAAGCCATCTCAAGTGAGAGAGAGAGAGAGAGAGAAGCAATGAGATGGAGATATTTTGGCTGTAAACGGTCAGAAGACCTCGGAATTTTCGTCTGAACTTTCTTTGTGGTTGAGTGGTTGGTTATGGGGCGCCACCACATCAGCTGAGACCTTCTACGTGGTTGCGTGGTTGGTTATGGGGCGCCACTACAGCAGCCGACCGTTACAGCGTCAGTCTTGCTGCCGAGTCTTGGCTGACGGAGACGTTGTCACCCCCTGCAGAGTTGAATGTATGTTACGGGCAATATGGGATTTCAGGCATTTTGCGAACTGCCCAGGCATTTTGCAGGCTGCCCAGAAAGCAGGGCAGTTTGCGAACTGCCCGGCCATTTTGTTAGTTTGCAAACTACCTGGGCATTTTGCATAGTGCCCGGCTCTCCGGTCATTTTACAAACTGCCCACCCGGCGGGCAGTTTGCAAAATGACCGGTGTTCACATGAATCGGAATGGCTGTAGGCTTAGATTGAAATTATAAAACAAAAAGGAAATGATTTGAGCCACGTGACAACAGGACTGGTGGAGGAACTAGGGGGCACCGGGGGCACATTGACCCCCTTAAATGAGAAACTTAAAAAACTATACCTATTGCTTTGAATGGAAAAAAATGTATTGAAAAGTCCATGTTGCCCCGTCTCCCCCTCGATCCGAACGTTTTGCCGCTCCTGACAGCACACGGTGGCCGTCCAAGAAGCGGCATGAATGCAACACTTTAGCGGGTTTGAAAATTGGGCGGCTAATTCTTCGTGACTATAGCCCAGAAAATGTACTTGAACATTGAAAACTCCCCTCAGATTTTCCGGTGGCACTGAAAAATGGCGGCGTGAACAATGCTATACTTGCCGTAGCCCATCGCTGATAAATTCCGCAGCTATTCTGAACATTTTAAACTTGGGTCATCTCGGTTAAGGTCATTAGACCAGGTCCAGTGGACTGCCCTAAAATGTTTCCGATTGCATTAGCCAGGACAGGATTAATCTATCGATCTGAAACTTACTACATAATGGGCCCACTCGGGGCCAAAAACGTATTCTAGTATTTTTTATTTCGTTGCAAGGGTTATGGTGTCAGGTGCGAGGTACGAGTCATGATCTCCCCATTGTAAATGTATGGTAAAAACGCAAATTGGTTGAAAATTCTCTCAATTTTGGTCTATACGGCTTAGAAGACTTCTTACTCTTGGGATCATTTTTTCCTAGGCCACACGCAAGGTTCATTTCGCATATTTGACGTGTGACCTTTGCGAGGTCATTTGGGAATACCTAAGCAGGTTTTGAGGCAATAACATCGCAGGAAATGGCGACAGATTTTCAGTTTGATACTGATTCTTTTGGATTGCCACTACGATTCGATTGATATGATTGTTGACGATGTTTAGTCAGATAATAACATTGACCTGACCCTAGATTAGGTCATTTCTTTTTTCATAGTATGGTTGTGGTATACATCATTCGAATTCTGGTAATGAGAGGAATGAAATGGCCCTAAATGAAATATATGAATAGATATAATGCGATGAAATAAATTGACCCAGTCATTCGGTTGAAATAAAAAGTATTATCAGAACATTATTTAATATATCTTGACCCCAATAATAGCCTGATAAAAAATGTTAGTGATACAGTTTCAGCCTTTTTTATGGGCAGCTAACCACTTCTCACGTTTTTTCGTTGCCTCACTCGGGAGCCTAGTTCGGGGGAAGGTTGACAACTCCCCCCCACTTGGGTGAGGGTGGATATGAGGCCCACTGGGGCGTGGGTTAAAGGCCCTCGATGTAATGATTGCTCCCCCCGGTTTATATCTGCAGTTCTGTTTCACTTTAAATCGGCTCGCCAGTGTTGTGCCTGTTCAGGTTTCTTTCTTTTAGAGGGCTTTCCTGTCATCATGTGTCACGTCCAATATCAGCGGGCCGCGACCAGCATACATACGTCAATATTAGTTACCATTGCGATTTACAACCTATTGCCATGGGTATGTGATTAGGAGGTCATCCCAGGCAGGCGTGCCACGGAACGTCATGGTACAATGGTACATGTACTATGTCAGGGAACATGTACCCTGTACGTACTGGTATACGACCATGAGGTAGCTGGACCGTCATCGATCCATTATTTATTTGCCTGAACAAAGCCACCAAACTCTACCCCTGGAGGGACACTTCTGACTCGACTGCACGCGCGGACGCATCTCCTGTGGTCTCTTGACCACTGAAGACTGACAATGACTTAAGAACTTTGATTCAGGCACAGAATGGATCGGCGTCGTTTCGACCTTGCACGTTTTGCCTGGTGTGTGTTGTTTTGTTTTCATACAGACAGCATGGGTATAAATTTATATATACAATCTAAATTCGATCCAATACAACGCCGATTAGTGATCATAAAAGTGTTTGGATCACGATGGTAAAGCAGACCACTAGACAGACGAAAACGGCACCGTACTCCGAGAAGAAGAAAACCAAAACACAACGCGAGAAAGGTCGACTAGAACGAACTGAAACTAACACAAACAAGTACAAGCCGACTTCGAACCGTTACACCGAGACCAACTTCCCCCTCCGATAAAAATGTTGGTACCCCAGAGACCAACTCTGGGAGCCCCGAAGACGAACTATTAAGACCCTCCGAGACAAGGATTCCGATGATGTCTGAGCTTACATAATCAACTTTTGAAACAATAACACCAGCCCCGGTGGGCCTCCGGGTCAGTGATGGTGGAACGTTCAAATATAGGAGGGGGGGTTCGCCATGGGCTTTCAACCCATCTCTTTCAAGTCAACGCCATAGGGCTAGTGATAAAATTTCTGGTTTAAAGGGGTCACCGTGCCGCGGTGACCCCTTCCTCCAGTCATTTCCACCGCCAGTGCTCCAAGCCACCTTTGCCCTATGGTGGGGATCGGGAGCTGTTCAAACACCCCCCCCGAACTCGGCTCCTATGCGGGATAGCGAAAAAACGCAAACGCTGTTGGATAGCTAATACAAATTCATGACGAAACTACATTTTTCATTTTTTGGCTCAGGCCAATATTGAGCTCATTACAGGTCAAAGAATGTGGCATGTTAGAAAAAGAGTTTCCGGGTTCTAGCTCTGACAGAGTGGATTTAGAACACTGGTTTAGGCACCATTCGCCTTCTCTCGTTACGGTGAATTGCATGATGTTTAATATGACTGTACTAGGTCAAAACAAAAATGACCTGACCTAAGGTCAGGTTAAGGTCACTATTCACCCTAGCATAGTTATGCATATCAATCGGCTCGCAAGAACAATACAAACGTAATAGAATCAAAATAAAAGCTTTATCATTTCCAGCAAAGCTGTTGACCCAAGCCTGAATCCAGCTTAAGCAGCTCCATATGACCTCTGAAAGGTCACATGTAAAAATTGCAACATGAAGCTGGAAAGGAGCCCAAGATACTACGATTAGGAGAATATGAAGGTCTTCTCAGCTGTATCTACACAAATACAGCCCAATTTCTGTTTTCCCATTCATTTCCAATGGAGAGGTCATCTTCTATACCTGACCCTAGGTCATCGATATGGGATATTCCGGAATATTTTTGTAGTACTCGCTGGGCCCATTCTGTAGTATAAGTTTAATCCGATAGATTCACCCATTTCTTACTTATGGGGGATTCCAGGACAGATCGACCAAGGCTTGACACCACCATGTCTTCATAACTCCAAAACGCATTGCCTGATTAACAAGTTTTGTATATCATTGAACTCGTCTTTAATTATAAATTATTTTGAAAACAGAAAATTTCAAAATTTGAAAAGTTTCGAATTTTAATTCGTTTGACCTTTTCTTTTTGACCCAGGTTGACCTTTTGCAGTTGAAATTGCCCTTTTAGACACCTCAAAAATTTTATTCTTAAAATACCTTTCGATAAAAATGCGTTCTTGCTGTAAATTCCAAATTTTTAGCACCTAAGGTAGGTATACAGACGGTTTTTGACCACTGCGGTAGTACAGCCTTGTGTTTAACACCGCAAACAAAGTGATTGCTTTTGTAATCGGTTGCTTGCAATCATATTGCATGGTCTTTTTGACATTTTCATCGTGCAAGTGTCAGAATTTATGAAAATTAACACGCGCCCATACGAGGGGGCAGGCAACCGGCCTCCTCAGGTTTCCACAGGTCGTAAAAAACACCTTCGCGCAGCGCCAGGTCAAGAGACCTAACCTTGAAAAGGCTTTGGAGGTGCATCAGTAAGATCAAATTTAACCTATCGTGCTTAGATTCACATCACATAGTAAGGTCACCGACCAAGATAATTTTGCGTACCAGGCTTTCTATATTGATAGCCTGGGACAAGGTCAGGGTCACGATCTTTCCATTAGAAAAGCATGGGGCAATTGGTAAATTTTGATAACTTGCGAGAATTGAGAATTGTCGAGAACTGAAATGGGGTTTTATTTTTACGTTATCGTGTCTGACTTGCCACTGCAGTTTGATTAATATTATTTTTACCATACAGACCTAAGCCCGGCTCCAGGTCAAAGCAGGTTTATTTTGAAATTTGACTAGACAAGATTATAAGATATATAATCCGATCAGGCTCGACAATAACATTCCGATAGTGCTGAACATTTTTTCTACGGTCCTCCTCTGTCAGCTATTATGCCACAAAATTTAGGTTTCCACTTAGTTCCTGTAAGGAATACATTTACCTCGAGCAACCTCAAAGGTGACCCGACCAAGCGCTTGTAGGTAACATTGTCGGAAGTGATTAAAACTGGCTATTTAGCGGCGTCGCTCCCAGTGCGCTGTTCATTCTACATGGTTTACTGATCAGCAGAGATAATCCACAATTAGGCCACGGAGCCTGTGTGATATAACATGCCTCCAAACTCAACACTGCGATGGCTCGTGTTTTTTCAGAACTTATGCCTGAAGCATGAAAGTGAGAGAAATGACTGAAGAATGTACATCTCCTGACGGAGAGCTGTACTGCACAACGCAAAAATATATTTAACTTCATCAAATGGTGCTGCCATGCACACGATTTCAAAGCAATGCAAAGGCTTAATTCCAGTGCAAAAGTTATATCGATGCAAAATTCAATTATGTAAATGAAGTGTTTTCACTATGTCTCACAGCAAGGGCACCTGTGACTATATCGAGAGCACTGCGAAACCGGCAACCTATCACGATGGTTTAAAAAGTCCAGTGAAAGATCAAATACGTGATGCCAAAGGTACGCATGGTTTTCTTACGCATACATTTTTTCACCAGAATTAAGTTCTTCTACATTCCGCAATCAAGCATAGCCAATGTTGCCAGACAGCTCCAAAGTCTGTTCGCCGATGCGATCATGGAAAAATGAATACAAGTTTCAAAGAAATAAATAATAAGACTGTAAATAAGACTGTTCATGAAATCTCTACAAACAAAGGAAGAGATGTTCGGGTTTCGTTTACCTAAGTTCGAACCAAACAGTGTCGTGCTGTGCAAATAAACTTGATTTTATGGGTGCTGCGTGAATGGTTGCAAATTTAGCTATGGCGAATGTCCAATGCAATGGGAATGTTAAACATAGTGGTATAGATTATTTAGCTTAAGTAATGAGTGATCTGACGGCCATCATTGTAGGTGAATGAGTGCGTCTGTACAGGACAAAGTCAGTGTCAGTGTTGAAGTCATCTCAATGTATTCCTTTATTCTTCAATGATTCTACAAGGCACCAGGAGTGTGGAATTATATCTATTTGTGTGTGCCCGACCACCTCCAATGAACCATGGAAACAGTGGTGAACGTGGTAAAACATCCTTTGAATGTTCTCTTTTTTCATTTCAAATACTACTCATTGGTGCAATGTAGTTCAACTGGCCTGTGTGAGAGCTAAACACGTGATACATTTTGCTATCTATTTTCACGTAGTGGCTCTTGATATTGCTTCAAATTTTCCCACCCGTAATCATTAAAAAAAGAACACTAATAAAAAGCCTTTCGAAGTGGCGTTTGAACTGGGATCTGTGTCAGCTATGAAATGATCACCTTTTAAAAATATCATGTGAGGCAACCTGTTCAAGTGACCAAGTCGAATGCGTTATGATTTCAGGACATTTTTCGCATATTGAAGCAGCATGGAAATTACTTCCTGGGAATGAAAGCCTTTCAGACGTTTTTTTCATTGTATGAATCCTCTCAAACATATGCTGTGCTGCACTGGGTCACCTTGTATTGATAATATTTTTCCATCTCCGGGAACGATGTAATTGTGTGAGTTAGTGGTGCTTATAGGATAAGTTATACTTGTTTCAATTATTGATAAAGTCCCGAAATCTTTGTAAATTTTTGTTTAAGGCTGCAAGGCCCATTACAAATAAGTTCCTTTGCCCTCGTCTCCTTCGAAGCAATGGATCCCTTTCTATTACTCAGGGGTGTAATTTTCTATCTCTTTGGGGTGCCCGAGCACCCCCAATCCTAAGTCAAGCACCCCCAATTATGTGCTGAGCACCCCCAATACATGTGCCGCCCCTGGCTTATCACCGATACCCTTTAAGAGTGTCACCCTATCTCATTACTGCCACCCTGATTCGTGCCGCCCCTGTCAAGTTTTTCCCGTCCCGGGTTCATTACTTCCACTCGGATTGGTTCCACCTCTAGCTAATCAATGCCACCTGACTTATTCTTTCCCTCTGATTTATGACGCCACATCACTGCCGCCCCCGCCTGATCACTGTCGCCAACAATTAAGCAATGCCGCCCCCCCGGATGATAACTGCCACCTTTTGTTCATCACTGATCAGCTGGCTGATCACTGACACCCCTGGTTTATCACTACCGCCTTGATTTATGCCGCCCCTGGCTAAACACCCCGGTTTACTTCAATACCCATATACTTGCCCTTCCTGTTTAGTCACTGTCGCCCACCGAATCATCATTGCCGCCCCCAGCTGATCACTGTCGCCCCTCGTTTACTACTGCCGCCCCTGACTGATCACTGCCGCGTCCTGGCCGATCATTGCCGCCCCTTGACTGCTAACTACCGCCCCTGGCGGATGACTGCCGCCCCTGGCGGAAACTGCCGCTCCCTGGCAGATCAATGCCGCCCCTTGGCAGATCACTGCCGCCCACTGACTGATAGCTGCCGCCCCCTTGACTGACCACTACCGTCCCCTGGCTGATCACTGGCGCCCCCTGACTGATAACTGCCGCCCCTTAGCTGATTACTGCCGCCCCTGGCTGATCACTGCCGCCCCCTGACTGATCACTAGCGCCCCTGATTGATCACTGCCGTCCCTAAGTGCCACCCCCTGGCTCATAACTGTTGCCCCTGACTGATAGCTGCCGCCGCTTGACTGATATATATCCGCTTGTCATATATTCATCCTAGTAGTCTTTCACGTTTTACATAACATCGAGTCTCATGTTACCTATAGTATCTGACTTTGGTATATCGTGTAAAATTGTCAGGAGAACTTTACCACAAACTTCTTCCGTAAGACTTTAGTGGTGTATCTTTGTTCTATCCGAATACCTCATTGAGTTCTTTGCATTTTGGCGGGAAAGTGTAAGAAGCCCCACGTATCTTTCAGATAAGAACACATTGGGACCGTTCTAAGGCGAGAACCGGCACTCAGATGCATTGTTTTTTAGTTTCTTCGTAAAGAACCCAAAGAAGGGATAGCGGTTTCGAACTACTTCTCGGGAATTGTCTCAGCTGATTGTGCGCGTGCGTGACGCTGCGGGGCTGCGTCGCCATGGCAACACAACGACGCGACAGCGGATGGTTCATTTGCATTGGGAAGCTTCTTGATCCACCCTCACCCCAGTGGGGGAGTTGTCAACCTTCCCCCGAACTAGGCTCCCGAGTGGGGCAACAAAAAACGTGAGAAGTGGAAAAAGGAAGAGAAGTTGCTGCCCATAAAAAAGGCTGAAACTGTACCACTAACATTTTTTATCAGGCTATTATTGGGGTCAAGATATATTAAATAATGTTCTGATAATACTTTTTATTTCAACCGAATGACTGGGTCAATTTATTTCATCGCATTATATCTATTCATATATTTCATTTAGGGCCATTTCATTCCTCTCATTACCAGAATTCGAATGATGTATACCACAACCATGCTATGAAAAAAGAAATAACCTAATCTAGGGTCAGGTCAATGTTATTATCTGACTAAACATCGTCAACAATCATATCAATCGAATCGTAGTGGCAATCCAAAAGAATCAGTATCAAACTGAAAATCTGTCGCCATTTCCTGCGATGTTATTGCCTCAAAACCTGCTTAAGTATTCCCAAATGACCTCTCAAAGGTCACACGTCAAATATGCGAAATAGACCTTGCGTGTGGCCTAGGAAAAAATGATCCCAAGAGTAGGAAGTCTTCTAAGCCGTATCGACCGAAATTGAGAGAATTTTCAACCAATTTGCGTTTTTCCCATACATTTACAATGGGGAGATCATGACTCGTACCTCGCACCTGACACCATAACCCTTGCAACGAAATAAAAATACTAGAATACGTTTTTGGCCCCGAGTGAGCCCATTATGTAGTAAGTTTCAGATCGATAGATTAATCCTGTCCTGGCTAATGCAATCGGAAACATTTTAGGGCAGTCCACTGGACCTGGTCTAATGACCTTAGCCGAGATGACCCAAGTTTAAAATGTTCAGAATAGCTGCGGAATTTATCAGCGATGGGCTACGGCAAGTATAGCATTGTTCACGCCGCCATTTTTCAGTGCCACCGGAAAATCTGAGGGGAGTTTTCAATGTTCAAGTACATTTGCTGGGCTATAGTCACGAAGAATTAGCCGCCCAATTTTCAAACCCGCTAAAGTGTTGCATTCATGCCGCTTCTTGGACGGCCACCGTGTGCTGTCAGGAGCGGCAAAACGTTCGGATCGAGGGGGAGACGGGGCAACATGGACTTTTCAATACATTTTTTCCATTCAAAGCAATAGGTATAGTTTAAGTTTCTCATTTAAGGGGGTCAATGTGCCCCCGGTGCCCCCTAGTTCCTCCACCAGTCCTGTTGTCACGTGGCTCAAATCATTTCCTTTTTGTTTTATAATTTCAATCTAAGCCTACAGTCATTCCGATTCATGTGAACACCGGTCATTTTGCAAACTGCCCGCCGGGTGGGCAGTTTGTAAAATGACCGGAGAGCCGGGCACTATGCAAAATGCCCAGGTAGTTTGCAAACTAACAAAATGGCCGGGCAGTTCGCAAACTGCCCTGCTTTCTGGGCAGCATGCAAAATGCCTGGGCAGTTCGCAAAATGCCTGAAATCCCATATTGCCCGTAACATACATTCAACTCTGCAGGGGGTGACAACGTCTCCGTCAGCCAAGACTCGGCAGCAAGACTGACGCTGTAACGGTCAGCTGCTGTAGTGGCGCCCCATAACCAACCACTCAACCACATAGAAGGTCTCAGCTGATGTGGTGGCGCCCCATAACCAACCACTCAACCACAAAGAAAGTTCGGACGAAAATTCCGAGGTCTTCTGACCGTTTACAGCCAATATATCTCCATCTCATTGCTTCTCTCTCTCTCACTTGAGATGGCTTCGGTAGCTAGAGCCGGGGTCTTCCTGCCGGTAGCCGGGGTCGTCGTTAACGATATTAACGCCCTATTCCCATTTCTTTGCTTTTGTGCGATGTCGGCTTCCGGTATGAGCAAAAGAACAAACATTTTCCGTCTATTCCTGAGTAGTATTATAAAAATTCGGCAACGTTTTAAATCTATATCAAAAGCTACCATTTCATGGTTTCATAGACATCAAATTATATCAATGATTCATCAATTTAAGCAGCCGAGGACCAAACATTATTAATACCGTACGCCATAGATATTTGGTTTTCCTTAAATAGTCAAACGCGTTTTATGAGTACCTCTCGATTAGTGTGACCCCTTTTGCAACTTTTGTTTGGAAACATTGCTCCCAGGGTGTTTTCTGATGTATTTTGGGGCGCTGATTCCGAATATTACCTCAGAATTGCAAATTTGTAAAATTTCGAGACCGCTCATGACGAATGAAAATTCTCACAAATACCAAATTTCGAGCAATTGACTGCATAAGTCCAAAATCGGTCAGCAAAGCAGTAATGTTACCCATCTCACGGTATTTCTGATAGTTTGCAGTCATTTCAGCATTAACATCCTGGGTCAAGCTCATATATACTGTGTGCGACAGGGTTTTAAATATATCTCTTTTGTTGACAGCACCAATCCCAGCGCCACCTGTGGAAATATTGAGAAGATAGGTAATGCAATCTAGTAGGCGTTGTATTAATGAGGAAAATAGCGAGAGTAAAATTACATTTCTGTCATCGGGGTATCATTGTAACTGTATTTCAAAATTTACCAAATTTCCCTCCGTGGGCAGTTGTCTATGGAGCTTTCTCTTTATAGATGGAGCATTGAAAGCACGTATCTCCACTTCGAAACACCTTTCCAAAATCCTGCTGATCTTGGAATTCGAAGGGCTCGAAGAGTGAATCAAGTGATCGTGCACATTAAATGGTGTCGAATCAGTATTTGGTAGACGCAAAAAACATTCTCTCCACTTCACTCCCGGAGACAACTGGATATTTTGCTTCGTAGCTGCCCTGGGCAGCGCTACCCAGAATTGGCTGCCCTGCTGTTAAAGAAGTGGCCGCCCTGCCGATTCGTGCCTTCGATAGCGGAACCTGCCTCTGGCATTGATCTCACTGCACGTTGAGTGGACTGTGTGTTGTTCGGCACGCCAGTCGTTTGCCACGTTACCAAACACTCATCTAGCTGGTTGGCATCCAGGAGTTTGGTGCGGCTCAATAGCAGCTAAGGTGGCAACGTCTCGAATGTCGTTCATTTCGGTATGGCATATCGCACTGAGGTTTATGACTGGCGTTGGGAAGCGGCGGACGGACTGCTCGGCGCGGTGTCCGCGCACTTGCTTGATCAGACTGACAGCTTCTGCAATGGTTGATTCCTTCGGGTCACCCTGCGCAGCCAATGGGATGGTTTTTGTGCCAGTCATGTAGGAATTCCTGGAGACACTTCCCTGCACCACCTTTAGGTCACTGTCCCTAAAGATGGAGCAAGGCATGCATCAGATCCCACTTTGATCTGATATCCAAGGTGCATAGCACATCTGCACCCAGGCGACTTCTACAACGGGAATTTAACATGGGAAAGTAAGTATACTGGTGCTGAGGTCGCGCGCAAGCTCCTAGAATTCCTCCAGGTGCTGAGGTCAATATTGAGGGTTGTGATCGTCGGCGGAGACGGAACGAATCATGCCAGAGCCTGGCAGGTAGGATGAATGGTAGTGTTGGAGCAGGCCGTTGGCCGTAGCCTCGAACGAGTGGTGTGTCTGCTTCACCAGGCAGACCTGGTGTATTGTGCTCTGCTCTGCCACCTCGATGGCATCACTACCGGACCAACAGCTTGATTAGGTCCAGTAGCCAAGGTTATCAACATACAGGTGCACCTTCTGCGAGTGAAATGCTTCAATGTCATAAAGCATAACGGCTTGTCAACACTGCCAAAATCGTGTCACGTTTAGGTCGCATCTTCAGCTGGTGTACGACTGTGCTGAAGCGGTACTCTCAGATTAAGTCGGTACTGTGGTCAACAGAAAGCATGGCAAGATGCGTCAGGCAAGGTGGCAGACGGCATAGGGCCTCACTGCGTCGCTGTCGACGCTGGTCACCTACGTGATGTGTGTGTATGTGCCATGTGTCGTAGATATCAGACCGAAGTGGGATCTGATACTCGTCCCGCTCCATCTGGCTGAGCAGGCCAGTCGGCAACGGGGGTGTTTGAGGCACAGTAATCTGAAGGTGGTCCAGCAAAAAAGTGCCTTCGCCTTCGTGCCTTCGCCAGAGGCAGGTTCCGCTGTGGAAGGCACGAATCGGCAGGGCGGCCACTTCTTTAACAGCAGGGCATCCAATCCTGGGTAACGCTGCCCATGACAGATACGAAGCGAAATATCCAGTTGTCTCCGGGAGTCAACTGAAGAGAATGTTTTTGCCTTTATCAAATACTGACTAGACAAGATTTAATGTGCACGATCACTTGATTCAGTCTTCGAGCCCTTCTGTTTCCAAGGTCAGCAGGATTTTTGAAAGGTGTTTCAAAGCGGAAATACGTGCTTTCAGTGGTCGATCTATAAAGAGAAAGCTTCGAAAGTTGAAACATGACAATGATTTGGTTTCGCAAGCACTTGTTAGTTGTTGGCGCTTCCGTAAATATCGAAATAATCTGAACAGCAATTCAGACCAGCCCATTCAATTCCATAGACAACTGCCCACAGAGGCAAATGTGGTAAATTTTGGAATACAGTTACAATGATACCCCGATGACAGAAAGGTCGTTTTACTCTCGCTATTTTCCTCGTTGACACCACGCCTGTTAGATTGCATTACCTATGTTCTCAATATTTCCACAGGTGGCGCTGCGATTGGTGCTCCCAACAAAAGAGATATATTTAAAACCCTGTCGCACACAGTATATATGAGCTTGTCCCAGGATGTTAATGCTGAAATGACTGCAAACTATCAGAAATACCGCGAGATTGGTAACATAACTGCTTTGCTGACCGATTTTGATCTTACGCAGTCAAATGCTCGAAATTTGGTATTTGTGAGAATTTTCATTCGTCATGCGCGGTCTCGAAATTTTACAAATTTGCAATTCTGAGGTCATATTCGGAATCAGCGCCCCAGAATACATTAGAAAACACCCTGGGAGCAGTGTTTTCAAACAAAAGTTGCAAAAGGGGTCACCCTACTCTCGACGTGCAGAGTTAGACAGCAGAGATTTGGCGGTGTTGTGGTGCGTTGGTCTGGAGGCCGGACGTTTGATCTCACCTCCGCTGAATCGAAGCCTGGGTCTGTCGGCTGACGTCGCTGGCAATTACAGGGGGGCCAAAGTTTAGTTCCAACTAGTCTGGCAATCCCGTTGTGACGTCACCGCGAGTATGGCCGAGGGCATTTAGCGCTAAAAGTGCGGAACGAAGGTGGTTTTCTAAAAAAATATTAAAAATACTTGTAGCCCCTTTAGAGATGTGATTTTCAGTCAGCATAAAGCTGCAACATTTTCTTCCCCAAAACTGGCCTCAAATAGTGCCAGACAGACGCAATTTCTGATCTGAGGGCATCCATCTAAGGGCATATCAGGCTTTTCCTAAGGCCGACTTCCAACATAGTCCCGGGGCAGAATCGCCCTTATTGGTGTTATCTTCAGTCAGAGAGCTGGGAATACGATCGACCACTGCAAAACATGGAAGGGCTGCGGGTTGTCGCCGAAAGGAAGGCCGATACTGATGTCTTAGGCGGCACATGCTGATGGCATAGGCGGATGCAGGGGGCTGATGGCATAGGCGGATGCAGTAAGTAGGGTGATGGCATAGGCGGATGCAGGAGGCTGATGGCATAGGCGGATGTAGGAGGCTGATGGCATAGGCGGATGCAGTAGGCTGATGGCATAGGCGGATGCAGGAGGTTGATGGCATAGGCGGATGCAGGAGGCTTATGGCATAGGCAGATTCAGGAGGCTGATTGCATAGGCGGATGCAGAAAGCTGATGGCATAGGCGGATGTATCGACCAAGGTACTTCATTATAAGGAGAGGACTCACTGGCAGAGGCGCATGCAGGGACAACGGCAGATGCAGAGGGCAGATCGGAACGATTGCGAAAAGACGGATAGTGACAAGGGCGGATTCAGGGAGAGAAAGGTCGAAGGGGGCAGTGGCAAATCAAGGGGTAGAGGCAGATGCAGATGTAGGGGCGGATGGAGGAGCAGAGGCAGATAAATGGACAGAGGCGGAGGTAAAGGGAGGGACGAATGGAGGGGCACATGAGGATGCAGACAGCTGCAGTGCCTGCAAGGGACAGGCAAAAGCAGGAGACAGGGGCAGAAGCAGGAGACAGAGGCGGATGAAGGAGACAGAGGTTTATTCAGGAGCAGAAACAGCAGCAGAGGCAGATACGGTGGCAGTGAGCAGTGGTGGATCTAGCCGGTCGGTTTGGGAGGGGCAAATCAAAGTCGCAAAGCAAAAGAAAAAAACGTTACGCAGTTAAAAAACGCTACAATATGACTTCCCAGTATAATTTTCGGTATGTGAAGCGAAAAGCAAAAAAAAGTCACTGGGTGAAAGATATGGGCTGAAGATTCTTTTTCCCCTCCAAGGCCCCAAATGTCCACTGAACTTAACAGGTTCTGTTTGAAGTTGAGAGTTGAGGCACCAAAATTTTGCTTTCAAACTAAAAAGGAGTCGGGGAAAAAGGAGTCCTATCGCTTGGGGGAAACATAGTTTTGCCCCGAGATTTTCCGTTTGGGGGGCAAATGCCTTTTTGCCCCCTCCCCTGGATCCACCACTGGCAGTGAGATGGAGCGGCAGAGGCGGGTGCATGGGGAGAGGTGGATGCAGGAGCAGAGGTGGTGCAAGGGCAGACAGAGATAGGGGGCAGAGACGGATGCAGGGTCAAAAGCGGATACAAAAGAGAGAGGCCGATGTGCAGGCAGGGGCGGGTACAGAGGACAGAGGCAAATGCATGATGCCTTCTCATGCTGAGCCTCAGCGGAGGGAGGACCAGGATATCTGATGGTAGGATATTCCAGATGGAATTGGGGCTTTGCCAATTATGCACCTGAAAGAACATTGTTGAAGAAAGGGCAGAGGCGGAGCCAGGATAAAAGTGTTAAGAACCCATGCTGGATTTTCATTATCAATAGAGCTATAATATTGCCTGAATTTAAGCATGTGCCATTAAAATTCCCTTTATCATTTTTCACCTAATTATTTTGCATTATATCCCAACCAAAGTGCTGCAATACCATGGAATAGAGACACCATGGTATCTCTATTCCATGGCAATACCATAGAAAGTATTCTGAGCAGTGACATATTCAACTAAAAATTACAAAGGTGTACATTATATTATTGAAGCATTATATAAGCTGCAAATCCAACTGAAACCCATAATGTCCCTTTCACTGGCTCTTGATACAAAGATATCAGCAAATAATTATAGCTGCATTCAAGTACTATGTCATGCCTTCGCAGCTTAGTTGTTTCCAGGTGCATGGTGAATGAAGGTCAAAGGATGCACAACCTCCTCCTATCATCTTGTACCTCCTCTCTGACTGAGGGCAGAAATGTGACCATCAGGACATGACCTCAAACACATGACAAACTGGAAGTTAATGTCTCACCATTCTAAAAAAAAACAAGCAAAATGTAAACCATGTCGTGTCAAATGCAATGTCAAAGAATATATGCCTACAGTGCAACACTATGTGTTAAAATTCAGTGTTGTCTTGTGTTCAGTATCATCAGTGATAATGGAATATGAAAAGTCTTCTGTCATGTGTGGGTATACTCTGAAATTTGTTGATAATTTGAAATTGATGCAGCTTCAACAAACATCAAAGTAGCATCATGAGACACAAACCAACAAGGTTGAAAGTTCCTTCACCTCAGAAGCTTATCCATAGCACATGACAATGCAGCTTCATCAGCAAGCCCCTGTTCTTAAACTAGGAGTCAATGCTCTGGTCATTTTTTGTTGCAGCATCTGAGCACTTATGTGTGTATTTGCTAAATGATATAACGCATGTTTTTATTCCATTTGTCATAAAATTGGAACCAAGTAATATACTCCATACTTTAACATAGTAAGATAGAAAGGTGACCATAATGAATAGAAATTATCCATATGAATTTATATTTCTGAATTTGAATCTATTTGGATGTGCTTGAGTTCAGAAAATTGAATTCACAATAGGTTGGTAAATTGTTGATTGGCTCTTGCTTATGAAATCGTGGATCCCAAATATTCAGTGTGATCATGCATTCTGACAAAGCATTAAATATGAATCTTCATGTTGGTATTAGATAACTGGAAAATTATTTGCCATAGTGTGAGCAATGACAAGCAAACTCACTCTGACAAATAATTTTCCTGACCATTTGAGAGCCGACAACTTGCAGAGCACATTATGAAGGAAATAATTTTATCAGATTTTGCTGATCTGAAGGATCTGGTGGATGGATATACCTAAATGTATAATCACATTGAATTTTCTATATTTGCATCCAGGGTTGTATGGGGAGGCCAAGTAACAACTTATAATACTCATATATACATATAGAGCAGCTTAATACTTATAATATAGAGCAGCACTGTAAAAGTCATCAGTAGGTATCTGAAATAATTTACAAAACTTGACCTCCCTCTCTCCTATTAGCAAACTTCTGTGATTACACTGCTTAACATATCAGTTTGTTTCACCTTTCTTAACATTCTTAACTTCAAACTGCAATTTCCTCTTGAAATCAGTGCCCATTAATGAGCACATACCAAGAAATTGTAAATAAAAAACATCGCTATCTTCCATTTGGACCCATCTTCAGAGATTTCATATTCCACAAATATCTAAACATACGTGCTCTCGTTGAGCGATTTGTTTTAGCCTTAGTCATTGACCTTTCTGCATCCTAGAACGACAGAGTAATGCACTATGCTCTCATAAATTTCAATGTCATATGTAGCCCCTCATAAAAAGTGAACTTTCTAACCACAACCAGTCTTTTAGCCCTTTCACCGCCACCACACACAACAAAACCAAACGGTCACACAGGCGATCACCCTTGCATTTGCAATTTCAGAACAAAACACAAAAGATCAACAACGTAAATGTATGCCTCAGTTGCGCAGAAATAGCAAGTCTGGTACATCTAGTATCAAACCAGCTTAAGACATACTGGATCTGCAAAAAACATACTGCTTTAAATAAAACCTATGTATTGCAAAGTATCGTCCTAATTTATCGAAAAAATTTCATTTTAGGTGAACGTTTTGAAGAAAATGTAAATATTTTGTTGTGAGCAAGATTAGAATAATTTACCGTAAAGTGCTAGTAGGTCCTTGGTAGAAGACTTTGACCAACCTTATCTTTTAGGGTCTTGGGCAATTAGCAGGCGCTTCTAATGACGTCCGGCAGCCACTGCTGGCCCGCTGGCCTGGCACTGCTCAGTCGGAGCCCTTCTTGAAGCCGCCGTGTCGCGTTTATTTCACTGACCCGGACCAGCCAGACTCTACTATGAAATGCAAAATACATCTCACCATCATGGTAGGATTCTAGCCGACCTGCGTTTCGAGGGGTATTTTTGGTCATAAGTGGTGAGGTTTCTCGAAACCCACTAAAATCTGCGTATTGCTGCAATAGAAAACGAGCTACCGCGGCGACCTTTCTCGCGTTCATTTATAGCGTGCTTTGGACAAAAAAACAGAACCGTTCATGGAATTCCACCCTGCTAAAGCAATTGTCTTTACTACTGTGACCTCTTATTGCGATTTGATATTTTGAATCAAATGACTTTTACTAAATCATTGCACTAAATTTGATTTTTCAAGCAGGAATGTTCATTGTTTATATTCCTTTGTATGAGTGCCATCATGCATTACTAGGGAACCAGAGCTACATCGCCAAAGCTTTTTTTCGTATCACAGGAATTCCTGTTGATACGGTTTCAGTGGTCCTCCACAGCCGTTTGTGCCTTCCTAAAAAGCCAGAATATGTGTACTCGAGTTACCGTGTTCTAATATCAAATCTGCATTACCGCGGCTGCATGTGCCTCATTGGAATTTTACAGTAATGTTTGGGTAAACCTGGAAGTCGAATTTCGATAATGAGGGCGTAAACCCTCGCCCGGTTGAGGGTGTGTTTAAGCACCCCCTCGGTTTTTTCCGGCGGCAAGAAAAAACAGTGGCGCAAAGCGCCGCCTTACTTGGCACACCTTATTTTTTATGAACCCCGCAACGTCTTCCAAAATTTAAGGTTGAGACATCTCAGGTCAGGCCACCAGTGCAGGTCAAGTGACCTCAACTCCATAATTTATTTCAAGTAGCATAAGTAAGAAATTGGTGAATCTATCGGATTGAAACTTATACCACAGAATGGGCCCACCGATTACTACAAAACTTGTTCCAGGATTTTTAATATTGATGATGTAAGGCCATGTACGGAACATGACCTCTCCATTGGAATTACATGGGAAAAACATAAATTGGGCTGTGTTGTGTAGATACAGCTGATAATAACTTCATATTCTCCAAATCGTAGTATCCTGGGCCCGTTTTCAGGCTTATGTTGCAATTTCTGACCTATGACCTCTGAGAGGTCATCTGGGGCTACTTAAGCAGTTTTCAGACTTAGGTCAATAACTTCGCATGAAACAATGATACAGTTTTTATTTTGATATAATTGTGTTTGGATTGCTATTGCGAGTCGATTGATCTGCATATTGAACTATGCTGGGTAAAAAAATGACCTTGACCTGACCTGAGGTCAGGTCATTTTTGTGTTTTGACCTAGTATGGCCATATTATACATCATTCGATTCGCCGTGACGAGAGGAAGCGAATAGTGCTTAAAATGAATATAACTCAACTCTGTCAGAAGCTAGAGCCCAAACTCTCTACTTAAAATGCCACCTTCCTTGACCTGTCATGACCTTAATATTGACCTGAGCCAAAAAGTGACTAATATATTTTATTCATGAATTTGTATGAACTATCTACCAGCGGCTGTATTTTCGCTATCCCGCAAAGGGGCCGAGTTCGAGCGGTGTTCAAACCAGGGCGAAGGTGGCCCGGAGACCCATCGGGGCGCGGGTTAAAGGGGAATATTGTTAGGAGCAAAAGCTGATCCCGGTCGAGGGACATGGATTTTCGAAAACGTTTGTGAGTGTCTGAATTTGAAAGCGGTCAACTATGACAACGCAAAGAGAACCATTATATTATTAACTAATTTCCAAGCGCCACAATCCTCTTCAAAAAAACGGAAACAAGTTGTTTATTCCTGCTTCCCGGAAAGGCAGCGACATTTATGGGGGCCCCATTGACCTGTCAGAGAGTTTCATTGATCTTTCATTGGGCATCGATAGTCGATTGGGCGAAGGGGTGCCAAAAGTCTTTAAAAAGTATCTTTGTCCCATAGATCGGTCTATGCATCTGTCATATTTCTCCGAGATATTTTTAAAATAAAACTGGTAAACTATGGCTTAAGAACCGGTATCTTAATCCTCAAATGGAACAGACCAGTGGCGGATACAAGAGAGCTCAAGCCCCTCCCCCTAGAAATGTCCGAGCCCCAATAGTAAACGCTCGGGTGGACAGATGTTGAGCGGGCTGACGGCGCCTTTGGTGACCTCCTCCCGCTGTTTCCCTGATGGCGCCAATCACTGCCTATCCATGGCTGCCGCCACACAAGGGGCTTCGGGCTGTCCCTAGAGTTCCTTGAAGAATACTCTGAGTTCGAACGCTCGGCCAACGTCGAGAACATCCTCGTCAGCAGCCTGTCGATGAGGTGGCCGTCCGGGACCATGGACTGCAGGCTGAGTAAGCTGCATGCTGTGCTAGCAGTTAGTCGTTCCATGATCCTCAAAAGAACAGAAGCTTTGGAAGTGTAAGTTGTCCGGCTTCATCTTGTTCACGGTCCAGATGCAGAGAAAGCAGCAGGTACAGCTGGGGTAGAAGGAGCGGACCAATGGGAAGTTAGCCACACATACGAAGGAGAGGCAGCTGGTCGCCTAGGGGAATAAGACGAAGAGCGTGGACGAGCTGGACCCACTGAAGGCGAGTAGCGAGCTCCTCACGGTCGCAGAGCAGGCGCAATAATACCCGGACAAGCCAGCCTTGGAAAGAGAAGGGAGAAGAAGCAAAGGTTGAAGGAGCAGCAGTCCGCCAGGAAGAGTTGCACCACTCTGTTCAATGTGGACATTGTTCAGGCTTCAGGCCACTCTAGATTAAGAGGAGACGGGACAAGACCACCGGAGTGTTCAAAGAATTTTTGATAGCTTTGCTGAGCAATACGACCAAGTTGGCAGTCGTGGAGTACAAACTTGTTAGGTCCTCTCAGGAAATTCGACCCGAAGAATAACGACAACTTCAACGGAGTCTTTACTGTGAGATAAAGATTACATTGAGAAAAGAGTGTAGCTAGGAATTATGGCTTAGTATAATGATATTTTTATGTAAAGCCGCTTAAAAGGCTAAACGCCAGAAGGCTTGTTGTTCTAACATATTGGAACAAGAGTGTAATTAGCAATTATTGCTTAGTGTAATTACATTTTTATGTAAAGTAAACCACTTAAAACGTTTAAGCACCCTAAAGCTTGTTCTAAGCGACTGGAACAAGATTCTAACTTTTGCATATTACCGTCCCCCGCTGTATTGTTCCAAATATGTAATGTGCCGGAACTCAATGGTTTGTTTTTGTGGCGAGAGGAATAAAGAATACTTCGGTAAGGAATTGTTAAGATTGTCGTGAATAATCCACTGGGTTCTTAAAAAGTGCCGCTATATTTAATATAAGGGAGAACGAACCAAGTAACAAAGAATCAAGAGTCCAAAAGCAAAGAGTCGAAAAACTCAATTGTCATTTTCATTGGGGACGGCGAGAATGTACCCAGTTCTTAAAGAGCCCCTTTGCTTCTTCGTCGTTTTTCAGCATGCTTTCGCAAGAACGTTTTTTGACCTGGCTGCGAAGAATTCACTGGGTTCTTAAAAAGTGCTGCCTTTTTTAATAGGGAAAGCAAGAACCGTACAACCCTTAAACATAAAACCCGAGAACCTAAGAACCCTAAAGCAAAGAATCGAAGAACCCGATGTAAATAATCTAAGAACCCACTTGAAGAATCCAGCTGCAAAGAACCCGCACGGTTCTCAAAAAGTGCTGCCTTTTTTATAGGGACTACGAGAACGCACACAGTCCTTCAAGAGCCCCTCGGGCTCTTCGCTGTTTTTCAGTGTAGATTTAGATGTACATATATTGAGGTCTCCATAAGACAGGGCTTTTCAGCCTTCAATCACAAACACACAGAAGGAATTCAATCGTCGCAAACCAGACAGTACTTTACTCAACATGATCGTTGTAGATAACACTTTTAAACAAATGAGTTCATTTGTAGCCTATCCTCTTTCCTAAATGGCCGCTGTGCATCTACTTAACTGTCACTCATCCTACCGTTCCATGCTTCTACCCCCCGCCCCCTGAACTAAAACTTTGGCTTGCTCTATTCGCCCCCTTTGGAGCTCTGGCATATTTCGGTCCGTCCCGCGTGTGCTTCGGCTGAGATTTCGGAGCGACGCGCATCAACTGACCGCGACAGTGTACTGCAAGAGTCGTCGGAGAGCAGTCTTTTATCATTGGCATGTCTCGTTTCTTCAACAAATAAGAACATGTCGGTCAGCGGAGTGCCGGCGCGGGGGAGCTGTGGCGGGAGGGAGGCACTGGGTGGATTGGCTGGGAGCTGTGGCGGGAGGGAGGCACTGGGTGGATTGGCTGGGAGAGGTGGCGGGAGGGAGGCACTGGGTGGATTGGCTGGGAGAGGTGGCGGGAGGGAGGCACTGGGTGGATTGGCTGGGAGAGGTGGCGGGAGGAAGGCACTGGGTGGATCGGCTCCACCCACCCTCAAGTCATTGTGTGTGTTGTGTGTATGCATTACTACATGTATGGCTATAGCCCAGGGATTGCAGGGCTGGGGCCACGCGCTCACGTCTGTTCAGTCCATTTACGATATTACGGGCACTCCAGCCTACCTATTAAATGGGAAGTGGGTCCAAAAAATACTGAGGAATAGGTCAGACTCTGAATGATCTTGGCCCCCAAAATGTTAGAAAATATTGCATGGGATCTTTGCCTTATGGCTTTAGTCTGCTTTAAATGTATGCTCGGCCTTTTCTATATAATTACGGTATTTTTCAATAGGTTCCAAACTCCAAGCTTATTTTTATGAACTTGCTCAACCTTAAAGATCTAGGGAAATGCAAGTTGGATATGATGTAGATCACTATAGTCTCCACCAACCACCGAATGGGCGTTTTTCTAACCCCCTTTGTTTCAGGGATCTCGGGGGCGTCACAATAGGACACACCCTCCACTGCACGTTGACGCCAAACCCCTTTCTCCTATGCGTGATGGGTGACCTGGCCCTTCGCCGACCCGCCGGGCCCGGCCCTTCCCCGACCCGCCGGGCCCGGCCCTTCCCGACCCGCCGGGCCCGGCCCTTCCCCGACCCACCGGGCCCGGCCCTTCGCCGACCCGCCGGGCCCGGCCCTTCACCGACCCGCCGGGCCCGGCCCTTCCCCGACCCACCGGGCCCGGCCCTTCGCCGACCCGCCAGGCCCGGCGCGACCGATGACAGTCACGCTTTTGAAGTGGCCACTTTGAATGAGTCGCTGTGATCGCGATCATAAGGTAACAATGGATGGTTGCATGAATAAGGATGAATCATTTTTATATTTAGACTTTAAAAGTGCAATGCCTAAAAAAGGAGTCCAGTCTAAATCCACAATCCACTACTTAAAAAGAGATTTACATCCAATCCAAAATCCCCCAATAAACAAGGATTGCAAGTCCAAGTCCAATCCGCAAGTTTGATGAATATCCAGACTTTGCAACCATGTAATCCAATACTGCCGATGCCCACTCAAAACATTAAGTAGGAACAATGTAAAACGATTAAATCAGTTTTTAAATATGCAAAAATAGATAACCAATCAGACTCCGCCACTTTATTCCGTCGATCTGCATCTGACTTTTCTCCTAAGTTAAATAGTCAAATTTGAAATATGACGATGTTGTATCCATTGTGTTTTCGTGCAACCCACGTAGGAAGTGTGGCTACATTTGGGTAAAAAGTAAAAGACAAAATTAGGATGGGCTCTCTTCAACGTTTCGAGATATACTCAAATGGGAAAAGGCAAAGGGCCATTAATTCATAAAACATCAGGCTAAAGAGTTCATATAAACTCCCAGAATATGGCACTTTCACTTTTCCCGTGGGTTTTATCATCAGCTGCATCTTACTCATCACTTACATTTGGATGTTTTTACCTTTTTTTACATGTGAGTCCCTCATCTACATGTATAGTTTTCCTTTTAATCACATCGAATTTGCCTGTTATTGGAATATGTTCCATTGGTGATTTAATTAAAATGAAATCGACTCTCTGAGCGTCCAGGGGCCGAGATTGGCCTTGGTGCAGAATCTTCGTGACGATTCTGCTGAATCGATTCTCTGAACGTCCAAGGGCCGAGATCGGCCTTGGTGCAGAATCTTCGTGACGATTCTGCTGAATCGACTCTCTGAACGTCCAGGGGCCGAGATCGGCCTTGGTGGGGGCGCGGTAGTGGAGTGGTCAGCTTAGCTGACTTCCATTCAGCCGACCCGGGTTCAAGGCCCGGCGGCTTCCCTGAACAAGGAGCACGCTGGCTCCCGAGAAACCCTTCCAACAGGGAAAGAGTTGGCGACGCCATATGACCCTGGCAGTTGGTGCGTCGATAAGCCCCAAAAATGATGAGATCGGCCTTGGTGCAGAATCTTCGTGACGATTCTGCTGAATCGACTCTCTCAACATTCAGGGGCCGGGATTGGCCCTGGTGTACGCCAGCTCTTCGTGACGATTCTGCTGAATCGACTCCGGAGTTCAGAGCTTCGAAAATTGGCCAATCTAAACCTTTGCCCTTGTAAAGGAAGGGGGCTTCAGTCTCCCCTCCCCACAGTGGTTTTTAGATATAGCCCAGAAACGGTTGCGATTTGGCTCACACCGTTTTGCACAGTTTATGGAAATTTTAAACATTTTTTAAAAGTTATTGCAGGTCGACTTTTGGAAAAGAAGCCCCACTACCCACCAAGATACTTGTCACGAAAACTCTGACCCCACCATCTGAGGGACTAATTCCCACAATGATGGGCAATTTAGGAGCCATAACTGAACGTCCCACAAATCACAGGCACTGCTGTCCCCCTTCAGGTCAACCTCTCACCATTCAGTTGCCAGACGACCTACGTCGGATAAATATTGAGCACTTCAGGGGAACCGATCCCAAGCCCTATCAGGTGCACTGTCACCGCCCGGTTTTTTGAACGGGCCAAAACCCAAAGCTCTACCAACTGAGCTACCTGTATAGGCTTTTCAATTCGTTGCTCATATTTGAAAAATATTGGACCCGGAACACATCAGCTAACCGAACTATTTCCAAGGCATGCACGGCAACTTTTCAGCCCGGTGGGTTTGTGCTGCATTCCCTCGGACGTAACTTTCGGGAGTTCAAACCATTTTTCCCATGTATTTTGAATGGAGAGATCGTGGCTCTGACGTAACCTCATGTCATCGATATAAAAAAACTCCGTACAGTATTGTGTAGTACCCAGCAGGCCCATAATGTAATGAGTTTTAGATCCAAGAGTTAAACCTATTATTACTTATACCGTGTTAAACATTTTTAGAGGTGCGGTCACGATAGGAGATTTGAGTTTGAGGGTCACGATACTCGGCGCTAGAGCCCCCGGCCGCACGCGCCGCCCGTCTCCGGCACATCAAATCACGGGTGGCCTCAGAAATCGGTGGCGCGGTCGGGTTTCGGATGGAGGTACTCTTAATAGAGGCGAATTCGTCAAGAACTAACAGGAAAGAAGCTAGAAACACTTGTCCATTGATCAGCTGTCCGCTGCTGTCTATACACGGCTTGCCAATCAACAAGTCCCAGTCGAGTATGGACATCGGTAACGTTGACATTTTTTAAAATGCGTGACACAACACCAGGCGGCTTTGAGCAGACAGGCGCAACGCTGATGGCGACAATGACAACATCATGTGGGCTAAAATCACAGTGCCTAGTGCCCGTCTTTAACACGCGCATTGACGGGGGGGCGGGTACCCGGCCCCCTCGGGTTTTTCAGTGGTAGTAGAAAAACGGCGACGCATAGCGCCATCGTACTTGGCATACCTTTTTCCTCATCATTTTTAAAACTTCTGTGAAAATTTTAAGACTAGGTCATCTCAGGTCAGGTCACCAGTACAGGTCAAGTGACCTTACCTCAAAAAAAGTTTAAGATAGCATAAGTCGGAGCAGAATGAACTTATCCGATTGAAACTCATATCACATAATGGGCCCACCGAGTTCTCTAAAAAAATTTCCGGTATTTTCGATATCGATGACCTAAGGTCAGGTACGAGGCATGACCTCTCCATTGGAAATACATGGGAAAATGTTTCTTACTGAATAAATCAGTAATGAATGATGATAGAGCGTTTATTTTAAGTGCATCAGACTCGCCTTGTCTTTGAGGTTCTAATGATATGCATTTTATATAATTTGACTTTGACCTGACCTCAGGTCAGGTCAAATCCTTGATTTGACCTAGCAAGGTCAAATTATATATAATTCGATTCGGCTTACTGCAAGGATTCATATAGTTTAAGTAGTTTTGCTCTATCTTTACTTGTTCAGATGTAATGGCCAAAAAACTTGATTTACATGTTATCCCTATGACGGCATGTTTTGACCTCTCGTGACCTTAAATGTGACCTGACAAAAAAATGGTTGAAATATTTTCGATGGAGAAGTAGATGGGCTACCCAACACCGTTTACCGTTTTTCGCTACCTACCGCAGTTCTCGAGATCTTAGGTGGGGGCGGGTACCCGCCCCCTCGTCAAAGCGAAGGTGGCTCAGACCCCTGTCAATGCGCGTGTTAAGACCATTTCTTGGTGTCACAGCGCGTGAAAAATACTCGTGTACTGCGACTTCTAAGAAATTTCCGAGGCTGTATCTCACAACCGTTAAAGGGAGTGTATTACTTTTTCCATTGGTTTTGAAGTGAGATAGTTTTGCAGAGAGTGTTGAGAAACCACTTTTGACATATTAAATTTCACCCAAAGCTTTCGATATCAAATTTTCGCCAGCTTTAAAGTTCAAAGTAATGGGGATTATTTCAAACCATGAAGGAATAACTTCCATATGGTAGCAGTATTCTGATTGGTCGTAGGCCCTGAGCCTCACCCACTTGCTGAAAATACCATGCTATCGAGTGAACCAGCACGTAACTGCGTGTGGACCGAAAGCCTCGGGCAAGTTAGTGTCCAGTCAATGTGCATTTGGGCCAAATTACGCTCAATGGCTGCAACACACATCACATTGTTCCTCCCACGGACTTGTCGGAACAAGTATCAATTGTTTTTGTCAAAATCGAACTCTGAAATTGTTTATTTACATCAGAAATGTGCCTTACCGTTCCACCACTCAATCAACACGGCTGGCGCAACGACATCCGACGTTCAGTTTTTGCACCAGTACTTCTTGTACTGCACACAAATTGTGTCATGCGGAAACGCTGTGAATGGGCTTTTACAGAGAGTCTATGATCAAGATTTGGGATGTCACTGATTATTAGAACTGTAATTTTGATGACGTCACTTATTGTTGGAAAAGAAGAGATATTTGTTTTTAGTCTATGAAAGTGGGGAAAAATGTTGTCTTTTCCATTTTCAGACCCCTTTTGTTCTTAAATTGTTTTTTGTATAATTTCGACAAAGTGGTCCATTCTCTTTAATCGGATCGAACTGAAATATTTATGTCAAGGAAAATGACCTAAGGCCCTAGATGAGAAAAGTGAAGAGTAAAAGGCGACAGGTGTTGAAGATCCCTAAAAAAACAGAAATACTTGGAATCCCACAAACGATCCCTGCGGAAACCACGAAAGTAAAAAAGAGCATAAAACAGCTTAAATGAACCTATAAAGGGCGCAAAAGCACAGGTGATATGTGGAATAAACTAAAACGCTGCTGAAAAAAACAAACTCAGTCGAAAAACTAAGGTTCTGTGCGCAAGCTAAAACTGTATATTCGGTAAAAAAACCGTCGTTTTTGCTTCAAAACATTGTCCCAAAAACTTAATCTCTTCTTCGCTATATTAGCGGCCACCAGAACAGGACGAAAGTCCAACAACAACAGTCCGATAGAACCGACAAAAGGTTATACAAATTAAATCACTATCAGATAAACTGGTAAGAGGCGCCATGCCATCTCACGCATTCACTTCATTGGCGCCATGCCCTGTCACTGAAGCTCCGTCACGTCTTCACAGCTCATCGTTCACAGTGCCAATCCCTCGCTGCCACAACTTTAAAATTCCACGACGGCTCACTCGCCATGTAATCGTGTCAAAAGCGCCAAACAATCTAAATACACGTCATGTCTGGACAATTCCCTTCACCTTCACGCACGAAATCCTTTGACAAGTAAAGTGACATTTGACTCTAGCCAATCTAAATAGGACCAGAGGTTTTGAATCATGTCACGAGGTGGCAGCACTAAACAGGCGACCCACTACTCCAGGCAGTAGCCGAACAATAACGAGGAGAGCGGGTGAATAAAATATCCAAAATCCTCCCCGCTTGGTGAATAGCCACAAAAATTCACCAACACATGAAGAACACAATAAATAAACACCACTTCGTTTACGTTACGGAACACATCAGCCGCCAGACCAAGAACACATACCTCGAATTACCCTACTATGCTCGATCTGATGGAGGTGGAGGATGGATCTCTCAGGATGGCGAGGATTCCGGGACTTCCAGGTCGTGAAGTCGCTGCACTGCACGCGTCCTCCTGCCACGAGCAGTCTTCACCTCCGCAGATCTGACCGTACCATCCCTGCCCGGGAACAGTTCAGTAACTACACCCGTCTCCCACCTAAATCTGGGCTGTCTCTCCTCCTCAATCAACACAACTGATCCCTCAGCCAACTTACCCTGTGGCCGGAACTTCCGTACCGGAAGAGGAAGACTTCTAAGGTAATCTGAGGACCAGACGGCCCAAAACTTCCGCAACCGCCTCTCCCTTACCTTTGCGCGGGCACGCAGAGAAGCAGATGAGACTGAGTCCCGATCCTCAGCTTCGATGGCCTGAAAACCCACACTATGACCCACTAGAAAGTGGTTGGACGTAAGAGGGGTGGGACTGTCGACGGTGTCTCCCAAAAACGTGAGCGGTCTACTATTTACTACACCCTCGATCTCCACTAAGATCGTGGTTAGCTCTGTTAGCCCGTGACAACGCTGTCCCAGAGACCTCTTTAACGCAGCCTTCACGCCGCGCACCATTCTTTCAAACTGGTCTCCCCACCAGGCGGCCACTTCTGCAGAAGAGCATCCGCACACTTGTTAGACGTGAAATTATCACAATATACAGTGCACGGCACTCCCCGCCTGGCAGCAAACCTGCGGAAAGCAAGCAAAAGCTCATCAGCTGTCTGTGACTGCAGCATCTCCAAATGTACCGCACGTGTCAGAGAACAGCAGAACAAACACACATACTACTTCCTGTTAGAATCTGCCGCATAAAGAGGGCCGGCAAAATCAAATGAGCACACCCGGAACGCTGGCGCCTCCGACACCCTGTCCTGTGGCAGGGGCGGCGCCGGTCCACAGAACGCCTGGCTCTGAAATCTGCGACACACAACGCAGCCTCTCATAATACGGCGCGCCACAGCTCTCAGTCCCACAATCCAGAACCTGGAACGTAGAGCAGTCATTATTGTAGAAACACCAGCGTGTTTCATGATCAGGTGCTGTTCACGCGTTAACAGCACAGCCAGATGTCCTTTACGGAGAATGATCGGGTGCTTCTCCTCATACGACAGCTCCGAGTGTCGAAGCCGCCCACGCACCGGCAGCAGTCCATCGTCTCCCATGAACGGCGTCAGCATGTAAAGCGAGGAATTAGCAGAGATGGGGCGGCCTTTCTGAAGCGCACGAACCTCACTCGGATAGCAGTCAGCTTGCACAGATCGGTACAACTGCACACGCGCAGCTGTCAGCTCGTCAGAGCTGAGCTCACCGGAACAGCGCTGTGAAGGATGGCGGGTGTTATTCACAAAGCGCATCAGCCACGCCGCCACACATGTCGCTTTGGAAAGCGTCCCGTACCGCTCCACCTGTAAGACCCCACGGCCTTCATCAGGTTCAGCATCAGCTGTTACCAGCACACCCACCCCCTCAACGTCCAGCGCCCCCTCCGGCAGCGATTCCGCTGTCGCTCCGGTTTCCTGTAGTGGGGCAGTCACATCAATCTGACGGAGCCACAGCGGGCCCTCAAACCACAGAGGGGCGGATACTAGTGCCTCTGGCGACAGTCCAGGTCTGGTCAGCAGGCCAGCTGGATTCTCCTTAGACCTGCAATGACGCCAGTTCTCGACAGATGTCAGGCTTTGGATATCAGTGACCCGGTTAGACACATATTGCTTCCACCGCTGTGGCTTACCTCTCACCCATCCCAAAGCGATGGTACTATCACTCCAGCACACATAAGGTGTGCTCTCAGGCAGGTGGAGAGCCCCAAAAGCGAGCCTCCTTAGTCTGGCAGCCTCCAAGCAGCCTAAAAGCTCGAGCCTGGACAGAGTCAACCGCTGCCTGAGAGGGACCACGCGCCCTTTTGCCATCACAAACGACACAGAATATGACCCATCTGGCTGCCTAAACCGCACATACACACAACAGCCAAAAGCTTTCAAAGATGCGTCACAGAACAGCTGTGTAACGTTTCGACTTCGGTGGTCTAGTCTTGCGGCGGTCACTGAGGCAGAGTCTGTCGGTTAACTTACAGATGTATTAGAAGTTGTTTCAAGCGGACCTCGCGTTTTGATGTACAGACTGGCGTTCAATAGCTAGTTCTGCCTCCTGAGGTATCGGGGGTCTGGTTTATATACCAGGACAACCCTGCCCCCGGCCTGCAGCGCTCGTTACATATACATCCATTGGGTGCGGCTGACACCGACGCTACGTGCACCAAAAACTGGTTGTCGGCTCACAATACAGCGCTGGCAAACCAATTTGAGCGATTTACGCTCACAATACAGCGCTGGCAAACCAATTTGAGCGATTTACAGTGAATAGATAATTGAAGCTGGATACCAAAAAGCATATGTACAAAGCCTCAACTCAATCTGCCGCGGTATTGTGGAGGCCAGCATGCCTCAATGCGTCGCACGATTCACATCCAGCACGTACATCCGGTTGCCGGCTGCGGCGCACGATACGCAGCCTGTTGGGCTCGCAGCACACACATCCTGGTTGCTGGCTCGCAGCACAACAGAATTTGAGTGAAAAAGAATTTGGAGGAATGAGGGGGCAAACGCGGGATAAACCGCTACAACACCTCCCCCCTTATAAAATAACATTTTTACATCGAAAAAATGTGTGCACAGAAGCCAAGGGCGTAAGTGTCGATAAGCAAGATGGATGCAGACAACACATGATGCAGGCATATCACGATAATATACGAACATGTCACGATAATGTACAAGTATGTCACGATAATATACCACGAGTGGCTCAATCACACGCACTTATACAGACGGTTGGCCAAACCGCAGTGCCTCACAGGGCCGGCAGTCGACGAGCGACACGGGGTTTGGGTGCGTGTGCACGATGAGCAGGCGCACCACCGGGAGGTTTGGGTTCCACGTACGTCCCTATATCGAGATGAGTCGTGGGTTCTGCCATGACCGATTCTATGACCGAATGGTTCATGGGAACGGGGCGGATGGCGTCGGTCGCGTAAGCCTCATTGCGTACGTTGTCGCGATGAGCGGCAATGTCGGCGTTACGTACGTTGTCGCGGTGAGCGGCAACGTCATCGCAGTGAGCGGCAACGTCAGCAGGGGAGATACGTTCGCTTTCCGGAGCGACATGTGCAGCGTCACAGAACGTGACGGTGCCGGACGGAGGCGGTGGCGGCGGTATCATAGCCAGCTCGGTGTCTGGCTCTGACGTGAACTGACGTCTGCGTTGCACTAGATCTCTTGATTGACGTCTACAGAAGGACCGACACAGCTTACAGCACGGGCGGCAAAACTTTAGGGCAAAGCACACTATCAGTATAGAGATGATTACCATCACTGCCGTTGCTAGCCAACTGTTAGAGCTAGAGTCCGTTAGTACTTGCTCCAATGGTTTGTTTTCGATCTGATGAAAGTATTCCGGAGCCAAGACACCTTGGGACTTGATGGCCGGTAATTGAGGGATTTCCGTACCATTTAATGGTTCGTTTGCTTTTTTAATAGACCGAGACCATTTAGGTTTCCAAATGGGCAGCGGGTGCTCATCAATGAGGTTTTGGACCGAAAAAGAAGGTAACGTTAAAATTGATTCTTGGGCATAATACGGCGGTAGGTAAAACGAGTCTCCTGATGCTGAACATTCCGGTTGAAGTGTGATAATAGAAACCGTTTTCTCAATACGTCTAGTTGGTTCCGCTGCGGTCGTTTGACAGATGGGGTCGTGGTGTCACCACAAGCCATTGACCTTGTGTCAAATAGTGTGCTTGAGGAGCATTACGCGTGATCTTTAGTCGGGTTGCACAGTATTGATCTACATCGATCCGTGAATGCCGAAAAAGGGCTATCGCACATGATGTAGACGAAATGGTTGCGTATGCCGGCTCATTGAGCTGGCAATACGGTGTTTTAGTCAACACGCAAGGCTCAATTTCGTTTTCATTGGGTTGAATGTAAAACTGGTGGTTTTCTGAGATAAGGAGGTATTTTGGCTCATTCGGCAAATAGTGGATGGACACGTTGTGGTTACCATGTGGTACCTCGTAAGGGTAGAATCGAAAAATATCAAAGGCATACAAAGTATGCAGAAGAGGAATGTAGAACATAATATGATATCCATCTGAAGTGGAGACTACTTTAGCCTTTGCAATCTCTACATATGGATCTACTGTATCATATGGTAGAGCAAAGTTGCTAGGTAATTCCTTTTTATCTGTCTCAGAGTTCTTTTGAAGAATCTGGGTGGCAGAAGGCTTGGGTGGATAATTCCAGCATGACCGAGAGCAATTTTGTGAAAGAGGTCTTGGAGTTCAATGTGTAGCGTTTGCATACACCGGGTAACTAAATGTAGATCTTCTCCTAGTTCGGTTTGCCTGAACAAGGAGCAAGCTGGCTCCCGAGCAACCCTTCCAACAGGGAGAGAGTTGGCGACGCCATATGACCCTGGCAGTTGGTGCGTCGATAAGCCCCAATAATTATTATTATATTCTCCTAGTTCGGTCAGCGCATATAGAATTTTGATAGCCGTGGCGTTGCGTAGGCTATAGTACAGATTGCGGCAAGTCTCCTCCAAAATGTTTACTTGGTCTCGTAGGGTTCAGTATGCCTTACGGTTTGTTTTGGTCGCAACAATAGTAGAATTTAGTACCGAAAGCGTGCCATTGAATGTATGAGCCAAAATCATTTCCGTTGAATTTACAAGTTCAACATTGTTAGTCAAGTGCTTGATTTCTGAATCCGTTGCTGTACCAAATAAGTAATTCATCGCGTTACCTATTCCGTTAATAATGCCACGTTTACACGAGTCTTTGAAGGTATTCCCAGGAGCGGACCATAAAAGCGTCTGATGGACGAATGCTCGTGCATGAGTTGCGTAAGTGGTTGACGCGTTACGTTCATGCCATGTTCCAACATCTGTGTTTCAGAGCCGTTTTCGCTTGATGCGTAATTTTGTTCTAATTTGCCCAAGATATATTGTACGTTTTTAGCCATTGAAGAGATATGGTTCAACTGTTTACGGTACGGAGTTGTGCTCACGGAAATCGTTATTGCCCAAGAGCTGTAGCTGGGGTAGACCTTTCCGAGCGGTATAAACAGATGGCCGGGATCTTGTGGATCCGTTGGTGTGCCGGTTGAGGCCATGACACCGAGACCGATGCAGCAGAGCCAGACAGAGAGTTGACTGATGAATGCCATTCCGCCTGTAGGGGACGATTAGGCAATTGCGCCCCTGAGATAAATGCGCCCACCCCTGTACTGAGCAGGCTATTAGGTTTAAGTACCAGCTGTTGATTAAGAAGTGTGCCCAGCTCTACAAAAACGTTCTTTCCGGTGTCATCACACACATGGTAAGGATGTGCTCCGCGCGAAATCGTATCTCCCTCAAAATACTGATTTCTTATCCAAAATAGCATTCCTTAAAGCCTAAAAATAAGAATTAGGTTTCGTCTAAGATGGTGGGGATGACATTCCCAGCCCTTAGGTTTATTTAACTCTTATTGGAAGGTTTTACACGACGGATTTACCTTAAGTGTCGTGCTTAAGACCATTTCGGTTGTAAAAGCCGCATATTTTCAAATGCGCCATAGGTAAATGCGCCCGTGGGCGCAATTACAATAAGGTGGGCGCATTTTAACATCACATGCATATCTGAAGAAGTAATGTTGCTGCATTCGATGAATCGCCGGGAAAAACCCTCGTCACCAGCTGAGAAATAAGATTTCTCCTCGTAATTACAAACAGGCGGATCCAGGGGGCAAAGGGGTGCACGTGACCCCCTTCCCTGATCGATCCTCGGCGCCCCCTGAAAGGTCAATGGCACCCCTGAAATATCGCTTCCCCATGATGTGAAAATCGGCGCCCACCGATAGGATTTGGCGCCCACATAATAGATTTTGCCGGTCAAAAGTGGCGCCCCTTGTCCGGATGGCGCCCCCTCGATCGGCAATCCTGGATCCGCGTATGTAATTACAGTATTCCATGTGGACTCTCTCCTGTGGCATGAAAATGGGCGCCAAATGACCTCCGTTGTCGGCATGCACTAAACCCCCAAATATGACGATGTGGCATGAAAAGCTTAACAGCTTTCTTCCCTGAGCAAAACTGTTGTCCTGATTTTTCCAGCATCCCAAGCTTCGTAATTAATTTGATGCATAAAAGTTCCAGCCCCTTGGTAGGTTGGTGGCAGTGATCGGTGACCTTCAGATCGCAGAGGGATTCAGAGCAGGGCTCACCGGCATTTTTCTGTTCGGGACAACTGTGTAACAGAACATTCGTTGTAACGTTGCTTACGTTTTTAAACATTCTTTGACGAAGTATGTAAGAAAGGTAAAGTCGCAGGGATATTGTGGAAGACTGATTAGTAATTTTTAACACCACTGAGCAGGGTCGGATCCAGCCTGAAGGTGTGGGGGACAACGGAAGCCAAAATCGTGAAAAACATGGTTTTTAAGAAGTTTGGGAGGCAAAGGAGGGCAACGGAGGGTTTGGGGGGTGGGGGTGGGGGGCAATTTCCCGATTCTCCCCTAGGGATCCGCCAGTGCCAGTGAGAATGATAAAGCATGAAGAAGTTTAATGCATCAAACAAATTGTATGGAAATGACTACTTTAAGGGCTTAAACAGGCGATATGTGAGTAATTTTCTAACTCGCAGACCTTATTTTTTCAATCCATTGAAAATGCATGCAAATTAGGTGGGCGCATTTGAATCTAATTGCGCCATACACTGGGCGCATTTATCGAACAAGTTTTGAAAATGCGCCCTTTGCAGCATCGCGCTAAATCGAAAATTACGGGCATGAATGATAAATTTAGGACATTGTTGGGCCCAAAAAAGCTAGTAAAATATTTCAGGAAAATAGTGTATCAATACCATCCCTCCGTCATTAATCGTTTCCAAGTAATGAGCCATCTTGCTTAAGGTGGCGCAATATGGGCACTCTCCCTAACACAGAAGTGTCCGTTACTAGACGCCTTTACTAGACGTAGAGATGTGGTAAGACATCTAGTACAAAGAGAGCAGCATTCCTGACAAACGTATTCCAATTGGACAAAGCATCATCTTCTTGATGCTTTGTAGGGATGATGTCTGCATGTGCAAGATCCATCTGTGAAAATTCCGAAAGGGTACGTTGTCGTTTTTCTACAACGCCTTCGTCCTCGTTAGAACCAGGGCGTTTGGCACCTCTATAACGATAGGGATCAGTGGAAACCTGTGGAGGTTCGGATCCGTCGTCAGGCTTGTGTCGGGATCTCAGATTATACCTATGGGTAGGTAAATCAGAGACAAGGACGCTTCAAAGGATTAGGATAGCTCCGAAATCCTTGATGTAACTGCTGTCTTTCATTCTTACCTTCGTCCGGTAACGGGTTAAGGGAACAATAATGTCAGACAGTGGTTCTGGATCCTGTTGGTTCTGCTCTCGTTGCTCGTACCAAGTCCTGTCAATGAAGGGCAATCTTACCGCTCTCATTGGCTGAACTGTGGTCGGGTCCTCCGGTCTACTTACTCTGCTGAGTACGTGTACGGGAGGGCTCACCTTTTCATACGTCCGTCTCCAAATATCGTTTGTGTCTCTATGTCTAAGATTTTCAGAGTGGACCAGTTTTGTTTTGTTTGTGATCATATTTTTGATTTCATAGTTTTCTGAACCTTTTTGAGCCGAGATGCGATACTGTGGTTTCCAGTGTGTTGTTAATTTTGTAGATTTTCCAGGCTTTACAGTTGGATCGTAATAATAAACGGCGTCTCCGGGGAGGAATTTTGATGGAGTGGATCGTTTGGCTATCAATTCTTTGTTTCTTTCTCTAGCTTCTTCTAAGTTTTCGGTTACCTGTTGATAGGCGTCGTGTAACCGTTCGAACATTATTGGCACGTAATCCTCTCCTGTGTAATGTTCTCTTACTTTTAGTAATCCATCTATGCCTAAAACTGGATCTCGACCGTGAAGGATAAAGAAAGGGGAGTAATTTGTTGACTCCTGTTTGCTGGTCTGATAGGCAGCTAAACAAGGATCGAGTACCTGATCCCAATTGTGTTGTTCCTTGTTAATTTTCTTGGCAATCATTTCATTCATGACTCAGTGGAATCGTTCTACCTTTCCATTGGAAGCTGCATGATAACTAGATGTATGAATTCTAGCAATACCAAGTTCTTTCATTACTGTATCCAATACCGCGTTGCAGTATTCGGTTCCTTGGTCACTAATGATCAGACGGGGACATCCATGTCGAGGCAAGAATTCTTCAAGTATGATTCGTGCGATTGTATCGGCCTGTTTGTTGGGGATTGCGTAAGCCTCTGGCCAACCACTGAAATGATCAACCAATGTGCAAACATATTGGTTGCCTCGCGATGATGTAGGATAGGGACCACAAGTATCAATGCCTATGATCTCCATCGGAAATCTCGGCATTTGCATGTCCAGAATGGGCCTGCGTTCCTTCTTTAATTTCTTTCGATTGCATGTTTCACAAGTCAGGACATATTCTTTGATATCTTTTAACATTCCCGGCCAGAAGTATGACTTTTGTACTTTATGCACTGTCTTGTCGATTCCTAAGTGGCCTCCAAAGAATCCATCCTGCAGCTCTTCAAGCACTTGTTTACGCAATGTACGCGGCATTACCAGCTGCAATCGGGTATGGGGTCTGGTTTTTGTCCCTGGACTGACGTGGTACAAGAGGTCATCTTGTAAACAGAATTGCTCACGAGGGATGGACTCGACATTTTTGTCGGTGCAGGCCTGGATTAAATCGCTAATCTGTTTATCTTTCCTTTGTAAGTCTGACAGCTCGGCGTGCTCAAATGCGTTGGACTTTAGCAGATTGTCTGTTGCAATTTCTGGTTCGCTGCAAGATTCTACACGGTTGGTTGCAAAATATGCTGTATCTATCACGTTGGCATCGCCTCTCCAATCAAAGTTGTCTGTTTCCAAGTGAACTTCGCCCTGTGTTCCATTTTGCAATCGAGAGAGCGTATCAGCAGTGATATTCTGCGGTCCAGAGATGTACTCAATTTTTCAGCTGAATTCACCAAGCATGATTGCCCAACGTTGAATACGCAGATTTTTCATTTCACTTGTGAACAGATGTTTCAGGGGTTTGTGATCTGTACAAATTGTGATATCTGTTCCTAGCACAATGGGTCTTAATTTTTGTAGGCTGTAAATGATAGCATACGCTTCTCTTTCAATTGTTGGCCATTTTTGCTGAGCCTCGGTAAATTGATGCGAAACGTATTGTATGACACTTCGTTTATCCTCTATACGTTGCATCAAGACTAAAACAATTGCAAACTGACTACAGTTGGAAGGGCTGAGAAATATCGGGAAATGCCAAGATGGGTGCATCGGTCAAACACTGTTTGAGCGTTTCAAATGCAGCTTGTGCTTCCTTGTTCCATTTAAATTTAGCATTTTTCTTTGTCAGGATCGTGAGGGGTCGAGCTATTTTACTGAACTCGGAAACGTACTTTCTGTAGTAAGATGCCATTCCTAGGAAACTTCTTACTTCTTTCACTGAAGCGGGCGGTTGCATGTTTTTGATAACAGCTATTTTGTTGGGATCTACGGAGATTCCTTCGTCTGAAACGACGTGACCTAGATAGTTCAATTTTTTACGCAAAATGTCACACTTTGAGATCTTAAGTTTCAAATTTACCTTCCTCAATTTGTCACAAACGATTTGGATACGTTGAAGGTGCTGTTCAAATGTCTCACTAAAAAGGATGATGTCATCAATGAAAACTCTACAAAAGGAACTTATTTCACCTAGTACCTTGTTCGTGAGGTTGTTAAAGTAGGCGGGCGCACCTGCCAAACCAAACGGCATGGAAAGGAACTCATAAGATTGATTTCCGGGCGAGAAAGCCGTTTTTGGAACATCTTTATCCTTTACTTTAACTTGCCAAAAACCTGACTTGAGATCTAAGCAGCAACGGTACTTATATTTGCCTAACGCATACAAAATGTCCTCTGTGTTGGAAATACTAGGTGCTGGGACGATTGCCACTGCGTTAATTTTTCGAAAGTCGATGCATACACGCTTTGTTCCATCCTTTTTAGGTACAATGATTACAGGCGATAACCATGGAGAGTTACTATGTCGAATAATTCCTGTATCGTGCATCTCTTTGATATGTTCATCGAGCATTGCTCGATGTGCTAGCGGTAGTCTATAGGGTCTTTGCCGAATAGGAGGATGATTTCCTGTGTCAATTTCAATTTCTAAAGCGTTTGTGACAGACAATTCACTGTCCTTTAAGACGAATACGTCTAAATTTTGACTTAACACCTCTACTAGACGGGACTTCTCTGGGTCTGTAATGTGATTCAATTTGGAAGTGTCTAATTTCTCTTTGTCTAATGATTTTTCGTTTTCCTCGACATTAGTTGATATCGTATGTATATCGGCTTCATCTTCTGATGCATATGACCGAGCAACACCAAGAACTTGTCCTGCCTTAAAGTAAACAAATCGTCCTGTTTCATTCACGATCTTCCACGGAATGTGCTTATTTTTGGCTATTTTCACAATAGCATTGGGCAACAAAATGCCTGGTTCGTCAGCCAAACATGGGGGAGTAATGCAGTTGAGAGATCTCGAACTGATACCCTGGCTTCTTTTGCCTTGTGATTGAGCACTTGACTTGGACGTTTGATCGGGGATACATGTTCACTGTTTCCGATAATCGAACTAGATTTACGCTTTCTGAGTCTGAGTCATTCTTCTTTTTCAACAAAAAGACAGCCTTCCCTATGGTCATTGTGAGGTTCTCGAAATCCAATTGGGCTTTGCGAGATGACAAGAAATCTATACCGAGAATCATGTCACGGCTCAGGTCCTTGATTACGACAAAATCATGATACATGCGCACTTTGCCAAGGGTGATTCTGATCTGAACTTCTTTGGGTATTTTTAGCTTATGTCCTGTAGCAGACACTAGTTCCAGGTTCCTTTCGTTTTTCACGGGTTTTACGTATTTTTTGTCACATAATTCAAGGAATTCCTCATTGATAAGTGAGAAATGTGCTCCAGTATCCAACAATGATCTAAACGGGTTTTACCTATGTGAATGTCGACATACGGACAATCGGGACTTACCTCAATGATGCGTGCCTTCTGCACTCGTTCACTGTGAGGCGACTCTAGTTTCCCTGCGGTGCCTGTGCCTGTTGGCCTCTGGGCTGCTGCTGTTGTGGTTGATTGTTCTGCAACCAGTACATTCGTTTACGACATTTCCTTTGGATGTGTCCCACAATGTGGCAGAAACTGCAAATTGGGGTACCTGTGTCTTTGTATTGATGCCTTCTTTGGTCAGTTGTCTGACGGTTACGTTCGTATTGTCGGGGCGGTCTTTCCTGATATCGATCGGGCGGTGTTCTCCTTACCTGTGGTTGCGGAGCGTTCGGTACGTAGGACGGGTTGGATGGTTCTGGCACCTGGTTCGCCTGAGGGTATGACGTTGTCGTTACTTTGGGTTTTAGTTCGTCTAAAGCAGATTTCAAGACAGACATTACCTCATTTTTTATTTCTTTCTTGATGTCCTGGATCGCATTGACATCCATGGGTTCCTCTGCGGGCAGGTGGGGATCTGCGTATACACCTTTTTGGTCGATTATCAGATTCTTTCGCTTTGCTTCCAAAGCGATCCCGATTGTATGAGCCATGGTTCTGGGCTCCTTTTGGATGATCGTGATGCGGATTCTTTGATCTTTTAGACGGTCTGCAAAATGCCTGATGAGTTGTTCTTTGATCATGTCAGGCAGGTCATCTGCATGCTGCCCGTAGGCTTCGAAAACGTTTGTCATGAACCTGTTTCCGTACTGTTCGAGTAGTTCATGCACCTTCTGTTTTGAATAAGACAACTAGATGTGCAAACTATTTGCGTCTTTCAATTTTGAATATTCTTCAATGAGTAGTCGTTTGAAGTCATACCATTTCCTATCGGAGGGCCTGGTGTTCCGCGTCCAATTATAGTAGAATCGTTCAGCCGTACCTGTCAGGTACTGGCTGGCGGCTACCAAGGTTGTCTGATCGTCTTCATTACAATTTTGGTGGACCTTATCGATCGTCTCGATCCACTCGGTCAGTCCTTTGGCTGTCAGTCCGTCAAAAGGTTTTAGGTTTTTTAGATAGCTTTCAGCTCGTCTACTATACAATAGTTGTCGGCCTATTTCAACTACTGTCTCTGTGTCAAGGGAGTCGGTAGGTAGGGGTGGCATTGCCTGCTCGGCACGATGTCCCAAAGCCATGTCAAAATCAGGGTTCATAATACTATACACTTAAATTTACACACTAGCCGTTTTCACACGAGGAATAAAAGGAGTTTAGTTCCTACTGTTTACCATCCTAAAGGTAAAACGTAGGTACTAGGTAGTTGCATTTCTGGAGCACCAATTTTGTATACATGAAAAGATTTAAGCTCTTAAGTATGATGATAAATATTTTTTACATATTTAAAAGGGCATATTGCACAAAGATACATTTCTGCTCTGTAGAGCAACATTCGCATTTGTTCTATTAGAAATTCATTGGTATTGGGATTTGTTCATACCCTTGGGATTTTTCCCAGGATCCCGGGTTACTGGTATTGAAGACGAGATTATCAGGATCTATTTTTTCAATGTCATTGGAATTGCTCAGCTCAAAGACAAACCCAGGGGGGCTGGTGATGGGGCGAGAACTCCTTTGAACTGAGCCAAAACACTGCAAATGAACCGACATTGTTCCCACGCGAGGTCTGATGGGTGTTCCGGAAGTTGAATGGGGAACCCAAGTGCCGCCCAAATGTTGGTCACAGGGCGATGGCGAATTCATTACTTTATTGGGGACCTTTCTCGCTTTTTTCGCTCCTGCCTCGTAGTAGCCCCCGGCTCTGTAGTTATTATAACGACTCTGATATTTTCGAGGGGGACTAGATCCCTCCATCCGCCTGCGTAGCGTATGCCACAGGCGGATCCAGAATTGCCGATCGTCGGGGGGTGGGGGGGGGGTGGGCAGCTTCCGAGGGTGGAGCTATCTGGACTTCAGATCTTCTTTTTTTAGCGCCACTTTTGACCGGGAAAGCTATTACGTGGGCGCAAAATTATATCGGCAGGTGCTGATTATTGCATCCTAAAGGGGGTGGGAAGCGTTTTGAGGGGGGGACGCATCGACGTTTCGAGGGGGTGCTGTGACTATTCCAGGGGGCACCAAGGGTCGCTCGAGAGGGAGGGACACCTTCCCCTTTGCCCCCTGGATAGCGTATGTCCAGCCCCCTTGAACACAGACAGATCCAGGACTGACCATCGAGGGGAAGGCGCCTTCCCTGGGAGCGCCATCCAGACCAGGGGATGCCACTTCTGGCCGACTAAATCTATAAAATGGTTGCCAAAGTTATCTGTGGGCGCTGATTTTCGTATCCTGAGGAGGGGAGTAGGAAGCGACATTTCAGGAGGGGGACATCGACGTTTCAGGGGGCGCCGTGATCATTTCGTAGAGGCACCGTGATCATATCAAGGCGCAACTTCCCCCTGGATCCGCGTATGCCTAGCACCACTTGTACATAAACAGGTTCATGATTATCAGTCGGGGTGGGGGGGGCATCCGGACTAGGGTGCGCCACTTTTGGCCGGGAAAAACTTTCAGGTGGGCGCAAAACCTTTCGGCGGCGGGCGCCGATTTATGCATCCTGAAGAGGGGAAGTAGGAAGTAGAATTTCAGGGAGGGGGGACACCGGCCTTTCAGGGGGCGCCCTGACCATTTCAGGGGTCATCAAGTGTCGTTCGGGAGGGAGGAGCACATGCCTTCTTTGCCCCTGGATCTGTGTATGCCCGGCTTCCCTTGAACATAGGTAGATTCAGGATTGGCATTCGGAGGGAGGGGCACCTTCCTGTACGGGGGTGCCTTCCCTTCCCCACGTGGGGTGTCATCTAGACCAGGGGCGCCTTTGTGGTCGACAACTCACCAGGTGTGCTCCAAATATTATCATTGGGCGCCGATTTTCGCATCCTGGGGGAAGTGACATATCAGGAGGCGCCATCAGCCTTTTATGGCTGCAGTGACCGTTTCAGGGAGCGCCGATGGGCGATGGAGGCATCTGCCTCCTTCGATTCACATATGTCCCTGTGTCCGCCATTAACTTGGGGGTCCTCAGGTGGAGATCCAAGGGGGTGGGCGAGGGCGTGGCCGCTTCCCTTTGGGATAGGATTAAGCACTGCAAGGCGGCTCTCTTTGATGTCAGATGGGCGTTGATGGGAAGCTCAAACGCCACCCAGATATTGGCCAAGGCAGTGGCGGATACAAAGGTGGAGGTCGCTCGAACTTAAATATGTGCTTATAATAAATGCATAGTTAGATTCCGTTTTGAGCAAATTGCGGAGGAGGTTTGAGCCTGCAGCCCCTCAATGTATTCCTGGATGCGCCACTGGTGAAGTGGCCCACAAGTTGGGCTGGGGTCCCACGAGTTAAATTAGGTCCGCAGAAGAGTTGGTCTGGATGTCCCGAAAGTTGGTCTCGGGAGTTCTCAAGAGCTAGTCTGAGTGGTTTTAAATCGTTTATCTCGGGGACTGTAAAAAGCTTATCTCGGGGCGGTCCAAAATTGTTTGTTACGAGGGCCCAAAGTATCAGTATTGGAGTGACCGCACGATTAGTCTCAGGACCCTACCCGGAATGATTTAGTTAAGGGGTTACAATACACTGTCCTGGGGGCGATTTATTTATACTGGTGATGAAATTATTCGTCTGCCGCCCGGCGCCCAGCCCCACTGGAGGCATGGAATTTGTATTGGGACATTTCCACAAAAGGGTGTTTTACTTCGTTTCAAAGCGTTCCATAACCGTGCCGATTCCGACTAACACAGAATGTAATATATCTGCAAACTCTAACTAATCAGATCGTTTGTGTGGCAACATGTTTTTTTTTCTGTGATGATATATTGATAAATATAAATGATATAAATGATATAATGAATAACGGGTCTCCCGGCACCCTTTACAGCTTGGCTATCTCAGTTAACACGCGCATTGATGGAGGGTGTATACCCGCCCCCTCCCTTCGGATTTTCGGAGACAGGAGAAAAACTGCGGCGCGTAGCGCCGCCATTTTGCATTTTATATAACTCGACCCTGACCTAACTTAGGTCAGGACAAATTCTTGGCTTGACCTAGCAAGGTCAAATTATATATCATTCGATTCGGCTTGCTGGGAGGATTCATATCGTTCAATTCGTTTCTCTCTATCTTTACTTGTTCAGACGTAATGGCCAAAAACTTAACCCGCGCCCCACCGGGGGTCCGGCGCCACCTTCGCCCCACCGGGGGCCATCGATGGCCCCCCTCTAACTCCGAAAATATGGGCGTTAGCGCAAATCTGCAAAGTGCAATAGAAAGCTCGCGTGAATTCAGTAAGAAATTACTTCGCATGTTTTAGTGCTCAGGTCAATGGTTTGACCTCCAGAGGTCAAATTAGGTCAAGATCGGCTATTTTCACTCAAATATGCAATGATTAAGCAAACTGGGCATAACTCTTATGTCATTAAAGCTATTGAGGCCTGGTAAAGTACATTTGATAGCAAATTGCCAGTACTTTTTCCGCTATGTGGAATGTAAAGACCTCCCGCCAGTGGTTTGACCGCCAGAGGTCACCTCGTGACCTAATATGACCTGAGGTCACGAAAGGTCAAAAAGTGACCTTGCCGTATATCAAATGAAAGCCAGTGACAAGACAAACACGATGGTGCTTGTTTCACCGCTCTAGCTCAATTAGGTCAAAAGTTATTGTCAAAATACTGTTTGTGACCTCTGGTGACCTTGGATGACCTTGGAAAAGTCAAAGGGCAAATATGACCCCTGGGATCCGTGAAAGGGTGTCCAAAAACGTTGTTCTGAGCAGTCTGAGTATTTGCAATCATTTTTGTGGCTTTTATATCATGAAATAGCTTTTCCCTATGCTTTTCCAATGGAGAGGTCGCCTCGTGACCTGACCTCAGGGCACGAAATCGAAAAATCCCGGATATACACCTTGTAGACCCTAGAGGGGTCATGAAGTGTAGGAAGTTTCAAATCGATCGAGTTTGAAATGTAGCTCTTACAGAGCTCTAAAGGTGAAGTGAGGTGAACTTGGTTGACCTCGTCTGGTGACCTGACCTTGGGTGACCCGGGGTAAAAATTTCAGGGATGATGGGAAAATGATGCAGTGAGAGGTAGAGTCCTCAACCGCGGTGCTGCGCCTCGTCGTTTTTCTGCTATCCCGGAAAAACCTTAGGGGGGCCATCGTTGGCCCCCCGGTGGGGCGAGGGTTAATTTACATGTTATCCCTATGACTGCATGTTTTGACCTCTCGTGACCTTAAATGTGACCTGACAAAAAATGAATCAACTATTTTCGATGGAGCAGTGGGTGGGCTACCTGTAGCGTTTACTGTGCTACAAGTTACCGTAATCGAGCAGAGATGGGATAACTTCAGAACTTATATTCGGCTAGTTCCACGCCGCCATGTTACCACACACACAGACACACCGGAAGACTCCCTGAGGGTAGTGGTGCAAGTACTAGTTCGGACTCCGCCGATAGATGGCCAGGATTTGCCGTTGGTAAATACGCTAACAGAACACAACATTTCCCTCTCTCAAACAAAAGCGCAACGGCACGAGATCGGTAAGCGTTTACAACTGAAAAGTAATTAGTCCAGCACGCTATCAAAGAGCTGAAAGAACGCAACTTACGCACAGATGGACGGGTAGACTCGCGGCGAGGAAACGGTGGTTAGGTAGGCAGGTAGGTCAGACGCTCCAGGATGAGACCAGACGAGGGAATCCAGTAGAAGAAAGGAGTGACTGCTCCGGGAAGGTTGTCGGGTCCAGGGACAGCACTGAAACGATACACGATTGGTCAGGGTATCAGATTAACGTACGCTTCAACGTCTAACCTGAAACAGTTCAGTAATACTATGAGCAACACACAAACATTTACGGTTGTAGATGCGGAAACTACAACAACAAAACTAACAGGTGCAAGCGATATCACAGTGCACAGCCACAATCACTCGCACTCAAAGTCGTCATAACGTTTCGGCGGCCGACGCTCACGGTACGACCGACGACGCGGCGACGACGGACGCGGCAACGGCGACTCAGCACGCGGCGACATCACAGGGGACGGCGCTAACTCGCGCGGCGGCGGATCACGACCGCTCGGCGATGACGTCACGGCACGCGGGGGGTGACGTCTCGGCTCGTCCTCCGTCACCGGCAGCGGCAGCGGCAGCGCGGCTGACTGCGGCGTAGGTGAGTCTGCTGAAGGTAGGCAGCTCATACGGGAAACATTCCATACTTTCCCGTCTGACAGCAGGAAAGTCCAGCGTCCTTTCCGCTTCAGCACGCGGAGCAGCTCTGACCACTTCCCAGCCCGGCGCACTCTAACAGCGTCACCCACAGTGACACGTGACGGGCGCGCGCGGAGACGACTGTCGGCGTACTGCTTCATTTTCTGTTGTCCTTTCTGCACCCGCTGGCGCAGACTGGCGTCATCTGCCGACTTGGGTGGCAGGATGTTCAGCTTGGTCACCATTTTCCTCCCGTGAAGCAGCTCGGATGGCGACTTCCCTGTCGTGGCGTGAGGGGTAGCACGATAGTGCTGCAGGAAGTCGATGACGGCGGCCTTCCGTGGCCGGCCACTCAGGTCTGCTGACCGCACCGCTCCCTTTAACACTTGATTCCAACGCTCCACGGAGCCGTTGGCTTGAGGGTAGTAGTTGCTCACACAGAGGTGCTTGATACCTCGGAGGGGGCGCGGTAGTGGAGTGGTCAGCGTAGCTGTCTGCCACGCAGCCGACCCGGGTTCAAGGCCCGGTGGCTTCCCTGAACAAGGAGCAAGCTGGCTCCCGAGAAACCCTTCCAACAGGAAAAGAGTTGGCGACGCCATATGACCCTGGCAGGTGGTGCGTCGATAAGCCCCAATAATTATTATGATACCTCGGACGGACAGGAACTCGGCGAACTCCCGCAACGTGAACTGCGGACCGTTGTCTGTAACAACCTCCTGCGGGAATCCTTCACGTGCACACACTGCAGTCAGGAATGTGACTATTCCTGCTGTGGTAATCTCTTCAGCAAAGCCGTTCTCCGGCCACTTGCTGTAGTAGTCGTGGAGGACGATGGCGAACTTCTGCTGTCTGGGACCTGCCAGCGGCCCCACGATGTCCAAACCCACCTTGAACCAGGGTGTTGGCGGAAGCTCCACAGGCTGCAGCGGCACAGGCGTACACTTAACGGTTTTCTCATTCATCTGGCAGACAGAGCACTGGCGCACCGCTTGCTCCACTGCTGCGTCCAACTTGGGCCACCAGTACCACTGGCGCAGGAGCTGTTTGGTGCGCACCATCCCTTGGTGATGCTCATGTGCTAGCTCCACCATGGTCTTCTGCAGGCTTGACGGCAGGATCAGGCGTTCACCTCTAAACACCAGCTCTTCTTGGACTGACAGCTCCTGGCGGAGAGGAAAGAATGGCCTCAGCTCCTCTGGTAGCTGGCTCTGCCCAGGCCAGCCAGTATGGACTACTTCCCGAGGCATGGCTAGAGTACCATCTTTCTCAGACTCCTCTCTTAGTCTTGGCTCAGGGATGGCTGATGTGACTGAGGCTACTACAAAGTCATCTTCCTCTGAGACTGCTGGTTCATCCTCACCAAAGTTCAGACGGCTCAGGCCATCACAAACTATGTTGTGCTTGCCTTTGATGTGTACCACGTCGAACTGAAACACTAGCAGGCGTTCACACCACCTCGCTATCCGCATGCCAGCACGACCATGGGATGCAGGTGATAGGAGAGTAATCAGCGCCTGATGGTCTGTGTGTAGTTGGAACCGAAATCCCCATAGGAAGGTCCTCCAATGTTCCACAGCCCACACTGCAGCAAGGGCCTCCTTCTCCACAGCAGCGTACTTGCGCTCTGCTTCTGACAGGGTGCGGGATGCAAACGCAACCACCCGCTCCTCTGGTCCATGGCTGGTCGAATGGGTCTGGGACAGACATGCTCCCAGCCCAGTGCCTGAAGCATCAGTCGTGACTTTGGTGGGGAGCGCTGGGTCAAACGCTGCTAGCGGCCCGCTCTGCACCAATAGCTGCTTCACCTCCTTGAATGTAGCGTCAGCCTCTTCGCTCCACTGGAAAGGCTGTCCTCCTCGCAGGAGGGCTCCACGACTGAAGAGAAGCTCTTGACAAACTTGGAGTAGTAGCCAACAACTCCCAAGAAGAACTGAAGCTCTTCCTTACATGAAGGTGGCACTGCCTCCGACACAGCCTTGATGCGCTCTGGGTCCACACGTACTCCGTCCTTGTCCACTATCAGACCCAGATAGCCTACACTGCGCTGCTTCAGCTGGCACTTCTTGTCGTTCAGCTGGATATTAGCTGACTTCAGTCTGCTCATGACTTCAGCTAGAGCACGGTCATGCTCTTCCTCAGTGGCCTCAAACACAATGACGTCATCGAGATAGCTCTGAGAGCCACTCACACCTTTGAGCACCTTGGTCATCAGCTTTTGGAAAGCTGCGGGCACTGAAGACAGGCCTAGAGGACAGCGCTTGTACCTGAAGACGCCCTCTGTGCTAGCGAACGCGGTGAGGTCTCTGACTGATGGGTGCAGCTCCAGCTGGTGGTACGCTTGCTTCAGATCCAGCGTCGTAAAATAGCTGGCACCCCTGAGACGGTTGAACATCTCCTTCAAGTGAGGCAACGGAAACGCATCTTTGTTTGTTAGGGCTTTGTTAGGGTGCCTCAAATCCACACAGATCCTCACTGCACCGTCTCTCTTCTGGGTTACAACCAGTGGACTCAGCCATTCTGGTGCTTCGGCTTCCTTGATGATGCCCATGCGCTTCGTCACGTCCAGCTCCTCCTTCACCTTGTCTCGCACACTGAGTGGTAGCCTCTTGGCACCAAGTCGTACTGGAGTGACACTAGCCTTGATCTTGGGCTTGTGGATGAATCCCTTGATGGTGCTCAGCTTCTTCACGTGCACAGCTGACACAGACACCTTCAGGTCAAGGTGGGTAAGCACGTCCATTCCCAGGATGGGGGTCACATCCTTCACTACATACACTGTAGCAGTTGTTCTCTTCGCACGGCACTGCAGCTGCAAGTTGATGCAGCCCTCTACATGAAGAGGCTCACCTGTCACTGAAGACAAGTGACGGGTTGGAGGCATCAGATCCACTCCTGGGAAATGATCACACACAAAGCTCAGTAGCAACAGTGACACTTGCGCACCAGTGTCTACCAGCATACAGCACTCTGCAGCAGCTCCACTTGCATGGGACAATTGCACAGTTTGTTGAACCTGGTTTCTCCTACCAGATGTGGAAACCTTTAGAACATCCAGCTGCTGCACTCTCTTGTAATGCTTCTTCTTGGTGGTGGTGGCAGGCTGCTTATTAGGAGACTTCTTGCAGACCCTGGCAAAATGTTCCTTGGACTTGCATCGGTGACAAGTCACATGAACGGCAGGGCAGCTGGGGTGGGATGCTATGTGGCTCTGGCTGCCACAGCGGAAACAGCATCCACCTGTGTGATGTGCAGCATGTTCTCCAACAGCTCCTACAGTTGCAGAGCCCTCCATCTCTTTTGCCTGCTGTGAAGCATCTTCCACTTGCGCTGCTAGCACCAGCGCCTTCTGCAAAGTGAGGTCAGTCTCTAAAAGAAGTCTCTCTCGAAGTCTGGGCATCAGCGGCTTCTCAACAATCTGGTCACGGATCATTTCTTCGGCTAAGACACCAAACTGACAGCGAGATGCCAAGCCACGCAATGTCATAGCATAGTCTTCAGTGGACTCACCCTCGGACTGGCATCTCTGTCGGAATTTATACCGCTCGCTGACGACGTTGAGCTTAGGGAGATAGTGCGCATCTAGGGCAGTGATGGCAGACTTGTATGTGTCCCCAGTCTCAGGGAGGTTATTAAAAACCTCCTGCCCCTCAGCACCAAGGCAATGCTGTAACAAAGCACGCTTTCTCCAATCTGGAAGAGACTCAGCACCTGAAGCCACTAGATAAACTTCCCAACTCTTCCGCCATTTCTCCCACGGCAGAATTGGCGCACCCACGTGGGTAAGAAAAAACTGCGGCGGCGATATCCCGTGTAAATCATTCATCACGATCTCAAAAGTAACGAAAACTGGTCGCCAAAATTATGTAGCGTTTACTGTGCTGCAAGTTACCGTAATCGAGCAGAGATGGGATAACTTCAGAACTTATATTCGGCTAGTTCCACGCCGCCATGTTACCACACACACAGACACACCGGAAGACTCCCTGAGGGTAGTGGTGCAAGTACTAGTTCTGACTCCGCCGATAGATGGCCAGGATGTGCCGTTGGTAAATACGCTAACAGAACACAACATTACCCAACGCCGTTTACCGTTCTTCTCTACCTACCGTGGTTCTCGAGATCTTAGGGGGCAGGTACCCGCCCCCCTGGTCAAAGCGAAGGTGGCTCAGACCCCCGTCAATGCGCATGTTAAAATAACGTTATAAAGGTGAAGCGTTGTCTTTAAAGGGAATGTGGCACCTTGGTCGAATCATGGAATTTAGTGAAATTAGACAAACTTTTAGCCAAAAATAATAAAACCACTCATCATTTCTCTGAAAAATGTTCAATAAGCTCAATATTTTGTTTCTAAAAATACTCCTCTAGGAAAATAAGTAGATACTGCCTGTGGTGATGTAATGACCTGGCAACCACTACCATACTTGAAATGCTTCAAGGGCTTCAATTGGGTGTTGCTCATCATGACGTCAGCATATGTCGTCACACCAGCAGCTCACAACAATGGCCGCCCGCTGAGGGGTTGATTAGGGGTTGGTGTCAGGTAGGTTTTAGCTTTTTTCTACGGAAATATCGAGTTCCAAGACAAATGATATATGGAGTACCGGGCTTTCCGACTTGCTTTACAGCTTGGCTATCTCAGTTAAAATCACGTTATGATGGTGCCATATTCCCTTTAAGCATTGCATATATTGCAATGCTCAGAGTCGGGTGACAACTGGTTTAGGCATCCCATTTTCGGACTGCTATCCGAAAATCCGTGCATTTGTCCGGGATAAGTGGCAGCGCTCATGGGAGAACCACCCTAAGGGCAGTAAAATACGGGTGCTGAAGCCAAATTAGGGGTATGGTCGTCGGCCAGTGTGCAGTGCAGGAGAGAGGAGGAGATTCTCGCCACGCTGAGTACGGGCCACACATACGCGACACAGCCGTACCTCGTCTGCGTTGATGGTCCGCTGGGGATCCCGTGCTTCGACGGGCGACTCACGGTGGCACACGTGTTAGTAGATTGTCGTGATTCCAAGACTGAGAGGGTGATATACCTGACGAGGGCTCCTTCTCTGGAGGATCTGTTCGGAGAACGCCGCACTGCTGACATTTATAATATTGTTTTATTTCTAAACAAGGCTAACTTTCATGTTATTTGCTCGCCTAGAGGTAGCCGCCCCTGAAATGCACGGTCTACTGTTATCCCCGACTCTTTGACAATTTTTTTCTTTAATTTGTTCTACCATCGACCCATCCAGGGATGTAGCAAGGGGGTGGCAGGGACAGTCCCCCCCCTGAGGGCCCGAGGAGCCCCTCTGAGGACATGAGCCGCGCGACGAGCGGCTCGCCCGCATTATGCTCGTTGGCCAAATTTGAAATTTTATATCAGACGAGCCCTCTTAAGCCCTCTTCAGCACTCTATTCTGGAACAAGCATGGCTCTTTTTACCCATCAGATCCCTTATGGCGCTGCCGCAGTGGCCCTTTTCGGGGCGCCGCCTCCCTCCTCCCACCCGAGCGAAATTCTGGGTATGCCCCTAGACCCATCGTTTTTATCCGTGTCTCATTACCGCATTTTAAACTTGACTGGGCCTAGCAGTACCCCGGTGTGTAATTTTATTATTTTGTTATGGGCGCCATATGACCCTGACATCGGCGCGCCCCTAAACCTAACCCTGGGCAAGGAGCGCTCCACCGTTCGAGGCACGAATTTCCGTTAGCTTGCGCGCCCCAGCGTACGGCACCAAGCCCGTGAAGTTCACAGAAAACTGAGCGTAAATATTCTAGAAGTCAGCCTTCAGATATAAATAATGCAAAAATTGACAGAACGTTTCCAATTCAACATCAGATTTGAAACTTGCGAATTATGTATCACACTTTGAAACGACTTGGATGAGAACCAGAAGATGACGCAACATGCAAATAGGTATATCCCGACAGAAGGTTTGAAATTTAAAATTAACAATTTGTAAACAAATGGGCATTATCTGCCCAATCAGCCTGCTTAAAGGCAATAATTGACCAACAGCAGAAAGTGTTCCAATAGACCAATCTTCCAGAATAACCAATAAAAATAACCAAAAATCAGCCCCCTAAGACCCACCACATTAGGTACGTTTCACAGAGTTTGAATTGGTCACCATCAAATTCTAAATAAATTGTGTAAATTATTTATACCTACTGCTCTGCAGAAGACTGTACCTATGCAGCATACCAATATTCTTTCAGTGATGTTTCTGAAAACTCATGCATATATGCACTAAGTTTCAACAGCTAATCAATGTCAAATATGTCAATACTTTATATATATATATATATATATATATATATATATATATATATATATATATATATATATATATATGCAAGGTTCTTTTTCTCCTCCCTTACTTAATTCCTTAACCCGCGCCCCACCGGGGGTCCGGCGCCACCTTCGCCCCACCGGGGGGCCATCGATGGCCCCCCTCTAACTCCGAAAATATGGGCGTTAGCGCAAATCTGCAAAGTGCAATAGAAAGCTCGCGTGAATTCAGTAAGAAATTACTTCGCATGTTTTAGTGCTCAGGTCAATGGTTTGACCTCCAGAGGTCAAATTAGGTCAAGATCGGCTATTTTCACTCAAATATGCAATGATTAAGCAAACTGGGCATAACTCTTATGTCATTAGAGCTATTGAGGCCTGGTAAAGTACATTTGATAGCAAATTGCCAGTACTTTTTCCGCTATGTGGAACGTAAAGACCTCCCGCCAGTGGTTTGACCGCCAGAGGTCACCTCGTGACCTAATATGACCTGAGGTCACGAAAGGTCAAAAAGTGACCTTGCCGTATATCAAATGAAAGCCAGTGACAAGACAAACACGATAGTGTTTGTTTCACCGCTCTAGCTTGATTAGGTCAAAAGGTATTGTCAAAATACTGTTTTTGACCTCTGGTGACCTTGGATGACCTTGGAAAAGTCAAAGGGCAAATATGACCCCTGGGATCCGTGAAAGGGTGTCCAAAAACGCTGTTCTGAGCAGTCTGAGTATTTGCAATCATTTTTGTGGCTTTTATATCATGAAATAGCTTTTCCCCATGCTTTTCCAATGGGAGAGGTCGCCTCGTGACCTGACCTCAGGGCACGAAATCGAAAAATCCCGGATATACACCTTGTAGACCCTGGAGGGGTCATGAAGTGTAGGAAGTTTCAAATCGATCGAGTGTGAAATGTAGCTCTTACAGAGCTCTAAAGGTGAAGTGAGGTGACCTTGGTTGACCTCGTCTGGTGACCTGACCTTGGGTGACCCGGGGAAAAATTTCAGGGATGATGGGAAAATGATGCAGTGAGAGGTAGAGCCCTCAACCGCGGTGCTGCGCCTCGTCGTTTTTCGGCTATCCCGGAAAAACCTTAGGGGGCCATCGATGGCCCCCTCGGTGGGGCGAGGGTTAATCCACTTTTAGCGCTACTGGGTCGCCTGTACCTGGCGCTGATGGCCGGGGCGGGGTGCCCCTGGTGGGGGGCTGGTGTCGCCGCGGTTCACCGGCGGCTGGCCGTCCGGCCGTGGGCGGGTTACGTCCGCTCTGCGGCTGCGTTTCGCCGGTCGCCGTGCCTGGGGCGGACGCCTGCTGCCCGCCGCGGCGTCCGCTCTGCAGCTGCATGTCCGCTGCGGCCACTCTGCATTCTCAGCGATCGCCGCGCCCGGGCGGCCTCCGGCCGTCCGGGGCGGAGGCCGCTCGACGACTGCGTCGCGGCAGTCGCTGCGCCCTGGCAGCCTCTCACCGTCCGGCGCGGCGGCCACTCGACGGTGGCGTCTCGGCGATCGCTGCGCCCGGGCGGCCTCGCGCCGGACGGTGTCCTCCCTGCGGGTCCATGTCTCCAGTCGCCGCGGCGGCCACTCTGCGGTCTCAACGATCGCCGCGCTCTGGTGACCTCTCGCTGTCCGGCGCGGCGGCCGCTCAACGACTGCGTCTCGGCGGCCGCTCGACGGCTGCGTCTCGGCAGTCGCCGCGCCCTGGCGGCCTTTCACCGTCCGGCGCGGCGGCCGCTCGACGGTCGCGTCTCGGCGATCGCCGTGCCTTGGCGGCCTCTCGCCGTCCGGAGCGATGTCCTCTCTGCAGCTCCATGTCTCCGGTCGCCGCGGCAGCTACTCTGCAGTTTCAACGACCGCCGCGCTCTGGCGGCCTCTCGCCGTCCGGCGTGGCAGCCGCTCGACGGCTGCGTCCCGGCAATCGCCGTGCCCTGGCGGCCTCTCGCCGTCCGGAGCGGTGTGCGCTCTGCGGCTGCACATCTCCGGTCGCCGTGTGGCGGCATGGCGTCTTTCTCTGCGGCCGGGCTCCGGCCCGGCGATTGTTTGCGCTATATTGTTCCGCTGTTTTGTACTGGTACTCATGCATTTTATAATATTGCTTAGCGTTATCATGCCGCCCAGCGCTAGGATTTTAGGGTACGCACCCATTGTTCTGTTCGTTTTTTTACCGTTGTAGTGTTTTGTCTGTGTGTGTTGTGGCAAAATACATGTATGGATGGAGGTGGGGATGAAAAAGGAAAATGAAGCACATGCACTGTGAAACAACAAGAATGACAAGAACCTGTAAATGATGAAATTTTCAAATTTTACAGAAAATGTGTAAAACACGTGATATTCAGCTCCAGAACCAACCTATGTGTAGTTTACCACATATTTTGTAGCTTAACATTAACAATTCAAACACAAAATGGTTCTTATTTGAGTAGCCTTGAAACATGATTGTCAAACCAGTACCTACATTATCAATCATGTTAAGTTCAAAGCAGGGGCGCAGCCAGGGAGGGGGGCACAGGGGGCACGTGCCCCCCATCGGTGCCGGGGTGCCCTTTTGATTGCCAGATGGTGTACCCTCTTTGGGCCGTGCCGCTCGAAATTTAGTGCCCTACGCCGTTGAGCCCAGATGGAACTAGACTGCATTTGGCGATTTAAATTATTGTTTGACAATTAAGTGCCTTTTTGGTCAGTTAGGGCATTCTGTCGCCTTTTCGAGCACCCGGGAAGAGCATAGGCACGTAATCCGTTTCCAGATAATGCTTCATCGTCGCCAATAATCGTAAGGGCAGAACTAATCTGGTGCCCCTTGAGCTCATCGGGTGCCCCCTGAGCTCTGGTCTTAGCCCCCGGAGCTGATCATGTGCCCTCTGAGCTGATCTGATGCCCTCGTAGTCAATCTGGTGCCCCTCTGAGAAACTAATTGTGCCTTCTGAACCTATATAATGCTCTCTGAGTTAGTCTGATGCCTCCGAGCTTGCCTGGTGCCCTATTAGCTGTTTTAGTGCCCCTTGAGCTGATCCGGGCCCCCTGAACTTATTTAAGGCCTCCCGTAGTTTATCTATTTTCCAGGGCCGCAGCCAGGGGGTACAGGGGCACGTGCCCCCATCGGTGCCGGGTGCCCTTTTGATTCCCAGGTGGTGTACCCCCTTTGGGCCGTGCCGCTCGAAATTTAATGCCCTACGCCGTTGAACCCAGATGGAACTAGACCGCAATTAGCGATTTCAACTACTGTATGATAACTAAGTGCCTTTTTGGTCAGCTAAAGCATTCTGTCGCCTTTCCAAGCACCCAGGAAGAGTATAGGCACGTAATCCGTTTCCGGATAATGTCTCATCGTCGCCAATAATCGTACGGGTGGAGCTCATCTGGTGCCCCCTGGAGCAGATCATGTGCCCTCTGAGCTAATCTGGTACCCTCGTAGTCAATCTGGTGCCCCCTTGAGAAAATAAATGTGCCTTCTGAATCTATATAATATTCTCTGAGTTAGTTTGATGCCCCCGAGCTTGCCTGCTGTCCTTTTGGCTGTTATAGTGCCTCTTGAGCTGATCCGGGGCCCCTGAGCTTATTTATGCCTCCCGGAGTTGATCTACTGTCCCGGGGGTGCAGCCGGGGGGGGCTCATGGGGCACGTGCCCCCATCACTGCCGGGGTGCCCTTTTGATTTCCAGGTGGTGTACCCAATTTGGGCCGTGCCGCTCGAAATTTAGTGCCCTAAGCCGTTGAGCCTAGATGGAACTAGACTGCATTTGGCGATTTAAAATATTGTTTGACAATTAAGTGCCTTTTTGGTCAGTTAGGGCATTCTGTCGCCTTTTCAAGCACGCGGGAAGAGCATAGGCACGTAATCCATTTCCAGATAATGCTTCATCGTCGCTAATAATCGTACGGGCGGAGCTAATCTGGTGCCCCTTGAGCTCATTGGTTGCCCCCTGAGCTCTGGTCTTGGCCCCCGGAGCTGATTACTTGCCATCGAAGCCGATCTGGTGCCCCTGAGTCAATCGAGTGCCCCACTGAGCAAATAATTGTTCCTCCTGAACCTATATAATGCCCTCTGAGTTAGTCTAATACCTCCGAGCTTGCTTGGTGCCTTAGTAGCTGATTTAGCGCCCCTTGAGCTGATTCGGGACCCCCGAGCTGATCTCATGCCTCCCCAAGTTGATTCTGTCTCCTAAGTCAATATGGTGCCTCTTCAGCTGATTAGGTGCCCCCTCAGCTGATTATTGATGTCTCCTTAGATGGCCTGGTGCCCCCCTGAGCTGGTTTGGTGGGCCCTGAGCCCACCTTGTGTCCCCTGAGCTGTTATGTTGCTCCCTGGCTAATTTAGACTCCTGCCATAGTCTGGAGCGCTGGGAGCTGATCTGGTCCCCGAGCGGATCGATCTGGTGCCACCTGAGCTGCACTAATGCCCCTGAGTCGATCTGGTGCCTCCTGAGCCCATCTGATGCCCTCTGAGCTAGTATGGTGCCCCGTGAGATAATCTAGTGCCCTTTAAGCTGATCTGGGCCTCCTTACTTGATTTCATGAGCAACTCTAAAGCCCTGAGCTGGGCCCACAGAGGCTGATGAGGGCCCCTGAGATGGTATGGGGCTCTTGAGCTAATTAAGTGCCTCCTGACTTGATCTGGTATTCCCGAGCTGGTCGGGGACCACTGGTCTGATTGTTTATCCCCGAAGCTGATCTGGTGCCCTATGGGCATCTGGTGTCCCCTGAGCAGCTCTGGGGCTTTTGAACTGATTAGGCCCCGAGCTGGTGAGGGATCCCTGAGCTGATTTATTGCCCCTGACTTGAACTTGCCCCATGCGCTGATCGATCTGGTGCACCCTGAGCAGATATACTGCCTCCTGAACTTAACTAATGCCCCTGAGTCGATCTGGTGCCTTCTGAGTCATCAGTGTGTCTCCTGAGCCCATCTTATTCCCTCTGAGCTAGTCGGGTGTCCCATGGCTAGTATGGTGCCCTTTAAGCTGACCCGGGCCTCCTGGGTTGATTACGTGATTTCCTGAGCAGCTCCCAGACCCTGAGCTGAGCTGGGCCCACAGGAGCTGGTGAGGGCCCCTGAGATGGTATGGGGTTCCTGAGCTGATAAGTGCCTCCTGACTTGATTTGGTATTCCCGAGCTGATCTGGCCCCAGCTGGTCGGGGACCACTGATCTGATTGTTTGTCCCCGAGGCTGATCTGGTGCCCTATGGGCCGATCTGGTGTTCCCTGAGCAGCTCTGTGGCTTTTGAACTGCTTGGGCCCCCAGCTGGTGAGGAATTCCTGAGCTGATTTAGTGGCCCTGACTTGATCTTGCCCCCTGGCCTGACTTGAGGCCCCTGAGCTGATCTGGGGCCCCAAGAGCTGATCTGGGGCCCAAGAGCGGGTCTAGGTTCTGAGGGTACCCTGAGCTGGTCTGGGCGCTGAGCTTGTGAGAGCCCCTCAAGTTGGGTTGAGGCCCCTTGAGGTGATCTGGCGCCTTAAACTGTTCTGGGGCTTCTTGAACTGGTTTAAGGCCCTATGAGCCTATCTGTGGCCCATAGAGCTAGTCTGATGACCTCATCCCTGGGACCAATGAGCTAGTCCAGTCCCTCGGTGAAGCATGAGCTGCTCTGTGGCCCTAATCTACATCAGGGGTCCCTGAGGTGGTCTTGAATAGACAGATCATAAGAACACAAGGCCAACTCCCATCATCTCGGGGCGGGGTCACTGAGATAGTCTAGTCCCTGGAGGCACAACTGGGGGATGGGGAAGCTGCTCTGGAGTCCTCTGATCCACACTTGGGGGCCCCAGACCTGGTCTTGAATAGATGGGGAATAAGAACGCAATGGAAACTCCCCTTGTAAAACGGAGCTAACGAGGAATGAGGAATCTCTAAAACGGCTTGTGATACCTAGGCACCCCAGGTTATATAAATTGCTTATTATACTGGTGGATTCTGGGAAGGGATGATATAAAGGCATGTGCCCCTGACCTCAGAGCACAGTCCCCTAAACCAGGATTTCTACTAATTAATTTAAATGAAGAACTAGTTTTCAAAATTTTCAGCCCTGTCAAACCATCCCCATCCAAACCACCGGCCTGTTCACCTTTTATTTACTCTTAACTGGGATCGATCCTTGAGAACATGGAACTTAATAAACGTGTTCAAAAGGAATCTCACAAATTTTTCCGGCAGCAAAAATGTGTTCTTCCAAAGACACTATGCCACTCCTCGTCCCACGGCGATTGTGGCAGGCAAGGAACTTAATCCGCATTCTGCCAGGGCTCACTCGTCACGAGAAAACCAGTGGGCATAACAAATGAATTTTCGACTCCAATATGCCTTAACCTGCACACTAGACCTGTTCATATTAGACCTTTGTCTTCAAAAATGTTCAAACTGATACTTGTCCCGTTCTCCAAGGTCTCAATGAACGAAATATAGCCTTTATTTTGATCTTGGACCTTTGCTATGCCTGCCTCAAAAGCCATATAGTTTTTTTGTTGAAGTTTTTAAAAAAACACTGCTAAATTCGGGATATTTGGTCATTATTTGAATTATAGCTTCTTAGAGGATGATGCTATAGCGTGAAAAATGCTGCCAAATGAAAGCTAATGCATCTTTTCTCATTCTACCCAAGTCTTAATTTTTTCTGTCGGGTCATCTCAGGCCACGGAGATATTTAAGGTCACGTGACCCGACCTCAAAACCCGAAATCACGAGTTTGATGCGGTGCCAAGCGATTAAGTGTCAACCGATTAGTTTGAAACTGCTTCAGCAGCACGCAGACATCATGGGCTACACATCTGCCCATAATAATTATTATGTTTTACCTAAGATGGGGTCAATTTTGAGGTCACCCCATTATAACGATATGAATGAAAAGGCAACAGGCCGGTTTTTTTAAGCAAAATATGGCATGAATAAGTTCTAACTGCTTCTGCCGTATAGTCTTAATACGTTTATTGCTCTCAAGTTGTTCGTTTAAGCATTTGACCTTTCAGAGGTCATCTAAGGTCACCTATAAGTTATATATTCAAAGGACAATAAATCATCACCAAATTGAGATAGAGCTCTCATTTTTATTTCATGGTGCTTGTCTTGTCACGGGGATTTGATTAAAATAAAATATGACCATACCGGGTCATGGCGTAAACTTGACCTAGGTCATTATCATTGGAACCCTTTTTTGATAGGAGTGTATTTTGTGACCGCTCATTTCACACATCGATAGTCGACAGAGGCATGCCTGACTGTGATTTCCAAAACAAAGACTCGGCTACAGCCAAGCTCGTTCCCCGCACCGCGAGGATCACATTTCAGATGGCCAGCTCAGGTTGTTGTTGAGCATTTGACTCCTCTCGGCGCCCAGCTAGTGAACATGATGCCGGGCACTGTTCAGTCGCATCAGACACTGTGTGGAGGTTGTTCAGCAAGGATCTACAAGCGTGTGGTAAAAGGTTTGTGTTGTGAATATTGCTTACTTTTGCATTTGCTGTATGTGGATTGTGGGCACCAATATAGATTTCCAGTTTAAAATGCTTTGTTTTTATTTCAAAGGTTATTTCGTGTTTTACGTTTCGCTTATGATACATTCGGAACATCACTTAAAAGGCTTTGGTCTTCCTACTCACTCAACAGCTAAAAAAGTTATCGCTTTCGTTAGCGAAATGGGCGTCCTTAGGCACGCAAAGTGATCGAATTATCGTTCTGGAATTTGGGCTGAAGTTAGCGAGTGCCTGCCACTGTGAAAACGTGTGTAAATTGCATTGATCTTAACGCACAAGCATACACACATATTGTGATGCTCAGAATGAATGATGTTATATAACAAATGAATTGATTGTAAAACGTTTCTCTTTATGCAATCGAGCAATAGGTTAAAAAGAGTTATGTTTATTTCTTCATTTCAGGTTGAATGAGAGGTGCTGACATGGAATCTGGAAGAAAACTACGCGGCGGGAAAGTGGTCAGCGATATAAGCAAAGAGCATGAACCAACGCAAAAAAAGAAGAAAGGTGGCAACGCCCGTCACTAGGTCGTCAAGTGATGGGTTTCTCATTTGGCAAGCCAGCTCCAGTATCAGTGGCTCTCAGCTTCCTACTAATCGCCAGGTGTTCCTATATTTCCTGCATTTGAGAAACAAGAATCCCAACAGTGATACAAGGTCTCTGGTCAGTGATACGGTGGATGTCGTGTTGCCATTCTGGAATATGGCAAGGATTAGAACAATGACAGGACCAAATGCAGTCAACCACTTCCTGATCCTTCATGAAAAGTGCAGAAAAATAATCAGAAACAAGGGAAGAGACAGCAAACCTGAGGAGGAGAAACGAACTGACTTTCTGAACGAGCTGGAAAAGTTGTTTGACATTGGATCAAAAGATGCTGTGGAGAAGATAAAAACTGACAGGCTGCTTACAAAGGAGACCAAAGAAGAAAACGTAAACTTCTACTTAGACCAACAAACCACTCGACTTGCATATATGTCAGGCCATGACAAAGTGTTTGAGAAGAAGTCAAGACAGAAAAGATTCCGGGAAGAAAGAGAAGAGAGAATGCTGTCACCAGTGACTGCTGAAGCAGCAGGAGTTGGGGAAATTTCAACTGATGAAGACCCAGAAAACCGTCAAGGCACTGGAACTAGTGAGGATTCAGAATTTGCTCCTGTTCTCCAAGGAACTGAAGTACAACAATGACACTATCTTCCAGCTCGCGAGGATAAATAGGTTCCTGGCATTGTTCTACACAAGACATTGGGTGACGGCAACATCTGCTGCTGATGCACCGATCCATGACCTCCAGCTGATGCAGGACATGCTGCAATACAAACAGCATGATCATGAACTAGCGACGTCTGTTCTGAAGAAATTGACGAACCATCGCTGGTATCTGACCCAGGAGCTGGTGAATGTTAATGTGAATGTTAAACAATGTTTATGTTAAGGTGAATGTTAATTCACCTTATTCAGCTCGAATGACATCATGACCAAGTCAGCAAAGGAGGAGCTCGCTGTCAAGCTGTCAGAGACAGAGAAACCTGACAGTTACAGGAGAGGAAAGCCAGTATTTCCTGTCATCAACGAGGCTACACTTCTCTCAGACTTGGTAGGCCCAGAGTCTCACTTCATGTTTGACGCTCTTGGGATGAAGTGTGACTGGCTCACTGCCCCTGCAGACTCCTGGGGAGAAAATGACAGCTACAAAAGGCACAGCAGTTTGTGAAGTCAGTAAAAGTGACGAATGATGTGGCTGAGAGAGGAGTCAAACTAATGAGTGACTTCGCGACTCACATCACCACCGACCGAGAACAGAGAAGCTGCTTGCTTCAAGTCGTAGAGTACCACAGAAAGAAATTTGACAGTTTCCGTAAAGCCACATTGAACAAGTAACAATGCATGGTTGAGTGTCATCCTATGTGACAGTTTCTTACACAATGATGGTGTTAGTAATGTTATCATACTTCTATGTCATTTTTGTCGTGTCCCATCTAAAGACACACACCTAATAGTGAATGTGCAAAGATTCATATACAGCTAATGTACACCATTGTCGTGTCAAGTAGAAAGAAATCAAATATATGAATGGCTGATTGTACCATTGTCTTTACCTTTAGTAAGTTTAACGTGGATCAGAGACGGGTTCAATAGGGCGGGGGCACCTCTAAAAAATGAGTTTACACTAGGTCTGCAAGCCAAGAATCTGCATCCCCTCAACGACACTAAGCGGCCTTGGGTGATAAAGATCGCCTTTTGAGGGGCAAAGTGCGCTCTCTGAGCCGTACCCACCCCTTTCTACAACATTGTGTGAAAACATTGCATGACTGCGTGGCGTACTAACCGTGTTGACATGGCGGAGAGAAATTTCTGGTTCAGGTCAATATTGAGGTCAACAGAGATCACAGACTGCAAAAGGCTTACAATGGGTATTTTTAGTTTTCCCCCGATACATTCTGACTGACTGAAGCCAGAAAATATATTTTGGTATAACTGAAGTCCCCTCGTCGTGGCGAATCGAATAATGCATAAAATGACTTTCAAAGGTCAATTAGTAAAAATGACCTGACCTTGACCTAAGTCAAGCTTACACCGTGACCTGGTATGGTCATATGTTATTTCAATCAAATCCCCGTGACAAGACAAGCGCAGTATGAAATAAAAATGGCCGCTCTATCTCAATTTGGTGATGAGTTATTGTCCTTTGAATATATTACCTCGAGGTGACCTTAGATGACCTCTGAAAGAGCAGACGCTTAAAATAACAACTTGAGAGCCATACACGTATCAAGGTTATACGGCAGAAGCAGTAAGAACTTGTTCATGCCATATTTGGCTTAAAAACCGGCCTGTTGCATTTTTATTCATATCCTTATAATGGGGTGAACTCAAAATTGACCCCATCTTAGGCAAAAGATGATTATTATTATGTGCAGATGTGTAGCCCATGATGTCTGCGTGCTGCTGAAGCAGTTTCAAACTAATCGGTTGACACTTAATCCCTTGGCACCGCATCAAACTCGTGATTTCGGGTTTTGAGGTCGGGTCACGTGACCTTAAATATCTCCGTGACCTGAGATGACCCGACAGAAAAAATTAAGACTTGGGTAGAATGAGAAAAGATGCATTAGCTTTCATTTGGCAGCATTTTTTACGCTATAGCATCATCCTCTAGGAAGGTATAATTCAAACAATGGCCAAATATCCCGGGTTTAGCAGTGTTTTTTTAAAACTTCAACAAAAAAACTATATGGCTTTTGAGGCAGGCATAGCAAAGGTCCAAGAGCAAAATAAAGGCTATATTCCGTTCATTGAGACCTTGGAGAACGGGAAAAGTATCAGTTTGAACACTTTTAAAGACAAAGGTCTAATATGAACAGGTCTACTGCACACTGTAACAGATATCACATGCTCCGCTGATTTCTCCGATGTTAAGTACTTGCATGATTTGGCTGATTTGTCCTTAAATCTTTCCAAAACAGTCGTGTTTGGGCTACTTTCATGACATTTTGGTGATATTTTTTCTTTTTCGGTTTTAATCGCGTTTTCCTTCTCATTCAATGATTCATTTGCATTTTTATTGAAGCAAAGATGCCCAAAAAATGATATAAACAAAGATATAGTAAGTTTTTTAGGTTACGTTAAAAAGTGCCCTTTTTTCCTCTGGGTGGCCCTCAAAGTTGGTATGCCCCCCATACCAAAGCTCTGGCTGCGCCCCTGGTTCAAAGGAAACTCACATCAAAAATCACCTAGAAGTCAACCTGAAGATATTAATAATGTTTAGTTTGATAAAAAGTTTCTAATTGAATATCATCAGGTTTTGAAAATTTGGAAACATATATCCAGCTTCACAACCACTTGAGAGAACCAGAAGACGATGAAACATGTGAATTTAACCAAAAGATATACAGAGATCACATGGAAATCAATCCTCTGAACTAAATGATGCATACCCTGACAGAATATTTAAGCTTCAACATCTTTAAGATGTAATCACATGAATATGAACTTTCCAATCTGTACCACACGTAAGGACAATACTTAACGAAAAGTAAAAAACATTCAAACAGGTTAATTTCCCATAATATTTTGTACAAATAAAATCAAATCAGCCTTAAGAACCACCCCATTAAATATTCCTTTGACAAGTTAGAATTCAACATTATCAGATGGTTAATAAGTTCAGTACATCGTTTTTAATGCTCCACAGAAGACTGCGGCTGATCAGAATATAAATAATTTTGAGTTTTTTAAAACCCATGAACCCATAAACTGGATTTTATCAGCATACCAAATACTTTTTTTTTAGAAAAATGGATTTCACATTTTAGTGAATTCAGCATAATCAAATATTTAATAAATTAGGTACATAATCTGTACTGCTCTGCAGAAGGCTGCAGCTCACCAGAATATCAATCACTTTGGGTTTTTCTATAAATTTAAGCACCCATGGACTAAATTTCATCAGCTTCTCAATCGCATTTATTTTTAACAAAATAATTCATAATGCAAAGAATTCAGCATTATCAAATAATTGGTCTCAATAAATTGGGTATATAATTTGTACTGTTCCACAGAAGACTGCGGCTAACCGGAATATGAATAATCATGGGCTTTATAAACAAAATTCACACACCCACAAACTGGATTCCATCACCTAAACAAATACCTCTTTATTTTCAAGAAAAACACTGGCTAGCAAACAATTATGGCTAGCAACATAAGCCTACAACCTACTCTGAATGGTCTCGTTCCAGATGTGTGTGCAGAGTTTTTATATAAATTTAAGCACCCATGAACTGATTTTCATCAGCTTCACAAGCACATTTATATTTAAGATCATTTTTCGTATTTTTAATGAATTGAGGATTATCAAATAATTAATAAATTGATTATATGATTTTTACTGTTTTCAGAAGACTGCGGCTGGCCAGAATATGGATAATCATGGGATTTATTTAAAAATTCATACACCCACAAACTGGATTCCATCAGCTTAACAAATACCTATCTATTTTCAAGATAAACACTTCATATGGCTAGCAGCATAAGCCTAAAACTTACTCTCAATGGTCTTGTGGTAGATGTATGTGCAAAGTTTCTTAATAAATTTAAGCACTCATGAACTGAATTTCATCAGCTCCACAAGCATATTTATATTTAAGATCATTTTTCATATTTTAATGAATTCAGGATTATCCAATAATTAATAAATTGAGTAAATGATTTTTACTGTTCCGCAGAAGACTGCGGCTAACCAGAATATGGATAATCATGGGATTTATTTAAAAATTCATTGACCCACAAACTGAATTCCATCAGCTTAACAAATACCTATTCATTTTCAAGAAAAATACACTTCATATGGCTAGCAGCATCATCCTACAACTTACTCTGAATGGTCTCGTGGTAGATGTGTGTGCAAAGTTTTTCTATAAATTTAAGCACTCATGAACTGAATTTCACCAGCTTCACAATCACATTTGTATTTAAGATCATTTTTCATGTTTAAACACGCGCATTGACGGGGGTCTGAGCCACCTTCGCATTGACGGGGGGCGGGTACCCGCCCCCTAAGATCTCGAGAACCACGGTAGGTAGCGAAAAACGGTAAACGGCCTTGGGCTGCCCATCCACTTCTCCATCGAAAACATTTGGACCATTTTTTTGTCAGGTCTCATTTAAGGTCACGAGAGGTCAAAACATGCCCGTCATAGGGATAACATGTAAATTCAGTTTTTCGGCCATTACATCTGAACAAGTAAAGATAGAGCAAAACGACTTAAACTATATGAATCCTCTTAGCAAGCCGAATCGAATGATATATAATTTGACCTCGCTAGGTCAAATAAAGGATTTGACCTGACCTGAGGTCAGGTCAGGGTCAAACTATATAAAATGCATATCATTAGAACCGCAAAGCCCAGGCGAGTCTAATGCAGCTAAAATAAATGCTTTATCACCATCCGTTACTGAGTTATTCCGTAAAAAACATTTTTCGCATCTATTTCCAATGGAGAGGTCATGCCTCGTACCTGACTTTAGGTCATCGATATCAAAAAATACCGGAACATATTTCAGAGAACTCGGTGGGGCCATTATGTGATATGAGTTTCAATCGGATAAGTTCACCCTGCTCCGACTTATGCTATCTTAAACTTTTTTTGAGGTCGGGTCACTTGACCTGTACTGGTGAACTGACCTGAGATGACCTAACCTTAAAATTTTCACAGAAGTTGTAAAAATGATGCGGGAAAAGGTATACCAAGTACGGCGGCGCTACGCGCCGCCGTTTTTCTGCTGTCTCCGAAAAACCCGAAGGGGGCGGGTACCCGCCCCCCGTCAATGCGCGTGTTAATGAATTCGGGATTATCAAATAATTAATTAATTGAGTATATCATTTTTACTGTTCCGCAAAAGATTGCGGCTAACCAGAATATGGATAATCATGGGATCTATTTAAAAATCCAGACCCCCACAAACTGGATTCCATCAGCTTAACAAATACCTATTCATTTTCAAGAAAAATACACTTTAATGGGTAGCAACATAAGCCTACAACTTACTATGAAGGTTTTCTGCTTGACCACGTGGTAGATGTTTGTGAATGTTTCCAACTTATCAATTGGAAGAGCGCATCTCTAACTTAGTTTTCCTATTTAACACGCGCATTGACGGGGGTCTGAGCCACATTCGCATTGACGGGGGGGCGGGTACCCGCCCCCTAAGATCTCGAGAACCACGGTAGGTAGCGAAAAACGGTAAACGGCGTTGGGCTGCCCATCCACTTCTCCATCGAAAACATTGGAACCATTTTTTTGTCAGGTCACATTTAAGGTCACGAGAGGTCAAAACATGCCCGTCATAGGGATAACATGTAAAATTCAGTTTTTCGGGCATTACATCTGAACAAGTAAAGATAGAGCAAAACGACTTGAATTATATGAATCCTCCTAGCAAGCCGAATCGAATGATATATAATTTGACCTTGCTAGGTCAAATCAAGTATTTGACCTGACCTGAGGTCAGGTCAGGGTCAAATTATATAAAATGCATATCATTAGAACCGCAAAGCCCAGGCGAGTCTAATGCAGCTAAAATAAATGCTCTATCACCATCCGTTACTGAGTTATTCCTTAAAAACCATTTTTTCCCATGTATTTCCAATGGAGAGGTCATGCGTCGTACCTGACCTTAGGTCATCGATATCAAAATACCGGAGCATATGTTAGAGAACTCGGTGGGGCCATTATGTGATATGAGTTTCAATCGGATAAGTTCACCCTGCTCCGACTTATGCTATCTTAAACTTTTTTTGAGGTCGGGTCACTTGACCTGTACTGGTGACCTGACCTGAGATGACCTAACCTTAAAATTTTCACAGAAGTTGTAAAAATGATGAGGGAAAAGGTATACCAAGTACGGCGGCGCTACGCGCCGCCGTTTTTCTACTATCTCCGAAAAACCGGAGGGGGGGCGGGAACCTGCCCCCCCGTTAATGCGCGTGTTAAACACCTGTCATATCAATTATTTTGATCAATTGATTGGCAGCAACTTTGCAATGACAAACCTACGCATCACACATCTGAATTCCTAAGATATTTGCCCATCAACAATGGCTGCCTGGACATCCAACAATTTGCCAGAAAATTTGGGGTGGCAGCATGGGGTTAATTTCTGTTATCTTGAGAAAAGTTTTTGAAGGGTGAACATATCCCAAGTTTCGTGAAACGTGAGTGCTGCTTATTGGTTAAAATGCTCACGGCAGCATAGGCAGAGGCTAAGTATCCTCCTACTAGAATTGTACTTTTCCCAAGGTGGAACTTTGCCAGATGTAAATTCCGACCGGGTGGGTCGGAACATTCGGTGGAGGGGCTTGCGTACTACTTCTTCCCACGTAGGGATTATGGCTTAAATTTAAGGGCATTTCTACGAATATTCTGAATGAGCATGATTGCAGATCACTTAAAATCATACAATATCTATTTTATAACTGTATTTTGGTCCCAAATGAGCTCTTAGGACCCAAAATGTGAGTATCTAAAACCTACTATTCACCCGGGTAAATAGTAGGAAGGTGAATAGTATGAACTAAGTTCCATTTATTTCCTCGCGTGAAAACGGCTACTATGTACCTTTGGTTTCAATCCCAGTTTTCCTCTTCCTCTACAGCTGTTGCTCCGACGGCTCCTACAGTGACAGGTCCGAGTGCTCCTCCTGTGACAGCTTCTGCGACTGTCCTGGGGAACGTTCCTGCGGCTGTTCCTGCGACGGCTCCTGCTCCAGCGGTGGATGAGACGGCTCCTGCTCCAGCGGTGGCAGGGACTTCCTTTGCTAAACGGGCTTCCTCTGCTATGATGGCGTCTAGATCTCGTGCCTCCTGCTCCTCTTCTGTGTCTGAGAAACTCGTATTTACGCGAGTGATTTCGAGTGCTCGACGGGAGAGTGCCTCTTTATATTTGTATTGGACGAAGCGAGGACTTTTAGCGAGCTCCTCTTGCGAGAGTCGGGGTAACGGGGGATATCTATTGCAGATGCGTGCTGACGCGATGGGCTGCTGAGCAACAGGTACGCCTCCTTCGATTTTAGAAAAGTACGTAGCTATGTCCCTTGTGCGGAAGTCCGGTGGAAGGTCTTGTGGTGGTGCGAGTAGCTTACCTCGTTGTCTTCTTTTCTTTGGCGGCACTACTTCCGATACTGTGACTGTTTGGACGGCTTGATCTTTGCACAGAGGAGGTATTAAGCTGGGGCGATTTGGTCTGCAGGTGTAGGTCTCAGCGGTGATTGCTGAATCGTGCCGTGCCCGTGCGAAATCGAGGGATATTGCTACGGCCTCTGGTCCACAGCAACGGTGTAGACACACTGGACAACAACAGCGGTGCAATCCTACAACGGAAGTGGTGGCGAGCGGGCACCCACAATCGTGGCAAGCACCACACCCCTTGCAGCACTTGGTACGAGGCTTAGTGTGACAAATGCACTCGTGATCCAAGTTTCTCTGGCTGAAATACCACTCGACGTGCTGGTAGCAGAGTAAAAAGCGGATTTCCTCGAAATCCTTCTTGAGGGTGAGAACCGTCCTGAGGATGTCCCGACAGATGCAGGGACCGTGTTCCAAAGCGTCCAAGTCGCTTGGTGAAACCAATACTGGCTTATCGTGAATGGGAAATAAGGGGATCTCAAAAACTTGTTGGCTCGCCAGCTTGCCGATAAATATCTCCCTTATATATCAGTATTCTTCTAGTCTTCTATTCCCTTCTCACCTCAGGTAGTAGTTGGTCTTTTGGCTCACCTCAGCCGTTGTAGTTCATCCGCAGGTCACCCGGCACCATTGTAACGTTTCGACTTCGGTGGTGGTATGAAGTCTGGAAGCGTTATATTACGTGATAGTCTAGTATTGCGGCGGTCACTGAGGCAGAGTCTGTCGGTTAACTTACAGATGTATTAGAAGTTGTTTCAAGCGGACCTCGCGGTTTGATGTACAGACTGGCGATCAATAGCTAGTTCTGCCTCCTGAGGTATCGGGGGTCTGGTTTATATACCAGGACAACCCTGCCCCCGGCCTGCAGCGCTCGTTACATAAACATCCATTGGGCGCGGCTGACACCGACGCTACGTGCACCAAAAACTGATTGTCGGCTCACAATACAGCGCTGGCAAACCAATTTGAGTGATTTACGATCACAATACAGCGCTGGCAAACCAATTTGAGCGATTTACAGTGAATAGGTAATTGAAGCCGGATACCAAAAAGCATATGTACAAAGCCCCAACTCAATCTGCCGCGGTATTGTGGAGGCCAGCATGCCTCAATGCGTCGCACGATTCACATCCAGCACGTACATCCGGTTGCCGGCTGCGGCGCACGATACGCAGCCTGTTGGGCTCGCAGCACACACATCCTGGTTGCTGGCTCGCAGCACAACAGAATTTGAGTGAAAAAGAATTTGGAGGAATGATGGGGCAAACGCGGGATAAACCGCTCCAGCTGCACATCCAAACCTGACGAGGACGACCAGGTAGTCACACTGTTAGCTGTGAAGCATCGTGGTATCGCCACCAGTCCCAGCTGTTCACAGCCTCGGGCCCAGCCTCTGAACACATTGGCTGCCCATTCTGGAAGGATATCGTCCCAGTCAAGTTTGAGCTCCCTGAGCTCGTGAAACAGAAATTTCAGTGTCACAGTAAGCGGTGTTAGAACACCAATCGGGTCATACACCTGCGCCAGTGCCTTCAGCGTCACCCGCTTCGTCGGCAGCACACTTGCTGGCCACGTCTCACCCACCAGGGAGAGACCGTCAGTCGCTCTATCCCATAACACGCCGAGCACCTTGACATCTCCATCTGCCTCGTGTGGGAGAGCCTGTGGAACGCCTTCCACCAGAGAAGACGATTTGCTGGCACACTTTATAAACTCCATCTTGCATACACTCATAAGGTCACATGCACCTTGCCACAGAGAAGCACCATCTTCCTCTGTGTCTGCACCTGTCAGTAGTTCATTAGCATACAAACCCTGCGTGAGGAAGGTACTCACAGGCGAGTCTGGGTACAACGACAGGTGATAGGCAATGGTGGCGTTCATGCAGAAGGGAGAGCTTGCGACCCCCATAACCACACGATTAAACCTCATTACACTCAGCGGACTATCCTGCCGCCACAGAAAGTGGTGAGCGTCTCTGTCCCTGTCGTCAAGAGCTATCATGTGAAACGCTTTCACGATGTCAGCCGATATCCCGAATCGGTAGCGCCTGAAACGCAACAGAACCTCCGTCACACTCGGCATCAGCGCTGGACCTGTGTATACCACATGGTTAAGAGCCAATCTATTTGGCCCAGAAGCACCTGCATCAAACACCGGTCTGATGCGTGAGGTTAGGCTTTCACTCTTCACAACAGGACGATGGGGCAGATGATAAACAACATTATCAGTCTCAACCTCGTGAGGAGGTATTTCACCAGTCACACCATCACACTCCAGCTTTTTCAGGGCAGCATCATAATCCTGCTGGAGCTGAGGTTCCTGGGCAAGTTTCCTCTCTAGACTTACCAATCTCTTTTCTGCGGAGGCACGGTTATCCATCAGTTGGTCCTTGTTGTCCCGCCACGGGAGCTTGACCGCGTACCGTTTATTGTCGGTTATTGTCTTTTAATAGCTCTTGATAGCTCCTGACACGGTTATGGTCTTTTAAAGGGGTTGGACGTGTTTCTGACGCTCCTAAGAAGTAGTGTTGTTTCAGCAGCATTAAGCTTTTATTGGTCGTGAGTATATGCAATCAAAAGATTGATCAATTTCCTATAAAATGGCAATAGTCGCAGAATGGTGCAAGCAATGCTTTGTGACAAATTAATACAAAACAGATTCGACATTTTGTGAAGATTTTGAAATCTTGGAATTTTTCACAGCAGGCAAGTTCTTCTGAAGCTACTTGATTTTTCCTCCAAGTCGCGTGACAATCCTTTGTCCGAGTTATTCCTAATTTGGATGGTTGTCAAATAAACCAAATGCATATATAACGGTCATGAGAAGAAGTTGCAATGTCTGCGTGTTTACTGCATATACTTCAAAAGACAAGTGCAAGAATTGCCTTATTACAGCTTAATAAATATCAGGACTAATACAAGTCATTAAAATCCAGGAGTGGGTGACCGAAATATAGTATAGGAAACATGAAAATCGATGACATAAACATAGCGAAGTGCAGTGGGATCAATTTTCCAAGTACGAAGATGAAGTTCAAGAAAATAAAATGCTGAACTGGAAACAGACAGTGATGTCTAAGAAACCAAAACGAATACGATGCCGAGCACCGCCGATTTCATCATCTTCTTCAGCTTATTTTTGTGTTATCAATTTATGTGTGTGTCCGTGTGTGGAACAACAATCCTATCCTTATCCTCCACGTTATCCTTAAACTGCCTGCAAGCAGCGAGCGCATGCGCCTTGGGCAGCAGCGACCCCTCCAGGTAGTATCCCACCTTCCTTTACCCTCATCCATCCTAATCCTTACCGTCTCCTTTCATAGCCTTCATCACTTCACGTTCATTACGACGGCGCTTAAAAGCCACCGTATGTGTGGAAGTGTTCGTAACTAATACAATACAATACAATACCTACCGTCTTCATAGCGAATGGAGCGATTGAAATCACCCAAGATGTCATGGTCTCCAGGCTCGGTGTCACCACTTACCTCACACTGGTCCCACGACCAGATTTCTCTCATATTGGGAGGCAAGTCCGTCATCGTGAGCAGCTGGCCGCCCGCCCTCACACCCTCAGTGGCCCCCTCGACGCTACCAGAGAGAACCCAGCCAAAGTCCGTCTCCACAGCCACCATCCCCCCTGAACTGCGGACCAAACCAGATTTCACCATCGACCAGTACTGGTCCTGGCCAATCAGAATGTCGATATCCAGGACGCAGATGGACGCAGAGCAGTCAGCGGCCAGTGGAAGATGGGCGAATGGGCGGAGCTGGTCGGCAGGAACGGCAGGTCTCACCAGTGGAGCACTGATGGCGGGCACCTTAGCCACCCCCCACTTTCTTCAGCACTGCCGGCACATGCACATTTTTTGCAGTAGCTTCAATGTCATAAACATCACACACATTTACACTCCTATTCCCCTCAAAGCTAGCACATGATATCTCGACAGATCCCTTCATGTCTCCAGACACCTGCTTCATCAGTCTGGCACATACATATGACTGATCTGCAGCACTATCAAAAATCATGGTAGCCTCAACTGGGCCCTGAGGCGATGACACAAGTACAGTTGCTACTGGCAACAACGTAACAGAGCCAGTGTTACAGGACAAAGAGGTCTTACTCACTTCCTTACTCTGTTTCGAGCCCCTCGCCTGCTGGAGGCACAACAGCTTGTGTTGGTTGCGACCACACACTTCACACTTCTTAGCACAGTCTCTAGAATAGTGCTGTCTAGAAAAACAGCCAAAACAGATATTTTTGGTTTTCAGAGCATTGAACCTGTCCTTTGGCTCCAACATCAATAACCCTGGACACTTATCTGTGGAATGCTGTTCACTGCAGAAGGTACAGCCTGCAGACGTTTGCAGGGCCGCTGCAGAGGGCCTCCCAGGGGAAGCTCCTGCTGTAGGCCGCAGACCACCGGCAGTCGGGCTCCGTCCACTGGAGCCGGCAGGGCTCCATCCACTGTAGGCGGCTGGGTGACGTCCACTGAAGCCGCCCGAGGTCCGTCCGCCGGAGCCGCCCGAGGTCCGTCCGCCGGAGCCGCCAGGGGTCCGTCCGCCGGTGCCAGCTGGGTGAGGTCCACTGGTATGCTGGTTATCCACATCTCCGCTGAGGCCACGGTAAACTCCAGACCTGTCACGGCGGCCGGTCTCCTTTTTCAAGAATTTTATCAGAAAGTCTAGATCACTCTCCCTCCCCGCACTCTCTCTCGCCCACTCGAGACCTATCTCACTGGGGAGCCGCGACAAAATCAAAGGGGTGAGGATCACTCCGTACTCCTTCCCTGTAATGTTCAGGGTCTCGAGACTCCTAACATGTACTAGGAGCTCGTCCAGGAGCTGCTGGAGGGCTCCCTCTCCTGAGCCAGCAGTCAGCTGCAGCAGCTTCTGTACATGGCTGAACACCACCAGCTCCTGTCGCCCATACCTCTCCCTGAGGAGTTCACAGCTTGCCACATAACTAGAGGCAGTAAGGGGAAGCCCCTCCACACACTTCTGCGCCTCCCCCTCAGAAGGGAGCGAAGGTATGTCAGTTTGCTTATGTCAGGCATATCTGACTGATCCACAGCGGCACTGAAAGTGTCCCAAAAAGACCCCCATTGCATGACATCACCAGAAAACTCTGGAAGTTCAAGTTTGGGAAGCCTAACAGTTCCAGTACTCACACTACCTGCAGGCTCCGATACGTGATGGTGATAATCGATGAACTTCTCTGCGCTGAGGAGAACTTCTTTGATGCCGCGCCTGAAGGCCCAGGCAGTATCCAAGTCCACCTGCTGCTCCTCACCATCCAGCTCTTCCTCCACCAGAGCTTGAGCAACATCTAACGCCTCCAGCCTACGCTCACACTCCCTCTTACTGTCGAGGATCCGCACGATGTCCTCTGCACCACCATTCACTTGGAGCAGCTCCTGAAGGCTGTTGGCCGTCCTCGTAGCCCAACTTCTGGAGGCCTGTCTGCTTCTCAGAAGTCGATCCAATGAAACAAGAATCTTGCCTGAGGTTGCCATGATGAAAATCTAAAGTTCCCTTCCCGTCGGGTTCGGCACCAAAATGTTCGGTAAAAAACCGTCGCTTTTGCCTCAAAACACTGTCCCAAAAACTTAATCTCTTCTTCGCTATATTAGCGGCCACCAGAACAGGACGAAAGTCCAACAACAACAGTCCGATAGAACCGACAAAGAGTTATACAAATTAAATCACTATCAGATAAACTGGTAAGAGGCGCCACGCCATCTCACGCATTCACTTCACGGGCGCCATGCCCTGTCACTGAAGCTCCATCACGTCTTCACAGCTCAGCGTTCACAGTGTCAATCCCTCGCTGCCACAACTTTAAAATTCCACGACGGCTCACTCGCCATGTAATCGTGTCAAAAGCGCCAAACAATCTTAATACACGTCATGTCTGGAAAATTCCCTTCACCTTCACACACGAATTCCTTTGACAAGTAAAGTGACATTTGACTCTAGCCAATCTAAATAGAACCAGAGGTTTTGAATCATGTCACGAGGTGGCAGCACTAGACAGGCGACCCACTACTCCAGGCAGTAGCCGAACAATAAGGAGGAGAGCGGGTGAATGAAATATCCAACACTGTATATGTGAACTAAAACTCAAAGTATACACTAAAAACGTAATGGTAGCCTCAAGAACAGTGCGGACCTAAATAAAAGGGAAATGAAAGTCAGGCAAAAGGTAAAACACGACGTTTCGGTCATGGACCATAATCACATGTAATGCAATGAAAAAGTGAGAACGAGACCCCTGAGGTAAACTTTTATTGTAGCCTCGACAGTGTCGCGGTTTTGGGGATGAGGTGGCTTAGTGGATAGCACCCTTGTCTTCTAAGCCACCGGTCCCGGGTTCAAGTCCCGGCGGAGCCTCTGAATAAGTCGATCTGATCCCCAAAAATCCCTTCCAACAGGGTGAGAGTTGGCGACGCCGTATGACCGTGGCAGTTGGTGCGTCGTTAAACCCCAACAATTATTATTAGTGTCGCGGTTTAAAGCAGTTCAAATGAAAGCATCTGTGCGTGTGAGGGTGTCGACAAATATGCGGCCAAGAGGATGACTGTGTGTTTAGACTCGGTTTGTGTTGTCTGATCAGAATAGACTCGGAAATTTTGCGGTCGGGCCTATCCCTAGGGTGGTTCAAAATTTTAATTTTCAAAAAAATCCGCGGTGAGGCTCTGGTCTGGGTGAACCAGTCGTCGATGGTCCCCGAAAGGCGTGTTGTGCGGTTTGTGACGTACATCCCCAAGGTGTTCATTGAACCTAAGCCGAACAGAACGCTGACTCTCAGCAATGTAGGAAGACTCGTCGGGCCCACACAATTTACAATCAATGCGATAAATCACGTTTTTGACATTGAATTTACCCTCCAAACCAGCATGGCAGGCGTGACAGAATCTACCGCCTCCCTGGTACGGCGGGCGTTCCAGGGCTGACCTCACCAGCATGTTTCTCAGAGGGCCCACTACTCCATGCTTACCCTCAAGGGGAAGTCGAAGTCAAATGGCAGCATCCCCGATCATCATGCCATTTGACTCAGCTCAGCCCATTTCCATGAAAAAAGGCCATGGTACGCTTACAATTCACTAGAGCCATTCGTGTCGCCAGTCCGGGTAGCCCACGTAAAAGGAGTTTGGATAAGGTGGAGTCTCTTTTCATCGGGAACGGCTACCCGGGGCACCTGGTCCGAAAACTGAAGTTTGAGGTTCTCAATCCACGGACAAGACCAGGGGATCATGTTGAGAGTCACACTCCCCTGGTGTTTCCATTTGTGGATGACTCCCTGGCCAAACAAGTTCAAGGGATCTTAACCCATTAACGCCCGCACCTACTTCCAGCTTTCAGATTGATGAAACAAATGTTTTTCTATATTTAGAAGATGCGAAATAAGATGTTCCAAAAGTTTTAAATCGATGACACTTTTAGATTCTGAGATTTGGCACCGGACAAAAATGACCCGCTGGGCGTTTGGGACATCGGCTGGCGTGACGCGGCCGGCTCCCGGGCGGCGCAGTCACCGCACTCAGCGGCCCGATGCGCATCGCTTTTACTGCAGTTTCGTGAAGTGTTTGTATTGTATATTGGCCATAGTAAAATGTTTAGACATTTTTATGCTCTCCAGGTTTAATTATAGACAACACTAGCTGCATATTTACTAATAGTATACAACAGTGGTTAACCTAGACTGATGGTTATCGGGGGATGGACTAAAATTGTGAAAATCATAGTATTTTAAGAATATTGGTAAATATTAAAGGTTTTGGGAAACCGTTTCCTTTGTCTCTACCCCCTTCATCCTCTGTCTCCCTGACTTTGTGACTGATGCTCACTGAGCTTTCCACTAGCAATCGTAATATCCAGTATACAGATGAAAAGTTTTGGAAAATCAATTTGTTATCTCCCCCTACATGGTATACATTAGTTCGATTAATCTCCAAATCTCCAAACGGTTCCATTTCCATCTTTCCAACTTTTCTTTGGAGCAAGTAGCGCGCTCCATAGTTGCATCAATGTGAACCTCCACATTTCCAGGCACGCCACTGGTCATTGTAACGCTGGTCAGCACATCATCTTTCTCATCATCACTAATGTATTTTTGTGATGGAATAATCATGATGTACACCTGATCCGCTCCGCTATCTTGCGCATTTAAAACAACTTATTTTGCTTATTTTCCTAAAAAAAACATTTGATCTGTTGCATTGCTAACAACTATGCTTTCGATATATTCATGTCTCCAAGGCTAGAGATTTGTTCTCGATCCAGGAGGGGTTCTGGATGGTTTAACGCTGGCTTTGCAATACAAGCCCTAGACAAATTCTGTGGGAGACCAAAAATCCAGGCGGGTCTAGACCCCTCCCGTAACCCCCGGGATGTTCACTCATGGTTGTTGCTCTTGACTAGAACCAAGCTGCGACAGTGCTGTGTTATAGACAGAAGTTCTAGAACTTCCCATGCTTTCGCCCCTTTTATACTGCACTGGACGTTTTACACTGCGCCATCTTGTCACAACAAACCAGCGCGGCGGCCGCGATAATTCCCAACTCATTTTGTCAGCTCGTCATTGGCTTTCAATCAGTGGTGGACACAAGGAGGAGTAGGAAGGCTCAAGCAACCCCTCCCCCCACCAAAATGTCATTGTGCCTATAGAAAATGCATAGCTAAGGGCTGTTCCGAGGCAATGGTGGGGGAGGCTAGATACCCCTAACCCCTCCCACTCAATGAAGTCCTCAATCCGCCACTGTTCCCTATCCTCTCTATCCACTACTCACAATCCATGAAGGGGAGAAGACAAAGCTCTGCTAGTTTAACAGCGAAGTCAGTGCTAATATTTCGTTAAGTTTCAAAACCCCTGAAAATTGTCTATAATAACGCCTTCAGAAAACACCGGAACCATCTTGCATGTTTTGGTTAAAAATATTTGAAAATCATTCCAAAAATAAGACGGACACTGAAAACGTTGGGAAGCATTTCATGAACTTCAAAGTTTCAAAAGCTATCGGCATCAGTGACGGATCTAGGATTTCGTTAAGGGGGGGCCCAAGCTCGGAGGGCGCCGAACCTGAGGGGCGCCAATTTCAGTGGCGGATCTAGCCGCTCGGTTTGGGAGGGGCAGACCAAAGTCGAAAAGCAAAAAAAACTTCACGCAGTAAAAACCTACGCTACCAATATCACTTGCCGGTAGAATTTTGGGTATTTGAGGCGAAAAGCTAAAAAAAACGCCACGGGGTGAAAACTATGGGCTCGAGATACTTCTTCCTATCCAACGCTGGCTATACTATGACTGGCTATAGGGGAAAGTGGGGGAATCTGGACCACCAAGTGGGGGAATCTGGAGAAAATCTCCAGGTAAGAAATTTTGATTTTTGCATTTTTGATCTTAAATAGGTGGTCATGAAATGACATATTTTTGATGACATTTTATAATGTTTGCAAATATCATTCAGGTGCTTTTGGGGCAATTTAGTTTGGCCTCTCGGAATTTATAGCTATTCTTGTGATAACCTGAATGTATTCCCCACGGCGACAAGCTGTTTCCAAAAACCCAATATGGGGTAATCTGGACCACAGGTAGTCCGGGTTACCCCAATGTCCAAATTGTGGCATATAGGAAATAAGTGTTGGTATTTATTGACGAGAAAACTGAAAGCGATATTGGTTTTCTAGTTTTCAGCGACGCCACGGAACTGCAGAAAGAATACGGAAGGCCCGCAGTGGACCGAGGAAAATATGGCAGCTGCCATAAATATGGTAAAATCAGGTAAAATTGGATTTCAAAAAGCAACGAAGTCACATCATGCATCAAGGTCTACACTCAGGAAGCATGTGAAGGGAACTTTCTATTTCCAGACGCCATCCAGAAAAATTATATCCGGCATGAACGCAGTACTCAATGAAGTACAAGAGAAGGAGGTCGTGGAACACATCCTTCACCCGCGCCCCGGTGAGCCTCCGAGCCACCTTAGCCCTGGTGGGGGGGGGTGTTGCATACACATCATGCATGCATACACATCTTGCATGCATACACATCCCTCGAACTTGGCCCCTTGCGGGATAGCAAAAAAACGTGAACGCTGGTGGATAGCTCATAAGAAAAGTTCAGAAAGGAACTATATCAGTCACGTTTTGGCTCAGGTCAATATTGAGGTAATGACAGGTCAAAGAAAATGACATTTTGAGTAAAGTTTTCGGGCTCTAGCATCTGATAGAGTCGAGTCAGAATCATTTGTTAAGCACCATTCGCTTCCTCTCGTCACGGAAAATCAAATGATGTATAATATGACTATGCTAGGTCAAAACACAAAAATGACCTGACCTCAGGTCAGGTCAAGGTCGCTTTTTAACCTAACATAGTCGGTATGCATATTAATCGACTCGCAATATCAATCTGAACGCAATTATATCAAAATAAAAGCTGTATCATCATTTAATGCAAAGTTATTGACCTAAGTTGAAAACTGCGTCAGTGGCCCCAGATGACCCCTAAGAGGTCACAGGAAAAAATTACAACATGAGCCTGGAAAGGGGCCCATAATAATACGATTTGGAGAATAACGTATTCCTTGCCGTATCTACCCAAATACAGTCCAATTTGTTTTTCCCATGTATTTCCAATGGAGAGGTCATGGTCCGTACTTGACCTTAGGCCATCGATAGGAAAAATATCGGAGCACATTTTGAAGAAACCGGTGGGGCCATTATGTACTGTAAGTTTCAATCCAATAGATTCACTTCTTACTTATGCCATTTCTTTCTTATGCCCATTTCTTACTTATGCCACCTTAAACATTTTTGGAGGTAAGGTCACTTGACCTGCACTGGTGACGTGACCTGAGATGACCCAACCTCAAAATTTTGAGGAAAGTTGCGGAATGGATCAAGGATAATGTGAGCCAAGTACGACCGCGCCGAAAAACCCAAGGAGATGTTCAAACACCTCTCACTGGGGCGAGGGCTAAAATGAAAGCGTGCTTCTTTGTATTGGCTCAAAGGGATGTCCGCTTCTTGGCATTTCAGTTGGCAGAAAGAAATTATATAACGCACAACTTCAACAGGGAAACTGGTCTCCCAGGCAAGGACTGGCTGGAGGGGTTTTCGGGGCGAAATCCAAACATTACACTCAGATTACCGGAAGCGACATCTGCAGCTAGGGCGAGGGTGTTCAACAGGGTCATTATGGGGAAGTGTTTTTTAACGTGTTAGGGAAAGAACTAGACAGTGAAAAATTTCCACCGCAGCCGATTTTCAATCGCGATGAGACCAGGTGGACATCGAACAACTGTTTAACGTGAATAGGTACATGTTTACCGAAGTACTTTTTTGTACAAATGATCCTGTGATATGTGGGCTGTGTGAAATAGGTAGACCATACGGTAGTGTCGTACTGCACTAAACATCCTGTGGTTTGTTCTTGTGATTAATACAAGCAATACAGCGTATGATTCAACAAGCCTTGTTTCATTTCAACCCCCAAAAATGTGCGTATTTAAATGCTTTTGCCGACAATGTTAGGCGGGGTGATGCGGAACAGCGGTGGGGTAATTTGGACCAGGGATGGTCCGATTTACCCCGTGATTTTTGAAGATCAAATTTTGACATTGTCTCATCTTTTGTCACTTCCATAAAAATAAGTTCAGTTTCACAAATATTACTACACAGAGCTGTAACTAAATGTCCGGCTGTCGACAAGACATAATCTAATTAAATCTTAATAAAAAAACATTTTTAGAGTGTTTCGAAATTGAGTGGTCCGAATTCCCCCACTTTCCCCTACTATAACTGAGAATTATTGATATTTACTCCATGATTCTGATTAAGGGCTGTCCCTGAATATATAATCTTCAGTGTTTTTCACATTTCCGGATTCGAGGAGACAGGCCAGGGAACATCTTATCAACTTATGTTCTGTTTGAAGTTGAGAGTTGAAACACCAAAATCTTGCTTATAAACTAAAAAGGAGTAGGGGAAAAAAGGAGGTCGATCGCTTTGGGGATCAAAAACATAGTTTTTCCCCGAGCTTTTCCGTTTGGAGGAATGGCTTTTTTGCCCCCCCCTGGATCCGCCAATGGCCAATTTCCCACCCAAAAGGCAGCCAGTGTCAATGAAAAACGCGTTTAAAAAAGGATTTGTAAATGCTTATTTTCATGAAAGCTTCCTCTTAGTGAGGACATGTTCACGTTTACCGTCAAGCATATTTCGGGCAAGCTAACGACTGGCACCTTGGTAGAAAATGCTGAAAGCACCCACTGACACTAACTGAAGCACGATGAGCAAATAATACGACAGTCGCTTCACGATGACGAGTTCAACAGGACGGCCGCCCGCAGCATCTACTGGGGTGCCCGGCCTGGCGTGGTCCCCTCTGTACATCAACGAGCAGTTGACCGCGGCAAACAACGCGATTTACCAGGAACTCCTGAGAGCACGGCGGCGCGAGAACGGCTCTCTCATCGCGTCTGTCTTCAGCCGCCGTGGTGTGGTCTGGTGTAGAACAGAGAAGAACGGCAGGAACATCAAAGTGCCGGATCAACAACATTTGCGACGGATCCTGGGGGCGCCCGTTTTCCGCCGGCGCTCAACGGGAACGTCAGTCGGGATCGACGAACTCGCTGGGACACTCGTGCTACTGCAGCGGGATCCGGTGCGGCTGCGCCTGCGGCGCTGCCGGCTCCCTCGGCGCCCGCCCCGACCTCAGGCGAGCTGGCGGCGGGTGCTGTCGGCGGGGCCCGGCCGCCGGCCCGGATTGTCGACGCCTGCGGCCCATCCGCACCGAGGTTGTGAGACCTGGGCCCGGCTCTGCGTCGACGGACAGTTGCTCCAACTCCCAGCAGTGAACAGTTAGTAGGCAGCAATTACTGACGGTGAGGAAACTACTTTGAGAATTTCTTTAAAAACTCATGAGTTCTTAGTAGTCATTGTTGATATACTATTGTTATCTGAGTGAGTGCGGTAGATAATGTTTCTATTAAGAAGACAACTTGTCTTTTTGAAACACATGCTGGCGCTTGTTTCGAGATGGTGCTGTTTTTTTTTGTCAAGTTTGTATTCGTCATATTCTTCATAGTATAACAGCTGTCTGAAATTAGTCTTTGCTAACATTGCTATAAGATGTATTCTGTTCGGAGTAAATACCCTAAGTTGTCAGACGCTTGCACAGGCGTTGAATACGCATAATCACACATTTTACATTGCACATTAATTTAAGATAAATGTTGCTTGTTGTGTGTAAATCCAGGTACGTGCAGTGATGACGTGCTGGTAACGGTCGCCGGCGGCTCCGACGGCTGGCGCGGCGGGGTCGCGCGGTCCGGCGGCGGCGGCTGCTGCTTCTTAGCGGTGGATATCGGCGACGGCTGGCCGCGCGGCCCTGCTGGTGCCGCGGCGGAGTCGGCGGCGAAGGAGTGTTGTGCACATCAACTGCACACTATATCGCAGGACCGTGGGTAAGCGTAACACTGTGCTATATGGTCAATCTTGCATGCTGATTTTGATAGATGTGAATACTGAGGGAAATCAGTTGCTGAGTAGCGAGAATTTAAAATCAAAGAATGAGATTTAAGAATAAGTGCAAATGTCGCCCAACACTGAGTTTTGTCCATGCATAGTCGAGATTCCTAAAAAACAGTCCAGGGGGTTATTTCCAAATGAAACGCATCAACAATGTTATGTTAACAACATTTACAGTTAACAATATTATGGATCGAGAAGTATTGCTTTGAATATTTGTCAACGCTTTTCTTGTGTTGTCAGAAGTCCAAAGTGATTTTGTTTTGGTCTAACGAGACTGTACAGCAGATGCTATGAGTTATGTGACACTGTTCTAAAATTGCTGTATGTTCAATTTCTCATCGTTACCGCCCGCTGGTTGCGGCGGCATTACTGTGACAGCGACTGCTAAGGTGGCGTATCTGCGAGCCGCGCCTTCCAGTCGGCTCCAGTCCGAAGTCGTCTCGCGGCTGTTTGTTCCGGCGAATCGCCCGCCGCTCTGGTGTGTAGTTCACGGGCGCTGGAATCTATTGATTTACGACTAATTCAGTATGTCACCTTTTGCGCCAGATCATTGGTAAACAACTATGGGGCATTTTGCGTGAATGCATCATTGCTATCTCCAATGTATGTTATTTGTTTTCATTTATCTAATTCGTTGTCTCTACCCACAACTTGTTATGAACTGAATCACGCCAGTATGTATTACGCTTGTCCAAAAAAGCTGAGCGACTGCGTAACTGTATGCAGCTCCCGTTGACACGTCGGACTGCTGTTAACGAGCGCTATTTTCTCACAAATTTCGGTGTTATTGTGCGTCTGGGCCCGACACGCAGCTCTCCAGGCGGTGATAGATGGCAGTGGGCTCGGATTGGGACCCAGGCAACCAGGTTCTGTCCACCAAGTGTGTTATAGGTGGCGCATGTGTAGCTATTGTGGAAACCACTGTAACTAACCTGTTAAAACACGCCAAACACACATCACACAACAAACGCACCACACTCTCTTCCATTGCAAGCAATCAAAACAACAAAACACAAGCAGCAGTACAGAATAGCGGCAAGTTAGCCCTTCTAGATTTTCGCTCGTTCCGTGGCAGACGTAAAAATTAAAAAATGTCTGAACTACGACTTATGAGTATGAACTGTCGAGGGCTCGCCTCTCAGCAGAAAAGACGGGATGTTGTTGATTTTTTGAAAAACTCCAAATTTGATATAATTTTCCTTCAAGATACCCACCTCACCACACGGTCAGTACCGTACTTTGATGTTTTATGGAAAGGGAGAGGCTATCATGCCTGTAAGTCGAATTTTAGTCGCGGAACTTCCATTCTAATTAAGCATACATTGTCTCACGAAATTATTTCAGAATCTGATGGCACAAATGGAAACTTTAAAGCCATTCAATGTAAAATACACGGGAACTTGTATTCCCTAATTAGTGTTTATGGACCAAATGAAGACAATCCAGTGTTTTATGAGGAATTAGAGCGATGCATTGAAACTATGGCCCCTGAAAATCTGGTAGTTGCTGGAGACTGGAATTTTGTAATCGATTTAGAAAAGGATTCAAACTATATTCATGAAAGTAACAGAAATGCCAAAGCTCGTTTTCTCCGAACTGTTCAGGAATATAAACTAATAGATGTATGGCGGGACTTACATCCTAATGAAAAACAATTTAGTTGGTTTAAAAGGACTCCATTAAAATATGGCCGACTAGACATGGTCTTTATAAGTAATGAACTAACTAGAAACATAACCAAGTGCGAAATTATTCCGGCTTACAGGACTGACCACTGTAGTGTAGTATGGTCTCTAAAGGAACATAATTTAAAAAAGGGCCCTGGAATATGGAAGTTTAATGAAAGTCTTCTTGATGACCCAGAATACATTTCATGCATCATTGATTGTATAAAAAATCAAATAAACCAATATGCGCTCCCAATATATTCAATGGAATTCCGATCAGAACCTTCAAATTTTGCTGAGCTAGAGCTTAGTATTGATATAAATTTGTTTTACGAAACACTAATTATGATGATTCGAGGCCAAACAGTACAATACTCAAAACGTAAAGCACGAAGAAACAGAAATGAAGAGACCAAACTTCTACAAAAAATTGGAGAGTTAGAAAGACACGTCCTAACTGATTCAGAAGGGATAAGTGATGAACTAATAAGGGTTAAACATAGGCTGGAGCAAATCCGAGCATCAAGGATACAAGGACTGATTACGAGATCAAGAGTAGCATGGCACGAGCAGGGAGAGAAGTGTTCAAAGTATTTTCTAGGACTTGAAAAAAGAAATGCCATTCGAAAATCAATAAATCGTATCCAAAAAGCAGACAAAGTAATTTCAGACAAGAAGAAAATTTTAGAAGAATTTTCAAATCACTTTTCAGAAAGATATAGGGCATCCAATACCATGGAAAATGCCTCCTGTTTTCTGGAAAATACCATCGATAATAAATTAAGCCAATACGAGAGAACCGAACTAGAAAAACCCATAACTCTTGATGAGCTAACACAAGCGTTGCAGGGGATGAATAAAGGACGATCTCCGGGTGTTAATGGGTTTACTGCCCCTTTCTTCAGACAATTCTGGATATACATAGGTTCATTTCTTTTGAGGGTTTTAAATAATAACATTGCGCTAGGAAATACATGTCATTCTTTTCGTGAAGGAATCATTACATTAATTCCGAAGTCAGGCCAGGACGAAGAATCTGTTAAGGGATGGAGGCCGATATCGTTATTAAATACGGACTTTAAAATTATTTCCGCAGCTGTTGCTAACAGATTGAAAAGCGTAATGGATACACTTGTCTCTTCCACTCAATCAGCCTATATAAAGGGCAGATATATCGGAGAAAACACAAGACTAGTCTATGATGTAATCGACTATCTTAAAAAAGAAGAGAAAACCGGACTTATTCTTGCAGCCGACTTTGAAGCTGCATTTGAGTCTGTTGCCTGGAGTTTTTTAAAACAAGCGTTAGTGTCCTTTAATTTTGGGCCTCAATTTAGATCAATTATTGACTTATTATACCTTAATTCGAACAATTTCTCTCGAATTTTACTGGCTGGCTACTTAGGAGAAAAAATTTATTTAAACCAAGGGATCAGGCAGGGTGACCCAGCCAGTGGATACTTATTCAACTTAGCAGTCGAACCACTTGCCTCCCAATTAAAAAAATCAACTCGATGCAGTGGTATCCGTCTTGGAACAGACATGGAAGTGCGGCTCTCTCAATATGCTGATGATATGATAATATTCTCAAAGGCAGACGAAAATGCATTAGGTGCTGCTATTGAAGAGTTGAAAAGGTTTTCATGCTTTTCCAACCTGAAGCTGAACATAAAGAAAACTAAATATTTACCAATCGGGCCAGTTAGTGAAACCCTAAGCAATAATGCGTCAGGTATAACATCGGTAGATGAGCTAAAAATCTTAGGTATCAAGTTTAATAAGACAAATACCTTGATAACTGAAAACAATTTGAAAGACAAAATCGACTCCCTCCAACAAGAAATCAAGCAATGGAATAGACGAAAGTTGACACTCGTAGGAAAAATCACCGTTATTAAATCTATATTATTGGCAAAAATGGTTCATGTCTTTATTACATTGCCAACGCCACCCCAAGCGACAATAAAACAACTTGAAAAAATTACTTACGATTTTCTTTGGAATTACAGATGTGATCCGGTGAAACGCTCCAAATTAGTGCAAAAAACAATGCATGATGGCCTAGATGTTCCAGACATTACTTCATTTATGAAAAGCCTAAAGATTGGATGGGTTAAACGTTTGTACACCTCAAAACAGTCATGGACAATTTTAGTTAAGCACACCTTACCACCAATTGAAACATTTCTTACCTATGGTTCTAAGAAACTAAAAGAAATTGTCAAAACTCAACATAACCCTTTCTGGATAGATGTATTCAATGCGTGGACCGAGTTTATTCTGCTACATAAGCCTGCAGACGAAGACATACTTACAAGCACGCTATGGTACTCCAATTTTAGTAAGTTTAAAACATCGATAATACGGAGATGGGACAAAAAAGGCCTCAGATTCATTGGTGATCTCATTAACAGAGATACGGGACTTTTTTATTCACATGCTGATTTACGACGAATCTACAACATTCCCATTACTTTTCTTTGCTATGAATCACTGATCAGAGGATTACCAAACATACAACTTTGCACAACTAGATTTAAGTTTGATCGACCGGTATTGCCTTACCAACTAGCACTAATCAGTAAAAATGTAAATACCAGCAGACTTGCCTACCAAGAATTTATAAACCGGCTAAGAGCAAAATATAAAAACTCACAACAAGCATGGGTGAACAAATGGAGCCAAAATGGAATCGAAACACCTTATATAGGAAGCATGTATACTATATGCTCAACAACGAAAAATACATACCTACAATCATTTCACTTCAAACTAATAGCAAATATAATTGCGACTAACAGATATCTTAACATAATAGGGAAATCACAAACAGCGTTATGCTCTTTCTGTAAAAGATCAGTTGAAACAGTTGATCATCTTTTTTGGACCTGCCTCAAAACTCAAACTTTCATTCGAGAGGTAAAATCTGAGCTCAATTTAAGATTTAATGTTACATTACAGTTTCACAAATCAAACTGGTTCCTCCCCTCTTTTGAGAACTGCACAAAAATGGAAATTATGTTAGCAACTATCGTAAAACTAGTTCTATTCAAAGCACGGCTAAGAAAGCAACAACCAAATATAGAATACTTTACTAATACTTTACGGTTAGAAGTAGAAAAAGAAAGTATTGTCGCAAGAAAAAACAACAAGGTTGTCGAGTTTAATGAAAAGTGGGGGGAATTAGGGAGTCGACTGCTCCAATAGAAATAACTCAATCAGATCAGTCATAAAAACACGGAACATATATTGGAAAGTAAATTAAACATACAAACACTCTAGTACTGCTGCTCTTCAGATCAGGTACATCACATTACTGGTCAGTGAGCGCACACACACACCGCTAGATAAACACAAATGAACATATGAAAACTCACATACCCGCACACCCCCCACACGCACACACACCCACGTCCACGCACACACCCACATCTACATCCACACCCACCCACACCCACATCCACATCCACACCCACCCCCACCCCCACCCACACCCACACCCACATCCACATCCACATCCACATCCACACCCACACACACACACATACACACACACACACTAAGCATTTCAAATACAAAACATCCGCAATATCCCTGAGCTGAAATGAATGTAAGGTGCAAATGGTCATGTCATGTGAACTTACAGAAGTGCAATTTCGGTGTTTTTGAACCATACATGTGTGCGGACAAATATACCCCCGGCGGAAGCCGTGGCGAATGAAAAAAAAAAACTTATGTTCTGTTTGAAGTTGAGAGTTGAAACACCAAAATCTTGCTTATAAACTAAAAAGGAGTAGGGGAAAAAAGGAGGTCGATCGCTTTGGGGATCAAAAACATAGTTTTTCCCCGAGCTTTTCCGTTTGGAGGAATGGCTTTTTTGCCCCCCCTGGATCCGCCAATGGCCAATTTCCCACCCAAAAGGCAGCCAGTGTCAATGAAAAACGCGTTTAAAAAAGGATTTGTAAATGCTTATTTTCATGAAAGCTTCCTCTTAGTGAGGACATGTTCACGTTTACCGTCAAGCATATTTCGGGCAAGCTAACGACTGGCACCTTGGTAGAAAATGCTGAAAGCACCCACTGACACTAACTGAAGCACGATGAGCAAATAATACAGTTATCTTCGGTCATGGCGAAAACTGAGGTGTCGTATCCACCACCTCCACTTATCACAGTTGTCCTGGCTAACAGCTCCATACTGAAATAGCCGATTGACGCTAACCTGAGCCTCAGAGGCCGCAGAGCCTCTGCGGGCCTGGGCCCCTGAGTTTTTGGTGACTTCCCTGAGTTTATATCGAGTCCCCTCAGCTGATCTGGGACCGCCTTAGTTAACCGGGCCCTCACACTGAACTTGAAACCTATATGTCGCCGCTGAAGCTTATTAAGCTTTTCGGGGCCCTTTTATTGATATAGGGCCCCCTCAACAGGTCCTGGGCCCTCTGAGCTAAAAGCTGGAGCTCTGAGCTCTGAGCCCCAAGCTGGATTAGTGTCCCTTAAGCTGGTCAGGGTCCCCTGGGTTGGTACCGTTTTCGTTTAACTGATATAGATCCCTTCAGCTTGTTTGGGGCCCGTTGTGCGTATCTGGGCACTAGTTCGTCGAGGCACCCAGCTAGTCTGGCCCTATTAATTTTATGGGCCTTCTGAGCTGCTGAAGGGTCCCCTCAGAGTGTCTGGGCCCAATGGGTTGAAAATTGGACCCCTGGGTTAGTTTTGAGTCCCTGAGCTTATTTAGAAACCGTTTAAATAGGTAGGCACCCCACGCTGGTATTAAGAATCCTGTGTTGGCACTGAGGTCAAATGAGCTCGTTGGGGGCACTTATCTGGCCCCCTTAACTGGCACGGGCCGCTCAGCTGATTTTGGAGACCCAAAATCCTTCCTACCGGATTCCACCTAGGCCAGATTTCCTGACTACCTGAGACGAGCCATTGGGGACTTTTCCCGCGACCAGCGCTGGGGTCCCTACCCCGAGACAAAGCTTACAGCATGTCTCTGTCTCTATACTCTAGCGTCTGCCAGAGTTGAGCTAGAATCATTTTTAGGCACAATTCGCTTCCTCTCGTTACAGCGAATCATCAAATAATGTATGATATGACTATATTAGGTTAAAACATAAACCTGACCTGACCTAAGGCTAGGTCAAGGCCACCATCTAGCCTAGCATAGTCAGTATGCATATCAATCAACTCACAATAACAATAAAAATGGTATCAAAATACGGGTTTTATTAATATTTCCTGCAAAGCAATTGACCCAAGTCTTAAAACCTGCTTAGGAAGCCCCAGATGAACTCTCAGAGGTAACATGTCTAAACTTGCAACATGAACCGATAAAGAGGCCTAGGATACTATGATTTGGGGAATCCGAAGGTATTTCAAGCGGCGTCTGCAGATATAGAGCAATGTTTCTGCAAATTTCCGTTTTACCTCATGCATTTTTAATGGAGAAGTCATGATTCGTATCTGTCCCTAGGTCATCGATGGGAAAAATCCCGGAATAAATTTATTAGTACTTTTTGGGCCCATTGTATGGTACAGGCAGGGGTGCAAGTTTCCATATATTGGGGTATTCCGAGCATTGTAAGTATTCCGAGCATTGGGGGGCACGAGCCCCCCAATGACCCGACGAGCCCCCCCCAATCCCGAGTTGCGGGCCCCTGCGGACAGAGCCGGGCCCCTGCCACGATTCCGGGCCTGAGTGGTCTACTTGGGCTAGCTTTGACTGAGGCCAGGCTCCCTGGCATGCTTGCGGGTGCCCTGTGGGCCATCTTTAACCTCGGTGTCCGCAACCGGGTACCTAACGATATTTTTTCAGGCCCACTTTGACTGCAGCCGGGTCCCTAATTCCGGCAGTCTCGGGCCTCCTGTCATCCAACCGGGTCCTCTGTGTTCCACCCGGGCCCCCTGTAATCCACCCGGGCCCCCTGTGACTGCAGCCGGGCCCCCTGTAATCTATCCGGCCCCCTGTGACTGCAACCGGGCCCCTCTTTGATCCATCCGCACCCCTGTGACTGCAACCGGGCCCCTGTGATCCAGACGGGCCCCCTGTGATCCACCCGGGCCCCTGTGACTGCAACCGGGCCCCCTGTCATCCACCTGAGCTCCCTGTGACTACAACCGGGCCATCTGTGATCCACCCGGCCCACCTGTGACTGCAACCGGGCCCCCTGTAATCCACCCGGGCTCCCTGTGATTACAACCGGGCCCCCCATCATCCACCCGGACCCCTGTGATACACCCGGGCCCCCTGTGATTACAACCGGGCCCCCTATCATCCACCCGGACCCCTGTGATACACCCGGGCCCCCTGTGATTACAACCGGGCCCTCTATCATCCACCCGGGCCCCTGTGATACACCCGGGCCCCCTGTGACTAGGACAGAGCCAACTGTAATCCATCGGAGCCCCTGTTACTGCAACCGGGCCCTCTGCGATCCACCCGGTCCCCTGCGACTGCAACCGGACCCTCTGTGATCCATCCGGGCCCCCTGTAATTATAACCGGGCCCCATATGATCCACCCGGGCCCATGTGACTCCAACCGGGCCCCCTGTGACTGCAAGCGTGCCATCTATGATCCACCCGGGCCCCCTGTGACTGAAACCGGGCCCCCTGTAATCCACTCGGGCCCCTGTGACTACAACCGGCCCCCATGTGATCCACCCGGGCCCCCTGTAATTACAACCTGGCCCCCTATGATCCAGCCGGGCCCCTTGTTATACACCCGGGCCCCCTTTGACTGCAACTGGGCCATCTGTGATTCACCCGGGGCCCATGTGACTGCAACCAGGCACTCTGTGACTGCAACCGGGGCCCCTGTGACTGCAACCGGCCCCCTGTAATCCACCTGGGGCCCCTGTGACTCCAACCGGGCCCCCTGTGACTGCAACCGGGCCATCTGTGATCCAACCTGGGCCCCTGTGACTGCAACCGGGCCCTCTGTGATCCACCCGGCCCATCTGTGACTGCAACCGAGCCCCCTGTAATCCACCCGGGCTCCCTGTGATCACAACCGGGCCCCTATCATCCACCCGGGCCCCCTGTGACTGGGATCGGGCCATCTGTGATCAACCCGGGCCCCCTGTAATTACAATCGGGCCCCTATGATTCACCCGGGCCCCTGTGACTCCATCCGGGCCCCATGTGACTGCAACCGGGCCATCTATGATTTACCCGGGCCCCCTGTGACTGAAACCGGGCCCCCTGTCATCCACCCGGGCCCCCTGTGACTGCAACTGAGCTATCTGTGATCCACCGGGGCCCCTGTGACTGCAACCGGGCCCCCTATGATCCACCCAGTCCCCCTGTGACTGAAACCGGGCCCCATGTGATCCACCCGGGCCCCCCTGTAATTAAAACCGGGCCCCCTATGATTCAACCGGGCCCCCTGTGACTGCAACCGGGCCCCCTGTGATACACCCGGGTCCCCTGTGACTGCAACCGGGCCATCTGTGATCCACCCGGGGCCCCTGTGACTGCAACCGGGCCGCCTGTCATCCACCTGAGCTCCCTGTGACTACAACCGGGCCCACTTTGATCCACCCGGGCCCCCTGTAATCCACCTGGGGCCCCCTGTGATCCACCCGGGGCCCCATGTGATCCATCCTGGGCCCCCTGTGATCCACACGGGCCCTATTTGACTGCAACCGGGCCCCCTGAGATCCACCCGGGCCCCTGTGACTGCAAACGGATTCCCTGTGGTCCAACCGGGCCACCTGTGACTGAAGCCGGGCCCCCTGTCATCCACCCGGGCCCCCTGTGACTGCAACTGGGCCATCTGTGATCCACCCGGGGCCCCTGTGACTGCAACCGGGGCCCCTATGATTCACTCAGGCCCCCTGTGACTGCGACCGGGCCCCCTGTGATCCACCCGGGCCCTCTGTGACTGCAACCGGACCCCCCTGTGATTACAACCAGGCCAGTTAAGATCCACCCGGGCCATCTGTGATCCACCCGGGTCCCCTGTGACTGCAACCGGGTCCCCTGTAATCCACCCGGCCCACTGTGACTGCAACCGGGACCTCTGTGATACACCCGGGCCCCCTAGGACTGCAACCGGGCCATCTGTGATCCACTAGGGGCCCCTGTGACTGCAACCATGCACTATGTGACTGCAACCGGGCCCTTTGTGATCCACCCGGGCCCACTATGATCCACCCGGGCCCCCTGTGACTGCAATCAGGCCCCCTGTAATCCACCTGGGGCCCCCTGTGATCCATCCTGGGCCCCATGTGATCCACACGGGCCCTCTTTGACTGCAACCGGGCCCCCTGAGATCCCTCGGGCCCCTGTGACTGCAAACGGATTCCCTGTGGTCCAACCGGGCCACCTGTGACTGTAACCGGGCCCCTGGAATCCACCCGGCCCCCTGTTATCCACCCGGGCTCCTGTGACTGCAACCGAGCCCTCTGTGATCCGCCCGAGCCCCTGTCACCGCAACCGGGCGCCTGTGATCCACCCGGGCCCCCTGTGACTGCAACCGGGACCTGTGACTGCAACCGGGCTCCCTGTGGTCCAGGAGGCGCGGGTCCTCTAATGCCACGGACGGGCCCTTGCCATGAGTGCGGGGCCCCGTGGTCTATCTGGGCTTGCTGTGGCTGCGGTCGGGCTCCCTGGCATGCTTGCTTGGGTGCGGTCTCCTTTAGGGCCACCCATAATCGCTGTGTCCGCAAACGGGCCCCTAACGATATTCTCAGGCCCATTTTGACTGCATCCGGGGTCCTATTTCTGGCAGTCTCGGGACCTTTTTGATTCCTCTGTGACTGCAACCGGGCTCCTTGTATTCTGCCTTGGCCCCTTTTAGTCTGCCCGGGGCCTTTGTACGTGGTATGGGCTTTTTGTAGTGTGCCTGGGTCCTGTGTGGTCCGTCCGGGCCCCTGTGGTCTGCCCGCGCCCCTTGTGGGCGGTCTGGGCTCCTTTTAGTCTGCCCGGGCCCTCTGTGGTCTGCTCGGGCCCCCTGTGGTCTACCCAGCCCCCTGCGGTCTGCCCGGCCCCTTGCAATTTGCCCGGGCTCCTATGGTTTGTCCGTGTCCCTGTGGTCTGCAAGGAACCACAGCACTAGCGGATCCAGGGGGGTAAAGGTAAAATTGGGGGATTTGATGCCCTCCCCAAATCCCTCGATTTTACCAATTTTTACGGATTTTCTTCAAACAAAAACCATATGTTTTTTTCACGATTTGGGGCCCCGTTGCCCCCTCCCCCACCATCGGCCTGAATCCGCCCCTGATTCCACTCCTCCCACTTCGCTGTATCCGGGAACCCGTGCTATAATTTCAGGCTCCCTCTGGACTACCCAGGCCTCCTCTGACTCTAGCCGGTCTCCTTGCCTTGCTTACGACCCCCTGTAGTTCACCATCCCCCACCGTGCGCAGCCGGGCCCGTTCCGATAAGTACTGGTTTAATAAATTGAGATGTTTGTTATTTTTGCATCTCTCCGCCGGCACTACTTTTCTTCATTGATATATTTCTAGGCATTTTTGTCAAAAATGTGCATGAAGTTTTCCATTTTTGTTTGTTCTAGTGGAATTTTAAATACAGACAAATTTAAGTCTCTTAAATTTGTCTGTCAAAAAGTGTATCAAATCTTGTCGTCAAACCTGGGTTAAATAATGTGCGTCCGCCGGCGAATGGTAGCCTCTTAATTTCCCGGGCTTGTCAGCGCAGCGCGAAGGAAGCTAAGGCATGCTCCTGGCTCTCTTGTCGCATTCGCCGAGGCGAATGATTTGCACAAAGTTTGCCTTGAACAGTAAAATTGGCATGCTTATGATTCAATCGGCTTGTGTCTACTCTGGAAAAGTTTCGTTAGGCTCTGATTTGGATTTTACGTTTGGGCTTTTCGTGTCAATCCAAATCGTGCTCCGATGCGCAGTGTTGAATGGCAAGTGAAGTGATTTTTTGCTATTAGCTCCTGTCGGGCTGAATCCCTAATGAGTGATGATCCCCTGTCCGGCTCCCCTGATGGCTAAATACCAAGACTTGGAGAATCTTTTTCCCCTATGGCCGCCAGTGATGTATCTAGAATTTGGGTAAGGGGAGGGAAGGGGCAAAGCCTCAGGGGACAGGGCGGCACTTAGCTACCCGAAGGGCGCACTTTTCACCCAAAGGGCGACCAATCGTCGCATCCTGGGGGAGGGGAGGGTTTGGGGGCGGCATTTCGTCCTCAGAGGCTCTTGCGTTTAAGGGGTGGCTGCCCCATTCGCCCCCCCCTGGTGGCCACCGCATTCGCCCCGCCCCCTGGTGGCTGCAGCCGGGTCCCTACTCCCAGTAGTTAATACCCTGTGGATGCAGACGGGCCTGCCATGGATGCGGTTCGTGTAACTGCAACCAGCCTCTGCCATGCTTGCCATGCGGGCCCCTGTGGTATCCCGGGCCCCTATTGGTCTGATCGGGCCCCCTGTGGCCTGTCCGGGCCCCTGTGGTCTGCCCGGGCCCCAGTGTGCAAAGTATGGCATTTTCGACGAGATCTTGTCAGTGCGAGTGCCCTTGGAGACAGGAGCGAGTGGTGCGAATTTTATCAGCCTGGTAGACTGGTGCGAGAAAGTTGACACTGAAAACTAAAAAAAATAATGACTGAATAGTTAGGAAGACACAGGAGGGGCCTTATAGAAAGTCCTTAACTAACTAATAAGAGAGGTAGTATTGCATCGTGTGGGTAGGAATGTGCGCGTTTTTCTCCCTAGTATCTGGCAGATTGGTGAGATTTTTTTTAGGCTGGTGGTGCGATAATTTTGGATGGCTGGTGCGACTCTTCTGGCCTGCTGCCATACTTTGCAGACTGGCCGGGTCCCATTTGGTCTGCACGGACCCCTTGTCTGCTAGTGCCCATTTTGTTCTGATCGAGTCCCTTGTGGTCTGCCCGGGCCTCCTGTGGTTTTCCCGGAACCCTTTTGGCCTGTCCGGGCCTCTGTGTGGCCTCTGCGGACCCCCTTTTGTCCGTTCTGGGCCCCTTTTGTCTGCGCGGGCCCTCTGTGGTTTGCCCGGGCCCCTCTCAGTCTGCAAATTATGGCACTTTTGGCGAGATCTCGTGGTGCGGACACCCTTCAGGTGGTTCGAACTTTGGAGCAAACAAGTGCCAACTTTTGCTGTATGGTGCGAGGTTCAGATTCAGATTCAGATTCAGATTTATTCAAACAAGATCCACTTCAAAGGGCTTTTCACTTGTCCACGTCAAACTGTAAATAAAGAGGAAAAAGGGATCACAACCTAAAATACACACATGCATGGCCATAAACATTCAATATCGATCGACACTTCGCATCATTTGCCAACCAGAAATCGAGCGCACGTTCGTCCCTATTCAGCACCACGGCGTGTCAGCACCGCTCTCAGATCTTGTCGAAAGTGGGGTGCACCAGGTCGTATTCCTATTTGGTTGAGTATAGATACGCCTCTGTAACACAAACGGCGGCGACCGACCTCAGAGCGTATCGGCGGCAGAGTCCACGCGCTGGCATTGCGGGTGTCGTGGCTGTGCACCTCACTCCCCGCAGTCCAAAAGTCTGTCTAATGTGTGCGGGTAGTCCCGTCACCACAGTTCGGTTCACAGCGGTAGCAGTGTGGTATTGGATTAGAAGTTCGGCGGTGAGCCAGCCAAGCTGCTTAACAGCATCCGAAACATGATCATGACGCCGGCGCCCGGTCACAACGCGCGCTGCGAAGTTGATAATTTTCTGTACCCGATGGATCTGGACTTTTCCACACGAGCCGTATATAGATAAACAGTAACGCACAATGGAGAAAACAAGTGCCTCGACGATAGTCTTAAGGGCAGCTCGCGGTATAACATGTCTGACATGACTCAGTGCTAACAAAACTCCAGTACACTTACGCGATAAAACATCAATGTGTGATTGGTAATTTAGATGTCGATCGATGCTTAGGCCCAAGTTCTGAACAACTCTGGAGTCAGGTATTGTGGTGCCGCAAAAATTTAAAGAAATTGGGGGTATGTCACGCAGCATAGCTGGTGTACCAAGTACTAACATCTTTGTTTTTTTGGCGTTAAGTTTCATGCCGTTCTGACAAAACCACTGGTGCATGGAGCACAGAGCAGCCTGGATGCGGGTAACGACCTGCTGGATATTACCTTTCTTGCCGCTGACAAGAACCTGTGTGTCGTCAGCGTACTGCACGACTGTGACATCGCTGCCGACACACAAACTCAGGTCGTTAGCATACAGCATGTACATCAAACATGATAATGATCCTCCCTGGAAAACACCAATGTTATTATCCCGAATTTTTGATTTGATACCACGCATCTGAACTTGCTGGGTGTGGCCCTCAAGGTAGCTGCGGAACCAGCTGGTTTCTATACCGTAAAGGTTAAGTTTATCAAGTAATTTTGAGTGCTGCACTACATCAAAACATTTCGAAAGATCCAAGAGTACCAGAATTGAAATTTTACCTTCTTGCATAGCCTGAAGAGCTACGTCAGTGATCACGTGGAGAGCTGATTCGGTAGAATGGTGCTTTCTATAGCCGTGTTGTGCATCGGAAAGTAATTTGTTGTCTTCCAGGTAATGAGAGAGTTGTTTTTGCACAACACAATTTAGTAAATTGGTAGTTTTTGCACAACACGTTCTACCAATTTAGTAATAGCCGGGAGGATTGATATTGGCCGAGTTTCAGATGGCTCCGCAGCCACCTTGCCTTTTGGGATAGGAGTCACCAGAGCATGTTTCCAATCCTTTGGAACAGACCCGGTTGTCAAAGAAGAATTTATGATATCAAGCAGAGGGAAGCCAATCCCAAAGAAACATTTTTGAAGCAGTGAAATACTGACTCCATCAACACCTGTGGATTTCGAAGGCCGCATGGAAGCTAAAGTTATACAAAGCGTTTGAATGTCAATGGGTCGAACTTTAAAAGAGCAAGTCATAACACGAGGCAAAAACGTAGGCACGACAGTAGTAGCTGGTGGGACACTGGCCGCTGTAGTTGGGCCGATCGAGACATAATAATCATTTAGTGCATCAGCTGTGATGCTCGGTATAGTACACTGCTGTTGTTTGCACCCTATGACCGGCCGAAGGACACGCCACAAGCCACCGCGCCGTCCCTGAATGATCTCTCTGGTGTACACTGTCACACAGTCACCACGGATGGCAGCTCGGCAGAGGCGGTTCAAGCGCGCATACTCGGCACGGTCACCGCTACTGAGAGCGGTGCGTCTCTGTCGCATCAGGCACTGTGTTTCCGCAGACACACGTGGCGCACTGGTTTGACGGGACCGAGTGGGTCTTAGTGGTGCTACTTCATCTAGTTGGTGGATGAATTCAGAGCAAAAAGCATTCCACTTGTCGGTCGGATTATCATAATTGAAAACAAGTGACCAATCGGTGATGTAAAGCTGTTGGTTGAAAGCAGTGGCATCTACCTTATTGATGGCACGTCTATGCACTTTAGAACCAGGGTTGGTGCGAACATTTGTTTCATGTGCCAAAACAATACGACTGAAATCATGAGGCCCACCAAAGTGACACCTCGTGACACCGGTACGTTTCACAAGGTCAGGACGATTTGTGGCTATGATATCTAATAAACTACAGGCTGGTCGATATGTGGCGCGGACATTGTTTGCAACTTCGATATTATAGGTCTCCAACAAAGTTTTTATATCCGAATTGCTATCACGTTTTACTTTCAAAAGGCAGCGATTAAAGTCTCCTGTTATGACCATAGTTGACCGGGGATAACTAGCTAACATGAACTGAATCTGGGATTCTAAATCGTCGAAGTCACAACGAATTTGACGCACAGTGTTGTCGGGCACTCTGTACGCAGATGCAACTAGAACAGACTGATGCTTATCTATACGGACTAAAACCCAAATAATCTCCAAATTAGAACCATTGATGCCTGTCACAGGTGTTGGTAAAAGTTCACTTTCCAGGTTATCACGGACTAGTATTCCCACCCCGCCTTTACCTTTGGGTAAATTCAGCTCCGCCGGACGATCTCGGCGAAACAGCCTGTAACCATCAACATTCAACAGCCTATCTGGCACATTCGCTGACAGCCACATTTCGCATAGAGCTAGAATGTCAAATCCATACGTTCCGAAGATGGCGTTTCGGAGCTCCGGCAACTGGGTTTAAGCGACTGGATGTTAAGATGTCCGATGATGAAGCGCTCGTGTCCATCACCACCATGACGACTCCAGTCGACTCCACCGCGCCGACCTCGACGTCGAGCCGCGCCTCCACCACTTCGACTCCCACGATGCCCAGGTACAGTTGCTTGAGCAGGTACGGGCGCACGCAGTAGCCCGGGGCGATTGGCGAGGCCAAGGGTCACCGGCATGGTCGACCGTTGAGGCCATGGCGGTGGAGCTGGTTTGGCGACACTCATGACAGCATTCAAGGCGTGCAGCATAATCGCAGCGCCGATCAACAACTCAACTGGTCTGATGTTTTGAAAAGTTGTCATCACTGCGTATGAGAGGTGACGCTGAGATTAGCGGTAGCTGTTCCAGCACTCACCTCAGAGATCTGAGAAGGGAGAAACTGGTAAAAACATCGAAATTTCCGGGTCAGTGAAATTTCTCACCAATGCTCGGTGTGAATTTTAGGCTGCTGGTGGTGCGAAAAATCTACAAGGCTGGTGCGGACTCGTCAGGTCTGCTGCCATACTTTCCAGACTGGGGCCCCTCTGTGGTTAGCCCGGCCCCTGTGTTCAGCTCGGGTCCCTGTGGTCTGCCCGGGTCCTTTCATCTGTCCAGGCCCCGTGTGGTCTGCCCGGGCCCGCTGCCCAGCCAGCAATTCCGACCGGGCCCAGAGCGGGCTGGGTCGGGCTCTGCCCGAGCCCTAAGACTCATAGCTGAGCCACATAGACTCGGGCTGAGCCCGACATTAGGTCGGGGGATGACAACTTGCCCGAGCGGTAGAGCCTGGTCTTGCTTGACCATGGGCTCTGCCCAGACGGAGCGGAGCCGGACCTGGGCTGAGCCCATGTACGCGGGCTCTGCCCAGTCAAAGCCCAGCATATATCGGGCAGAGTCCAGCCAAATTGCTGGCTGTGTGTGGTCTGCTCGGGCCCCTTTTGGGTTTACCGGCGTCCTATGGTTTTCTGGGTTCCTGCGGTCTGCCCGGCCCCTTTGGTGTGCTCAGGCCCTATATGGTCTGTCTGGGCCCCTTGTGGTCTAAGAATATCGTGCAGAAACTGAAGCTGTTGTGTTAGTCGCGTATTTGCAGGAGTTCCTTATTTGTGAGCAGTTTCGTGCCCCAGGTGGTGTATCCGTGCTCCCTGTTGCCGAAACCGGCCCCCTGCCATGCTTGCGGGCCCCCTGTGGTTTTCCCGGGGCAACGTGCGGCCGGTCCCATGCAACATTTGGGGAAAAATGGATGAGGCGTGAGAAATGTTAGGCCCCCATTCCTTTTGTACTGACCCTATATGAGGATTGTAAAGGGAAATAGGCAGTACCACCTATTCATAGTACCCCTTGACCGGTACCCAGTGTTGTACAATGCCGTGAACTGGCAAGGTGAATGGATCAGAAAAAGGTGTCTTGATCATGTAACATAAATATCAGTAGGTTCGATTTCCCCGCTGATAAAGGAATTTTGCACTTCGATCTCTACCTTCCATTTGTATCAAATTATTCGCGATAATGCGATTTCGTTCCAGGTGTGAATGTTAAAATGGTTGGACAGTATAAACATAAGTCGGGTGCACAAAAGCGTAAAACAAAGAACATTCAATACCGAGGGGCTGCTCTGGCAAAACTACCCAAATTTTGTACATTTTTCAGGTAAACTATGAATCTAGAATCGTCTTGCTAATTTTGCAAACTGTTATAAAATGACCCCGATCATATTTGCATTTAATCTCTAGCAACGTACGCGTCCACTTAAAGTAGTTCATATCACTACTATTTTTGGTACTTTGCAAGCTACGTTCATTTATTGACCGCAAAAAATTAAAACCCCAATTTAAAACTAACTCGGAAAAGTGCAATGTGTATAGTTTCCAGCAAAACGGTAAAGTAAGGTTGTAATTCCAATCTTTCTTTTCCTGATTATTGCCTTCCTCGGCCAGGCCATCAGCCGGATCCCGTTTGCTAAAAGACCCTCCAGCATCCATCCCTCCTGCGTCGTCCGGGGCTGATCCCGTTGTACCTCCGGAGGAGAGCATCCACGTGGACGACAAAGACGGTAAGTAGACACCTAATTGTCCAATATCCTTACATAGTTTGGCAGCTCGTTCAAAAGATTGGGTCTTCTGACTACTTTTTGGGCTAAATAGTGCAAATCAGGAACAGTGACCAATAGCGCGCTAAAAATTGTTCTTTAACCTTTGCAGTCAGTTTTCGACAACAAACGGTCGAAAATACGTTTTTTCCGTCACATTTTCATTAAAAAAATACGGGCCCCCCATCATGTACGGGCCCCCTTTCGAGCCGGGTGCCCCCCAATCGAAAACATAAAGTTGCGCCCCTGGGTACAGATTTGAATTCGATAGATTCACCCTTTTCTTACTTACGCCAACTTAAACATTTTTTGGGGTGAGGTCACTTGACCCGCACTGGTGACCTGACCTGAGATGACGTAACCTTAAATTTTGAGGGAAAGTTGCGGAATTGATCAATGATAATGTGTGACAAGTACTGTGTCGCTTCGCGCCGACGTTTTTGCGTGCCACTGGGAGACCTCGAGGGGGTGTTCAAGCACCCCCAACGGGCCGGAAAGGGGCGCGAATACTCTAGAACAGGGCTGAGGCCAAACGGGAAGGCTCTAAATAATGTCTGAAATTTTGGGGTCAAGGTCCTTCAAGGTCATTGACCTATTACGGTACAACCTAACATATTATGCCTAATTTACGCTATAACTAGCGCTGTGCCCAAGCTTACCAATGACCTTTGATCAAGCCTTGATCATCTAGGCCAGTCACCTTTAAAATTGACCTGTGACCTTGATCTAAACACTGAATAACCGTTACTTTGATGTAATAGCGTACGTTATAATAGGTGTCGTAACATTATGCAACGTCATTTAGAGGCTGTCCAGGAGTACCTGTGCTCATCAGGGACACCTATGCTCTCTGGAGGGGCCTTTGCTTCGATGAGGCACCTGTGCCACCCATTGGGGCGCCTTGGCTCCCCAATGGACGCAACCTAGCTATCCAGGGGCATCTTTGCTGTTCCGGGGGTGCCTTTGATACCCAGTGCCCAAGGTGAGCTTTTTCTTATCCAGGTTCACCTTGGTATTGAGGGGCGTATTTTTATTCAAGGTAACCTATACTACCCAGTGGCGCCTACCCTATGCAAGGGGCGCTTAGGCTATCCAGGGGGCGGCAGTTTGCTATACATAGGGCGCCCTTATGCTCTCCATGGGCACGTCATTCAGAGGGTGCCTCTGATATTCAGGGGCGCTTTTCCTATCAGCAGGGTACCTGTGCCATCTTGGGGCTATTCTTATCAAGGGACGCTGCTGTTATTCAGGAATACCTACACCACTGGCGAGGGTCGCCTTTGCTACCCAGGGGCGCCTTTACTTCTTAGGAAGTTTGGCGCCCGTGCTTAAAGGAGTGCTTTGGCATCGATTGATTGCTCTGTTATTGGGCTTAGGTGCGCGTGAAACTTGAGCTCATGTACGGCCCATATTGTTGCTAAGGAGCGCTTATGCTATCAAAGGGCGCCTTTACTATCCAGGGCCTCTGTTTTATTCAAGGCAGTCTGTTCTATCCACGGGCATCTGATATTTCGGGGGCGGTGCCTAGGTTATTCAGGTGGCGGCTTTTTTCTCCACAGGGGCGCACTATTGCTTTCCAGGGGCGCCGTTACTGCCCAGGGGTGTCTTTCTATCCAGGGGCGCATATGCTGTCTAGGTGTATTTTTCAATCACAGACATGTTTGAAATACATGCCCCTACGTTATCCTGGGGTGCTTTTTGTCTCCGGTAAGGCGCTATTTTTCTCTTCCGGGCACCAGTTTATCCAAGAGCACCTATGCTGTCGAGAGAACCTTTGTTATCTAGGGCTGCCTTCGCTGTTAAAGGGCACCTTTGCTACCCAAAGGGAGCATTTTACTTTCTTGGATTGCCTATTTCCATCTAATGGGCGCATATGCTATCTTGGAGCGCCTTTGCAAACATGGGCACACTTTTCTATCCAGGTGCGCCTTCGCACTTGAGGGGGCGCCTCTGCAATCCAGGAGGAGCCCAAAATAGATGGAGAATAAAAATTCTGAAATAAGGCGTTCGAACACTGAAATAAAGTGCCTAGTTATCAGAAAGAGGCGCTCATCTGCTGAGCGGGGAGGGCTGCTGGTTGGTGAGGGCAGCGTTCTCGGAAGTGGGGCGCACATACTGAAAAAGGCACCCGGTTGCAGCGATGGAGCCCTAAGCCTTCAGTTATAGGTTAATGAAATGTGGTTAAAGGCAGTCCATGCTCAAATTGAGCGCTCGAGCCCTGTAACAGAGCGCGCGACTGTCGGACAGGTGTGCCAAACCATAGACAGTAGGGCAGCTGAAGATGGAAATGGACACCTATGATATCATGGGGGCGCCTGTACTCTCAGGTGATGCGCTTGTTTTCTTTCTCAGGCGCCTAGTTTATCCATGGCCGCCTATGCTGTCCAGATCATATATTTCAAGAAAGGTTAACTTTGCTGTCCAGGGGCGCCTTTGCTATCCAAGGGCGCATATGATATCTGTAGGGCGCTTTATGCAAAGGGCGCCGTCCTAACCAAAGGCCGCCTTTCACTTTCCATGAAGTGCCTATTTCTATGTAAGGGGTAAATATATCATCTAGGAGTGCCCTTGATATACGGAGACGCTTTTTTGTCCAGCGGCGCCTTTGCTCTTGAGGGGCGCTGCTCCAATCCAGGGTAGCTGAAGATGGATAAGGGACATCTATGTTATATAGGGGGAGCCTGTACTTTCCAATGGGGCGCTCATTTTCCTTCTCAGGCACGTAGTTTATCTAGGGGGCACCTGCTATCAAATTATATCTCGGGTGGTTTTGATACCGCAACCAGGGGATTCGCAGCTGATTTTCGAGTTGGGCGTATTGATTATTATTGCAAGTTGAATGCAGAGGTGTCCTTTTTTAATACGGCGAATGGAAACTTTCAGCTGTCTATGTCACATAAGGAATTTGGAGAACTTTTAGGTGAAATGCGAACCAAATGCAAACAAATTGGCCAAATGCGGACTAATGACCACAGCCGTGGCGCAGTTGGTTAAGGCGTCGCCGTTGTATGTGGTAGGTCCCTGGATCAAAGCTTATCTCTAGTAAATATTAATTGTGTATGTGCTGCTTTTTAATTCGCGAACTTGAGCCTTTCATTGGGTTAGTACTCATGTTGCTCATGCTTTTTCAGAAACGCATGGATAATAAACATGGATTTGAGGATTTTATCTTTATTCTTCCGCCACGTTTCGCACTACATGTTTGGGGAAAGCTCTTACTTCACTTCTGATGGAGCAACACCAGTTTGCTCTTCTTTTTTGACCCTATGTCTATGTTCTCGATCGGGCACCTTTTCTTCGCTTCTTTCTTTCTGGTGGTGCCCTCTGCTGGTGGAACAGGCCCCAGCCCCTAACACCCCCCCGAAATGTGGTCCTGGGTCGGCCACCGTCCAAAGGGTACACAGGTATCTATAGATACAATGAGAGAGGCGACCCAAATACCCCTTTATAATATAATAATGTTTCTATTATATTATCATATCATATTACATCTAATAATATACTAATGTCATATTGCAAGGTCTCTCAGCTCGTGCAAGGTCAAACAGTGAAAATGGTTTGAACTTGACCAAGGTCAAAATCACGTGATTACCGAGTACACTTATTTATTTATTTCAATATCCTACAAGACCTTGACAGGTTTCTCCACTCCATGAGGGCTATTCCGAAACCGTCATCACAAAGAACAGTCACAGTACAACATGACACGGTATAACACATAAGTATAACAATTAAGAATGTAAGCATAATTTCAACTGTGTTGCTCGCCTAACTGGAATTTATTATGACTTGCCTAATGCGAGATTTGAACACATTGGTACTGACAATATTAAGATCATTGGGTACAACGTGCTGGTTGAATCTTGCAGCTGCTCGATATACGAACTGACGTTTTCCATGGTTGTTATTCGGGCGATAGAGTGACAGATGCAATGATTGCCGGGTTTCACGGGCTGTAGTTTCGTGGTTGAATGATATGTTGTTTCTTATAGATGAGGGGGTTTTGTTCGTGATGATTTTATGCAGTAAGCATACTTCGAAATAGGTTAACAACTGGGGAATCGTCAGCCATTCTAATTGTCGAAGCACATCGGAGATGTGGTCAAATTTTCTACGCCCAGATATCACTCTTGCTGCAAAGTTTAACACCTTCTGTAGTTCAGAAAGCACACAAGGGTTTGCGCTGCCATACACTTGAACACAGTATCTTATGTGTGACATGACGAGTGAGTCGATCAGACGAGGCAATGCCGAAAGGGGTAGTGCATGTTTTACATGAAGCAGTCCTAAGCATCGACCAGTTATATTTTTGACATGATATTTCCACGAGAGGTTACTATCCATTATAACGCCTAGGTTTTTAACCTTATCGGTACATTTGACAGTTTTGCCCATGAATCTGATACTTGGGGACTGGGATAGACTTGCGATTTTTCTGCGATCCCCGCAGAGTAAGAGCTCAGTTTTGTCGGCATTAACCATCATTCCATGCTGTTGGAACCAAGTACACATTGTGTTTAGTATACTTTCCAAACAATTTTGCATAGTTGTTATTCTGTTTCTGGGTCCAGTGATAGCCACCTGTGTGTCGTCAGCATAGCGAACGACATGACTATAAGGGTGCCCCATTTTGTACCAAATTTTGAAAATTGTAGGTGAGTATGTCTAATCCTGTGCATTCGGACCTGCTGAGTTCAATGAAACCAACATTTTCGAAATCCTAAAATTTTTAGGGGTCGCGAATTTGATTTGAAAATTGGCGTTTTTCTTAAAATGGCGAGTTTCAGCTATTTACGCTTTTATCTTTGTTCGTAATTAATTTAGAGTTAAACAAGCAAAGAACATCGTCTTTGTTGTCACCAGAGCTATCATTTGATACCCAATTTGATACCTTTTTAGCACTTGGTCAGGTTAGGGGTCCGGTAATTGTTCAAAATAGGTCAGAAATTGCGATTTCCGGCGAGGATCAATCTCTTGACCGTATGTGACACGAACACATAACAAACGTGAATTTGGTTTTCTTTTTCATCATCCAGATATCCGAACTAACCGTTATCATTTTCAATTATCATTATGATTTCATCTAATTAGCTAAAGAAGAAATCGTCAAGGCCACGGCTGGACATGGGATATACCTACTGTCAGACTTCTGACTGGGGTTTAACGTGAGAAATTTTGTCAAGTAATATTCGTGTAATGAGCATCAAAAGATGGAAAGAAATTGGAATCAAAAAGCGAAAAGAAAACGAAAAAGTTTTGCTCACTTTACAGAAATGTGAGGCTGAAATTGCTACCAATCCTGGTGAAGATCTTCTTCACCAATATCGAGAATTGAAGGATGTTTTCAACAACATTGAGATAGAGAAAGGAAGACGAGCAATGGGTTATAGTGGTGCTCGGTGGATTGAGGACGGGGAAGCCAACTCGATATTTCTTAAATTTGAACAGGAGCCGAGCTGCGAAGGAGGATATTAACGTCCTGGAAACGGAAAGCGGCGAATTGATAACCGGAAATAAAAACATTTTGGCCTATTGTAGACCCTTTTTCAACAATTGTATTCAAACAGCCAAGATTGTTCAATCAATGAACAAGGCTCTATTTGTAGGGGCTTTTCAGGGTCAGCTGAGCTTCCGTGCCTGACTGAGGCAGAAAGAGCAATGTGCGAACAACCTATTTCAGGTGCTGAGTGCAAGGTGGCTCTCGACGCCATGATGAATAACAAATCCCTTCAGTCTCGGGCTTCTCGAAAGAATTTTTTCAGTACTTCTGGCAGGACTTGGAAACCATAGTCTTAAACTATATCACACAGGCCAAAGAGAGGGGTCAATTCTTCGTTACGCAACGAAGAGGGGTCATCACAATGATTCCTAAAAAGGGAAACCAAAAATTATTAAGAAATAAGAGAGCAATCTGTTTGTTAGATATTGTCTATAAAATTGTTGCCAAAGTGATCGCAAATCGGATAATGACTGTAGTGCACAAGTTAGTTGATGGTGACCAGACAGGTTAAATTCGTGGCAGAAATATTGGGTGTAATTTAAGAATGATAGACGACGTCATGCAATATACAAACTCAGACAGTTTGAGAGGAATCCTAATGGCCTTAGATTTTCAAAACGCCTTCAACACAGTAGAGCATGGATTTATTTATGACACATTTTAAACATTTGACTTTGGCCCACAGTTCATAAAATGGATAAAACTATTGCATAAAAACATGGAACTTGCAGTCACTAACAATGGGTATACTTCGCAATGGTTTACGCCAACACGTGGGCTAGAACGAGGATGTCCATCTTCCAGCTTAATTTTTTGTTTAGTCGTAGAAATTCTGGCCACTAAGATAAGGGCAACTGACGCTGTAGAAGGGATTGCAATATCACAAGAAGCCACCAAAATTTCACAACATATCGATGACACCACACTTTGTGAAAGACACCTCTTCCGCTGATAATCCACTTGACGTTATTATTGAGTTTGGAAAAATTTCTGGTCTTAAGCTAAATTTAGCTAAATCACAATTCATGTGGCTTGGTGCAGACAAGAACTCTAGTAGCGGTATTTGCGATGTAGCGCCTTTGAGGCAGGTTAAAGTGTTAGGCGTGCAGTTTAGTGCTTTGCGGAAATGTGAGATGGAGAACATTCAACCAGTCATCGGAAAAATAGAAAAAAACGCTCAATCAGTGGTCCCAGCGTGATTGAACGCTGAAAGGTAAAATCACTATTGAAAAGTCATTGGTTATTTCCCAGCTAATATACATCACTTCAAATGTCTAGCTTGATAAGAAATATTTCAACACGATACAGAGCAAAATCATGAAATTTATATGGAGAGGCCGTCCACCGAAAGTATCTCGGGACGTTATGCATCAAGTAATAGAAAAGGGTGGCATGAATACTCCTAATGTTGAAAGCATTTACAAGAGCTTGCGTGTTTCATGGTTCGTGAAATTATTGAACAACGGTAACCTAATGTCCTCTAGGGTTCTACGACAAAGGCTGCAAATTAAATATGAACACATTTTACACATGAACTATGGTAAAGTTTGGGTCGATTCACGCAATATATCTTCATTCTACAAAGAAATGCTTACGTGGCTAAGAGAGTGCATTCCCGTGAAAGAACCACTAAACGGTTGGGATGTTCGAGGAACATTTCTTTGGAACAACGCAGCAATCCGTGTGGGTGGAATGCCCTTCTTTAGTCGTAAACTTTATGAGCGAGGAATTATGCTGATTGATGACTTATTCGAGAACAAGGGCAGGGCATTCTATTTGAACAGTTTAACCCGCGCCCCACCGGGGGTCCGGCGCCACCTTCGCCCCACCGGGGGCCATCGATGGCCCCCCTCTAACTCCGAAAATATGGGCGTTAGCGCAAATCTGCAAAGTGCAATAGAAAGCTCGCGTGAATTCAGTAAGAAATTACTTTGCATGTTTTAGTGCTCAGGTCAATGGTTTGACCTCCAGAGGTCAAATTAGGTCAAGATCGGCTATTTTCACTCAAATATGCAATGATTAAGCAAACTGGGCATAACTCTTATGTCATTTAAGCTATTGAGGCCTGGTAAATTACATTTGATAGCAAATTGCCTGTACTTTTTCCGCTATGTGGAACGTAAAGACCTCCCGCCAGTGGTTTGACCGCCAGAGGTCACCTCGTGACCTAATATGACCTGAGGTCAAGAAAGGTCAAAAAGTGACCTTGCCGTATATCAAATGAAAGCCAGTGACAAGACAAACACGATGGTGTTTGTTTCACCGCTCTAGCTCAATTAGGTCAAAAGTTATTGTCAAAATACTGTTTTTGACCTCCGGTGACCTTGGATGACCTTGGAAAAGTCAAAGGGCAAATATGACCCCTGGGATCCGTGAAAGGGTGTCCAAAAACGTTGTTCTGAGCAGTCTGAGTATTTGCAATCATTTTTGTGACTTTTATATCATGAAATAGCTTTTCCCCATGCTTTTCCAATGGGAGAGGTCGCCTCGTGACCTGACCTCAGGGCACGAAATCGAAAAATCCCGGATATACACCTTGTAGACTCTGGAGGGGTCATGAAGTGTAGGAAGTTTCAAATCGATCGACTTTGAAATGTAGCTCTTACAGAGCTCTAAAGTGAAGTGAGGTGACCTTGGTTGACCTCGTCTGGTGACCTGACCTTGGGTGACCCGGGATAAAAAATTTCAGGGATGATGGGAAAATGATGCAGTGAGAGGTAGAGCCCTCAACCGCGGTGCTGCGCCTCGTCGTTTTTCTGCTATCCCGGAAAAACCTTAGGGGGGCCATCGATGCCCCCCCGGTGGGGCGAGGGTTAAACATAACTGTCCCGGAATAAGACTGAATAAACTAATATACATGGGTTGGCACCAAGCTATACCTGCACGATGGAAGTCGTGGATCGTCAATACAAGGCGTTTGAATAGTGTAGATAGAGTTCTAGAACCCAACATTGATATGAAAAACAAGGAAGTAAACATAGCGTGTGTAAAACAATTTTTTTAGAAGTAAATGGTTACGTGAGGGCACCCAGAGCGCGCAAATCAAATGGATGAATGAGGCAGTCAATTTCGACAACTGGGTTGATGTATATTCGTTACCCTTTAAAATAACCAAATCAACTTTATTGCAAAATCTCCAATTTAGAATCACGCATAGGTCTTTTTCCAACAAAGAGATACTTATGTGTTAGGTCTGTTGTGGATGACCCATTTTGTGATAACTGCGGCGAAATCGAGTCCATTCAACATCTGTTTCTAGAATGCGAACCCGTCCGGCAGTTCTGGCATGCTCTTGTGTCAAAGATAAATTCAAAGTTAGAAATGAATTGCCGTTTCAAGATCGACGAGAAAAATGTTATTTTTGGATCCTTAACAGCATCACCAATAGTGAACTTCATCGTTTTGTATGCAAAACAATTCATTGTAACTCAACGGTCTCAGGATAAGGATATGAACCTAGATAACTTTGTTTGTTGTTTAGCAAAAATGTTCCAAATTGAATTATGCACCGCAGGCAAAAATGGAAGACTTCAACAATTCCAGTCACGATGGCAACCTTTCATTGATTCCAAATTTCAGTTCATTTTTTAGAAATCCTTTGAAATCGACAAACTGAAATTCAGTAAAGTGAGCTAAGATGTGTTTATATAGTTTCGTTTCGGAAGCTATCCATGGGGTGGGAGGGGTGGGTTGGTGCAGAAGGCGTACGCACAAGTTGTATGGTGCCCTGTTGGATTGTGACTAGCATGAGTGATGAAGCAGAAACTTTGTGTGTTCTCTGTATGCTGTATGTATCCAATGATATGAATGCTTATATGACAAATACAGGGCCCTTTGGTCGTCGGAAAAAAGTTATCATATTCTTCCCATACACGGTAGTTCATTTAATCAAGTTACCACAACATTTTTTACCAAATCGCGGTCTGAGGTACACCACACCATGCGTCAGAAGTCATGCCTACATACATGTTATGCCAAGTCGTTTTCGATCTTACCGGAGATTGATTGCGCTCAAGCGAAGTCTGTCGATGTCAAACATGATTAAATATGAAAAGACATAAAACTGGTTTAAAGACTAAATATCCGGTGGGGTGCGAGTAAATATCTCGACCCTCGCACCTGGGCTGGCGTCCAAACAGGCCCCGCAGGGGGCCGATTGATTAAGTTTGGGTTTATCCGCAGGGAGCCGAGTGATCTTGGCAACGAGACCATACGCGCGGGTGCTACGACGGGACTGTACGCACAGGTTTTACGACTAGATTTACGCACGGGTGCTAACACAACTTATTCAACTATAATTCTCGGCTAATAAAGTAGACGGGTTTACGTGTTCAGACGTCATAAGCAATAAAGTGCCGAAGCTGTCCTTGAAATGGGAAGCTCTCGTGACTACCTCGTCCTTACCGGCTTACTTACCTACCTACCTATCCCTCTTGAATTTTGCCGTGTACCTTCATATACTGCCGCATAACCGTTTCCACAATCCACCGACATCTGCTTTTATATTTTTTTCTTCAATTTTTATGGTTTTAAACATTTAAACATAAATGTTATTTTTGCTCATCGACTTGAGCTTGCCCCTTCTCCAGCCGGCCTGCTGGAATCGCCCCTGGTAAAAAGCCTGGGCGACGTCCTTACCTCAAAGCCAATCGTGCCTAGGCTGTCAAAATGTTCAAGCGCCGCCACTGGCAATTTCAGAGTTGGATTGTGATAAAAAACATTTGTAAATTGTTTAGGCAAGTACGGGGGAGCAAAGATATGATGTGTATTGCGATTATTGGACTAATTTTGGCCTATTAACGCTCTGAACTGGACAACTTTTTGCCTAAGTTCCCGGTCGACAGGCAGTTGCATGCTGGTTTACTCACTAGCATGGCATTTTCAGCGAGTGAGCGAGACGTAGGGCTTACGACCAATCAGATTACTGCAACCATATGGAAGGTATTCATTCCTTCAGGGTTTGAAATAAGCCAATAAGCCCCTTTACTTTGAACGTTAAAGCTGGCGGAAATTGTATACCGAGAGCTTTGGGTGAAATTAAATATGCGATAGTGGTTTCCCAACGCGCTCTACAACACTGTTATCTCAGTTCAAAACACATTATAAAAGTGGGACACTCCCTTTGAGGAAAAACCATCGATGTATGATATGACTACTACCTCAAAACATAAAAATGCCCTAATCTAAGGTCAGGTCAAGGCCACCATTAGAGCCAGCCAAGTCAGTATGCTTATCAATCGCAGAGGCGTCGCTTGAATTCGCATTGCGAACTTTGGTCTGCATGCGAACTTTTTCCGTCAAACAGTTCGCATTTGGTTGGCATTTTACTTAACAGTTCGCTTTTCGCCCGTGGGAGCTGCATGCAGACGATCGCCGATGTAACGAGGCTTCCATTTATCGGTGCCGAACCAGTGGTCTTCCTTGCTGACTCTGCCGCTCCTCTCCAACGCTGTGCGCCCCACGCTCAGAGAAATATTAACCCCTTTTACAGTTTTTTTGTACCATATGATCGCTCTTTTGGGCATTCATCATCCTCAGGAACCTAGGGTTTGATACCCGCAACCAGGGAATTCGCCGCTGATTTTCGAGTTGGGTGGAGCCACGGTGAGGGCCTAATACCCGGGGGGCAAAGTGCCAAAAGCTGTCCGGCGTGTTGTAAAAGGTTGTTGCACAGAAATGAAATCCCTGAATATTCAGGATCATGACCTTGGGTGGACAACCGATACAGCGCCTACTCGTTGTCCGCAGGAGGTGCATTTGTCAAAGGATGCACGCGCGAAATCGGCCCTTGCCTCTTGGACTTAAACGGCTTCTAACTGAGCTAAAAACCGTTGGTGGCAAAAAACATAATTCAATTTTCAAGCTCCATATACACGACGTCTACACATGTCGGTTTCTGTATTCTGGTTTGGTCTTATCACGTCATTTTTGGCACGTGCAGCACCGCGAAACGGGTGTACGTCAACACCCCTTCTGGCTCAAAACCTGTATCTCTGTATGGGTTAAACGAACAGCCGTGAAACTTTGCACACATGTCGCTTAACATGTTCAGTATAATTGCTCCAAAAATTGTTTAGACACCTAGAAGAGTTATTGAGATATGACGTCATGTTTGAGCACGTGCAAATGCACTGTTTTCACGCCAATTGGGGAAATTTGTCCGGAATGTTAGCTTCTTGCTTCAGTGCTGGTAACAACTGATTGGATAAGCAAATAGTTTCAAATGGTATTTTCCTGATTGAAATCAACCATTTTTCTTCATATGATATAGGAAATTGCGCAATGGGTGTTCTGCCCAATACTCCAGCACGTGCAACATCGCCTGAAGGACATCGTTACACCCCTTTCAGTTAAACTCAAGTAGATTAAACTCAGTTCAGTTAACAAACACTAAATTTTGCAGATGTAAGCTGCACATGTTTGATATATTAACACAAAGTTTTGTGAGACTATAATGACTATTGCAAAAGTCATGGCCATTCATCAAAATACATGTATATGCTTGGTGCAATGCAAAATGTAGCGCACTGCAATACCCTTATTGGCAGTGGTGTTTGGGAGTAATTTTGTCCGCCTCTAGTTATTATGTGCCGCATTGCAGCTCCCGTCTGAAAACTAAAGAGGTATGCTGTGCGCCTAAGCATATGTTCCCTGGTATGAACGGTAGCGCAGGGTACCCCCGTGTTTGCCCGGTCTCTTCCATTGTAGCACCAAACCCTAGGAGTTGAGATAAAAAATTATTACCCACATTTGATCTTCATAGCCCACGTGCATATATATATATTACATGCAAATGCCAGACCATTCTTGCTTCTGTCGCTAAATAAGGTGGACTTTGAGCTTGTTTTTCCAAAAAAAGATTACCAAAAGAAATAGCGCGGGAATCTTGCAAATGGCAAATCACTAACAAACACGAGAAAGACGCCAGCGGGCAATGCCGACATTGACCATCTCGTCAGTTAGGAAGTGGGACGTTAGGCTTAGAAATGTTTTAATATATTATTTTCTGGGTCATCTCCAATGGGGTTGTTGATGATGCATCGCAAAAAAGTGAATCCACGTGCACAGTGTTGATGTATTGTATACAAGTCTTACACGTGTAGCTCGAGGCTAGAATGGATTTGAAGCGATGGAATGGTGTGTTTGCTGGTAGACTTTGGGTCCTGAATAGATATTACATTGTGGGACATGATTAAAATATCATGATCTATCATATTTTAGCTGCGTTTTTTTGTAGAAAGAGTCTTGGAACCAAGATGCATAGCCTTAACAAACAATGTTTATGTTCTAGCAGCTCTGATGAGCGCAAAAATGCGACGAAAATGTCACTATTACCCGAGAAACGCAAGACAGTTGCTCAGCACGCCAGCAACAAAGGACTCGCAGTGATTTGAGTACAGAATATGAAGGGCGCATCATTTTCCAAGATAATATTGCAGACAATTTATGCTAAGTTGAATGGGAGATAAGATCATATTTCACAAAGGTTCGCCACGGTGAAGTTTTTCGAACAATCTGCGATGGTGCATTATCAGGAAATTGTCAGTCAGAGAAATAAGTGGAATCCCTGATATCAGAATCGGTATTTTCACGGAAAAAGCTGTCGTTATGCTGACAGGAAGCGTCTCTCTGATAATAAAAAAGCAAGTAGATACGCACGTAAGCTAATCTGAGCCTCCCGAGTTGATAACGTGATTTCCTGAGCAGCTCTGGGGCCCTCAGCTGAGCTGGGCCCGCCGAGGCTGATGAGGACCCCTGAGCTGGTATGGGGCTCCTGAGCTAATTAAGTGCTTCCTTACTTGATCTGGTACCCCTGAGCTGATCGGGATCACTGAGCTAATTCCTTGTCCCCTGAGCTGATAAGATGCTCCCTGGGCTGATCTAGGTCCCTGCTCTGGTCTGGGGGATAGGAGCTGATCTGGGCCCCCCGAGCTGCTAGATCGTGTGCCCCCTGAACAGATATGTTGCCGCCTGAGCTGAAATAATGCACCCTGAGTCGATCTCCTGAGCCCTTATTGTGCCTCCTGAACTCATATTATGCCCTTTGAACTAATCAGGTGCCCTTTACGCTGATCTGAGCCTCCTGGGTTGATAAAATGATATCCTGAGAAGGTCTGGGCCCCTGAGCTGGTATGGGGCTCCTGAGCAGATTAAGAGCCTCCTCACTTGATCTGGTACCCCGAGCTAATCTGGGCAACGTCTTGGTCGTTCTGGTGCCTCCTGAACCATAACTGTTCCTCCCGAGCCCATATGATGCCATCCGGGCTATTCTGATCCCTCTTGAGCTAATATGGTGCCCTTTGAGCTAATCTGGTACCCTTTGAGCTCACCTGGGTCTCCTGAGTTGATTACGTGATTTCCTGAGCAGGTCTGGGCTCCTGACTGAGCTGATCGGGATCCCTGAGCTGATAAAAGGTTCTTAAGCTGATTTAGTGTCCCTTACTTCATCTTGTTCCCTGACCTGACTTATAGCCCCTGAACTGATTGGAGGCCCAAGATCGGATCTGGCTCCTGGGGGTACCCTGAGCTGGTATGGGGCTTGGGGGCACCCTGAGCTGGTCTGGGCGCTGAGCCTGTTAGAGTTCTCTAAGTTGGCCTGAGGCTCCTTGAGGTGAACGGGCGCCTTAAAGTGTTACGGGGCTCACTGAGCTGGTTCAAGGCCCTATGAGCCTACCTGGGGCTCATTAAGCTAGTCTGATAACCCCATCTCTAGGGACCACTGAGCTTGTCTAGTCTCTGGGCGAAGCATGAGCTGCGCTGGGGAGCTCTGGTCCACGCTGGGGAGCTCTGGTCCACATCAGAGGTCCCTGAGCTGATCTTAAATAGGCAGAGAATAAGAATACAAGGCCAACTCCCATAATCTGGGGATGCCACTGAGCTAGTCTAGTCCCTGGAGGCACAACTGGGGGGCAGCTGCTCTGGAGGGCTCTGATCCACACTAGGGTGCCCCTGAACTGATCTTGAATAGATGGGGAATAAGAACACAATGCAAACTCCCCTTGTAAAATGGAGTTTAGGAGGAATCAGCCATTGCTAAAACGTCTTGTGATGCTTAGGCACATTTAATTATATACATTGACTACTATACTGGGGGATGAGGTGGCTTAGTGGATAGCACCCTTGTCTTCTAAGCCACTGGTCCCGGGTTCAAGTCCCGGCGGAGCCTCTGAATAAGTCGATCTGATCCCCAAAATCCCTTCCAACAGGGTGAGAGTTGGCGACGCCGTATGACCCTGGCAGTTGGTGCGTCGTTAAACCCCAACAATTATTATTAGACTACTATACTGGTGGATTCTAGGGAGTGGCGATAAAAAGGTGGCACCCGACTAGCAAGGACGGCATCAGATGGGTTCAGGAGGCACAATAATGGCTCAGGAGGCCCAAGATCAACCCAGGGCGCATTGGGCTCAGGAGGAAAAATTATGGTTCAGAAGGCACCATATCGAATCCGGGAGCAGTAGTTCAGCTAAGTGATCCTCGACCAAGAAGTTGCCCAGATTAGATCGGGGTACCAGATCAGGTCAGGAGGCACTTAACACGCGCATTGACGTGGGTCTGAGCCACCTTCGCTTTGACGAGGGGGGGCGGATACCCGCCCCCTAAGATCTCGAGAACCACGGTAGGTAGCGAAAAACGGTAAACGGTTTTGGGTAGCCCATCCACTTCTCCATCGAAAATATTTAAACCATTTTTTGTCAGGTCACATTTAAGGTCACGAGAGGTCATAACATGTCGTAATAGGGATAACATGTGAATTAAGTTTTTCGGCCAATACATCTGAACAAGTAAAGATAGAGCAAAACGACATAAACTATATGAATCCTCGCAGCAAGCCAAGTCGAATGATATATAATTTGACCTTGCTAGGTCAAATCAAGGATTTGACCTGACCTGAGATCAGGTCAGGGTCAAATTATTTAAAATATCACTAGAGCCGCAAAACGAAGGCGAGTCTAATGCAGCTAAAATAAACGCTCTATCACTATCCGTTACTGAGTTATACAGTGAAAACCATTTTTCCCATGTATTTCCAATGGAGAGGTCATGCCTCGTACCTGACCTTTGGTCATCGATATCAAGAATGCCGGAACACATTTCAGAGAACTCGGTGGGTGCATTATGTGATATGAGTTTCAATCGGATAAGTTCACCCTGCTCAGACTTATGCTATCTTAAACTTTTAAGTCAGGTCACTTGACCTGTACTTGTAACCTGACCTGAGATGACCTAACCTTAAAATTTTTACAGAAGTTGTAAAAATGATGAGGAAAAAGGTATCCAAAGACGGCGGCGCTACGCGCCGCCGTTTTACTGCTGTCTGCGACAAACCCGAGGGGGGTGGGTACCCGCCCCCAATGCGCGTCAATCCGCGTGTCAACCAGCTCAGGAGCTCCATACCAGCTCAGGGGCCCAGACCTTCTCAGGATATCATTTTATCAACCCAGGAGGCTCCGATCAGCTTAAAGGGCACTTGATTAGCTCAAGGGGCACCCGAATAGCTCAGAGGGCATAATATGAGTTCAGGAGGCACAATAAGGGCTCAGGAGATCGACTCAGGATGCATTATTACAGCCCAGGCGGCAACATATCTGTTCAGGGGGCACACGATCTATCAGCTCGGGGGCCCAGATCAGCTCCTATCCCCTAGACCAGAGCAGGGACCTAGATCAGCTCAGGGAGCACCTTATCAGCTCAGGGGACAAGGGATTACCTCAGTGGTCCCGACCAGCTCAGGGGTACCAGATCAAGTAAGGAAGCACTTAATTAGCTCAGGAGCCCCATACCAGCTCAGGGGTCCTCATCAGCCTCGGCGGGCCCAGCTCAGCTGAGGGCCCCAGAGCTGCTCAGGAAATCACGTTATCAACTCGGGAGGCTCAGATTAGCTTACTTGCGTATCTACTTGCTTTTTTATTACCAGAGAGACGCTTCCTGTCAGCATAACGACAGCTTTTTTCGTGAAAATACCGATTCTGATATCAGGGATGCCACTTATTTCTCTGACTGACAATTTCCTGATAATGCACCATCGCAGATTGTTCGAAAAACTTCACCGTGGCGAACCTTTGTGAAATTTGATCTTATCTCCCATTCAGCTTAGCATAAATTGTCTGCAATATTATCTTGGAAAATGATGCGCCCTTCATATTCTGTACTCAAATCACTGCGAGTCCTTTGTTGCTGGCGTGCTGAGCAACTGTCTTGCGTTTCTCGGGTAATAGTGACATTTTTTGTCGCATTTTTGCGCTCATTAGAGCTGCTAGAACATAAACATTATTTGTTAAGGCTATGCATTTTGGTTCCAAGACTCTTTCTACAAAAAAAACGCAGCTAAAATATAATAGATCATGATTTTTTAATCAGGTCCCGTTATGTAATACCTTTCAGGACCCAAAGTCTACCAGCAAACACACCATTCCATCGCTTCAAATCCATTCTAACCTCGAGCTACACGTATAAGACTTGTATACAATACATCAACACTGTGCACGTGGATTCACTTTTTGCGGTGCCTCATTAACAACCCCATTGGAGATGACCTAGAAAATAATATATTTCAACATTTCTAAGGCTAACGTCCCACTTCCTAACTGACGAGATGGTCAATGTCGGCATTGTCCGCTGGCGTCTTTCTCGTGTTTGTTAGTGATTTGCCATTTGCAAGATTCCCGCGCTATTTCTTTTGGTAATCTTTTTTTGGAAAAACAAGCTCAAAGTGAACCTTAGTTAGCGACAGAAACAAGCATGGTCTGGCATTTGCATGTAATATATCTTTGCACGTGGGCTATGAAGATCAAATGTGGGTAATGATTTTTTTATCTCAACTCCTAGGGTTTGGTGCTACAATGGAAGAGACCGGGCAAACACGGGGGTACCCTGCACTACCGTTCATACCAGGGAACATATGCTTAGGTGCACAGCATACCTCTTCTGTTTTCAGACGCGAGCTGCAATGCGGCACATAATAACTACAGGCGGACAAAATTACTCCCAATCACCACTGCCAATAAGGGTATTGCAGTGCGCTACATTTTGCATTGGACCAAGCATATACATGTGTTTTGATGAATGGCCATGACTTTTGCAATAGTCATTATAGTCTCACAAAACTTTGTGTTAATATATCAAACATGTGCAGCATTACATCTGCAAAATTTAGTGTTTGTTAACTTAACTGAGTTTAATCTACTTGAGTTTAACTGAAAGGGGTGTAACGATGTCACTCAGGCGATGTTGCACGTGCTGGAGTATTGGGCAGAACACCCATTGCGCAATTTCCTATATCATATGAAGAACAATGGTTGATTTCAATCAGGAAGATACCATTTGAAACTATTTGCTTATCCAATCAGTTGTTACCAGCACTGAAGCAAGAAGCTAACATTCCGGACAAAGTTCCCCAATTGGCGTGAAAACAGTGCATTTGCACGTGCTCAAACATGACGTCATATCTCAATAACTCTTCTAGGTGTCTAAACAATTTTTGGAGCAATTGTACTGAACATGTTAAGCGACATGCGTGCAAAGTTTCACGGCTGTTCGTTTAACCCATACAGAAATACAGGTTTTGAGCCAGAAGGGGTGTTGACGTACACCCCTTTCGCGGAGCTGCCCGTGCCAAAATTGACGTGATAAGACCAAACCAGAATACAGAAACTGACATGTGTAGAAGCTGTGTATTTTGAGCTTGAAAATTAAATTTTGTTTTTTGCCACCAACCGCCTTTTTAGCTTAGTTATAAGCCGTTTAAGTCCAAGAGGCAAGGGCCGATTTTGCGCGTGCATCCTTTGACAAATGCACCTCCTGCGGACAACGAGTAGGCGCTGTATCGGTTGTCCACCCAAGGTCATGATCATGAATATTCAGGGATTTCATTTCTGTGCAACAACTTTTTACAACACGCCGGACAGCTTTTGGCACTTTGCCCCCGGGTATAACGCAAAAACCCCAGGGTACCTTACTAGCAATTTCCATTGCTATTTCCGGAAGAATTGGGGGGTTCACCTCAAGTCTTCTGCATAGAGTTTGGAGGTGGCCCTCTAGCCTGCTATCAAATATATCCCGGGTGGTATAACATCTTCACATTTAATGACTTCACACCCACCCCACTGGAAGGGGTATTTTTCCCCCACCCCGCTCCTCATCGAAGCTTGGCGTACATTATCCTTGATCAATTTTACGCCGTTGATTTTTGTAGGTCAGGTTGTGCCAGGTCACGAAGGTCATGTGACATGACCTCAAAACCCGAAATCAAGATTTTGAAGTGACGTCAAGAGAACATGTTCCAACTGGTCAGATTGAAGCTTTCACAACATAATTCTGCTATTTCGGAATTTTCAGGGCGTTGACTAAAGATAGGATCAATTTTAGGTCACCCATTATAAGTCTACAGTGAAAAAGGCTGTTTTTCAGCAAATACGGCACAAATCAAATTCAAAGTACTTCAAACTGCAATCTTAGCGACCGTATAGCCGCCAAGCCTGTTTTTAATATTTTATCCCCAGATGTCATCTGAGGTCACCAGAGGTCATGCATTAATTTTCCAAAACCCCGTACTGAATCGAGATAAAGCTTTCATTTCTATTTGATTAAGTTTGTTTTGTGATGGTACCTAGGTCGATTAATATGCAACATGGTCATTAGGGTGCTCCATTTTGTACCGACTTATGAAAATTGTAGGTGGGTAGGTCTAATCCGTGCATTCGGACCTGCCGAGTTTAATGACACTAAAGTTTTCGGAAGCCAAAAATTTCTAGTGTGTGCAAATTTGATTTGAAATTTGAGGTGTTTCTTAAAGATGCGATTTTTCAGCTATTTACGCTTCTGTCTTTGTTCATAATTGGTCTAGAGTAACACAATAAAAAACATCGTCTTTGCTGTCACCAGAGCTGTCATTTCATGCCCAATTTGATACCTTTTTAGGTTTTGGTCAGGTTAGGGGTCTGTGACAAAGATTTTTGTTCACTCCTTTAAAACTATCAAAATTTATAAATATATAAGTTCCAAATTCAATTCAACTTAATACATAGCTTCGCCGCCCAATAAGTCAGAACTGGGAAGAGTTGATAAATGTGAAGATGTTTTACCACCCGAGATATAATTTGATAGCAGGCTAGAGGGCCACCACCAAACTCTATGCAGAAGACTTGAGGTGAACCCCCAATTCTTCCGGAAATAGCAATGGAAATTGCTAGTAAGGTACCCTGGGGTTTTTGCGTTAGGCCCCCACAGTGGCTCCGCCCAACTCGAAAATCAGCGGCGAATCCCCTGGTTGCGGGTATCAAACCCTAGGTTCCTGAGGATGATGAATGGCCAAAAGAGCGATCATATGGTACAAAAAAACTGTAAAATGGGTTAATATTTCTCTGAGCGTGGGGCGCGCAGCGTTGGAGAGGAGCGGCAGAGTCAGCAAGGAAGACCACTGGTTCGGCACCGATAAATGGAAGCCTCGTTACATCGGCGATCGTCTGCATGCAGCTCCCAGGGGCGAAAAGCGAACTGTTAAGTAAAATGCCAACCAAATGCGAACTGTTTGACGGAAAAAGTTCGCATGCAGACCAAAGTTCGCAATGCGAATTCAAGCGACGCCTCTGCGATTGATAAGCATACTGACTTGGCTGGCTCTGATGGTGGCCTTGACCTGACCTTAGATTAGGGCATTTTTATGTTTTGAGGTAGTAGTCATATCATACATCGATGGCTTTTTCCTCAAAGGGAGTGTCCCACTTTTATAATGTGTTTTGAACTGAGATAACAGTGTTGTAGAGCGCGTTGGGAAACCACTATCGCATATTTAATTTCACCCAAAGCTCTCGGTATACAATTTCCGCCAGCTTTAACGTTCAAAGTAAAGGGGCCTATTGGCTTATTTCAGACCCTGAAGGAATACCTTCCATATGGTTGCAGTAATTTGATTGGTCGTAAGCCCTATGTCTCGCTCACTCGCTGAAAATGTCATGCTAGTGAGTAAACCAGCATGCAACTGCCTGTCGACCGGGAACTTAGGCAAAAAGTTGTCCAGTTCAGAGCGTTAATAGGCCAAAATTAGTCCAATAATCGCAATACACATCATATCTTTGCTCCTCCGTACTTGCCTAAACAATTTACAAATGTTTTTTTTGTCAAAATCCAACTCTGAAATTGTCAGTGGCGGCGCTTGAACATTTTGACAGCCTAGGCACGATTGGCTTTGAGGTAAGGACGTCGCCCAGGCTTTTTACCAGGGGCGATTCCAGCAGGCCGGCTGGAGAAGGATCAAGCTCAAGTCGATGAGCAAAAATAATATTTATGTTTAAATGTTTAACCCTCGCCCCACCGGGGTGCCATCGATGACCCCCCTAAGGTTTTTCCGAGATAGCAGAAAAACGACGAAGCGCAGCACCGCGGTTGAGGGCTCTACCTCTCACTGCATCATTTTCCCATCATCCCTGAAATTTTTTACCCCGGGTCACTCAAGGTCAGGTCACCAGACGAGGTCAACCAAGGTCACCTTACTTCAACTTTAGAGCTCTGTAAGAGCTACATTTCGAAGTCGATCAATTTGAAACTTCCTGCACTTCATGACCCCTCCAGGGTCTACAAGGTTTATATCCGGGATTTTCCGATTTCGTGCCCTGAGGTCAGGTCACGAGGCGACCTCTCCCATTGGAAAAGCATGGGGAAAAGCTGTTTCATGATATAAAAGCTACAAAAATGATTGCAAATACTCAGACTGCTCAGAACAGCGTTTTTGGACACCCTTTCACGGATCCCAGGGGTCATATTTTCCCTTTGACTTTTCCAAGGTCATCCAAGGTCACCAGAGGTCAAAGACAGTATTTTGACAATAACTTTTGGGCTAATTAAGCTAGAGCGCTGAAACAAACACCATCGTGTTTGTCTTGTCATTGGCTTTCATTTGATATACGGCAAGGTCACTTTTTGACCTTTCGTGACCTCAGGTCATGTTAGGTCAAGAGGTCTGGCGGGAGGTCTTTATGTTCCACATAGCGGAAAAAGTACTGGCAATTTGCTATCCAATGTACTTTGCCAGGCCTCAATAGCTCTAATGACATAAGAGTTATGCCCAGTTTGCTTAATCATTGCATATTTGAGTGAAAATAGCCGATCTTGACCTAATTTGACCTCTGGAGGTCAAACCATTGACCTGAGCACTAAAACATGCAAGTAATTTCGTACTGAATTCACGCGTGTTTTCTATTGCACTTTGCAGATTTGCGCTAACGCCCATATTTTCGGAGTTAGAGGGGGCCATCGATGGCCCCCCGTGGGGCGAAGGTGGCGCCGGACCCCCGGTGGGGTGCGGGTTAATATCATAAAAATTGAAGAAAAAATATAAAAGCAGATGTCGGTGGATTGTGGAAACGGTTATGCGGCAGTATAGGAAGGTACAAGGCAAAATTCAAGAGGGATAGGTAGGTAGGTAAGTAAGCCGGGAAGGACAAGGTACTCACGAGAGCTTCCCATTTCAAGGACAGCTTGGGCACTTCATTGTTTATGACGTCCAATTTCTCGCTGTACGATCGATTTGTGAACGGATTTTTCAATTTCATGCACCAGATTTTGTGCCACGACTTACGTTCTTCATCAGGGTTTCACAAATCAAATATCTCGCTAATAATTTCCGAACAACTCTCCCGCACTAGACAAGGCTAGACATCCGCGAATACAAGAATGTCAATAAACGAATCCGCTGTAATCAAGGCCCTAAGACGCGGCATCGTACATGCTAGCTCCTAAGCCAAGCTACAGAGAATATTCCTTTTTCGGATCAATGGGTCAAAGAGTCGATAATTTGCACCTCTGAGAACCCACGTTCGCAGCTCTTACCGTCAACACATGTGATATTAGGCAGCCCCCGTTCAAGTTGCCTGGCATTTTGCGGCGGTGACGTCATCGCCGCGATGCCGCAGGCGTTTTGCGGCTTGAAGTATCGGCAAACTGGGTATATTTGACATGGTCAGTAAAGCTTGCAAATGACTGAAAGACGTCAAAAAGGCTTAGTTGACAAGTTTGATCATATTTATAGCCAGTACAGAGTTTCTGCATCCATAAGACCTGCCTGCAGTGACTTCAGGGGCTTGTCTCGCAGTGATGTTCCGGTGCTCTTAAGAGTCATTATCAGTGTAATAGCATTGTAATTTCATCTTTCACGTCATCGTTGCTTAGATGAGAATACGAAGTAGATACGGGTCTTTCCAATGGAGGTTTCTTAGCGAGACGAACTAATTGTTTGAGGTACCGCGCGGTCGCGGGTCCAGGACTTATTTTGGGGAGGCTAGAAAACTCAGACCTCCCCCACTGCCAGTGGCCGATACAAGGGGACTAGGGCTCGATTCCCCCATGTTAGTGTCTAGTAAATACATAGGCCGATGCTGATGTGAGGCAATGGTGAGGAGGCTCGAACCCCCTTGTCCATACCCCAAAAAGTCCTGTACCCGCCACTGTCCCCCGCCATAGCCTCCGAACAGTCTTTGCTTATACAGATATTAGTAGACATTTCGGAGGGTTCCCCTGGAAATTTAGGAGGCTCGTGAGCCCCATAACCTCCTTATATCCGCCACTGGTACCATAGGCGGATGCAGGGGACAAAGCTCGGGCGGTTGTCCCCCGAGGTTACACCTGAAATGGTCACAGTGCCTCCTGAAAGGTCGATGGCGCCACCTGAAATGTCGCTTCCCACCCCCTCCCCTTCCACGCGACCCCCCCTCCACAGGATGCGGAAAGCAGCGTCCACCGATAGGATTTTGCGCCCACCTGATGGGTTTTCTGGTCCGAATGAAGCCCCCTGGTCTGGATGACATCCCCTTCCGGGAAGAAATGCCTCCCCTCGACTGACAATCCTGGATCCAATTAACAGCCCAATTAAAATAGCTTTGGGTAAAATTTAATCACATTTACGGGGTTTCAATGGGGTGAGTCAGAGGTGTAGCCAGGGAATTTTTTACGGGGGGACAGGAATGGTCTGGCAATGATGACAAGGGAGGGGAAAAGTTGGCACTCGGCGGATGTAGGAGACAAGGGGGCACCTGGTCTTCCAATAGCCAATGGGGAGCACATCCCACGTCCATGCTGCTTTCGACGCTCATGAGTGCAACTGTTAGAGCGATCGGCACGTGTTGCATTTAGGCCTTGAGCAGCGGCTATAATCCGGCTCTGAGGTGCGATCTTTCCTTCTGTCGTTACTGTTTCCGTATTTGCCCAAACCCACTCCCTTAACCTCGTATGTCGTTTCATTGGTTTTTATTCTTGCTCGGTCCTGTCATGTTTCTCTTTTCCAGTGTTGCGGCTCAGTAAAAACCGTAGTAGGATTGCTAGACTAGTATACTTTTTAGTATAACGTTCCAAAGCTACTAGATTTGTCAACATATTTCACTGTGCAGACATTAAAGTGCAAAAAGTGTATTCCATAGCTCTTTTCTTAAATATCTAAACTTAATTTATCCAAAAAGCTAAAGTTTTAACCCTCAAGATAAGGAAATAGTTCCTTTCTTAGTGGATACCAAGAAAACGACCAATATTTTACTAGTAGAAAACTTGAACCAGCCTGGGATTCTAGGGCCTTGATATTAGGCACTTCGCGATTTTGCTGAATCTGCCTCACACCGGGGCAAACCTAACGTGTGCTTTTTGATTAACATCTCTAATGCCTCATTCATTCGGACGCGAGTACTGGCTTGTTAAATCAGCATTGCGGGAGTTCCTCGTTCGGGTGGTGGGGTCGGGGTCTCCGTGACAAGTCTCTTGATGACTTTAGTGAGACTCCGACTCCAGCAGTCAAACAGGGAACAACGTGGACAAAATTAATAAAAAAGTTTGGGCATGGATAGGAAAAAAAGATCTTGAGCCCGTATTTTTCACCCCGTAACGTTTTTTTTGCTTTTCGTCTCCAGTTCCCAAAATCCTACCGAAAAGGCATATTTTAACGCAATTTTTCACTGCGTGACGTTTCTTTCGACTTTGGTTTGCCCCTTCCAAACCAACCGGCTAGATCCGCCACTGTCTGCCTACGTTATCACTTGTAAACGTTCAAATACAGAGACAGTAGCAAAGAAATTGCACTAGAGAGTTAATTAACCTTTCCCTCAAAGTTCAACGAAAATCAAAAAGGAGGATTGAGTTTTTAAAGACTGATATTTTGCCTTTGTGGCTTCATCATAGTATTTCATTGGAGTAGGTATTCATGGCAGTATAACACCTATCAGATTGATTGGTGTTATACGGTGTTGAATGTCTGACAATGTTTAATTTTTTCCGTCCTGGGAGAAGCAAAACATCATACCTTTGGTATGATCTCAATTCGTTTTGCTGAAAACTGAATTTGGCCTTCATGTATCCAATCTCAATCGTGTGGTTGTGTGCTTTCGTGTTGTTTTATGTATGTACTCCGATAATACTGCGAAATGTCAGTCTTTAAACACATAGTCCTCCCTTTTTACTTGTTTAAACCTTGAGGGGCAAGATGAATTAACTCTATAATCTTACGATATGACCCTCATTGATGAACTTCGACCCTTAAAATGAAATTACAGTCGCCCACCCCATAATCTATTACAAACAACCGATTTACCACCATTCCTTAAAAGGACAAGCTCCGTAGTGGAGTGGGGGGGAGGAGGTGATGAATGGTACATAAATGTTTTTATTTCAATCTTTGAAACGTTCCTTATATACTAGCTCTCCGTAATCCCGTATGATACGCTTATTTCCAGCTCCCCTTCCCTTCAACAAATGAGCCTAATTCCTGCATTCCGGGATCCTCCGATGCCATTCTTATCGACAGCCAGATTCAGTGTGGTATGTGAATATACATTACCAACTAAACTTACAACAGGGGCATTCCACCATAAAACGACCAAGAAAAATGAAAATGACACCATCATCTCTCGGATTTGCGCCAAAATTGGTACCCGAAGTTATCTGGTGCGTAAAAACAGGATTTAAAAGTTTTAGCTTAACCCTATTTCCGTCAGGCTCCCGGCTACCCCCTATTTCCGGCAGGGGGGGCAATATCGGCCCCCCTAAGATCTCGTAATCTAACCGGCCGATTTTGAAAATTCAAAGTGCTATAGATTCCCCTGACGCTAAACTTTATTTTGAAAAAAGAACATTTCAAAATTTTGATTTTTAAGGAGAAAGTCGTGCAAAATATACAATTTTTGTGTATTTTTTAGATTTTCCATAACCCTTGTCTCTGTTGTACGATTTTCACAAAACTAGTTCAGATTTACAAATAATTGACCCAAAATTGTCATATACTCGAGTTACGCAAAAATTCAAAATTCAATGGCAGTTCCAGGACCAGGACTATGAGGGGAAATATATACAACCTAAAAAGTTTTTGTTACGCGGATTAGAAGCCGTGATATACTGCTTGGCATCTTTGACACATAAATAAATGAAAAAAAGTGAAAAACTCATCAGGGGCGGATGCAGTAAGGTAAAACAGTGGGGTAAAATACATCCCAACAATATGCGAGTGCTATGCATGAGTATATTAGTCCCTCGACTAGTTGAAATTTATTTCTGATAATTTTTACCCTCCCATGGCAGCTCTGGGAAAGGGGGTGACATAGGCGGATCAAGGACTCTCGTCGTGGGGGGGGCGGGTGGGGGTGATTGGAAACACATTTTTAATATACAACGATATTGAGTCGCGGCGGTGATACTGGCTGGGAATATGCATTTCGAAAATGTGTAGTGACTGGACACGCCTCTGGTAATCTAGAATTTGGTTATAACTATTTTGAATTTTCATATACCCAATTGTATTCGCCCTGGCACGGCTGTAAGCAGTCTTCTCACTTACTAACGTTTAGTCCTTCTTGATAGCATTACCCCCATTTTGAACTGCTGTAACCGCCCCTGATGAATACAAATAGTGACAATTGTGAATGCACTATCATCTCACATAAAAAATGATATAATAAAACCATATAACTGGTATCAGGATCAGCAGAGACGGCTTCCTTTTACAAAGAACCCATCGCATACGATAATACTTGGTTTGTGGATAGAACCTCCCCAAAAACCCAGCCATAGCTCCGCCCCTGGTAAATATATAATATTGACAATTTCAGAAAACCTGCCTGTACTAGTTTTAGGAAAAGTCAGGAAGTTTCAAAGTTCTATCGCAAGCCGTTTCGGAGATATTCTTGAAAAACCTTAGGGGGGCAATATTAGCCCCCCCTGCCGGAAATAGGGTTAATCAGTGGAATGGTTACGGAGTTATGGCCCGAGGCATTTTGCGAGGTCTCCAAAAACATCAATTGCTCTTTGGTTGATAGAACAGGGTCAAAGTTCAGTACAATATACTTTTAGACATCATTGGAATCGCAATGACCCATAGTTGCAGTTTGTTACATTTACTTTTGCTTTTGGGGCTATCTTTATATTTTAATGCGGTGACCTTAGGTCGCGTGATCTGCTCCGACCCAGGATACATTTAAAGTTGCAGTTTCTATCGCGGTAGAATTGAGCTCAATCAATTTCTTTTCAATGCAGAAAACGTAAAAAGTGGTATTTTTCGATAAGTATGTCAAATCCTTGTTCTTGTTTCTCCTCATTCCTCCGGTCCCGGTACTCGAACAACGTCCGCCGCGCCGCTACCGACCTGCTCCCGCGTCCCCGCGGGCCGGCCGCGTCGGAATCTTAAATCCGTTGCTTTGCGCGAACGCGTGCCCCGTGGCATCCCGGCGAGCTCGCCTGCGTCCCCCCCCCACACCCCGCCGCTATGGACCCGTCGCCGCCGCGTTGCTCGCTTCGCCGCCCGAGCTGGTTTTCTCTGGTCTCGCAGCCCGACACGGTATTGCGTCTCTCTCACCGTCTCACTGTCTCATCGGTACCTCACATCTCTTAACACTTCCTTTACCTTCTTCCCGTCACTTTCCCTTTGTTACTTTACTCGGCCTGTGCTCATGTTTGATCTAACGAGTTTCGTGCGGCGCCTGCCGCTGGACTTAAACGCTGATCTCCTGTTGTGCGTTTTAACCATACTTATGTGTGTGTGTGTGTGTGTGTGTGTGTGTGTGTGTGTGTGTGTGTGTGTGTGTGTGTGTGTGTGTGTGTGTGTGTGTGTGTGTGTGTGTGTGTGTGTGTGTGTGTGTGCGTGCGCGCTAAAATACATGTCATGGCTACAAATAGGCCCGGATGTTCCAGGTGTTTTGTAAACTATGTGCTTTCCATTTTCCAATACCGGTTTCGTCCGCCCAAAAAGGTATCGAGAGTCACACTTATGTACTTCCTGCCGAAAAAGACGCTGGTATTGATCATCTTCATTGTTGGAATTTTTGGGCGCACCGACAGCTGGGTCATATGGTGCCCATGCTGGTATTGATGTTGATGGCTTTTAACCTATTGGCACCCGCCCCGGTGGGCCTCCGACCCACCTTCGCCCTGGTGGGGGGTGTTTAAACACACACCCCTCGAAATCGGCTCCTATGCGGGATAGCGAAGAAACGCACAGGCTGTTGGATAGCTCGTACAAGTTCATCGAGAAACTACATCGGTCACTTTCTGACTCAGGCCAATATTCACTTCATGCCAGGTCAAAGAAAGTGAAATATTAGAGAAAGGATTCCAGGCTCTAGAGTCTGACAGAGTGGAGTTGGAATCATTTTGTGGGCACCATTCGCTTCCTCTTGTTTCAGCGAATGGAATGCATAATATGAATATACTAGGTTAAATCCTAAAAATGACCAGACCAGAGGTCATGTCAAGGTCATTATCCAACCTAGCGTAGCCGATATGCATATCAATCGATCCTCGATAGCAATCCAGACGAATGTATATAAATTTTGGAGGTGAAGTCACTCTGCCTGTACTGAGATGACCTAATCTTAACATTTCGGGGTAAAGTTGCGGAATTCATCCAGTCGAAAGTGTGCCAAGTACGGCGGTGCGAAGCGCCGCCGTTTTTCCTCGTGCCTCCTAAAAAACCAATGAGGTGCTAAAACGCCCCCACCGGGGCGAGGGTTAAGGATAAGACATGGGCTCATAACATTAGATGACATTTAGTGACCCCGTCGACCTCATGTCAATATTCCCGTTACTATGACAAGGAAATGACATGCCTTAGGGCCCAATGCGTCGAAATAAGTCCCTAGCACTTACCTTTGTCCTTTTTCATGTATGATCTACTCAAGGTTATTGAAAGTCATGGCCAGGACCGAACTGCTATTTTTAAGCTTTAAAGTACAGGGTTAAAAAACAGCTGCCAGCTAAAACAAACTCATGGTATGTTTTCTGAATCACAGTCAGTATGACCACAGTTAAGTCTACTCAATGTCACGGTCAAGTTCACTGTTCATGGTCAAGGGTTTTCTTCAAGGTGAAACCGTCCTTTTCTGCCAAAACGCCACTAAAGTGTCAGTTATATTGTATAGTATTGGGAATACGTAATATTGTGGCGTCGTAGTTAGCGCCCTTTGGTCACCTTCGCCTCAAACGTTCAGAGAACGTTGTGTGGGACTCTCCCCCTCCATGATCCTAGTCCGCTTTTGGTGCATCGCCGATTTTTTTCGCATAATCGCGGCATTTCCCAATCAGGTATCCAGCATGGCCTATATTCGACCTTTACGACCTCGTTTGACCCAGGCCAATGAAACTCAGCTATAATTCACCATCGCCCCCACACACTCCTGAATGGCCATTCTGCTAGCCCTTTTGGTTTCCGAGATCTCAGGCGGCGGGGCACCCTCCACTGCGTGTGCTAAAAGAAATGCTAGATGCAAAGGAATAATGCTTGATGACCCTAAGCCAGGATATAGCGAAGCTCACGTAACATCACTTTAATCGTGACATCATGGTGAGTATTTCACCACGCTGAAGGCCACCACTGAGGACGGAGAGGTAGTGGTGCAGGGAGACTTCTCTGACAACTTTTCTCTCTGCGTTCAGGATCCACCATATTGTTCTACTGGGAATCATCCCAGTGCACATTTCATCCTTTTGTGGCTTATTGGAGGGAACATTGTGGTTCATGTCATCTGAGCCTTTGCCTTATCTCGGACAGTGTTACCAAGCATGGTGCACCCTTTTATAGAATGACTCGTTCCGGAGAGGCGCTCACTCGCACTCAACATCAATAAAATATATTACTTCAGTGGTGGTTGTGCGGCACAATATAAGAACCGAAACTTTTTGTAACGTGTGCTGTCATGAGCTCGATTTTGGAATCCCATGTGAGTGGCCATTGGCGAACGCAGGGGAGGGGGCATTCCGGCCATGGCAACCCCAAAGCGCTGGAGGGGGACCAAGCTATCTTTTGGCCCCCAAAGGCCGGAGAAATTAAAAAAGTTGTTTACAATAGGTCTGTCGAGCAGAAAAATATTCCCAGACGCAGGGGGGGGGCATTCCAGCCATAGCTTCCCCAAAGTGCTGGAGGGGGCCAAACTATCTCTTGCCCCCAAAGGCCGGAGAAATTTGTGAGAAAAAAGTTGTTTATTTTAAAAAAATAACATAAAATAATAAATACCCCCAGGCGAGCGACCATTTACTTGGAGAGGAACCTTCTATTAGGTCTGTCGAGCACCCAAATTGCACGTCCCACGCCCCCCCCCAGGAGGAGAGGCAAACATAGGTTTGCCCCCCAAACTCGGGTCTGCGTCCGCCCCTGTGAGAGGCAGAGGCTCTATTCGACTCTCTCGACAAAAAATATGTCAGTGTCATGAAGCTTATTTTCGTAAGCTCAGAGGGGGTGAAGATGCTGCAGCCGAGATCCAAGGGCGCTGCAAGTGCTTGGGTGACCTTTTATGGACACGGGGATCAAGGTTGCAGGCCTTAGCTATATCTTCCCACGTCTCTGTCTTCTGCCTTACTTTTTTACATCAAGTCACTTGTCGTCATCGATGTCCTTAAAGTCATTCATAAAATCAGTAACCTTTGATTTTTCAAAATGCAGGGAAATGTGACCATACGCGGATCCAGGGGCAAAGGTTAGCAGGTGCTCTCCTCCCCCGATCTACACTCGGCGCCCCCTCAAATGGTCACGGGCCCCCCCAAAGGTAGATGGCACCCCTGAAATACTGCTTCCCACCCCTCCAGGTTGCGAAAATCGGCGCCCACCGTGAGGATTTTGTGCTCACCTATGTTTTGCCGGTCAAAGTGGCATCCCCTGGTCTGAGTGGCGCCTCCCACGAAAGTTGCCCCCTCCCCCGATCAGCAATCCTGGATCCGCCTATGAATTTGATCCCATTTTCTTTTTCTTTCTGTCTTTGAAACAGCACCAGCTATGAACGAATCTTCACGCTCATAGTTCTCAGGGTAAACCGGGTTATCTCTAGCGTCCCATGCCAGCCTCGACGAGACCGCTCGGGGACGCACAGTGGGCCCGTGGACCCTCAAAAGCGCTTATTATTCGGATTTCGTAAGTTCAAAAATATTGCTGTTTTATGGATGTCATTAGTGCGAAATTGAATGTAGAACACGATGGCATTCTTATTTTTTCTAAACGACTACAAAACTCTGTGCAGAAACAGTCTGAGTACGAGGTTTCTACCGAAAGCGTTTCGGAGCGCACTTATCGCCTGAATTTCCTTATGTGTTCACAAGTGTTTTTCGACGTTTCAAAGGATTAGAAATTAGTTTTGTGGTTTTTGGTTCTAGGGACGGAGTTTTCCAAATATGTTAGTACATGTTTTAACGTCATTTCGTGTATTGGTCACGTATGGGGAGCAAATTTACCAAGTAATGCTACTGACAGAGATATATTTGATCAAACTAAATTTGAAATAAAGTTTTAAAAATATATCACCTTGTGCCGCAGTGAAACTGGGTCCACAAAGTAGCTGAAGGTGTTTACTTTCATGCCTTATAAGTACTTTTTGCCCGATTTTGCCCGAATTCGTATTATGAGCATATTTGTTGTTCAATGCAATGCATGGGTGTGGTCATAGTATTACACTGTTACAAGCCAATTGGTAGAAATTGTTTATTTTTAAGGCAAGTGTCGGCAAGTTTTCCCTTTAGGATTCGTCTCGAATCCCGGTTAATACAATTCTGAGCTATTTCGTAGACCTGCAAGTTAAGCAATCTTTTCCAGGTCACATTGGGTCAAATGCTTTACACAGGAAATATGAGTATTGTCTAAGCGCCGCTCGGGGCTTAAGATACTGTGCAGCTTGGCCTGGGTTTGCCACTCGCTTTACACTAAATGCATCAGATGATTACGTCGCTTCGCACGAGAACTGATCACGAGAGCTCAAATTTGAGATGAGACGAAACATAAGACGGTCGCTTCCTTGAATCAGAAGTGGTCTGGTACAGAGGAACAATAGGCCCCTGACTCAGTTGGAGAGGTGCCTTGCTCTAGCGAACTGTGGTTTTGTAGGGGGAGAAATGATCTCACGAAGGGATGTGTTTAACTTTGTGCATGGCAATATTGGTATCAACAGAGTGGCAGCGGATGACGAAGTTATATGTTATGTATTATATGTATTATATGTTAAGGACACATTACAGGGCGGATTCAGTGAGCATAAAAGAGACACGTGCGGTCGGAAATTACAATTTTTATTGCAAGGCTGAAGCGGAAATGGCAAGCAAGTCACAGGAACCTAAACCGCTTCTTGGAGAAAGAGGAACAGTGGCTGAATGAGTGTTCCATCGCAGCAGATTCGCCGAGGATATTGGAGCCTGTTGACCTTGACCAGTCATCTACAAGCCGGGGCCCTTGTCAGCCTGTGGCTTTATGTGGAACACTTTCTGGAAGCTCCAAACGTCGTCGAACCTCCGCTTTCAAGGCTGGTTACTCCTCTGCAGAGCTTTTGCATGTCACACACTTCAAAGCGCCAGGGCCTTTCTGGTTTTCTCAAAGACGTGACCGTGACTCCCACAAGACCTACTAAGGTAAGAAAAATGCTAAGAAAACCAGCAAATACCCCAATACGATACACAGACGAAGAAACACTTGCTGTGTGTTCATTGAAGGGCAGCATACGAAGTAAACCTGGCAGTTTACCAGAGAGTCGGCCAAGAGCCAAAATCAGGGGCGTAGCCAGGATTTCGCTCAGGGGGAGGGCGGCGCCCCGAAAAAGGCCCTTGCGACAGCGCCAAAAGGGCCCTGGTGGGTAAAAAGGGTTCTGCTTGTACAGAATAGAGTGCTGAAGAGGGTTTAAGAGAGCCCTGTCTGGTATGAAAATTTAATATTTGGTCATAGAGCATAGTGCGGGCGAGCCGCGCTTCGCGCGACCTGTGTCCTCAGGGGGTCCTCAAGGGGGGGGGGTGGGTGGCTGTCCCAGCCCCCCTTGGCTACGCCCCTGGTCTGAATGTGAGAATGCCGACATATATCCTCCATACAACGACATCCCGAAGGCCAAGGAAGATTGTTATCCGGAGGAGTATATTACTATGTATATTATCCTAGTAATATTAGGCCAATAGCTGAGCATGGGCTGCAGAAACAGCAATAACAACCTCGAAAACTGGTCGGGGGCATCTAAAAACCCTAGATATAAAATATTGCTGACGTAGCCTCAATAGTTCGACGGTAATTAATTTTAAGCGCTTTTGAGCGCCCGCCGGCCCACTGTGGGACGGTGAGTGGTACAAAACGTGAGATACCTCATTTATGCGGGAACTGACCTCCACCATTGATTTAGCTTCAAAGAGAATTGCGGCGTCATCAGCAAACAGATAGAATTGAGCCTGGTTAGAAGTATTGAAAATGTCATTGATATAGATGTTAAACAATAATGGGCCGAGTATAGAACCTTGTGGAATGCCCATTGTTATGCTTTCAGAGTCTGATTTCTCCCCCAATACTTTAGTTTTTTGACATCTTTTTTCTAGATATGACTCATACAGTTTAAATTCATTATTTCTTACCCCATATTTCCATAATTTGTGCAAAAGAATTTTGTGATCCACTGTATCGAATGCCTTTTTTAAGTCCACGAATAGAGCTACAGCAGTTTGATTTTGAGAGAGCCGAGAAGTTATACGATCACACAGAAGGGAGATGGGCATGTAGGTAGAATGCCTCTTCCTAAAGCCAAATTGATAGTCGAATAGTATGTTGTTATTCTCCAAAAGTCGCGAAAGATCATTGTACATTATTCTTTCAAGAATCTTTGATAGAACAGGAAGCACCGAAACTGGTCTATAATTTGTAAAGTACCTTCTAGAGCCCGATTTATAAATTGGCTTAATAAGCGCTATTTTCAGACAGTCGGGAAAAGTTCTTTTTGATATAGATAACTTCATTAAGTAGGCAATATGCTCAATGATGAAGGGTGCTATTTTTTTAAGGAGCATAGTTGAGATTCGATCAATGCCAGGACCAGTATTTTTCAAGTTTTTAATTATTTCCATTACATAATCTTGAGTTACTTCTGTTGATGCATAGTGTTCTTCTGGTTCGAATTGTTGAAGATAGATCAAAGGATCGGTTGATGTCCTAGGCAATTGTTTCTCTAGTGAAGGACCAATTGTACAAAAAAATTTATTGAATTCATTTGCAATCATTTTTGGTTCATCTAAAGTATTTCCTTTATCTTCAAAACTCTTTGGAAAAGATTCATCTTTCTTCAAATGTGCATAATTTCATTGAGAGTCTTCCATAGCCTTTTAGGATCATGCTGAAATTCTTCAAGCTTATTCCTAATATACATAATCTGAGCTCTTTTAATAATTGCATTTAGGTGATTCCTATATTGCTTGTATCTATTTTCTTTGGCTATGTTGCTCTTGTCTCTGATAAACTTTTTGTGCAATCTATTTTCCTATTTATACTTTGAACTATTGCAGGTGTTATCCAAGGTTGCACAGGATCCCGTCTGAGGCTTTTCTTGTTCATGGACAAATGGTCTAATTCTTTGTTTATAACTGAAATAATCAAGTTGGCACAGTGATTTGGATCACTTGGAGGAGGCACATTATCAAGTTCATACTGCACTTTTTCACCCAGTTGATTTACCAATCTCATGTTAAATGAAGATGTTAAGGGTTCCTTGTTAATCATTCTATAATTTGAGCTGTGAATAGAGAAAAATATGGGCAAATGGTCTGTGGAGTCATCTAAGATTGCTCCAGTTGAGGCAATTGATTGCGGATTATTTACAAAGATATTATCAATTAATGTGCTTGATTGGTTTGTTATTCTTGTCGGGACTGAGATACAGGGTAAAAAGCCGCCACTTGCCATACAAGACAAAAGTTCTGCGCCCACACCATAGTCTGAATTCATCAAGTCAATGTTGTAGTCACCAAGAATGAAACATCTTTTGTGTTTCTGGATAATTTTTGGAATTATAGAAGTATTTATGTACTCAAAGAATACATCTGGGGAAAAAGAAGGGGACCTATACATTGTCCCAACTATTATTTTCTCAGAAGAGGCTAATTTCACTTCAATAAACAAAGATTGAATCTCAATTGTTTTTATAGATAAATCATCCATAATAGTGTAGTTTAGATATTCCTTGACATACATTGCTGCCCCTTTTCCCCTGTGGTTGGAGTCTAAACTTGAGCAAAGAAGTTTATATGGTGAGAAATCATAGTTATTGTCCATGAAATTGTTAAGCCATGTTTCAGACAGACAGATGATATCGTGCTCAATCTTGGATAATTTTAGAAATGTGATAAGTTTTTCAAAATTTTTCGATAAAGACCTTATATTCAGGTGAATCACTGAAAAACTCCTGTAAATCAGGTTGTCAAAGTCCCTGTTTAAGTCATGGTATTTACATTTATTAGAGAGTTCAATTAATTCATTGGTATGTAGTTCTAAATCATCCTCACTATCATCTACACCATGAATCCATTGGGGCTTTACGTTTGCATATTTGGAATTCCGAGATGGGTTTACTTGCATACACACAGAAGAGCAAGGGTAGTGATTGAAGACAAAAAGAAAAAGAAAAGAAAAAACCTATATACCAAAGCTGAATGCACCAGGCAGGTAGAGCAAATATGTGCAAGAGTAATTGAGGTCAATCACTCTCATCTGGGAAAGCCTAATAAGGTTTTTGTTAACAGAGATCAAAGCATAGATATATATTGAAAAAACTGACTTAAGCTGCTTAGTTCAGTCACACCCTCTTAGGGATCGTCTCAGCCTCTGACGGGTCAACAGTGACCACAGTGTCCGTCCCACCCACCTCAGATCCAGGTAACCTATTTGTTGCTAAATTTATGTCAGTTCCATCACTGCTGATAGAGCTTGTGGGACTGTTCCTTTGGGTCCAAGCCTCTCCCTCCTGGGCTGGAGCAATCCTTGGAGTATTGGTCGCAACAGAGGTAGTGCCCTCCTGTTCCTCACTCTGACTCAGAGGGACAGAAAGCCCCTTTCCTGCATGTGGTAGAGGTGGGGTGCCCTTCCTTTCACCCACCCGAGGGCTTGGGATATGTTCAGGCTGGAGAGATCCAGGGAGAGCTTTGGATCTGGTCCTGTCAGAGCTGGGGGGAGCCTTCCCCTTCCTCCTACCAGCCTCTCTCCATCCCAACCCGCCCATGTTTCCCCCACTCCGTTGAGTCTGAGTTTGGGTACCTGGTTGCGGGTCTGACCTCCCTCCTCGGGCACCTGGTTGCGGGTCCGACATCCCTCCCCTGGCACCTGGTTGCGGGTCTGACATCCCTCCTCGCGCACTGACCTCTCTTCTGCAAAGAGCCAGGATATCATCCCTTGTTGCACCCACCCATACTTCTATGGGACGTGACCATTCCCCTACTTTTATGAAGATAGCACCATTCGATGTAAAGAAGGACCTGAATGGGCAGGACTGGTCCCTTCTCAAGCTCCTTAGCAGCTCCACCACCTGCATGCGCTGCTTGGTGAGCGACTCAAAAACTAAGAGGCCCTGCTTAAGTGGTCTTGTTCTTTTGTGGTAGATTCTTTGCCGGAGAGATAGGTCCCTGAACCTGACAAAGATTGAACTCATTTTCTCAAGTTTGTGACAGGCAGTAATATCCTTTCGATCTAGGTTGATGCCGATGAAGACTCTCAAGAGCCAGATCGTGATGTCATAGACATCATCAGCTGGGCAAAGATCAGGTACAGCCCTGCCTGTTAGGACTAGCTGATATTTCCGTCCATACTGGTCAAGCTGCTCTAAGTTTTTGGACATCTCGGTAGCCTCCTCCTTAAGCTTCTGGTTTTCAGCTCTGACAGCTGCTATGTTTTCTTCAATTTCTGCAACACCTGCAGATGATTCGGCCTGGATCAGCCGATTTGTCTGCTGCTCTTCCTTTAGCTTATGAACCTCCTCTCGTAACTCAACAACTTCTTCCTCCATAGCAGCAAATTTTGCACGGAGTTCATCCATTTGGTCTTTGAGGTTATTTTTAGGAGCCATTTCGCAATAGAAAGCAAACGTTTCTAAAATCTAGATACCACCGAATTTGATTCAACCAGGGTAGGCACCCATCCAATCCAGCTTAAACTCAATCTACTTATTTTGGTTCAACCAGAGTACCTAGCTACCTACCTATCCAACCCAGCTTAAGCTCAAACCTATCAATTGCGGTCTCAAAAAGTAGCCAGAATCAAGAAAATCTTCATTCATCAGGCTTTCCCATCAGAGGTGACAGACACCAATGTTACAGAATACGGACTCGTTCTATGGATCTTACCATTTCTAGAAATAAATCGCAGTTTCACAAGTGGCACCGCCGCCTACCAGCCGGGAAACAGGAGAGGGCCGATTTGCTTGTTTTGATTCTGCCAAATATGGCGTTCATCTACCCAGAATGCGCCAATTCTACCGGAAAAGGTTCAGGATCAGAGCTGCAGGTTTAGCACCAATACATCAATTTCTTGGCAACGGAAACCCAATTCCGGTAGAAATCCCTCACGGTCTATGCTCTACTGATTACGGTGGTGAAGGCAAGAAAAATGCAAGATGCCTTTACCTTTCAAGATACCTTTACTTTTCTATCCGTAGCGAAGCGAAAAAAACTCTACGGCTTATACATCTATGTAAACTGGCGCACCACACCAGTAAGTACGGTACACTTAATTTCACCCTAAACAACCCTATTCTAAGTCCAATAAACGTGCAAATTTTGCAGAAACAGCTTAGTTTCCAAAGTCTAGAGCAAACAAAGCATAAAAGAGAGAGAGTATAGACAGGTATCTGCTGGGTTAATTGGAGAGAGAGATAGGATCACTTCCACACCATATGGCAGCCCCCATATGGTGTATGAATTATATATTCCTAGTTATATATGCTCCGCGTCCTGGATAAATTTCTAGAGTAAGATTTACGGCTTTGTTTTGGAGTCATGACGTTGAACCATTACTATAGATCAATTACAATTTCACTGATATAATTAACATGTGATCCATGAATGTTGAGAGCCCATATCCTGACCACAGTCGAAAACAACTTTCACTCCAGAATGACTTTATTTTGTCGTGCTGCCATCCTGGGCTTTAACGCCAGGAAATCTTGCTCCAAGCCTTGGCTGACTGCCCACCTCAGGTCAACACTTGCAACCACACAACGGCCACCCATTTGCACACGAAATAGCTTTTTACTCCACGATGAGTTAGTGATACGCGCGCAAGTTCATAGCAATTCCCGGCACGTTTTGGTTCGTGCTAGCTAGCCATCATTTTAAGCTAAATCGCCCGGCGGACAGCACTACGTTCAATCTCCAACACAGAATCCCACCACACGCAGAACCCAGGCCTTCGACGTGCTAGTCTGATGACAGCATTTGCATGCCTTCGACATTTTTCATGGTCGACTGACACGACCACTGATAGAATCGTAAAGATCATAAAGACACGGTCGAAACGCGTTCATCTGCTGTGTTGTATGAAATGTGAAAACGAATGGTATGTAAATATGCCTCACCAATTAAGCTTGTGTCACTGACTTTAGATATGTAGTCTAAAGGTCTAAAAAGATATGGGCTGGAGGATCCAGACGCGCGGTAGTCAGCGAGCAGCTGCGCGGGGCGGAAGTCGGCGCGCAGCGGCTTTTGGAGGGATCCATCGGCGCGCAGCTAAGTTGTGGCAGAAGTAGTGTCGTAACTCGCCGTCTTACGCGCTAACTTTCCGCGTCTTCTCAACAGCGCTGAAGCCTGTATGATCCTTTTAAAGTAACAAAAATATATTGGAAATTTCAGTGAACCCAAGTTATATGACTTGCGTTCGACAAAACATGTATGTATTTATAATAATAATAATCGAGGCCCACAATAGGGTGTTTCATTGTTCCAAAATGCAATATTTCGACGCATATCGATGTTCCCCTCAAACCTCATCTGCTTACAAGCTTCTGTGCGAAATTTCCATGAATTTCGATGATATTTAGAAGTCGCGCGCTTTTGCAGCTTTTTTATCAAATGTATTCAAATGTACACATAACGTAGGAACGTCCAGAATATTGGGGAGGCCAAGGTGCATTTGGAAGTCATTTCTTTCCAGTCAACGCCATAGGGTTAAGGGTTAAGAACCAAGAATATTGGGGGCATGGTCCCCTGCCCCCCCCTGTTCCTACGCCTATGAATGTACACATTTCCACACTGATACTGGGGCTGGTTTTCTTTTGCTTGGTTTTCTATTTCACATCTGAAATATTCTTCAAATTAAGTAAAGCGTTTATTACTGCACAATGACTAGCCTGAGTATAAAACCCGACCGGTTTCGGGAGCATCCCGCCCCCGTTTTCAAGGGAGATAACACTATGACATGAACCTAACTAAGCGAAAAACACGAAGACTGGGTACACTTTGAAATAGCAATCTTAGCTATGAACATGACGAATCATTTTAGAATCATTAGCTCTAAACACGTGTTATTTTTCAATTCAATATCTTGTTTGGCTGGCATTTTAAGAGGTCCAAAAATCCAGCGAAGATGGTAACTTTGCCGATATTTCTATTCATTTTTGGTTCCGTTTTGGTTTGGGTGTAAATTGCCTCTTTTATTTCCCGCTGTTTTTGTCTTGAGTCGAAAGTTAAAGTCGTTGTGGCGTCCCATTTGATATAATGATCCTTCCTGAATTAATGTTCCGCTGTGGCCTCCGCTGCTCTCCGTCAGTTGACCATCGGATTAGTTTTTGTCGAGATTTTCGGTGTTCGTCTTGTCGGACTTCCATCATCCTTTTGCTTTCTCCAATGTATGCTTTTGGACAGTCATTACATTCCATCGTGTATACTGGGCCTGGTTTTTTCCGGTTGTCTATCCTGTCCTTTGGCTTGACTAGTAATTGTTTGATCGTTTGATGTGGCTTAAAATGTTCTTACGTTGAATTTAGAACATATGCGTCGAATCTGCTGCGATGCTCCTTCTACATATGGGAAGGATCATTATATCAAATGGGACGCCACAACGACTTTAACTTTCGACTCAAAACAAAAACAGCGGGAAAGGAAGATCGCCCTCATCAAGAGGTTCAACGGATTCGTCAAGGACGAGAAGCAGAAGCAGTACCTGCTCCGGGTGGTGGAACTCCATCGGAGGGCTCTCTACCCAAGCGCACCAAGAAAGAATGCGCCTCTTTCAAGTGTAATGGTTTTTGGTGATAAAAGTGCGCGACCTCTAAATGTCCTTTTATTTTGCTTTTAAGGGTGTCAACCGATTCAGTTTTACGTATAGAGCTGGGGGAAAGTCGATATGACTTCGTTGCGAACAAACATAATTTTACTATAGTGGGCTGAAACACCCTAGCCCACAAACTCCCAGCATCTCACTGGGAAATCCTCAGAAGAGACAGGCGAAGACAAACGTAGATCACTGCAGCTGTGCCAGTGGACCACCAGCCGTAATGCTAACTGTCCTCCAATAAACCTTTTTCTTCGCCCCAGGACGTATCTCACGTTTTGTACCACTCACCGTCCCCGAGCGGTCTCGTCGAGGCTGGCATGGGACGCTAGAGATAACCCGGTTTACCCTGAGAACTATGAGCGTGAAGATTCGTTCATAGCTGGTGCTGTTTCAAAGACAGAAAGAAAAAGAAAATGGGATCAAATTCATAGGCGGTTCCAGGATTGCTGATCGGGGGAGGGGGGCAACTTTCGTGGGAGGCGCCACTCAGACCAGGGGACGCCACTTTGACCGGCAAAACATAGGTGAGCACAAAATCCTCACGGTGGGCGCCGATTTTCGCAACCTGGAGGGGTGGGAAGCAGTATTTCAGGGGTGCCATCTACCTTTCGGGGGGGGCCGTGACCATTTGAGGGGGCGCCGAGTGTAGATCGGGGGAGGAGAGCACCTGCTAACCTTTGCCCCTGGATCCGCGTATGTTCACATTTCCCTGCATTTTGAAAAATCAAAGGTTACTGATTTTATGAATGACTTTAAGGACATCGATGACGACAAGTGACTTGATGTAAAAAAGTAAGGCAGAAGACAGAGACGTGGGAAGATATAGCTAAGGCCTGCAACCTTGATCCCCGTGTCCATAAAAGGTCACCCAAGCACTTGCAGCGCCCTTGGATCTCGGCTGCAGCATCTTCACCCCCTCTGAGCTTACGAAAATAAGCTTCATGACACTGACATATTTTTTGTCGAGAGAGTCGAATAGAGCCTCTGCCTCTCACAGGGGCGGACGCAGACCCGAGTTTGGGGGGGCAAACCTATGTTTGCCTCTCCTCCTGGGGGGGGCGTGGGACGTGCAATTTGGGTGCTCGACAGACCTAATAGAAGGTTCCTCTCCAAGTAAATGGTCGCTCGCCTGGGGGTATTTATTATTTTATGTTATTTTTTAAAATAAACAACTTTTTTCTCACAAATTTCTCCGGCCTTTGGGGGCAAGAGATAGTTTGGCCCCCTCCAGCACTTTGGGGAAGCTATGGCTGGAATGCCCCCTCCCCTGCGTCTGGGAATATTTTTCTGCTCGACAGACCTATTGTAAACAACTTTTTTAATTTCTTTTTTTGTGGATCGTTGTAAACATTGCACTCAATGTAAACCTCCACTTTTAATTCTGCCTTGTTAATTGGTCCAATTTCAATGGGTTGACAGACCTTCTCGGCAAAGTGAAACACGGTTTCTATGCCGGTTGGTAGATGCTTTTTTCGGGCACTGGATGATATCTGATACTTTTTGATGGTTAAAGTAAGCCTGCTAGTTGCTGAGGGTTACCCTGGAACAGTTACATTAGATTTTTGGATTTTATTCCGTAAACATTTCTGCCAGCATAATTCTTTGACTGTGTTCTTGTGCATTTCTTATTCAGATCCGTTGATGCTTTGCGGAAACTGTGGGTTTCTGCTACAGTGATGGTTTTCTCCTCGCAGCTTACCTTAATGGTTGTAGAAAAACAAATTACACCATTTTTGCTGCTCTTCCATTTGTTGTTATTTTTTCCCCTCTGAAGGCTGGTTTTGACTAAGTCTAGCCTGGCTCTGATGGTCTTGCTGGAAAGTGATCTGACCGATCGTGACAACTCAACTGACAAAGGCTCAGCAAGGTGAACGTCGTGGCGTTGTGGCATGTTCGACATCATGGTTGAAGTCATCGCGATGTTTTTTCTTTTTCTTGTATATCGTGCTATAGTTTGATTCTGAGTCTAATTTTCAAAGCGTTGATTTTCGCATCTGTTTCTCTTTTTCGTTGGTCGGGTGGAATGTAGATGCCCGATGTTTTTTTCCTTTTTTCTTCCGTTGACGGGATGGAGTGTAGATAGCCTACTTTTGACCCGACCCCGAGTGAGCAGTACCTCACTGCTGTGCAGTACGTTTGTTGTAGATGGCGCTGTACCTGTTAGCCAATGCTCCTGCCACACGGCAGATGGCAGAGCGGCGTGACCTCTCTTCCGGTCATTATTTGGAAATTTGTTATTTGACTTTTAGGAAGTGATTTAAGTGATGAGTATTATGACTAATTTAAAGTTATAGTTAAATTTTGCAGTTATTAATCCTGAGCGTGTTTAGGAAGTTTGTTTTAGGCCTTGCTTGTCAATCATTTTCCGGTGCCGGGTCATGCGGTGACCCAGGGCTCATTTCCTGTCTAGACTGCGAGCGAGACGGACCTGCGTGTCGTTATCCGTGCATCATTTCTTCAACCGGAACGTGAGTTGAACTAAGTTGAAAGTGTTTAAATTGAGAATTGAAATAATTCAAAGCAGCTTCTCATTAGTATCTTAATATTGTTTGGTGTTGTACCTTTTCTCTGGTTCGAGGTTTCACCTGCGGTAGATTCGAAGTTGTGAGTTAGAGCTTATATATATTTTCTACTATCGCCGTCGTACTTGGATTTCCTGTCGATGTCTTATTTTATAATTGTTTATTCGCTAGTATGTTTTCATGTTTAGTTTTGACTGTTGTACTTTTTGGTGAAAATATTTTATTTTCACCAGGGCGGGACATTTGTCCCGGGACTTCGTCCCTCGACCGGACTTAGTCATGGAGTCGCTGTTGGTGCGATGACGACGCCGATGCCTTCAAATACAGCGTGCCAGTTTATCACGCCTACTTTTGGACTGGTCTTACGGAATCGAAGTTGAAGCGGAGAGTATTCGGCAATGACACTCGACCTACACACTCGCAACACTCCGGACCGTCTACAAATTGGTGACAGCAGTCTACACATGTACCCTTAGTAGCAGGCCACAGTTGTTATGGCTGTTGATGTGACGACATACACTGACGTCACGGTGAGTATCAGCCAATCGAAGTCCTTGAAGCGTATTGAATATGGTAGTGGTTGTCAGATCATGACATCATCCACTGGCAGATATTTGTTTCTTTCCCTAGAGGAGCATTTTAAAAATGAATATATTGAGCTTATTTTGCATTTTTCAGAGAAATCATGGACGCCTGCTTGATTTTCGGCTAAAATTTCCCCCAAATTACACTAAATTCTAGGATTCGACCAAGGTGCCACTTTCCTTTAATAGGAAGCCAGGGGTGCCCTTCCAATCCCGCGTGACTATCAAATGATTTTATCCACATAACCAGAACATTTTTTAGCATCCGTAATCATCTTGGCCGCACCTCTCCCCGCTAACATTTATTGCTTTCTCCCCAACTATGCATTTCTTTCTCTTGAACAATGGCGGAACTAGGAGTAAATAAATTAATTGCTTACCATCGAATTTACACCCAAAGGGCACATGTAGTATCGCCTACTTCGCGTCCGGTTTTCGGCGGCCATCATTCTTGTGGATCGTGTTTTTAACAAAGTTCTGTCCCTCCCTCCCACCATCATACCATTTTTTCTGCTGCTCTGCTGCTTTTTCGGTGTCAGAATATCGTATTCAAGAGCGGATGAGGTCCAAAGAAGCCATATTTATAGGACAAGGGAAAAACCAGAAATAGCTTAGGTGACAGCTGCTAGAAAAAGGGGCAAAAAGGCCAGATTCCAAGAAAGGGCCAACCGAAAAAAACGTGGGGCCAAACACAAAAAAATATATTTGGATAGATAAAAGATACCCAATTCGAGATATTTGGTCACAAAATGGCCAACCTGGCAGCCATGAAGCTGCCCCAATGTATTTCAAATGAAAAGGTTATTTTCTTAATTTGCTTTATGAGTGTGGCAAGGTAAGTAAATTCCTAAAGTATCCAACACGAGTGTTTAATAGGCTAAATCAAGATAAGTTTTGTGGACATACCTACTATGATGTGTGGCTGTTGCTGTCAAAATCATCTAGGGAATGTAGTACAAAAACCAGTTAATATTTTTTAGGCTTATCGATGCATTGTCAGGGTCATATGGCGTCGCCAGCTCTTTCCTTGTTGGAAAGGTTTCTCGGGAGACAGTTCGATGATTTCAACGAAGGGCTGTGGCTGAATATTTAATCTCCCAATTTTTAACATCTAGGAATCGATAAGAAAGGCCAGCTAACAACTTATCGACTTTGCAGAACAAATTGATGCAGCGATCTCACTATAAATTTCACGTATGCTACAAGCCTCGAAAAAGGGGGACCAGGGGACCTGGCAACTCACCCCCACACATTTTGACCAGCAGTTTCCTGATCTCAGTCAAAATGGGAGAAAACCGGAAATTTGTATAACCAGCCGCTGCGGAAGGCAACGAAGACCTCAAATTCGAACAGTTTTTGGTACTAACATGGAAGATTTGTTGTCAGCATCAGGTTGAAGTTTGGCTGGCCCCCTCGCTTTTTTACCGGTGGTGGCGTTTATGTATGCTACCACCACAATAATAGATAAAAAGACGAAGCACTTCACACCGCCACACCAGCAACCAGTCTTACGCGCTTTGACTACACCGTGTCCCGTCTAATCCACGAACGAGCTCTAAGCGCTCACAACTGACAGCGTGTGAAATGAGAGTATCATACAATCTCGCGACACTGGCTGGGGTCTGGACTTCCGGTCGGATAGAGCATGATGTTTGATTGGTTGTAGGCCAGCGTTCATCTCCAGCGTTGTGATTATTTGATGCTGAGGTTGCTTTGCCGGGATTTCCCGTAGCTACGCGCTTTGTTTCGTCTTCGCACGATGGAGGAGACAGCCACGGATGGAAATTATGTAACGCAACTTTTTTGGACTGCCAATTTGGCACCAGCAATAAAACTAAATTATTATTATAGGGTGGTGCTCTGTCTTATTTTCATTAGGTGAGTTTTCATTTGTTGCAGTTTAAGTAATCTCCTGTCTTTTTCACTGGGGGCCAATTTCCGTGCACTGGGGGGCATTTCGGCCGACTGGGGGGGGTCAAATGCCCCCCAGTTAAAATGTTAAAAAATGGCCTGCCGTACGTACTTTAACCCGTACGAACTTTTTCTATACGAACTTTTTACATTACGAACATTTTACCCCTACGTACTTTAACCCGTACGAACTTTTTCCATACGAACTTTTTACATTACGAACATTTTACCCCTACGTACTTTAACCCATATGAACTTTTTCCATACGAACTTTTTCCATTACGATTATTATACACGTACGTATTTTATCTCTACGTACTTTAGCCATGCGTACTTTTGCGTACGTACTTTAGGCATACGAACTTCTTCCTTACGTACTTTGGTCCGCAACCCGAATTCTTGACATGCTACTGGTGGACTGGAGACAGAAATTCATGTCCACGAAATCAAAATGAAAATGTGTGTGTAGGTGTATGTGTGTGTTTGTGTTTGACCCGGCAATCCTTATCCTCTTCCTTATCATTACCACGCGCCCCGCTGTGGTCCCTGGCACGACGCGCGCCCCCTGGGGGGCGAATTTCGCCCCCTCCGTATCTCATTTCCCAGGAAAGCTAAAGAAAAAATACGAACAGTTTTCAAGAGCTCGTGACGAGACGAATAGAAATTATTTGAAGTATTTTTTGTAAGGTCAATATTGAGGTCAGCATAGGTCAAAGAAGGTTCCACAGGCTTACAACAGGGCAGCGTACGTTTCCACCTCTATATATTTACTCAGCGGAGCTAGAGCAAACATCTATACATTATTGCAGGGGTCTAAAAAGTGAGCTTGTGGTCGCCGACTGAAATCTAAGCTTCTTAGATGGTCACCGAGCCTAATACTACATGTATTACAAAATCGGTCTTAAAAGTGGTATAAATATGGCTATAGGGAAGCACTGGCGAGTGAAAGGGGGAAGGTAGCGATAAAATATAGATATAAAAAACCTATAAAATATAGATCGGGTTTCTCGATATCAATGACCTAAGCCAGAATCAAGTCATTACCTAAGTGATTTCATGAGATTATAATTCAGTATTAAAGTTAAAGTTATGATCTGAAAGCAACAAAATTATACATGCTGGCCCTTAACCCTAGCCCCGGTGACCAGCATGAATCACTTATGAACCCCCCCTCTGGTGGGAGGGGGTTAAAAATGACACCCTCGATCTCGGAAACAAAGAAAGATAGAAACGGAAAAAGCGATCGAAAGGTCGTCGGAAATGCAATCGGCGTTACTCCCGGAATTTTTGCGGAAGGTCAATACTGTGGTCACCAGAGGGGAATAATTCATATACGTCAAAATGTATCAAATGCAGTGCTCTATAAAACCTTGCTTATCTCCGTACGCAAAATAGCCGGAACCACTTTCTCAACGCTATTCGACATAACCGGACCAGCTCTTTCACTAAGGCAACATCCATTTTCATATCGGTTCAAAGGCTAGGGCGCAACAGGACACTGAATATTGGGGATGTTATCACGTAGCTTCAAGTTATAATAGGAAGAACGCTCGCATTGGGCGTGATATGTCGGACCTAAAAGCCAATATTGGATAGTGATCAGTCATTTATACGCACTACGCAGTCATGAATACGTATCGATAGTGCCCACTAATCTTAGGCTAAGTCTGTTTGGAGGTCAATCAATGTCAAAGATGATACACTGCCCGTACACAAGGGCAATTAAATGGGCGCCAAAAGCGGTGGGACGGGGTACCTACGCATCCTCCTGTTGGCCAACCAGGGGAGGTCTGAGGTCTCCCCAAAATTTTCGGTTCATCGTCATTAATGCTGTCAGGTACCAAACATGCTCACAATTCCCCTGCCCCGGTCAGCACCAGCCCGGGTCCGTTCCCCTGTAAAAATTCCGTGGCAGCGCCCCTGGGCATTAACATTTTCGCCCATCACTTCTATACCAAGCAAGATACGACCATGATTGATGCACCATTGTTGTTCTCTCATCAATAATGGTTTTATTTTGTGTCCATCCATGTGAAAAATTGTTAGGCCTTATCTTAGAGACAAATAAAAGGGTTTGCAGCACCTTAAAAAGAGCCTCAGAAACAGTTCCGATGTTTCATTTAACTAGAGAAAAATGTTTTCATGTACATACATGCGTCGTGAAATACTTGTGATTCTTCACCTTGAGGCGCCACAAATCAGATAAATTCCTGTAACATTTCAAATAAATAATTCAAACATTATTCATTGGCAACATTTCCTCAGAAGTGTAGTGGAAAATATCAACCATTGCTAAGATGAGGCCCAATTTTCGCTCCATTGTTGAACATGGTTCTACTCAAAGCAATAGCAATGCTGTCTCTTGGGAATAACCTTGTTTTCTTTGCATGACATCATTCCCATGGTAACTATTTCCAAAGCTCTTAATTGATGCATTTTAGCATTAATAATCAGGACTGAAAAAGTTTCCAGAATAGTTGCTGATGATCCATTTGGACCAGGATTGGGTACTGAGAAGAACAGTTTGCATTTCAGCAACCTGTTCTTTTGTGGTGGACACAATCTCTCTGTGATATTTCTGCTGTACCTCTGTGGCAGTACTTCCATATTTCATCCATACTAGAGAAAACAAAACGATTCAACTTTCTTGTGACAAAAAATACAAGATATTATCAGAAACTTGGATGCATATAATCAGTCAGTTAAAAAACATACACACACACCTTGATCACCCAGTGTGCATCCATCTGTGCAAAAGACACAGCTTATTCTATGTTTGGCAGACTTGGATTGGACCATTGTCCTTGCAGTGGAGTCTTCTGGCAAATTGGAAATGGTTTATCACATCTTTGTGCTGTACAGGAATGCACATTTATATCCCTTATGGGGTACCAATGCACAGAGATGGATCTAGGATTTTAGTAAGGGGCAGCCCTCTGAGATTGCATGCTGTCAACCAAAAGGGCACACTTCACCCAAAAGGGTGGCTATCATCATCAATCAGTGGGAGAAAACTGTGGTTGGTGTCACTTAAAAATGGTAACAGTGCCATAAATGGGAATACTTGACCCATAGATGGGAACACCCATTCTCAATTATGGGAATGCATGAGACCATTTTCCAGAACAATATTTTAGGCCATGAAACAAACTTTTGTTCTTTCTACCTGGCTTATTTCTGTTCTTAAAATTTTAGAGGACATTTATCTTCGAAGCAGAAACAGGAAATCATACTTTATACCCTGCTTCAAATATTGAAGCTCAACATGTTTATTATGATCATTCACATGTCCTGGTGCATCTGTGTAAATAAAACACTAGTCATATACAAAATTAATTAATAGATACCTAGTGAAACAATAAAAAAGTTTTTTAATATTTGATTTATATTGCCACTTGAGATAATAATGTATACAGACCAAGACATATGGCCATACAGAACATGATGTGAGCCAACGTAGCACAACAAAACCTGTTTTCAGCACCTTTAATGTCATTTTTCACAACTTCTAAACTTCAAAGCGCCATCTGTAGCCCCATAATTTGTATTCTAGTGGTGGGGGCAGTAGCAAGGTATATTCTGCCTCACAGACCTGGTTTAATCAGTTTTGGGGTACCATTTTCCTCAGGCCACCCTTAATCCTTTCAAACTTAAGGGGCCCTGAACTCGAGTTCAGTGATCCCTTGGACCTGTCACTGCTGTGGCACCCCAAATGAAAGCTCAAGTTATTTTCTGTGCCTACTAAGAGCATCCTTAAAATTTTCCTATTTCTCATTTCAGGGACTTTAAAATTTATAAATAACAGGCCTACTTGGTCACCCAGTTATATGTCCAGCTATAAGGCCCAGTCTGCAAAGTATGGCAGCATGCCAGACGAGTCGCACCAGCCATCTAAAATTCTCGCACCACCAGCCTCCAAAAATTCACACCAATCCGGCACATACCAGGGAAAAAATGCACCCATTCCTACCCCTACAATGCAATGCTACCTCAATCATTAGTCAGCTAGTTAAGGAATTTTATAAGGCCCCCTCCTGTGTCTTAATAGTCATTCAGCCATTATTTGTTTAGTTTAAGTGTCACTAACCTCGCAAGTTCGCACCAGGTTGATAAAATTTGCACCAGTCGGTCCTGTATCCAAGGGCACTCGCACCGACGAGATCTCGTCGAAAATGCCATACTTTGCACTGGTACAAGGCAAGAACATGGTGGTATCAAAAACAGTATACTTGTTATGGATAGTCTCATAATTAGGCACCCCAAAAATCATTTAGGAAATCCACGCCCTTGGGAATGTGTGACTATACAACAATATTTACAATGATATTTTAGCGTGATTGTGGTTGGAAAGGGTTTAAACATGCACCACTTGTATTCAAGTCTTTTTTCCTTCTGAGACTTCTCGCGATAAAGCAAAACAAGGAAACATCATTGCAAGTAGACTCCAAAACCCACCTAGATTGCACGGACCGTCTATTATAAACGCACATCTTGATTTAGCCCCTTGAATTTAACAAATTGAACACCAGTCGTCAAAAACGGCGCCCACTGCTTCCAACAAGAATACAAAACTATTAGCGGCAGCCCGCGCCGCGCTCGTTCTGAAGGCCGCAGACACCGAAAATGTACCAGGGCGACCACCGGCGACCAGGCGACTACGCAAGTCGGCGGTTTCGGCCGACTTGGTCGCCCATTGGTCGCCTATTGAAAAAAATGAAAATCACCGACTTGGTACCGACTCGTGACAGATTCTAGTACATTCTAGTTTGAACTTAAAAATAGTACATAAATACGGTACAGGGAGATGGCACCATCTAAAGTACCAGGTGATTTCAGTCGTTTTTCATCAAATTGGAACCAAAAATTGTAATAAGAAGAAACATAACTAGCATAGACTAGCAGCAACTAAGTGCGGTGATGATACCAGATGTAATCGGCCAAAGATGCCCCGTTGTAGCCAAGCGGTCTTTCAGAAACGCCAAACAAGCCGGGAAACGAAGGCTAACTGAACTCTTTGTCGAAGTAGATTCTGCCCATTCTTGGCCAAAGGAACTGGCAGACTTCATTCAATAGATTTTGATGGGCACTGTATGTATTACGATGACAGTTGGAGACAGTGGAGAGGGTAAGCATATTTAGAAGCAGGAGCGGATGGTGGAAGCTAAAATCATAGGAAAACAGATGGAATCAGAGTTTGAGACGGTTGCTGGGTCTCCAACCAAATGATGATAGGGTCGCCGACGGCGTAGGTAGATCGGCAAGTTTTTAGACCCCTGCATTATTGGATTCCTCTCATCGTGGCGAATCGAATGATGTATAATATGACCTTGCTTGGTTACATTGTGAAGATGACCTGACCTCGAACTAGGTCAGGGTCACAGGATGACCTGGTATGGTCATGTTGCATATCAATCGACTCCTCGTGACAATATAAGCCCAATGCAAGCAAAATGGGAGCTTTATCTCAATTCAGTGAGAAGTTATTGGCAAAACAATCACTGTATGCTCCTGTGACCTGAAATGACCTTTGAGAGGTCAGATGGTCAAAAACTCAACTATATGGTCAAGATCGTGGTAAGAATACATGGTGTGAGGATTTTCAGCTTTACCCATCCAGTATTTACTGAAAACGAGCCCTTTCAATTTTTCACAATAGACTTATAACGAGGTGACCAACAATTGACCCCACCTTAGGTTAACCCGCGCCCCACCGGGGGTCCGGCGCCACCTTCGCCCCACCGGGGGGCCATCGATGGCCCCCCCTCTAACTCCGAAAATATGGGTGTTAGCGCAAATCTGCAAAGTGCAATAGAAAGCTCGCGTGAATTCAGTTAGAAATTACTTCGCATGTTTTAGTGCTCAGGTCAATGGTTTGACCTCCAGAGGTTAAATTAGGTCAAGATCGGCTATTTTCACTCAAATATGCAATGATTAAGCAAACTGGTCATAACTCTTATGTCATCAGAGCTATTGAGGCCTGGTAAAGTTCATTTGATAGGAAATTGCCAGTACTTTTTCCGCTATGTGGAACGTAAAGACCTCCCGCAAGTGGTTTGACCTCCAGAGGTCACCTCGTGACCTAATATGACCTGAGGTCACGAAAGGTCACAAAGTGACCTTGCCGTATATCAAATGAAAGCCAGTGACAAGACAAACACGATGGTGTTTGTTTCACTGCTCTAGCTTAATTAGGTCAAAAGTTATTGTCAAAATACTGTTTTTGACCTCTGGTGACCTTAGATGACCTTGGAAAAGCAAAGGGTAAATATGACCCCTGGGATCCGTGAAAGGGTGTCCAAAAACGCTGTTCTGAGCAGTCTGAGTATTTGCAATCATTTTTGTGACTTTTATATCATGAAACAGGTTTTCCCCATGCTTTTCCAATGGGAGAGGTCGCCTCGTGACCTGACCTCAGGGCACGAAATCGAAAAAATCCCGGATATACACCTTGTAGACCCTGGAGGGGTCATGAAGTGTAGGAAGTTTCAAATCGATCGACTTTGAAATGTAGTTCTTACAGAGCTCTAAATTTGAAGTGAGGTGACCTTGGTTGACCTCGTCTGGTGACCTGACCTTGGGTGACCCGGGGTAAAAAATTTCAGGGATGATGGGAAAATGATGCAGTGAGAGGTAGAGCCCTCAACCGCGGTGCTGCGCCTCGTCGTTTTTCTGCTATCCCGGAAAAACCTTAGGGAGGGGCCATCGATGGCCCCCGGTGGGGCGAGGGTTATTAATATCAAAATTCCGAGATGGCAGATTTATAGACCCTAATGACCTTATCATATTGCGAAAGTTTCAAACTGATCGGTTTGCTGATGTTCCTTAAGCGCCGCTTTAAACCCGTGATTTTAAGTGTCACTTGACCTTAAATAGCTCCTTGACCTGACATGAACTGACCTAAACAATTTGGTCAGATGCATAAAATTGATTAGGGATAAGATACTGTAAGCTTCGTTGCTCTGCGTCGCTTCGTTTTTGCGTTATCGGAGAAAACCAGGGGGGCGAATTTTGCCCCCAGCGGGGCGCGTGTTAAGCTACCTAAAGGCAGTGAGCACATGCTCCTAGGCAACAGCGACCCATCCAGGTAGTATCACACTTTTTTACCTCCATCATTCCATAGTTTTCGTCACTCCACGTTCATTACGACAGTACATGGAAAGCCATCGCATCTGTGGAATTGTTCGTAGCCAATGCATGCATGAAGAAAGTTTCATCTGGTAATATTGCAGAATAACGGTAAGCCATCCAACAATACTTAAGCTAATAGCCATATTGAGACAAAACGTCCGCTCGGCTGTCGACAACATAGGCGCATTACAGGCGTACAATCTGGTCATTACAGGCTGCAAATCGCTTTGAACAGCAAAGGCGCCCCTGGATAGCAAAGGCGGCCCTAGAAAGGCACCCTTTCGATGGAAAAGGCGCCTTTGGATAGCCTAGGCGCCCCCTGGATAAACCAGGTGCCCGAGAAGGAAAACGAGCGCCCCACTGAGAAGTGTACGCTCCCCCTGTATAACATTGATGTCCCATATCCATTAGGGTGGAGTGAAAAAATCGAAATTATTTGGATCGTTCCTTACAGGGGTGTAATTTTCTATCTCTTTGGGGGTGCCCGAGCACCCCCAATCCTGAGTCGAGCACCCCCAATCATGTGTTGAGCACCCCCAATACGTGTGCCGCCCCTGGTTTATCACCGCTACCCTGAAGAGTGTCACCCTATCTCATCACTGCCACCCTGATTCGTGCCGCCCCTGTCAAGTTTTTCCCGTCCTGGTTTCATTAATTCCACTCTGATTGGTTCCACCTCTAGCTTATCAATGTCACCTGACTTATCCTTTCCCCCTGATTTATGACGCCACGTCACTGCCGCTCCCGCCTGATCACTGTCGCCAGCAATTAATCACTGCCGCCCCCCCTCTGGATGATAACTGCCGCCTTTTGCTCATCACTGATCAGCTGGCTGATCACTGACGCCCCTGGTTTATCACTGCTGCCTTGATTCATGCCGCCCCTGGCTAAACACCCCGGTTTGCTTCAACACCCATATACTTGCCCCTCCTGGTTAGTCACTGCCGCCCACCGAATTATCATTGCCGCCTCTCGTTCACCACTGCCACCCCTGGCTGATCACTGCCGCCCCCTGGTTGATCATTGCCACCTCCTGACTGATAACTGCCACCCCTTGACTGCTAACTGCCGCCCCTGGCGGATGACTGCCGCCCCTGGCGGATAACTGCCGCCCCTGGCAGATCAATGCCGCCCCTTGGCAGATCACTGCCGCCCACTGACTGATAACTGCCGCCCCCTGACTGATCACTACCGCCCCCTGGCTGATCAATGGCGCCCCCTGACTGATAGCTGCCGCCCCTTAGCTGATCACTTTCGCCCCTGGCTGATCACTGCCGCCCCCTGAGTGATCACTGGCGCCCCCTGACTGATCACTTCCGCCCCTGGCTGATCACTGCCGCCCCCTGGATCGATCATTGCCGCCCTCTGACTGAAAACTGCTGGCTCTTAACTGATAACTGCCGCCCATGACTGATAACTGCCGCCCCTTGACTGATAACTGCCGCCCCTTGGATGCTAACTGCCGCCCCTGGCTGACTACTGCCGCCCTCTGGCTAATTATTGCCGCCCCTTGGCTGCTAACTGCCGCCCCCGGCTGACCACTACCGCCCCCTGGCTGATCATTACCGCCCTCCTGACTGAAAACTTCCGGCTCTTGGCTGATAACTGCTGCCCCTGGCTGATCAATACCGCCCTTTGACTTAAAACGGCCGCCCCTTGGCTGTTAACTGCCGCCCCTGGCTGACCACTGCCGCCCCTGGCTGATAACTGACGCCCCCTGGCAGATCACTACCGCCCCCTGCCTGATAACTTCCGTCCTTGGCTGATCACTGCCGTCCCTGGCTGATCACTGCCGCCCCCTGGCTGATCATTGCCGCCCCCTGACTGAAAACTGCCGGCCCTTAGCTGATAACTGCCGCCCCCGGCGAATCGACAAGTGCCACCCCCTGGCTGATAACTGTTGCTCCTGACTGATAGCTGCCGCCGCTTGACTGATAAATTCCGCATCTTGGCAGCTAACTGCCGCCCCTTGCTGATCACTGCTGCACCTTGGTTGATAACTGCGGCCCCTGACTGATCGCTGCCGCCCGTGGCGTATCACTGCCGCCCCTGTTTGATAACTGAGGGCCCCTGGCTGATAACTGCCGCCCTTGATTGATAACTGCTGCCCCTGGTTCATCACTGCCGTCTCCCGGGGCAGTGAGCATCCTGGGGATATCTGGGCAGTGAGCGTTCTGGGGGAGCATCCTTCTGTGGATATCCCTAACATCATGTTATATGGAACGTTAGTTTTAATATCGTATATTTATCCCAGTAGTCTTTCAGGTTTTACATAACGTCGAGTTTCATGTTACCTATAGTCTCTGACTTTAGTATACCATGTGAAATTGTCTCTATCATTTTTTCAGCATTTGTGTTTCATCTCATTTTTTATATGTTTTTATCATCTTCTGATACAACTTTCACAACCTGACCTGTTTTACCACCTGACTTGTTAAAATTCGTGCGGAAATGTCCTATTTGCGTATCTTATGCAATGCTATGGGCGCCATATGACCCTAGATGTCAGCACGCTCTAAAACCCCAAATATGATGATGGACCGTCTCACGGCTGATCACTGCCGCCCCTGGTTTATCACTGCCGCCCTAATTCATGCCGCCTCTGGCTCATTGATGTTGTTTCTGGCATATTTTGACCCAGATGCGCGCCGCCCCGACTCATCGCTGCCGCCCCTGGTTCATCACTGCCGCCCCTGGCTGATCACTGCCGCCCCTGGCTGATCACTGTCTCTCCTGGTTCATAACTGCTGCCCAGATTAATCATTGCTGCCTTGATTCACACCGCCCCTGGCTGATTAATGCTGTCCCTGTTTTTTATTAGCCCATATATGAGCGGCCTCTGGTTAGACACTTCCTCCCTCGAATCTTCACTGCCGCCCCCGGCTGATCACTGCTGCCCCTGGTTTATCTCTGCCGAGGAGACCAGTCCGGCCATAGCCCCCAAAACCGGTCAAACTTAGGCCCTGCTGTCCGAACAGTTTTGTCAGGAGGAATCTCTAACACCCTTCGAGAAAGCAAACAGAAGCCCACAATCGTCTTATCTTTATCTGTTTGTCTATTGGAGGAATTCTCCGAGCCGAGTAAATAGTAGACTGCTGCTGCCGTGCTTTTACTCTTTTAGTGTCAGCCAGGGGGAATTTTTTATCTCTTTGCGGTGTGCGAGCACCCCTAATCACAATGAGAGCACCCCCAATACATGTGTCGCCCCCCCCGGCTCAGCATTTCTGCCCTGATTCATGCCGCCTCCGTCTTACCACTGTGATCATGCCACCCCCGGTTCATCACTATCACCCTGGTTTATGCCGCCATGGTTCATCACTGAAGCCTCCTACCTATCACTGCCACCCTGATTCTTGCCAACCCTGACATATCACTGCCGCCCTGATTCAAACAGCACCCCGCTCATCACTGCTGCCAGTGGCTCACCAGTGCTATCCCCAGTTGTCACTGCCACCCTGTTTCATGCTGCCTCCAGTTCATCATTACCGCCTCGGCTAATGAATGCCGCCCCTGGCTTATCACTTCCGCTCGAATTCGGCCGCCCTGTGCTCATGACTGTCGCCCCCAGCTCGGGGGTGACGGATTCCATTTTCGGGCGGTTGTAAAGATTTTCGGGCGGGGGCGCCTTCCTTCTCAGGGGGAAGGGGTGCCTCCATCCCCAGGGGGCACCTTTGGCTTCCTAGGGGCGCCCACTCAGGCGAGGGGGCGCCGTCATCATTTCCCTGCGTTGAGTCGATAAATAGGGTCTATTTGCTCTCCATGGGATGGCTTTGATGAAAGGGGGGCACCATTCATATTTGAAACTGTTTTGATTTCGCACAGAGAGCCCTACCTATTCAGGTAGGCGGTGATTAGGTCTGATGTTTTCTTGGCCGGTCAGGGCGCCGCCCAAATCCGGGGGCGCTTCCCCGGACGAAGCCAAAACCGGGTGTGCAAAAATATACTTTTGCACAACCTCCTTTTTCAGGGTGTGCAATTGCACACCCTGTGGTTGCATGATCTGGCAACCACTACCATATTCAATAGGCTGCAAGGGCTTCAATTGGCTGATACCGTGACGTCAGCATATGTCGTCACACCAACAGCTGACAACAGTGGCCTGCTGCTAAGGGTACATGTGGGGCATATTTCAGGTAGTTTTTAGCTTCACTCTACGGGAATTTTGAGTTTCAAGACGAATGATATAGAGTACCGGGTTTTCCGGCATGCTATAAACTTGGCTATCTCAGTTAAAATCACGTTATAAAGGTGCCACATTCCCTTTAGGTCCTTTGCTTTCATTTCAATCTCCATCCACTATGCAATACTGAAGGTAAAATTTAACCCCCACAAAACTGATACACTTCAATCGTGGACAGGGGCGCAGCCAAGGGGGTACGTGCCCCCGTCGGTGTCGGAGTACCCTTTGATCGCTAGGTGGTGTACCTCGCTTGGGCTGTGCCGCTCGAAATTTATCGCCGTACGCCGTAGAACCTAGGTACAATTAGATCACATTTAGCGATTAAAGCTTTTGTTTTACAATTTAGTACCTTTTTTGGACAGCTAGGGCATTCTGCCGCCTTTCCCAGCACCCGAGGAGAGTATGGGTACTTAATCCGTGAACACCTAATGCCTCATCGTCGCCAATAATTGTACCGGCGGAGCTAATCTGGTGCCCCTTGAGCTCATCTGGTGCCCACTGAGCTGTTCTTGGCCACTTGAGCTGATCACGTGCCCTCTAAACTGATCTGGTGCCCGTTGAGTCAATCTGGTGCCCCTTGAACAAATAATTGTGCCTCTTGAACCTAGCTAATGCTCTCTGAGTTAGTCTGATGCCTCCTCCGCTCGCCTGGTGCCCTATTAGCTGTTGTAGTGCCCCTTGAACTAGCCCCCTGAGCTGATCACATGCCTCGCAGAGTTGATCCCCTGAGCCAGCATGGTGCCTCTTGAGCTGATCAGGTGCTCCCGGAGCTGGTCTGGTACACCCTGAGCTGATCTTGTGTTCTCTGAGCTGATGTATGCCCCTGTTTTGGACTGGGGGCTAGGAGCTGATCTGGGCTCCCGGGCTTATCAATCTGGTTCCCCTGAGCAAATATGTTTCCCCCTGAGCTGAACTAATGCCCCCTGAGTCGAACTGGTGCCTCCTGAGTCAACATTTTGCGACCTGAGCCCATCTCATGCCCTCTGAGCTCGTCTAGTGCTCCCTGAGCTAGTTTGGTGCCCCTGAGCCAATCTAGTGCCTTTTAAGCTGATCTGGGCCTCCTGAGTTGATTAACCTTCGCCCGGGTGGGGGTCTTTTTAGACCCCCCTCGGGTTTTTCCGAAGTGACCAAAAAACGGCGGCGCGCAGCGCCGCCAAACTTGGTCTAGCTGTTCCTTCATCAATTTTACATCTTTCCTGAAAAATTTGGCTCAAGGTCATATCAGGTCAGGTCACCAGGTCAGGTGAAGTGACCTCACCTCAAAAAATACTTAGGATGGCATAACTAAAAGAAGGGTTAATTGATCAAGTTGAAACTCATACCACATCTTGGGCCCACCAGGAACTACAACATTTGTTCCGGGATTTTTGATATTGGTGACCTAAGGTCATGTGCAGAGCATGACCTCCCCATTGACAATGCATGGGGAAAATCACGAAATGAGCTTTGCTCAGTAAGTATGGATGGAATCAACTTCAAACATCGGTTGCGACCTGCTCTTAGCCCATTTCTGAAGCTGATACCAAAATTTTTGACTTGTGACCTTTAAAAGGTCACCTTAGGTCAAATAAGCATTTTTGGTGTTTTCCTCTATAAATTTTGAATAAACTAAGATAGAGCTTTTATTTTGTCACCGAAGTGTTTGTATAGTCACTGGGAGTCAAATGATATACATCATGACTATACCAGGTTAAGTTGGGTCAGACTGTTGACCTGGGTCAGGTCAAATTCTTAAATTTGACCTGGCATAGCAATATCATATATCATTCGATTTGTATTGACGAGAGGATTGCAATGGTGCATAAACTATGGCTGTATCTTGTTTGGTTTGGAAGCTATTAGCGAAAAAGTAAACGCCCTTATGCATGGGTGGCTATGGACATTCCCAAGAATATGCCCAATATTTAGTGACCTGTAGCTCCCTAGGCTTTGACCTGACACGAAAATGAATGCCACTGTAATGAAAGCGCATCTCAAGAGCTTTCGAATGGTGTTTAAAAAATGTTTCTAGCTATCATAGTTTCTGAGATATAGGACCTCCAAATTGATCTGTGCCCCAAGCTGATCGGGGACCACTGAGCTGATCATTTGCCCTCTCTCTGTGCTGATATGGTGCTCCCTGAGCTGATCTAGACCCCTGCTGCTGGGGACTAGGAGCTTATCTGGGCCCCCAAGCTGATCGATCTGGTGCCCCCCTAGCAGGTATATTGTTCCTGAGCTAAAATAATGCCCCTGACTTGATCTGGTGCCCCATGTGTCATCATTGTGCCTCCTGAGCCCATCTGATGCCCTATGAGCTAGTCTGGGGTCCCCCGAGCTAATATGGTGGAAGGCCCTATGAGCCTATCTGCGGCCCATTGAGCTAGTCTGATGACCCCCCATCTTTGGGGCCACTGAGCTAATCTAGTCCCGGGCCAAGCATGAGCTGCTGTGGGGGGTGGGGCTCTGATCCACACCAGGGACCCCCTGAGCTGGTCTTGAATAGACAGAGAATAAGAACACAAGGCCAACTCCCATCACCTCGGGGGTCACGGGGCTAGTCTTATCCCAGAGGTACATCTGGGGGAATGAGGGGCAGTTACTCCGGAGGTATCTGATCCACACTAGGGGCCCCTGAGCTGGTCCTGAATAGATGGGAAATAAGGTTACAGTGCAAACTTCCCTTGTAAAATGGAGCTAACGAGGAATGAGCCGTCATCGCTAAAACGGCTTGTGATGCCTAGGCACCCCGGGTTAAATAAATTGCTTATTATACTGGTGGATTCTGGGCACGGGTGATAAAAAGGCATGTGCCCCTGAGCTCAGAGCACAGTTCCCTGAACCAGGATTTCTACTAATTAATTCAAATGAATGAAGAACTAGTTTTTTACAATTTTCAGCCCTGTCACATTATCCCCATCCAAACTACCAGCTTGTTTACTTTTTCTTTACTCCAACTGGGACCGATCCTTGAAAATATGGAACTTTTAAACGTGTTAAAAAATTTATCTCCCTAATTATTCCGGCAACAAAAATTGTATTTGTCCAAAGACACTATGCCACTCCTCCTCCCACGGCCCTTGTGGGAGCCGCAGAACTTAATCCGTGTTCAAACAGGGCTCACTCGTCACGACAAAACCAATGGGCATAGCAAATGAATTTTCGACTCCAATATGTCTTATCCTGCACAGATTGACAGATATCACAGGCTCCACTGATTTCTTTGATGTCAAGAACTTGCATGAGTTGGCTGATTTGTCCTTAAATCTATCCCAAGAAGTCGTGTTCTGGCTATTTTCATGAGATTTCGGTGACACTTTTCTTTTTTTCTGTTTTTATTTCAGTTTTCCTTCTCCGTCAATGCTTGATTTGCATTTTTCTTGGACCAAGGGTACCCAAAAGTTGATATTGACTAGGATATATAAGTTTTTTAGGTTACGTTAAAAGTGCCCTTTCTCTCCCGGGGTGCCCCTGAAAGGTGGTGTGCCCCCTATACCAAAGCTCTGGCTGCGCCCCTGATCGTGGAAAGATTGGATCAGATTGAATTATTTTAAGACGTGTTGTAGCTTTGGGATTTCGCCAAAAAAGCAAACACGTTTGGCAAAAGCTTCCCGGGGTGCCCCTGAAAGGTGGTGTGCCCCCCATACCAAAAGCTCTGGCTGCGCCCCTGATCGTGGAAAGATTGGATCAAATTGGATTATTTTAAGACGTGTTGTAGCTTTGGGATTTCGCCGAAAAAGCAAACACGTTTGGCAAAAGCTGTAGAATACCTGCCCAATATTAAAATAGAATATTTCCTGTGCTATAAAAGGCGCAAAAAAGCGATGAATAACAGATTCGGTGCAATGAAGGGGTGCCGCCCCCCAAAGCTGCCGCCCCTTTGGGGTGCCGCCCCCACCGGCTGAGCACCCCCAAAGATTTTGGAAAAATTACACCCCTGGTTCCTTAACATTGTTTTCTATTGCGCTAGTCCTTATAAAAGCCAGAAGTGAAATAATTTTGGAAATCAGACGACGGGAACATGAGCAATATCGAGCATTTATACATGGATGGGTGAGAAACTTTTGGCGTTGCAGTCTCCATTGGAAATCTTTGGTGCTAGCGTACGGTGGTTTACGGGCTGGTTGTGAGAGCAGATTACGTGCGTTTTGAAGCGTGGGAATCACCCTAAACACATGCAAGACGTGAAAATAGATCCCAGCTAGTGGATAGATATATTTTTCAGCTGTAGTTGCGGATTCAAGAGGGGGGCAGGGGGCTCAAACCCCCTCCCCCGAAATATCTGAGTGCCTATACTAGATGCAGAGCTGGAGGCTGTCCGAGGTAGTGACGGGGGCGGCCCGAGCCCCTAGCCCCCCCAAATATGGTCTTGGATCTACCCGTTTTCTGTTGTGTATTAGACATGTGCAAGACTCACCAACGAATCTCTTTTAACACGCGCATTGACGGGGGTGGCGGTACCCGCCCCCCTCGGGTTTTTCGGAGACAGTAGAAAAACGGCGGCGCGTAGCGCCGCCGTACTTGGTATACCTTTTCCCTCATCATTTTTACAACTTCTGTGAAAATTTTAAGGTTAGGTCATCTCAGGTCAGGTCACCAGTACAGGTCAAGTGACCCGACCTCAAAAAAAGTTTAAGATAGCATAAGTCGGAGCAGGGTGAACTTATCCGATTGAAACTCATATCACATAATGGCCCCACCGAGTTCTCTAACATATGTTCCGGTATTTTTGATATCAATGACCTAAGGTCAGGTACGAGGCATGACCTCTCCATTGGAAATACATGGGAAAAATGGTTTTTACAGAATAACTCAGTAACGGATAGTAATACAGCATTTATTTTAGCTGCATTAGACTCGCCTGGGCTTTGCGGTTCTAATGATATGCATTTTATATCATTTGACCCTGACCTGACCTCAGGTCAGGTCAAATCCTTGATTTGACCTAGCAAGGTCAAATTATATATCATTCGATTCGGCTTGCTAAGAGGATTCATACAGTTTAAGTCGTTTTGCTCTATCTTTACTTGTTCAGATGTAATGCCCGAAAACTGAATTTTACATGTTATCCCTATGACGGGCATGTTTTGACCTCTCGTGACCTTAAATGTGACCTGACAAAAAAATGGTTCAAATGTTTTCGATGGAGAAGTGGATGGGCAGCCCAACGCCGTTTACCGCTTTTCGCTACCTACCGTGGTTCTCGAGATCTTAGGGGGCGGGTACCCGCCCCCCGTCAATGCGAAGGTGGCTCAGACCCCCGTCAATGCGCGTGTTAAGGCGAGTGCCAATGGCAACTGTAGTTTCCGGAGGCTAAGTTACCGGAAGCTGGCATGAGTTGCCACGGCATACCACCGGAGCAACGACCACTATCCCAGAAGATATCCTAGCTTAAGTTGCCACCAGGTGCTTACAGCTTTCAAGTTCAGTGCACACCTTAGCGAAATATCCGCAAATTGGAGGGATGGGAAAGGTAAAGTTTGGTGCCGAGACAAGTTACCGCTTGCAACACATAAGTCACCACAAAATTTTCGCTGGTTTGGATTGTGACACACCCAAACACTGGGAAAAGATGGGACAGGCAATATTAACACGCGCATTGACGGGGGGCGGGTACCCGCCCTCCCCCTCGGGTTTTTTCGGAGACAGCAGAAAAACGGCGGCGCGCAGCGCCGCCGTACTTGGTATACCTTTTCCCTCATCATTTTTGCAACTTCTGTGAAAATTTTAAGGATAAGTCATCTCAGGTCAGGTCACCAGTACAGGTCAAGTGACCCGACCTCAAAAAAAGTTTAAGATAGCATAAGTCGGAGCAGGGTGAACTTATCCAATTGAAACTCAAATCACATAATGGGCTCACCGAATTCTCTAAGATATGTTCCGGTATTTTTGATATCGATGACCTAAGGTCAGGTACGAAGCATGACCTCTCCATTGGTAATACATGGGAAATATGGTTTTTACTGAATAACTCAGTAACAGATGGTGATAGAGCGTTTATTTTAGCTTCATTAGACTTGCCTTGGCTTTGCGGTTCTAATGATATGCATTTTATATAATTTGACCCTGACCTGACCTCAGGTCAGGTCAAATCTTTGATTTGACCTAGCAAGGTCAAATCATATATCATTCGATTCGGCTTGCTGCGAGGATTCATATGGTTTAAGTCGTTTTGCTCTATCTTTACTTGTTCAGATGTAATGGCCGAAAAACTTAAACCTTTCGTTCCTAGTGGTCGAGATCTCGACCACCAAAAAGACTTCAGGGCTAAGCTCGCCACAAATTTCCAAATTCGGCAGAGTTCTCCAAACTCCGTTGTCGGACGAAAGATGGACCAGGCTATCATCACAGCTGCAAAATTTTGTTCTGTCATGTTTAGGGGGGAGTGGGGGGGCATATCAAATCTGGACATATCTAAAGACAGCCTTTGTGGGAAATGGCTACATTTGTTTCTCTCCGGCTATCAGACAAAGTTCATAATTATTTATTAATTTTTACTTGATGTGCTAGCCAGAGAGTCAGGCAGAACAACAGTATTCATTGTTTTGCTAGGGCTTCAATTTATCGTGACTTAGAAACGAAACAGTTTTGGTGGTCGAGTATTCGACCACTAGGAGGATATCCGTCAACTAGGTTCAATCATAATTTGGTTTGGACATTCGGCAATTTTAGAGCCAAATGTGAGCAGGTATTGCAAAATCAGCCCGGTTTTGAACATTTTGACATAGGCAAACGTAGGGGGGTGCAAAAGGGACAGGCAGTGGTGGATACAAGGGGGGCTAGGGGCTAAACCCCCATCTCGAAGTTTCAGAGTACCTATGGTAAATACATAGCCGGGGGCCGATAAGAGACACTGGTAGGAGAGGTTCAAAACCCCAAGCCCCTCCAGAAATGAAATCCTGGAACCGCCACTGGAGGCAGGTGATCCGTCTCTCCCTCCGTCGAAATTCCGCCCACCTGAAACATCATCGGCGCACTTCTGAAAATTCGCTTTCCACCCCAACCCTCGTCCTAGGACGGGAGTACATGCTCCTCTGCTATAATATTTGGGCCGTGATGACACCTCCTCTTCCTAGGTTCAGGGGCGTCGCCACGGATATGTCCCGAGGGGAACGGACTACGATTTTGCTATGATCGGTGGAGAGGGGAGGGGTGGGAAGCGAACCCAAAACTCAAAGCTGTCTCAAAGGGCATTAGAGAGGCTGCAAACCAAGACTTTGCGTAAGCCCGTGCTTACAAAGGGCAAATAATGTAAAAATATGACTTGAGGCCCACAACTTGGGGGATGTCCCTTCCTGGCTTCCAATCTGAGGAGAGCCGTCCCCTCCCCCGGCAATCATCAAGTCTGCGATGTGGAAGAACCGCTTTGAGTCGTAGTTCCTGCACTTCCAGGACAACACAAAGCTGGACATGAGTGACCGCTACTCCAAGCTATGTCCTCGGGCTGATCGCATCTATAAGAAATTGCTAGAACACTTCGTCCAACAACATCACCCTACCTGTAACATTCGGGTACGAAGTTTTCTGCTTGAACCAGGTCAATGGATACATTGTGGCGTTTGATCTCTACCACAACGTATCGATCATCTCATCTGCTCTACTGCTTTCGGTTAAGGTTCGATCGCCTCTGTTGACCGATACTCAAAACAGGACCAAGGGTGAGCCCAACTGCAAAGGCTAAATTATGTTAACAATTACGAGACAATGGGAGGCACAGATCAGCAGGATCAGCATGTCAACAGCTACCGCGCTTCAGTCAGAGGAAAGAAGTGGTGTTTTCCGACATGGGGGGGGGAGTTGGAGGTCAGGACCTCTTCCTCAACAGGCTGGTACATACATCATTTACAGCAGTCATGATGAGTTAGGTACTGTTTGGTTTGCGAAGCTTCCTATTGCTTCTACGTGTGCTCGTGACTTAGGCTGAAAAACCATATATTATGGATATCTCAATTACGTCTCCTCTACTCTACGCCTCGATTTTGGGTTTCTCATAGGTTTTGTATCCTACCCCTTACCCCATAGGTTTGTATTGTTGTGCCAGCGTTAACCCATCCGGGAACCCCCTGGGTCGAGAGGAGATCTCCAGCCTTGGTTTCTGATCTTTGTGGTGGTAGTTTCCAATGAACCTCTACCTGGGTCAGCTTACAGAGGCACCCAAGGGTGCAGGTAGACCTGCCACGAGCAAGCCTGGGGGACAGAGAGTGCTTTTTTGCACCAATTGGAATACAGATATGGCTCTGCGATCCAGATTTTGTGAGTTTAGTCCATAGTGGATGGAAGCTGCTGCGATATTTATTTCCAAAGTTGGAAATTTGGCCCGTTCCAAAGCATACTGGTCATGCCCTGTTTTAAATTGAGTAGCTGACAGGTGCAAATCAAGCATGATCAGTCCTGTCGTCAGCACGTCCGCACATTTTATGATGCTTGCCATTTATTTAAGGCTCAATTATGAACTAAACCGTATCTGTATGCTTGTGGAATTATTTCAGTACCGTTAGAGAAGACCAGCACATGCAATCAATGGTATGTGGGCATACAAACCTAACTGACGGATATCCTCCTAGTGGTCGAGATCTCGACCACCTCAAAATTCCAAATTTTGGGAGGGAAGGGGGACGGAGGTAAAAATGGGAGATGGCACTGTTAATGACTGACCCAAGCAAATATTTCTGTGAAAGGAATTCGAAATCCTAGCAAAAAATTAATTCAGGAACGAAAGGGTTAATCTACATGTTATCCCTATGACGGCATGTGACGGCATGTTTTTGACCTCTGGTGACCTTAAATGTGACCTAACAAAAAAATGGTTCAAATATTTTCGATGGAGAAGCGGATGGGCTACCCAACGCCGTTTACCGTTTTTTGCTACCTACCGTGGTTCTCGAGATCTTAGGGGGCGGGTACCCGCCCCCTCGTCAATCCGAAGGTGGCTCAGACCCCCGTCAATGCGCGTGTTAAGTGATCTTGCGTCGAGACAGTTTGTAAAACGTACCAGGTCGTCGGCAATGCAAATCGAAATCTGTGTGTTTTTTTCTGTACCTACACGGAAGGTGCTACTTGTGTGCCGTCGCTCTAAAAAGGCGAAAACAGAAATATTTCTTCGACTTCCTAAGCATCTGTATTTAAAACTGAAAATGCCGAGGAATAGGAGTAGACGACTCAGGCGAGAATTATTGGACTAAGATCTGATTGGCCCATCATCCGAGCTTCCCGTTTCAGAGCTTCCAACATTGAGGGATGTCTTGCGGAAAGGTCGACTGATGAAAGAGAGATCAGCCGATTGGAGCGAAAAAATAGCGTGTGAGATTTGCGAGAAAAATGACTCCTGATATGTATCGGCACTGCACTTCAAGGGAATGTGGTAGGGGTAAGGGTGGTAAGACGAGCATAGTTGTGTTTGAGACTGTGTTTTCCCTCACTTTTCATATGACGGTGATAAGATTTCGCTTCTAGCTTCAGCAAAAATTTATTTGTCCCTGCGCTTAAACATACTAGGATCCGTGCTTATTCCTTTGAGCAGTAACGTTTACCGTAGAATGCTGCAAAAGTCCGTCTTACCCCAACAGGTGGGGTAAGACGGGCTTTTGAAAATAGCTCATCATATGCTATAAATATTTTACAAAAACTATACCATATGGAGTAAAATGTGGTCTGAAAAATCTTGCAAAGAATTGTTTCGATAACACAGCCGGCAGACAATTATTTTGCGGAAATTCCATAAAATGATAATTTTTTCATTGGATTCAAACAATCAATAACTTACAGCTCCTAATCCGGTTTGCAGGACCTTCTGGGACTGATTCCTTTAAATCATGTAAAAACAGCAGCGATAAATATTATATACTTTATGGTAATATAATATTTCCTTTCGTGCCCGTCTTGTCCCATATCAATATTCTAGAAAATTTCTTTGTTGGCGATCATCATGCAAGGGTAATATAAAACTTCAATCACCTAATGCATGTTAACGCTCTCCCCTGACAAATTTTGCATATTTGACTTTCAAAATATGACCACACACTGACAGCAGGCTACAAACAAACTACCAACAATGGTAGATTGAGCTATCAATATTGCATTTCCAAAATTTTGGAAAAACAATAAAGGTTAGGAACTCGTTTTTTTTGGCTCATGATCAGGCACCCAAACACACACTTATGCAAGTAATGGGATATCTATACCATTGCTGGTTTGGTCCACAGAGCCTGTGCCCGTCTTACCTACCATGCCCGTCTTACCACCCTCTCCCCTACCTTTATAATGTGATTTTAACTGAGATAGCTAATTTGTAAGGGATGCCAGAAAACTCGCCATTCAATATATAATTTGTCTTGAAACTCAAAATCCATGGATAAAAGCTAAAAACCTACCTGAAATGTACCTCAAATCTACCCCAGCCAGGTGGACACAGTTTTCAGCTATTGATGTGACGATAGCGCTCACGTCACGGTGAGTAATCAGCTAATTGAAGCCCCTGAAGCCTATTGGATATGGTAGAAGTTGCCACATCATGACGTCATCCGCAGGCAGAGTTTTATTTTTCACCCTAGAGGAGTAGTTTAAAATCCAAAATATTGAGCTCATTGTAAATTTTTTCAGAGAAATCAAGGACGTTTTTATGATTTTCCGCTAAAAATGTTCCTATATACACTCAATTCGTGGAACAAAGGTGCCACATTCTCTTTAAACTAGTGACCGAAGCGTCACGTTCCGTGCTAGGGTTTGAGAGGCGCGACGGGTACATTAAGGCGGGGATCAAGTTTCACGAACTGATGCCAACATCTTATACGAAGCATGACATGAACCTATCTATGAAACAAAAATCGGTCGAGTGATTTCTGTGTCTTGTAATCGTACTGGATTCCCCGTCAATCCGTCACTACCTCGGAAAGCCTCCAGCCATGCATTTACTAGAGGCACTCAGACATTTCGGGGAAGGGGTTTGAGCCCCTGCCCCCTCCCTCTTACATCCACCACTGCAACCAAAATATACAAATCCACTATTTTGGATCTATATTCCACCTCCAACATGTTTTTGGGGGTACCTACGCTTCAAACCGTACGTGATCTACTCTAACAGCTAGCGCTTAAACCACCGTACGCTAGCACCAAAGATTTCCAACGGAGACTGCAACGCCAAAAGTTTCTGAAACATATTTTTTTTATAAATTTTGTTCAAGTTGTTCCTGGTAAGGCTGCTGGAGTCGGAGTCTCACTTAAGTCATCAAGGGACTTGTCACGAAGACCCCGACCCCACCACCCGAACGAGCAACTCCCTCAATGGAGGGTTAACTTAGAAGCCAAAGTTTAACGTCCCAAAAAGCACAGGGACGGCCGCCCCGCTCAGGTCACCCTCTCACCAGTCAGTTGCCAGCCGACCTGTACGTCGGGTAAACTATTGAGCGCCGAAGCGTCTCAGGGGAACCGATCCCAAGCCTGGACATGCACTGCCACTGCATGCTTCTGAGCAGCGGGCCGGAGCCCAACGCTCTACCAACTGAGCTACCGGGGCGGCATTCATGCATAAATGCTCGATATTGCCCGATTTCCAAAAATCTTTCACTTCTGAGTTTCATAAAGCCTAGCGCAAAATAAAAACAATGTTAAGGAACGATCCATATAGTTTGAATTTTTTCACTCCACCCTAATATCCATCTTCAGCTACCCTGGATTGGAGCAGCGCCCCTCAAGAGCAAAGGCGGCCCTGGACAACAAACTGCCTCCCGGTATCAAAGGCGCACCCAGATGACATATGCGCCCCTTAGATAAAAATACGCGCTCCACAAAAGCAAAATGCGCCCCTTGGTTAGGAAAGGTGCCCTTGGATAGTAAAGGCGCCCCTGGACAGCAAAGGCAAATCTGGGTAACATAGGTGCTCTGGACAGCATAGGCGTCCCTTAGATAGAAATAGGCACTTCAGGGAAATAAATGCAACCCTTGGATAGAAAAGGCGTTTGACCCTTTGATAGCCTAGGCGCCAACTGGATTAAGCACCCTACAGATAATATATGCACTTTTGGATAGCAAAAGCGCCCCTAGGAAGGCACCCCTTTGATAGTAAAGGCGCCTTTGGATAGCCTAGGTGCCCCCTGGATAAAATACGTGCCTGAGAAGGAAAATGAGCACCCCATTGGGAAGAACAGGCTCCCCTGTGTAACATAGTTGTCCCTTATCCATCTTCAGCTGCCTGGATTGGAGCAGTGCCCCTCAAGAGCAAAGGCGCCCCTGGGTACAAAGGCGTCTCCGTATATCAAAGGCGCTCCTAGATAATATATGCGCCCCTTAAATAGAAATAGGCACTTCAGGAAAGTAAAAGGCGGCCCTTGGTTAGGACGGCGCCCTTGGACAGCTTAGGCGCCCCCTGGATAAAGCGCCCTACCGATATCATATGCGCCCTTGGATAGCAAAGTCGCCCTTGGACAGCAAAGGTAACCCTTCTTAAAATAGATGATCTGGACAGCATAGGCGCCCATAGATAAACTAAGCGCCTGAGAAAGAAAACAAGCGCCTCACCTGAGAGTACAGGCGCCCCCCAGGATATCATAGATGTCCATTTCCATCTTCAGCTGCCCTACTGTTAATGGTTTGGCACACCTGTCCAACAGTCGGGCGCTCTGTTACAGTGCTCGAGCGCTCAATTTGAGCATGGACCGCCTTTAACCACATTTCATTAACCTTTAACTGAAGGCTTAGTACTCCATCGCTGCAACTGGGTGCCTTTTTCAGTATGTGCGCCCCAGTTCCAAGAACGCTGCTCTCACCAACCGGCAGTCCCCCTCCGCTCAGCAGATGAGAGCCTCTTCCTGATAACTGGGCACCTTATTTCAGTGTTTGAGCGCCTTATTTCAGCATTTTTATTCTTCATCTATTTTAAGCTCCTCCTGGATTGCAGAGGCGCCCCCTCAAGTGCAAAGACGCCCCTGGATAGAAAATTGCGCCCCAGGTTTGCAAAGGCGCTCCAAGATAGCATGTGCGCCCCTTAGATGGAAATAGGCATTTCAGAAAAGTAAAAGGCGCCCTTTGGGTAGCAAAGGCGCCCCTGAACAACGAAGGCAGCCCTAGATAACAACGGTGCTCTGGACAGCATAGGCGCCCGGAAAAAATAGCGCCTAACTGGAGACAAAAAGTACCCCAGGATAACATAGGGGCATGTATTTCAATCATGTCTGTGACTGCAAAATACACCTCGACAGTATATGCACCCCTGGATATAAGGACACCCCTGGATAGTAAAGACGCCCTTTGATAGCATGAGCGTTCCTTAGTAACAATATGGGCCGATCTGTATTGTGCCAGGAAGTGTACAGGTGAATAGCTGGTTGATAGGCTCTACAGTGTTGGTGTTGTACCTGACGTCTTTTCCCGGATTGGTGTGTTTTGGATTTTGTTTTTCTCGGCTTTAATCGCTCCTTACAACGCTGCACGCTCGAGATTTCACCGTTCTACCGGTTTTAGAAGCAGTAGCGCTCATCTCCGCCAATCATATAATGGTAGAATAGCCGCTCTACCAGAAACACCACACCAGCCACGGTGACCGACCTTCCTCCTGGTGGGGATCGACTGAGACCTAGCAATGGCGGACCCAGCCGACACCGGAGGGGAAGACGCGCGGGGTTCCGGCTACAGCTACGCCGAGCTGGAAAACAATCCCGAAATTACTACTATCCAAGCTATGACTGACCGAACATCGTGGTCCCACTCTCTAGACAGCCTACACCTGCCTATGACGATGACTGGCAGCCCATCCCAGTCCTGGTGCGGCCCCGTCAACCGGCGCCACAGCGTACGCCCGCTGCGGCGAGGAGCGGCAATGATGGGCGGAGCAACCCTAACACACAGGGGGATACGACCGTTGTCTGCTGGTACCACCTCCACTGAATGCTCGACAAACACTCAGAGCAGGTGTCAGCATATCAACTAGTCCGACGGTTGCAGCGCAGTCATCCAAAACTGGCAATATGAAACTTGAACTATTAAATCTGCAGTCTCTATTGCCCAAACTTCCAGATATCCGTGCCGAAGCTCATCAGCGGCAACCAGACATTTTGTGCTACACAGAGATTAATCTGAAACCAGCCACCCCTGATCGCCTTGTATGTATTGAGGGCTATCAATTTTTTAGGCATGACGAGTCATGGGTCATAAAAAGTCAGGTGGTGGTGTCGCCCTTTATGTTAAAAATGGTCTACATGCAGAAAAAATTACTACATCTTCTAATAAGGAAAGGGACTCTCGTGTGGAACCAATATGGGTGAAAGTCAAACTGGACAGAAGAAAAGCGGCACTAGTTGGAAGCCTGAATCGTCCTCCCACAACAAGCCCGGCGCAAGTGCATGCTGACTTCAACGACATCGAGGAACAGCTACAGGACATCGTGGCTTCTTACCCCTCCCAACGAATCATTCTTACCGGATATCTCAACGCGGACGAGCGGACCAGCCCTGTAGCTTTTGCTAGACTAAGAGAACTGGAAAAATATGGTTTAAAATGTTTGGTTAATGATGCCACCTTTATTCGTGACGACACTGAGTCGAAGCTCGATGTAATACTAGCATCTGATGCCATCTGCAGCACTAGACCTGAGCCTGTGTGAGTTGTAGAACCATGTGACTACACAAGTCACCACCGACGTGCTTGCCTTAACGTTACCGTGCCTCGAGCTAATGCTAAAGCTATGTATAAAACTAGTCGGAATTGGCGCGCCTTTGATTCTGATTCTTTCTTAGCAGATGTTCGTTGGACCGATTGGAGCAACATTGTGAAACCAAGTGAAACTTGTGAACAGCAGTGGAATGCTTTTTCGTCCTCAATGACTAGAATTTTAGATATTCATGCTCCTCTGAGACAGTTTAGAGTGCATAATCCGTCACCTCCTCCTGTTGCTGAGGAAACATTGGCCTTAATGGCGCAACGACGTGAGGCTAGAGTAGCGAATGACCCGTCTTACCAGCAGTTGAATAATTTGGCCAAAAGGGCTATTCGAAGAGACTTACTAAGCAATATCTGTCAGAGGTTTCGAAATTCTCCTTCGGGTAATTTATTCCGCAATCTAAGACATGTAATCGCTCCAAAACGTGGACCAGTGACTGAGCCAGATAATTTAAGTCCAGATGATCTAAACAAATATTTTACTTCAAGAGGTAAAATCACGCGAGACGATGTGAATAGACAGTTTAGATGCTCAGGGCGAGTGGCCCTCAGTACTCGCTTACCGAGGGTAAATTCAGGCAGCCTTAGACTTACCCCGGTTACTTTGAATGAACTGCAGAAAATTGTTTTCTCAATGCCGAACAAGAATTCTCTAATTCAAGATGATATACCGATCAAAGTTGTGAAAATCAGTTTCCCTCTCATCAGTCGTTTTTAGTTGTGTATTATTGACTCTAGTTTTGTTTCGGAAACGGTACCTCCAAATTGGAAGTCAGCGTTAGTCATTCCGCTGCATAAAAAAGGCATCTATCGCAGCTAACTTTAGACCGGTCACAACGATTCCCACTATTAGTAAAATTGTCGAGAAACTAGCATTGAATCAACTTTCGCAATATCTAAATCAACAACACCTCCTGGCTGATGATCAGCATGGGTTCAGATCTGGGCGTTCAACAGCTACAGCCCTTATCACCATAAGTGATGAAATTCTAAAGGCAATGGACCGTTCGGAAATTACTCCGCTTACCTTGATTGATTTGAGTCGATTTTTCGATGTGATTGACCACACGGCACTTTTGATAAAATTAGAACTCTTGCAGATCTCTCCTGGTTGGTTTAAAAGCTATCTCGATGCCCATGTACAAAAAGTGAAAATCGGAGACAAAATTTCGGAACCCCTACCAATTGATATAGGCACTTCTCAAGGCACTTGTTTAGGCCCGATACTTGCAGACATCATGGGCAACGACCTATCTCGTCACGTTCCAGATTACTTTAACGGGTTTAGGATCCATTGTATTAGGTATGCAGATGATATCCAAATTGGTATCTCTGGGCCACGTGGACAAATACCGGACATGCTAGGAAGCTTGGAAAAAGTCTTAGATATACTGACCACCTGGTTCCAACAGAATGGCATGAAGATCAATGCTGGCAAGACAGAGGTGATTCTCTGTGGAGACCGCAGGCAACTGAGTTCCATACCGCAGCCGTTACGGGTCAAGTTCATGGTTGAAGAAATTGTAAGCAAAAATGTTGTTAGGAATTTAGGTGTTTACATGGACTGCCACTTATGGCCACAGCATGTAAAATTTGTGTCAGACCGATGTTTTGGAATTCTCATAGCCCTGTATCATGCCAGACACTTTCTACCTGTGGAGGTGCTCCAACGCATTATTGATTCATTAGTGTTCTCTCATATCCGTTACTGTATTCAGGTTTATGGCAGCACAAAGTCCGAATCCAAAGATAGAATGCAGAAAGTTGTCAATTTTGCTGCAAGAGTTATATCCGGAAGAAGAAAATTTGATCATATTTCGGATGTTATTAAGGATTTGAAGTGGCTTGACGCCCGGGAGTACTTTGACTATTTTGATTTATGTCTGATGCATAGGTTGATCAATTCCGGTGAGCCCATGTCACTTGCCTCTTGCTTGCGCTTTAATAGGGACCAATTGGAACGCGAAACAAGACAGTCAGGACATTTGGCATTGTCAAGGCCACGAAACAACCATGGCAAAAGAAATTTCATTTACCGTGGATCTCAGCTCTTCAACACATCATGCATGACCCTCGGATCTCCTCACGAAATGAGCTACGAAATGATTAAAAAAGCTTTAAGGCAAATGTTGCATGGGGAGTAGTCGTTTTTTTAAGTGCAAGGTACCGTGTTTACTTTTAGACATTTTAGTTTTTATATTTTTACCTGCATTTATGCCATTGCTCTTATTGTAATGTGTATTGACGAGGTGTACTTGCACTGATTTTTTATGTTTGTGATGACAAGGACCTTTGAATATCCCAACATGTGTGGAATGGTCTGCTTTTATCAATACATACATACATATATACGTGAGCTCAAGGTTCACACGCACCTAAGCCCAATACTAGAACAATCAATTGATGCCAAAGCACTTCTTAAAGCACGGGCGCCAAACTTTCTAAGAAGTAAATGCACCTCTGGGTAGCAAAGGTGACCCTCGATAGTAGGCGTTCCTGAATAACAGCAGCGTCCTTTGATAAGAATAGCCCCAAGATAGCACAGGTACCCTGCTGATAGGAAAAGTGCCCCTGAATATTAAAGGCACCCTCTGGATAAGGTGCCCATGGAGAGCATAAGGGCACCCTATGGATAGCAAATTGCCGCCCCTGGATAGCCTAAGCGCCCCTTGCATAGGGTAGGTGCCACTGGGTAGTATAGGTTACCTTGAATGAAAATACGCCCCTCAATACCAAGGTGCATCTGGATAAGAAAGAGCGCTCCTTGGGCACTGGGTATCAAAGGCACCCCCGGAACAGCAAAGACGCCCCTGGATAGCTAGGTTGCGTCCATTGGGGAGCAAAGGCGCCCCTGGGTGGCACAGGTGCCTCATCGAAGCAAAGGCCCCACCAGAGAGCATAGTTATCCCTGATGAGCACAGATACTCCTCGACAGCCCCTAAATGACGTTGCGACACCTATTATGACTTATGTTATTACATCATAGTAAAGGTTATTCAGTGTTTAGATCAAGGTCACAGGTCAATTTCAAAGGTCACTGGCCTTGATGCTGGCTTGATCAAAGGTTATTGGTAAGGGTGGGCACAGCGCTACTTATAGCGTACATTAGGCATAACATGTTGCATTGTGACGTAATTGGTCAATGACCTGGACCCCAAAACTTCAGAGACATTGTTTAAGGCCTTCCCTTTTGGCCTCAGCCCTTTTCTAGAGTATTCACGCCAAGTCCCTGCATAATCACGGCATTTCCCGATATGTCTTCAATACGGTCCGATTTTGACCTTTATGACCCCGTTTGACGCTGAAGATACTGAGGTGAATCAATGAAACTTTGATATCATGTAGGTCGTTAACGCCTCCACAAACCCCGAGCGCGCGGTTTCTACCCATCTTTGTTTCCACGATGTCAACGGAGAGGGGGCACTTTCGGGCCCTCTTCACCGTGCGCTGACGCCGGACCCTTCTCCACCGAGCATGCTTAGCAGGTTTTGAGATTTATATTAACCCTCAGCCCGTTGGGGGTGCTTGAATACCCCCTCGGGGTCTTCCGGTGGCACGAAAAAACGTCGGTACGAAGCTACACAGTCACACCTTATCATTGATCTATTCAGGAACTTTCCCTCAAATTTTAAGGTTGCGTCGTCTCAGGTCAGGTCAGCAGTGCAGGTCAAGTGACCTCACCTCCAGAAATGTTTAAGTCGGCATAAGTAAGAAAAGAGTGAATTCATCGAATTCAAACTTGTACCATATTATGGGCCCAAAAAGTACTAATTAATTTATTCCGGGATTTTTCCCATCGACGTCCTTGGGACAGGTACGAATCATGACCTCTCCATTGGATTTTTATTTTAATTTTTTATTTAAATAAATTTTGTCCAACTTGTTCTCAATGTGACTGCTGGAGTCGGAGTCTCACTAAAGTCCTCAGGGGACTTGTCACGGAGACCCCGATCCCACCACCCGAACGAGCAACTCCCATAATGAAGGGATAATTTAGAAGCCAAAGTTTAACGTCCCACAAAGCTCAGGGACGGTCACCCCGCTCAGGTCACCCTTTCACCAGTCAGTTGCCAGCCGCCCTACGTCGGGCAAACTATTGAGCGCCGGAGCGTCTCAGGGAAACCGATCCCAAGCCTGAACATGCACTGCCACTGCATGCTTCTGAGCAGCGGGCCGGAGCCCAACGCTCTACCAACTGAGCTACCGGGGCGGAAATGCACGGGAAAAACGGAAAATTGCCGAAACATTGCTCTATGTCTGCAGACGCCGCTTGGAATACCTTCGGATTCCTCAAATCATAGCATCCTAGTCCTCTTTATCGGTTCATGTTGCAAGTTTAGTCATGTTACCTCTGAGAGTTCATCTGGGGCTTCCTAAGCAGGTTTTAAGACTTGGGTCAATTGCTTTGCAGGAAATATTGATAAAACTCGTATTTTGATACCATTTTTGGGGGATTGCTATTGTGAGCTGACTGATATGGATATTGACTATGCTAGGCTAGATGGTGACCTTGACCTAGCCTTAGGTCATGCAGTTTTTATGTTTTGACCAAGAATAGTCATATTAAACTTTATTTGATGATTCGCAGCAACGAGAGGAATCGAATTGTGCCTAAAAATGATTCTAGCTCAACTCTGTCAGACGCTAGAGCCCAGAAACTGTTCTCTAACATAAGACCTTCTTTGACCTGGCATGTTCTCAATATTGACCTGAGCCAAAAAGTGACCGGTGTAGCTTCTTTATGAATTTTTTTATGAGCTATGCACCAGTATTTGTGTGTTTTCGCTATCCCGCATAGAAACCGAGTTCAAAGGGGGGGTGTTTTAACATTTCCCCCAGTTGAAGTCGAAGGTGGCTCAGAGGCCCCCCGGAGCGAGTGCTAATGATTTCGCAGGAAATGGCGATAGAGGCTTCATTTTGATACTGATGCGTTTTTACCGTCATTAAAAGTCGATAAATATGCATATTGAATAGTTTTAGTCCGCATGTATCCCTGTCTTTTTGGGGAAAATGATTAAAGTTGTGCTGCTATTGGTCTTGTGAGGAGGCATGTTGTAAGCTTTGTCTCCGGGTAGGGACCCCAGAGCTGGTCGAGGGAAAAGTCCCTAATGGCTCATCTCAGGGAGTAAGAAAATCTGGCGTGGGTGGAATCCGTTGGGAGGGATTTTGGGTTTCAAAAATGAGCTGAGGGGTGCGTGCCAGTTAACCCGCGCCCCACCGGGGGTCCGGCGCCACCTTCGCCCCACCGGGGGCCATCGATGGCCCCCCTCTAACTCCGAAAATATGGGCGTTAGCGCAAATCTGCAAAGTGCAATAGAAAGCTCACGTGAATTCAGTAAGAAATTACTTCACATGTTTTAGTGCTCAGGTCAATTGTTTGACCTCCAGAGGTCAAATTAGGTCAAGATCGGCTATTTTCACTCAAATATGCAATGATTAAGCAAACTGGGCATAACTCTTATGTCATTAGAGCTATTGAGGCCTGGTAAAGTAAATTTGATAGAAAATTGCCAGTACTTTTTCCGCTATCTGGAACGTAAAGACCTTCTGCCAGTGGTTTGACCTCCAGAGGTCACCTCGTGACCTAATATGACCTGAGGTCACGAAAGGTCCAAAAGTGACCTTGCTGTATATCAAATAAAAGCCAGTGACAAGACAAACACGATGGTGTTTGTTTCAGCGCTCTAGCTTAATTAGGTCAAAAGTTATTGTCAAAATACTGTTTTTGACCTCTGGTGACCTTGGATGACCTTGGAAAAGTCAAAGGGCAAATATGACCCCTGGGATCCGTGAAAGGGTGTCCAAAAACGCTGTTCTGAGCAGTCTGAGTATTTGCAATAATTTTTGTGGCTTTTATATCATGAAACAGCTTTTCCCCATGCTTTTCCAATGGGAGAGGTCGCCTCGTGACCTGACCTCAGAGCACGAAATCAAAAAATCCCGGATATACACCTTGTAGACCCTGGAGGGGTCATGAAGTGTAGGAAGCTTCAAATCGATCAACTTTGAAATGTAGCTCTTACAGAGCTCTAAAGTTGAAGTAAGGTGACCTTGGTTGATCTCGTCTGGTGACCTGACCTTGGGTGACCCGGGGTAAAAAATTTCAGGAATGACGGGAAAATGATGCAGTGAGAGGTAGAGCCCTCAACCGCGGTGCTGCGCCTCGTCGTTTTTCTGCTATTCCGGAAAAACCTTAGGGGGCCATCGATGGCCCACGGTGGGGCGAGGGTTAAGGGGGCCCAGATAAGGGCCTCCGACGAGCTCATTTGGCCTCAGTGCCGACACAGGGTTCTCAAGACCAGCATGGGGCGCCTACCTATTTAAACGGTTCCTAAATAAGCTCTGGGACCCAAAACTAGCCCAGGGGTCCATTTTTCAACTCATTGGGCCCAGGCACTCTGAGGGGACCCTGCAGCAGCTCAGGAGGCCCATAAAAACTAATAGGGCCAGACTAGCTAAGTGCCTCGACGAACCAGTGCCCAGATGCGCACAACAGGCCCCAAACAAGCTGAAGGAACCTATATCGGTTAAACGAAAACGATACCAAAACAGGGGACCCTGACCAGCTTAAGAGACACTAATCCAGCTTGGGGCCCTATGACCAAACCAGAGACCACTGAAGTAAGTCCTCTCACGGGCTTTAGACCAGATCATGGCTGCCACAATAATTCCACCTACAGGGTTCTTTCTAGCTTAGGGGGCCCAAAGCAGCGAAGGATCTAAGGTCAAGCCAGTAAGCTCCTGTACCATACCCTCTCACGGTACCAGAACAGCCCAGGGGCAACCTGGAAATTTCCCTCCGAGAAAGCTCAAAATTAGCTCAGAGCGCCCGGGACCTGTAAAAATAATAATAATTTATGGGGCTTATCGACGCACCAACTGCCAGGGTCATATGGCGTCGCCAACTCTTTCCCTGTTGGAAGGGTTTCTCGGGAGCCAGCTTGCTCCTTATTCAGGGAAGCCGCCGGGCCTTGAACCCTGGTCGGCTGCGTGCCAGACAGCTACGCTGACCACTCCACTACCACGCCCCCGCCCAGGACCTGTTGAGGGGGCCTATACGATAAAGGGCCCCCGAAAAGCTCAATAGGCTTTAGTGGCGACATATAGGCTTCAAGTTTAGTATGAGGGCCTGGTTATCTAAAGCAGTCCCAGATCAGCTGAGGGGACTCGATATCAACTCAGGAAAGCCACCAAAAACTCACGGGTCCAGGCCCGCCGAGGCTCTGCGGCCGCGAGGCTCTGGTTAGCGTCAATCGGGTATTTCAGTATGGAGCCGTTAGCCAAGACAACTGTGATAAGTGGAGGTGGTGGATACGACACCTCAGTTTTCGCCATGAACGAAGATAACTATTATTTGCTCATCGTGCTTCAGTTAGTGTCAGTGGGTGCTTCAGCATTTTCTACCAAGGTAGCAGTCATTAGCTGGCCCGAAATATCTTTGATGGTAAACGTGAAGATGTCCTCACTAAAAGTGAGTTTTCATTAAAATAAGCATCTAGAAATAGTTTTTTAAACGCGTTTTTTCTTTGACACTGGCCGCCTTTTGGGTGGTCAATTGGCGCCCCTCAGGTTCGGTGCCCCCCAGGTTCGGCACCCCCTCAGCCTGCGCCCCTTTTATCGAAATCCTAGATCCGTCATTGTTTGGGCTAGCGCCATGTTTCGGCTAGTGCTCCTGGAGTACACCGAGCATGAACTGCCCCTGTTCCATAAAAGACTGCTGAGGCCGAGAGTAATTGCTTTTGCTGGTCCACAGTTTGGGCTAATACCTCACTTGCACTGAACACAACGCTGCCATGGTGTATGTTGGGCGTTACGTCTGGAGGGCTGGGTGGATGTGACAGGCAGGCCACGTGGCCACGGCACCACCGGTCATCGGCAGCGCCAAAAGGCCGCAACTCTGCGCAGATTGAAGCATTCAAGGCAATTCGTGGCAACTTTTGCACTTTTTCAGTCAAATTTAACATTAGGTGCATAATTTTTTCCAGAGAAATTCATATTTCATGAAGGAGATGAGTGGCAGGCTAACCTCTGCCTGTATCTGTTGTCCTAAAGTTCACCAATGAATGAATTCATGGCTAAAAGTCTGGATATTTTTCTATGAATTTGTCCATATATATATATATATATATATATATATATATATATATATATATATATATATATATATATATATATATGTACACAAATTTCTGCAATTTTTTTGGTAGCCTACTCTGGGTTACTCTTGTGTGTGAATGCTTTCACAGTATAATATTTTTTTGGGCCCGTGGTTTAAGTCCTACAAAATAATGCTGAACCCTTGTCTTACTTCCACACTTTCCCTACGTCCCAAATCACATGAGAAACTAAGGCTGGGGGGATCCAGACGCGCGGTAGACAGCGCGCAGCTGCGCAGGGGCGTAAATCGGCGCGCAGGGGCTTTTGGAGGGGTCCATCGGCGCGCAGGTAAGTTGTGGCGGAAGTAGTGTCGAAACTCGCCGTCTTACGCGCTAACTTTCCGCGTCTTCTCAACAGCGCGGCAGACAGCGCGGAAGCCTGCATGACCTTTTGAATTAACAAAAAGATGCTGGAAATGTCAGTGAATCCAAATTATATGACTTGCGTTCGACAAAACATGTATTTACAATAATAATCGAGGCCCACAAACTCCCAGCATTTCACTGGGAAATCCTCAGAACAGACACAGGCCAAGAGAAACGTAAATCACTGCAGCTGTGCCAGTGGACCACCAGGATTAATAATAACTGCCCTCCAATAAACCTTGTTGTACGGCCCAGGACGTACCTCACGTTTCGTACCACTCCCCGTCCACGAGCGGTCTCGTTGGGGCTGACAAGGAACGCCAGAGATAACCCAGTTCACCCTGAGAACTGTGAGCGTGAGGATTCTTTAAAGGGAATGTGGCACCTTGGTCGAATCCTGGAATTTAGTGAAATTAGGCGTACTTTTAGCCAAAAATAATGAAACCACTCATGATTTCTCTGAAAAATGTTCAACAAGCTCAATATTTTGTTTTTAAAATACTCCTCTAGGAAAATACATAAACATCTGCCTGTGGATGATGTCATGATCTGGCAACCACTACCATACTTCATGGTACCATATACCATGCTTCACGGGCTTCGATTGGCTGATGCTCATCATGACGTCAGCATATGTCGTCACACCAGCAGCTCACAACAATGGCCGCCTGGCGAGGGGCTGATGAGGGGGCTGGTGTCAGGTAGGTTTTAGCTTTTTTCTACGGAAATATCCAGTTCCAAGACAAATGATATATGGAGTACCGGGTTTTCTGACTTGCTTTACAACTTGGCTATCTCAGTTAAAATCACGTTATGAAGGTGCCACATTCCCTTTAACACGCGCATTGACGGGGGGCGGGTACCCGCCCCCCTCGGGTTTTTCGGAGACAGCAGAAAAACGGCGACGCGCAGCGCCACTGTACTTGGTATACCTTTTCCCTCATCATTTTTGCAACTTCTGTAAAAATTTTAAGGATAGGTCATCTCAGATCAGGTCACCAGTACAGGTCAAGTGACCCGACCTCAAAAAAGTTTAAGATAGCATAAGTCAGAGCAGGATGAACTTATCCAATTGAAACTTATAGCACATAATGGGCTCACCGAGTTCTCTAAAATATGTTCCGGTATTTTTGATATCGATGACCTAAGGTCAGGTACGAAGCATGACCTCTCCATTGGTAATACATGGGAAATATGGTTCTTACTGAATAACTCAGTAACAGATGGTGATAGAGCGTTTATTTTAGCTTAATTAGACTTGCCTTGGCTTTGCGGTTCTAACGATATGCATTTTATATAATTTGACCCTGACCTGACCTCAGGTCAGGTCAAATCTTTGATTTGAACCAGCAAGGTCAAATCATATATCATTCGGTTCGGCTTGCTGCGAGGATTCATAGAGTTCAAGTCGTTTTGCTCTATCTTTACTTGTTCAGATGTAATGGCCGAAAAACTTAATTTACATGTTATCCCTATGACGGCATATGACGGCATGTTTTTTTACCTCTGGTGACCTTAAATGTGACCTGACAAAAAAATGGTTCAAATATTTTCGATGGAGAAGCGGATGGGCTACCCAACGCCGTTTACCGTTTCTTGCTACCTACCGTGGTTCTTGAGATCTTAGGGGGCGGGTACCCGCCCCCTCGTCAATCCGAAGGTGGCTCAGACCCCCGTCAATGCGCGTGTTAATATCTGGTGCTGTTCAAAGGCAGAAAGAAAAGGAAAATAGGGTCAAATTCATAGGCGGATGCAGGATTGCTGATCGGGGGGCGGGAAACTTCCGGGGCAAGCGCCACCCGGACCAGGGGGACGCCTATTTTGACCGGCAAAACATATCAGGTGGGCATAAAATCCTCACGGTAGGCGCCGATGTTCGCAACCTGGTGGAGGGAGGGGTGGGAAGGAGCATTTCAGGGGACGCCATCGACCTTTCAGGGGAGGGCGCCGAGGGTAGCTCGGGGGGGGGCACCTGCTCCAATTTACCTCCCTGGATTCGCGTGTGGTCAAATTTCCCCGCATTTAAGAAATCAAAGGTTACTGATTTTATTAACGACTTTAAGGACATCGATGACGACAAGCGACTTGATGTAAAGCAAGTAAAGCAAAAGACAAAGACGTGGTAAGATATAGCTAAGGCCTTCAGCCTTGACCCGCGTGTCCATAGAAAAGGTCACCCAAGCACTGCAGCATCTTTGGCGTGACTTGAAGGCTACTGTAAACGAGATCAGTCTCAGCATACGCATGACAGGCTAATGTCAGGCGGTGAACCCCGCCGGAGCCGACAGATGATAACAGAGGGCAATTTCCCGTTGTGCCCGCACCCCTCCCCTGAATCCGCCAGTGAGCAGGACTTGGCCACGTTTGAGAAAATGTACCTAAAAGCAGTTTGATTCGTGAATAAATTGTAAACTGTTTATTGCGCTGCACTTGCCGAGCCAGGCTTCATGGGGCCTGCCCGGCTCATCTCTCCCCAGTCAGGGGCGTAGCCAGGATTTCTCTCACGGGGGTGGGGGTCAGCGCCCCAAAAAGGGCCCCTGCGACAGCGCCAAGAGGGCCCTGATGGGTAAAAAGGGCCCTGCTCGTCACAGAATCGAGTGCTGAAGAGGACTTAACACGCGCCCCACTGGGGGGGGGCATCGAAGGCCCCCTCTAAGGTTTTTCCGGGATAGCAGAAAAACGACGAGGTGCAGCACCACGGTTGAGGGCTCTACCTCTTACTGCATCATTTTCCCACCATCCCTGAAATTTTTTACTCCGGGTCACCCAAGGTCAGGTCACCAGGCGAGGTCAACCAAGGTCACCTCACTTCAACTTTAGAGCTCTGTAAGAGCTACATTTCGAAGTCGATCGATTTGAAACTTCCTACACTTCATGACCTCTCCAGGGTCTACAAGGTGTATATCCGGATTTTTCGATTTGTGACCTGAGGTCATGTCACGAGGTGACCTCTCCCATTGACAAAGCATAGGGAAAAGCTGTCTTATTATCTAAATGTCACAAAAACGATTGAAAATGCTCGGCTTCGTCAGAAAAGCATTCTTGGACATCCTTTCACGGATTCCAGGGGCCATACTTGTCTCTTGACCTCTCCAAGGTTATCCAAGGTCACTAGGGTCTAAAACATTATTTTGACAATACCTTTTGACCTATATAAGCTAGAGCGCTGGACCAAACACCATCGTGTATGTCTCGTCACTGGCTTTTGTTTGATATACGGCAAGGTCACTTTCTGACCTTTCGTGGCCTCAGGTCATCTTAGGTAACGAGGTGACCTCTGGAGGTCAAACCACTGGAGGGATGTCATTACCTTTAACATAGCGGGAAAAGTTCGAACATTTTCCTATCCAATGTACTTTACCACATCTCAATAGCTCTAATGGCACAAGAGTTATGCCCAGTTTTCTTAAGCATTGCACATTTGAGTGAAAATAGCCGATCTTGACCTAATTTGACCTCTGGAGGTCAAACCATTGACCTGAGTGCTAAAACATGTGAATTAGTTTCTTACTGAATTCACGCCAGCTTTCTAATGCACTTTGCAGATTTGCGCTAACGCCCATACTTTCGGAGCTAAAGGGGGGCCATCGATGCCCCCCACCCCCGGTGGGGCGAAGGTGGCACCGGACCCCCGGTGGGGCGCGGGTTGAGAGGGCCTTGTCTTGTATGAAATTTCAAATTTGGCCACACAGCATAATGCGGACGAACCGCGCTTCGCGCGACCCGTGTCCTCAGGGGGGCCCTTCAAGCCCTCAGGGGCGGGCGGCTGTCCCTGCCGCCCCCCCTTGGCTACCCCCTGCCCCAGTGCTCTGACTAATCCAATGGCACCATAGTACAATGAGGCAAAAATGTGTTGCGTGAAGCCCGTGTCCTCCCAGATAAAATGACTTGAGGTAGGCTTAACATAAAAACGTACTCGGAGTAAGCCAAATCATATCGTTTTCACATGTATGCCTCCTTTTTGTGGAAATCCCACTTATAAATTGTCGTTTACGGTTAAGGCTTTCCCTTTATCCGATCCGAGCACTGTTATCATCACCTCACCTCCGAACGCGGGGCCGTGTCTTCCCCTCATCCCCTCCTCCCCATAGTCGGCCAGGAAATCTGACACCGTTCAGCAATCAGCAGGCTGTAACCCATGACGCGAGTTTACTACGGCCAGAAAAGCACAGTATTCTATGGGAATTTCAGCCTTAGCGTCCATCTACTACGGTCGCACGCGGCATTCACCGCCGCCTCGGATTGCCCCAGATGATACGCGCTAACTTACGCCGGCGCGGAGCTCCGCGCGATCGCTCCCTCCCGAACATCCCTCCAAATCGCTTACGTGCAAACTTCTGCCCAAATCAGTGCGGGCGGAGGGATAGCGCGGGCGGAAGCTACGCGCAACTGGATCCCCCAGCTTAAATTACTACCTGATTGACCTGCTTTCCACACGTGTTTGGCACCGCTGAACTTACTTACGCGCATTAGCACCTGGAAGATTGGCGACGCAAAAGTATGTGTTCACAATCATTTTTGACGTATATTTCAGAAGTATTAATTTTTATAAGTATATTTCAGAGCGTTCAAATGTATTTTGATTTAGAAACCAGAGGAAGCTTTGAGTTCAGTAGCGTGGTTTTACGTTCGTGGACAAAATTCAATATGTTTTTTGCGCGCTAAAAATGGAAAAAAACGCCTTCTGCCCTGATGCGCACAGTCTATATCCATTCCTCACAGCACAATATTTACAATTATGAAGAAGGACACACTGCACTGGTGGACCGCAAAGCCTTGACGCAAAGCAAGTAGAGAGGCCACCCACTACATGAAATGGATATATTTTACTGCATGCCCCTGCCTCCTCTTCATTTTCTTGGCGAAGCTATTTTGATTGAGCATCCCTACAACCTCGGATTGTACGAAATTTAAGCACCTCGAAGCGCGTAACCGTGAGACTAGTATTTCGAAAGACTGTAAGCCAGCAGCTGTCAAATTTGAGGCCTTACCTTTGAATATATTTTGCAATTTTCGAGCGACTGTGCATCTTACCCACAGGGAGATGGTGACATGTAGCTGCTCCTCCACAGGGGCACCAGCTGCACCCGCCAGCGCCGGCGGCCTCGTCCCAACCTAACCTAATAACCAAATATAGCTTATATCATGCTGTTTAGCTTGGACCTTTTCTGACAGTATGGAGGTTCAATTTTTGCCTATGTTGGTGTAACCTTAGCCCCTTTACGTACCTTTTGATTCCATGTACCTAGTTTGATATGCAATGCTCCTTTTAGAAATAATTGCAACATGTTGTGGTGGCTTTTTTGGGCAGTGACAGGCTGGAAGAATAAAAAAGGTTCTTCATGGTCGCTGGATCATTGTTAACCAATGTTTGAATACCAATGAATCAATTTTGCTTCTATCAATCTTCAATTTCCTGTAGAAATTTCTGAACAGCTTGTGCTTGCTGGTTTATTTATTTATTTCTTAATTTTTTTATTATCATTTATGTATTTATCATTTATTTATTTTATTTTGAAAACGAGTCGAAGCTTGAGTTTAGTTGAGTCGTGAGTTGAGTAGGATGAATTTAGCCTTGAGTTGGAGTTGAGTCGACTCACTGAACTGTTGCTTATGAGTTGAGTCGGAGTTGAGTCAACCACTCTCAGCACTTGGGTTGAGCTGAGTCGACTCAAGAAAGTTCTGAAACGCACAACTCTGGTGGATACGACGTAAAATAATAAGAATAACACAGTAAAACGGTTAACAAATGGCTGCTCAATCGCAATTAGCCCCATACAGAATCACGCGTGCTCGAAATTGAGCAGCTGTGATGTTCCACACATCAACATCTCTGCACCTGTCTAAGAACGCATTGCAGATCCTCGGCAATCTACAAAACAGGCTTGAGATAACAGTGCTAACTCTCGCGTGGGGCACATGAAAGAGGATCCTGTTTCGCAAGGCTCGGGAAGGAGCTGCTAGAGGAAAGCATTCTAACAGAAAAGACGTGTCAGTTTTGTGGTTATGAAGATTCTGTAGGAACAAAAGATCATGTTGCATCCTCCTTCCAGTTAATGAAGTCAGCCCAAAATGCTGAAGGAGGTTTTTGTATTCAAAAGAAATGTTGCTAATGCGGCAGCGTCTGCAAGGCCAGATAAGAACCTTGTGTTGGATCTTTTCTATTCGTTTTAGATGAGTCTGTGCAGTTCCTACCCAAGTCACACAGCCATATTCTGGGATAGAACGAACGTGTGCACAGTAAACGCCAATAACTAGTTTTTTTATCGAGGTGAAGAAGTAGCCTGCCGTGTTTTCCAGTTTGGAGTGACCTGATGAGAAATCCCAAGGCCTTGTTCGCTTTTGAAATAATTTCCCCTTTGTGATAGCCGAAGGTAAGTTTTGAGTCCAGGTTAACACCCAGGTCACTCATGGTGGCAACTATATCAAGCCTAGTGCGGTTAATGCGATATGAACTTTCTGCCGGCTTGCTGCGAAGCGTCACTCTCAAAACCTTGCACGTGGATGGGTTGAGGGTCAATCCCCAATCGGCTGACCACGCACATAGCTTGTCAAGTTTGCCCTGCAGCGTTCTCACATCCTGCAGACTATCCAGTCTTTTGTAAAGTTTAACGTCATTGGCGAACATCAAACGATTGCAGTCAACGAGGCTATGTAAATCGATGAAAAAAACGAGAAAAAGAAGAAACCCTCGGGTTTTCCGGGCGGAGCGAAGCACGGCCGTACTTTACACACCTTATGCTTGATCAATTTAAATTTATTTTGGAGAAATTTGAAATTTTTTCAACTTTCTCCAAAATTTTAAAGTTGGGTCATCTCAGGTCAGGTCACCAGTGCAAGTCCAGTGACCTTACCTCAAAAATTTTTAAAGTGTCATAAGTGAGAAATGGATGACCTAAAAACAGATATCACATAACGAGCCCACCGAGTGCTTCACAGTATTTTTGCGATTTTTTCATATCGATGACCTAAGGTCAGGTACGGATCATTACCTATCCATTGTAAATGCATGGGGAAGACAAGAATTCGGCTGTATTTGTGTAGATACAGCTAAGAATACCTTCGCTTTTTCCAAACCGCAGTATGCTGGGCTCCTTGCCAGATTCATGCTGCAATTTTTGACCTGCGACCTCTTAGAGGTCATCTGGGGTTAATTAAGCAGCTTTCAGACATGGGTCAATAACTTTGCAGGGAATGATGCAGCTTTAATTTTGATACCATGACGTTTGGATTTCTCTTGCAAGTCGATTGATTGCATATCGATTATACTGGGTAAGATGGTGATCTTGACCTGACGTTTGGTCAGGTCATTTTTTTAACCTAGTGTAGTCATATAATACATCAGTCGATTCGCCGAGACGAGAGGAAGCGAATGATCTCTAAAAATGATTGTAACTCAACTATATCAGACGTTAGAGCCCAAAAACACTTCTCTAATATGCAGCCTTCTTCAACCTGTCATGACCTCAATATTGACCTGAGCCCAAAAGTGGCCGATGTATTCTATTATGAATTTGTATGAGCTATCCACTAGTCTTCGCATTTTTCGCTATCCCGCATAGGAGCCGAGTTCGAGAGGGGTGCTTGAACACCCCCTCCACCAGGGCGAAGGTGGCTCGGAGGCCCATCGGGGCGGGGGTTGACCACCAACTGCCAGGGTTACACAGCGTCCCCAACTTTCACACTTTTGGGAGGGATTTGGGGGATCAGATCAGCTTATTCAGAGGCTCCGCCGGGACTTGAACCCGGGACCGATGGCTTAATAGACAGACGCGCTGTCCGCTAAGCCACCCATCTCTTGTTCAGGAGTCCCTGCTTCAGGGATACTGCTTCAGAGGGCCGACTCCCACCCTTCTTTCCCTTGGGGTCCCTGCCACAGAAAACAAATGCCATTAGGTGCCCCTGCCCCATATGGCCGACTGAAGCAGGGCCTCCTGACCTTGAGCCCTGACTGAGGCCCCTGACCCTGGAACTGATTGCGATTAGGGACCCCTGTTCCTGGATCCCACTTCCACAAAGACCCTTTCCCCTGGACCCTCAGCCAGTGATACTAACTGCCAAGAGGGGCCCTCTGGCTCTAAAGGCCCCTGCTCGCTGATTCTGACTGTCAAAATGAGCAACTGTCCCCCTGTCAACGGGGCCACGCTTCTGGGGGGTCCACTACCCTATGGGCCGACAGCCACTAGGAGTTTCTCTCCCTGGGCCCCTGCTTCTGAAACCCGCTACCACTAGAGGGCCTCCGAGAGGCCGACTGTAAATAGTTGGCCGTTGCCCGTGTGACTATCTGCCTCCTGGGCCCCGTGCCCCTGAAGACTTCCACGAGAACGCCCCTTCTTCAGGAGGATTCCTGCTCCTGGGACTCCCACCTCGAAACCCCCCTGCTCTTGGGCCCCTTTTTCGTGTAGACCTCCTGATCGCGGGGTGCCCACGCCTGGGACTGACTGCAGCTAGGGGCCCTCTCGCTCTGAAGGGCCCTTTTCGCTGACTCTGACTGCCAATAGGGGCCTCTGCTTCTGGGTCCACTGCCCCTGGGACCAAATTCCACTAGGGGCTTCTTCCCGTGGGGTCCCCTGCTTTTGAAACACCAGAAGATCCCTAACCCCATGGTCGATTGTGGCTAGATGGCTCTTGTCTGTGTGGCTGCCTGCCTCTGGGGCCCGCGGTCTGTGAAAACTGCTCTAAGCGGGTCCCTACTCCAGGGTCTTCCTGCTCCTTGGGCTTCCTGTTCATGGGTCCCCTCTCCCTGCTCGCCGGGGCCCCAGCGCCTGAGGACGACTGCAGCTAGGGGGTTCTCTGTCTCTGAAAGCTCCTGTTCGCTGATTCTGACTGCCAATAGGGGCCTCTGTTCCTGGGCCCACTACCCCTGCGACCGACTTCCACTAGGGGTTCTTCCCCTGTGGGCCCCTGCTGAAACCGGCTGCCACCAGAAGGTCTCCTGACCAAAGGGCCGATTGTAACTAGACGTGTGGCCGCCAGCCTCTGATCCCCCTGTCCCGGAAGGCTGTTACAAGGGACCCCTACTTCAGGGAGCTTCCTGCTCCTGACGCTCCCTGCTCGTGGGGGTCCCTGCACACGGGGACCCTAACGTCTAGGGCCGACTAAATCTAGGGAACCCACTGAAAAAGAGGCCAAGTTTTCCTAGGGACCCCAGCTGATGGGACCCCGCTCGTGTGGGCCCCCTGCACGTAGGGCCCCTTTCTCACGGGCCCCAACGTTTGGGGATGACTGCATCTAGAGGGCCCACCGCCAATAGGGGTCAACTTCCGCTAGGAACCCCAACTGGGCCCCTGCTAGTGTTGGGCCCCTACTCAAGAGAGCTCCAAAGTCTGGGCCCGCTGCATCCAGGGGGCACTAGCATGATGAAGGATAGGGTCAATAGGATGAAGTCATAAGGGTCTACAAATATACTATCTCGGAATTTTGATATTGTTGACCTAAGGTGGGGTCAATTTTTTGGCCACCCCATTATAAGTCCATGGTGAAAAATAGAATGGGCTCGTTTTCAGTAAATGCTGGATAGATAAAGCTGAAAATCCACAACCCGTCTATTCTTACTATCATCTTGACCATCAAGTTGAGTTTTTGACCATCTGACCTCTCAAAGGTCATGTCAGGTCACAGGAGCATAGAGTGATTATTTTGCCAATAACTTCTCACTGAATTGAGATAAAGCTCCCATTTTGCTTTCATTCTGCTTATACCGTCACGGGGAGTCGATTGATATGCAACATGACCATACCAGGTCACTCTGTGACCCTGACCTAGTTCGAGGTCAGGTCATTTTCACTATTTGACCTAGCAAGGTCATATCATACATCATTCGATTCGCCGCGATGAGAAGAATCCAATTATGCATTAAAATTTGCTCTAGCTCCCCTGAGGACAGATCTGGAGAGAGAAAATGTACACTGCTCCCTTGTAAGTCTATGGAACTTTCTTTGACCTATGCTGACCTCAATATTGACCTGACATAAAAAACATTCGTATAAAATTTCTTCGTCTTGTCAAGAACTTTCGAAAGCCACCCGTAATTTTCCTTTAGCTTTCGTGGGGAACGAGATACGGAGGGGGAACGCCCCCAGCGGGGCGCGTCATGCCAGGGACCCCAGCGGGGCGCGTGTTAAGAACCGAAGCGATTGGTGGGTAAGATCACTGCCCCCTCCCCCTTGGGTGTGCTACCGCGCCCAAGCACCCAGGAGTCATCGGTGATTGTCTTATTGAATTAACAAATGTATGTGCTTAAATTTTACAGACGTTCACCGGTACTTGCTAACATTCAAAGGCCCTTTTGTATGTCCTCTGCCTTGCCTTACACCACAGCAGATTTATGTAATATCCTGCTAGTACCAAGTACAGGAAGGAAGTGATACTATTTTGAATTAGATGTATTAGATTTCGCGGGTCTTTATAAGGCACACCTTGGTGCCTGGCTTACCCGATCTAATCAGACTCATATTACAAACATTGTCATATGCACCGCAATAGGTACTATCAATGCTATCAAAAATTTTCTTCATTTTCAATGCGTACACCATTCAGTGCATATTTTCCTTTCTGCACAGAACACTCTGCTTCTACGGGATCTTTAGCCTCGAGCAACGTACGCACTTCCTGTTTGCATTCCTTTCTTCCATGTCGAGTGCTTCTGGCAGAGGCGGATGCTTTAACTTCCCTGAAGATATTCAAATTCAAGATAATGGGAAAAACTTGCTCTTACACTGTCAATGTACTGTTGACGTCTGCACATGCGAGCGTTGACGTAAAAAAGTATCTTTATTTTTGAAATTGAATCTTCATAAGCGGGGTACCACCTTGGAACTTTTGTATCTATGCCAACGAAGCGAAGTGACCAAATATAACAAACAAAGCAGCTGCTGGAAGTATAATAATCGATTGTGGTTGAACCATGCGCAAAACGGAAATCCCTATTAACATTTATTTTTCAAGCACAGTGATGTGAACTATTTAAGTGGAATATTATTGAAGCGTAAATAGCAGGTAACCACAAGCTTTTATCAAGCCGGCAAGTGCTCTCACCTAAGTGGTAGGTTCAGTGAGGGAACAGCACCGTTCTTCGGAAATACCCTACATTTGATGCCCATCGAATACTTTAGTAGGCATGTCTGGTTGTAGTCGGATCTTTCGAAATGTTTCTCGCGTACAACAGCATGTTAAAGTTTCTTCGAATCCTGTCTTAAACAACGGCGAATCCACTCCTTTCTCAGGCTTGAACTTTAGGGGATTGAAAAAATGGTATGCTAGAATCAAGCCTATTCCCCATAGGGCAAGCTGCTACGGCACAATGCACCATCTTCACATTTCTTTCGATCAAAATATAAACATAAAATCTCGTATAAAAATATTCATACTCTCTCCATCCCACTAATCATCTGACTAACCCAAACAAACTAAGCAAACAGTTGTTGCTTGGTTGTGACGTCATAATTGCTCACGGTCCTATGGCCGCGGAAGGGATGACTGGGGCAGGGTAGTAAAGGACGAGTACTCGGTAAGTTGTAAAGGACGGGTAAGTTGTGAGGCATTGTGGGTAATTTTTCCCCTGATCGCAGTAGACCCAGATGCATTGTGGGTAATATTTCTCCTGGTAGAGGTGGACCAGGATGTATTGTGGGTAATATTTCCCCCACGATCCGTTTTTCCACCGTTGGGGTATAGGGGATCTTTAGGCTGTTTCTGGCAGGTAAACAATTCGTTTTAAAAGCCATTTTCTACGAAAACAATTGGAATAGTGCCATAAGTAGTACCAACCAAAGTGTGCTAGTAGTGCTGTCCGCTGTAATTGGGCACATTTGTATTTCTGCGGCGAAGTCACTTCAGTTTGTTTAATAATAATAATAATTATTGGGGCTTATCGACGCACCAACTGCCAGGGTCATATGGCGTCGCCAACTCTCTCCCTGTTGGAAGGGTTGCTCGGGAGCCAGCTTGCTCCTTGTTCAGGGAAGCCGCCGGGCCTTGAACCCGGGTCGGCTGCGTGGAAGCCAGCTATGCTGACCACTCCACCACCGCGCCCCCCAGTTTGTTTAAGAGTTTGTTTTAGTTTGTAGGTGCTTTAAGAGAAGGCAAGAGTTATTTCTTGTCTTTCATTGTTTATAGCACAAGGGAAAAAACGCGGAACCAATTTCTTGTGGTCATTATGCACTGGTATTTCCTATAGTCAGTGGAATCAGACTGCTAATGCAGGCGCCTTTTTACGGGCAGTATCTGGCTGTAACCACAGCCAGATTGTAGCATATTGGAGGGTATTGCCAATATCTGCCCATTTTTATTTAAGCTTGCCACAAAACAATCTAAAAAATTAGGGTTTAAAATATTCTAATATTTAGAACTATTTAGAACAAAGCTCAAAAGGTACTTCAGACCCTCACTGTTGAAGTAAAATTGAAATTAAAGCCTGGTGAATGACTTCATGGCAGTGCTGGAAGATAAGTCTCCTGCTCTCCATCCAAGCCTCAGGAAGACATCGCTTTCAGCTTTACAATGGTGAGGCCGAACAACCTCAATGCTGGTCGCCAGTATGTTGCTTAGCTGAGGGCTGCGGAGAATGTCATTCAGTACAAGCAGTGATGTGTCAAGGCGCACCAGACCAGTCTGGCAAGGCGCAGTAGTTTGATATTTTGGTATATTGCAATTAGTTTGATATTTTGTCTTAAGATTCTCTGATATTCATTTAAGTTTCATTTTCCTGGAACATTCCAATTTTATTTTAAGTAATTGCTGTCTAGGCTACAAAAATTGGGTTGGGTGCTGTAATTACTAATTTGTAAGGTCTTTTGCCTTACCTTACCTGCAACTATCAAGTTAATTTTGGAGGCCCTTGTGGCTTGCTGGTTCCATTCTCTGATGAGCTCAATTCATCCTGAGTCTTCACTTTTTTTCTTGTACTTTTACTTTGTTTTACTTTTTCTCTTTCTTCACTTTATTGCATTTAAAATAATTATTTCTTGCATTTTTGTGTTGCTGACTCTATTTAAAACTTCTAGTATGGAGAATACATTTCAGGTAAATAATCATGTAGGTATATTCACATATTTAGATTCTCAAACACCCCAGATCACCATGGAAACAACCTCTATCTATGTATTTTGTATAGATGCTCCAACATATTGGGGGAGGACTTAAGTCTCCTAGCCCCAACTCCTTGCATCCACCTCCATATATTGTTATCTGAGGCCTTGACTGCTGAGTTTAATGCTTGGTTAATATTCTGAAGTTAACAATGCAGTTTTACTTTTATGAACATTGGTTTAAACTTTGGATGGTAGTTTTTTAAGTGGATCAAAGTAGACTTCTTTCGGTTGTACCTTTATCTTTTTCTCTCTGGCACTAAGTAGCGCAACATTCATGTCTGTATTGCCTTCCTTGAGATATTTCCTATTGTATTGTCTGCAATTAGTTAATGGGAGTGGCAAATTTCATGGAGGAGTTCATTTGATAAATTTTGATAATTAAACAACCATCATATGAGATCAAAATCAGCATTCCTTTCATGAAAGCTTCATGCTAAACTCGTTACATTTGTCTTATTCAATTGTCTTGGATGGAAAGTAAGAATATGTGCACACGTTCAGGTTTGCCCACGCCAAATCATATTTCATTTCTGGGGATAATCCAGACAGGACGTGGTCCCCTGGCTAATAAACGACAATATAATTAGCTACTTGGGGTGTTTTCCATGGGTTGTTTTATAATCTCACCTCTCGATTATATAATTTGGGCACCCAGGGGGATGGGGGCAATTGGATTGGAACGGACCATCTTGAGCATTGCACTGGTGCATGAGCAGGCTCTGAGCGAACAATTTGAAAAGTCGTTAATATGGCCTCCCTCTCGAACTCGACATAGTTACCTATTGAGTATTGCCGTTATTGTTCTGTTGTAATATTTATATGATATCCCATAGGCGGATCCAGGATTTCTAATCGGGAGGGGGTACCTTCTGGGGGCACCACTTTTGACCGACAAAATCCTATCGGTGGGCGCTGATTTTCGCATCTTTTGGGGTAGGGGGGGTGGAAGTGACATTTCATGGGGCGCCATCGATTTTTTCAAGAGGGCGCCTTCACCATTTGAGGGGGCGCCGAGTGTTGATGGGGGCTCATGCCTCCCTTTTCCCCTGGATCCACGTATGTGATATTACAGGAGCGCGGCCGCTTTTCGATAACCAGAAAATGCTGCTTTCGGTTATATGCGGAACTTAGTAAAATATTCGTAGGCACATAACCATTATCCTGACTGGTCCTTACACCCTTAGTTGTCCTATCTGTGCTCGTCTAACACTTCCATTTCAGAAGAAAAACGAGGACCTGCAATAATCGTGGCGAACTTGAAGATCGTATTCGGTGAAAAAACTTTGGCTTCGACCTGGATTCGAACCCAAGCTTTGTGGGAGACCGGCAAACATTGCTCCAGTTTTTGCATCATTCCTCAAAATTTTCCATGGGCTCCGCCAATCTGACCCCAGAAATGGAAATTGGACAGAACGATTGTTGCGATGATACCATTTTTGTGAGGGAGCCCCTGTTGGTTTAGCGTTGAGAGCCCGCCAAAAATAGTCAATTTTACATGCAAAGTCATTGACGGCGATCAATTTGTACGCCCAGTAGTAGAATTGTAGTAGAAAACTTTGGAGGGGCTGGACTGGGGCCTGATTGTGGCCTACTATCCTCTTCTCGTCGCTAATCTTTCTCATGGCAGATGTCTACAGCCTGGGTAGGCAGCGCTGGTTCCACTGCGACGATCGCAGTGTTACCTGCACCGCGGAGGAGCATGTGCTGTGCAACGGAAACCAGCACGACGGCTACATGTTCTTCTACCTGCACACAGACCTGTGCAGGCAGGTGGCCCAAATAGAAACCAGCGCTACCTGAGACGTCGTCTCCTACCACTGCCAGCAGGAAATGGGCGTTTTTTTACAGGAATTTGTTGTTTATATTTTGAGATGCTCATCCTGAAATGTATCCCTGTTAAATAAGCATTTTCAAGTTGCAAATAAAACAAAACAATAAAAAACTTTCCCACTGATTTTTAGTTGCGTTTCACGTGTTTTTGTGAGCTCCTTCAAGAAAAAATGCTTCTGCGGCGGGAACATTGAAATATTTCAGGGTGGCTAATTTTAGAGAACAAGAAAAAACAAGTTTTGTGAAAGAGAACATCTGCACTGGAGATTAAAGAGAAGAAAAATGCAACAATTGAACATCAGTGGAGCATGAAGGTCAACGCTGTCACAGACAATATGGAGCACAAACAATTAAATTTATCAGATCGAAGACAAAATGAATACGAAGCCGAAGAATCTAACACTTTCACCCTCATACTGTTTTTTATCAGTACCTAATCCTTATCCTTATTCTACCTGGATGCTGTGAGCGCATGCGCCTGTGGCTCCAGCGACCCCTCCAGGTAGATTCCCATCCTCTTTATCCTCACCTTTCCTCATCCTTCCAATCTCCTTCCATAGTTTATAATCACTTCATACTCATCGCGACAACACTTTAAAGCCACCTCATTAGTGTGGAAGTGTGAGTAATACATGATGACCCAGATTTGACAACAACGACATTGTTTGCCCTTGAAGAAATTGACTTACGTCAATGAATCCTACCTACAATGTAGCTCGTCATCGCATCCGCATACTCACAAACGGACATTTTTCTAACCCCCTCCGTTTTTCTTAGATCTCAGGGGGCACTTTAGCATAGGCGGATCCAGGATTGCCGATCAGAGGGGGCACCTTCCCAGGGGGGCGCCATCCGGACCAGGGGGCGCCACTTATGACCGGCAAAACCTATCAGGTGGGCGCCAAATCCTGTCGGTGGGCGCCGACTTTCGTATCCTGGAGGGGGGTGGGAAGCGACATTTCAGGGGGCGCCATCGACCTTTCAGGGGGCGCCGAGGGTCGATCGGGGGGCACGTGCCCCCCTTGCCCCCCTGGATCCGCCTATGCACTTTAGTACCCCCTCTACTGCGCGTTGAGGCCAGACCCCTCTCCATTGCTCCTTTTAAAACTAAGAGGAAGCTATGGTGAATGGGATTTATCGAGGAACAACGCAAATAACCTCTGCTGTATGATAAAGAAATGTAAACAAACAAAAGTACAATTTCACATTAATGGTGCACTCCTGACAAAAAGGACAACAAACCTGGTTGGTTGAGCGAAGGTTTTCCCGGAGTACTTTCCAAGCAGCGTGGAGTGGTGTGATGCATGCGTGTCGTCACCTGCAATTCAGTCCGGGGGTCAATCAAGCTTCAAGCTTCAATCGGATTTGGAGTCATTTCCTACCTTTCTTGCCTTTCTTACTGGCTTACTATATTCTAATCTGGCTCGCCTTTCTAATCGGGCTGAAATTGGGGAATATTTTAGATCAGTTTTCAAACAGTTTTGAGTAGTCTACTGGGGACGGAGGCGCAAGATTATTCGATTCAAAAAGAAAAACGTTGCTCCCCTCAAAAAGGTGAGTTCTGACAGAAACAAAATGTAAAACCATTTTCTGTCGGATCTATGCGACTAGGGGTATCAATCATGATTTGGGGACTTCAAAATTTCAATCCCGGGATATCCCGAGATCCCGAAAGGATTTTTTGTCAACCAATATAAATAGGTAGAATACATTTTCAAATCCAGCCAAAACTTAACTTCCACATCTCATGTATGGTCATGCCATATTTCAATTTCGCCTTATCAATCCTTTGCGTGATATAAAAGGGGGACCTAGAAAAAGGGTGGGACATCAGGCATCAGCAAGTGACGAAGAACGCCTCAAAATAGTGCCTGAAGCCCGGTTAAGGGGAATGTGGCACCTTCATAAAGTGATTTTAACTGAGATAGCCAAGTTTTAAAGCCAGTCGGAAAACCCGGTACTCAAAATATCATTTGTCTTGGAACTCAAGACTTCCGTAAAAAAAGCTAAAGTCTACCTGAAATGAACCCCTCATGTACTCTTAGCAGGGGCGTAGCCAAGGGGGCGGCTAAGGCGGCTGCCCCCCCTGAGGATCTGGAGGGCCCCCCTGAGGATACCGGGCGCGCGAAGCGCGGCCAGCTCGCACTATGATCTGGGGCGAAATATGGGACTTCATACCAGACAGGGCCCTCTTAACCTTCGCCCGGGTGGGGGGTCTTTTTAGACCCCCCTCGGGTTTTTCCGAAGTGACCAAAAAACGAGGGCGTGCAGCGCCGCCAAACTTGGTCTAGCTGTTCCTTCATCATTTTTACATCTTTCCTGAAAATTTTGGCTCAAGGTCATATCAGGTCAGGTCACCAGGCCAGGTGAAGTGACCTCACCTCAAAAAATACTTAGGATCGCATAACTAAAAGAAGGGTTAATCGATCAAGTTGAAACTCATACCACATATTGGGCCCACCAGGAGCTACAACATTTGTTCCGGGATTTTCGATATTGGTGACCTAAGGTCATGTGCAGAGCATGACCTCCCCATTGTCAATTGTAATGATTCGATCTAGCCGGTCGATCTAGCCGGCAGTGGATTTGCACTGGTTAGCATTCTCATTATATTTCTTGTCCTCACTAGCCGACACTGCGATCTGCGCTGTAGTCCGCCCTGTGGTACACCATTACAAAAATACCACATCACATAACTTGTATCGACTGTCTGACCAGATGGCAAGCGCGGGAACCGCGATGTCTGTCGCTGCAGCATACAAGCTCAGCCGCTGTTTTTTGCTCTAGCCAACCGGCGTAGCTCTCGTTTTTGCTCTACATTCTTCCCATACTTGAAAAGGTTTCGTACACATAAATTTGACCCCATATCGAATTCGAATAGCAAAGTCGCGATTTCAGACACTAGGTCTGACACCCCTGTTTTGAGTTACTACACTGAGCACCACCTGGAATGTAGAGGTAAATTCTGTCAATCATATTCATGGGAAATTGTCAATGAATTGTTATTCTTTATTTTGTGGGACTGTGTGAATTTCGGTATCATCGGCTGTGAGTCATTATCCGGTCTTGTGACGCATGTGTTGGAGCTAATGTGGGATTACGCTCCGAAATATTCAACACCTCCGGTTATGTGTCGGATACGCCCGAGTTACCGGAGGACTGCGTCGGTTAAAACCTAGTACCCCCGGCCCCCGGGACTAGACTATCACGTGCCACTCGCTCTGCCTGTACTTCTCTGCATTACGCTCTCCAAGTGCTATTTTTGGACTTAGTCGCTGGCCGTCTTAGGTGATCTATACTTCAGTGTGATACCGCCTGGTGGGCAATCTTTATCTTCATATAAAGATTGTCGGTGACTGCTCTTCATTTTCAAGACTTTGCTAATACAGTGCAACAAGAGGATAATTATTTTATGGCTACTGTCGGAGGTGACAGAGAGAGAGAGAGAGGAGAGAGAGAGAGAAACGAGAGAGAGAAAGATAGTGCGGAGCACGAAGGAGGAAGAGCAATCGTTACACTGGTGCCGTGACCCAAGGATAAACCTGCACCAGGCGAAGGAAGAGGAAAAGCAACACTTTAGGATTGACACTTCACCGTCTTCTCCGCTCCTTTTGAAGACGCCGACTTCTCACTTTGGCTTCCCAGTTAGAAGAAAAGGACTGAGGGAGCTTCATATCCGACCTTCTGCAACTCCTGTCGCAGTTTCCAAGCCTCTTTTGCTGACCTGCACGACGAGACTCAACCTGGTGACCTTCACGACGACAATCAACCTGGTGACCTGCTCAACGAGATTCAACCTGGTGACCTGCATGGCGAGACCAAACCTGGTGACCTGCACGACGAGAATCAACCTGGTGACCTGCAACACGAGACTCAACCGACGGATCAACAGGGACTTCAAAGCCTGAGTTGGACGACTTCCGCTCTTCAGGCCCCGACCTTCCCTTCAGCCCTCACGAGACTGGTGTTTTGCCAGTCCAGACTACAGCATCCACTGGTAGCACCCACGTTTCAAATTACAAGACAGGAACCCGACCCCGTGACTTCAGGAGGCGGAGCCGCCACTCTCGACAGCGCCAGCCAGAAGACAACGACTACAGACTCGGAAGACACGGCTAAAAAGGTATTGTCCCATACCTGTTTTTGTGTTGTTCTGACTGTGACTTGCTCATATTCTAGTTTTGTTTTGCATTCAACATTGGGTGTTATTCATTAATAAGGACAATTGTGTAAAGAGTATTAAGATAAGCACGTAAATTGAGAAATGGAGGATTATTAACCTTAAGATAGTAGAATCAGCTGTTTTGGACACGGGTGATATTTTACGTTTGAATTGTTTTACCTCACTAAGTAAACATGGCCCAAGCAAACCCTACTGAACAAAATCCAGCTACTATCATGCATGACCTCATTCAGAGAAATTCAGAACTGCAGAGACAAAGTCTGATTGCCAACCAAATAGAAATCAACACCCAGAAACTGACTATGATTCTTCAGAAAGTGAAACCCTTTGACGGACTGTCCGCTTCAGGACTGACGAAATGGCTCCATACTACAGACCGTATGTTCCGACAGCTAGAAAATGATCACCGGACAATGTTATTTGCGCTTTCTTTCACTGTATCGGACGCCGCCGAGAGCTTTCTGGACACTTACACGGCGCAACACTCTGACTATACTTGGAATGACGTACGAGCTGCCTTTGTAGCCGAGTTCAACCGACTGAAGGACCCTATCCATCTGAAGGATCAGTTGAGTAAAGTCAAACAGACAAAAGGACAAACTTTGGAGAATTTCACGGACAAGTACGTGCGACTAGTACATGATGCGTATGACAAAATGCCTGATGACCTCCCTGAGATGATCCGTGAAATGTTGATTCGGTATTACACTGACGCCTTGATTGACAACCGCATTAGAAATGCACTCATTCGGAAAAATCCCAAGAAGATGTCAGACGCTTTTGAAATAGCTCAGGAAACCCAGACAGTAAACCGCCGCATTGACCGTAGAAACGCCCAGGTGACAAATGAAGGTGAACCCATGGACATTAGTTCTGTACAAACCCCTGATCGCTCGGACTCAGCTTCACAAATTGCGGAGTTGCGTCACATGATGACTGAGATACTGGCCATTCAAAGCCAGCGTCCGCCTGCCCCGCCGCCGGCACCTTTCAATGGTCCGCCACCCCAGGTGCGACCGCAGAACCTCACCCGCTATTGTACTGCCCCTCCCGGTGTCGCTGCGACCGGCCAGCCAATAGCGCAGTCACAGTCCCGACCCGACTGGCAGACCAGTCCCCAGTCAACGCGGTACCCTCCAGGGCCTAATCGCTTTACAGCAGACGGCGCCCCGATCTGTCGTTTTTGTTCGTTCCCCGGCCATCTAGTCCGAAACTGCCGTAAATTCCTGGCCGCTCAGTCTGCGCAGCGCGCTCCAGGTGTGCAGAGGGGACCGCCGCAGCCCCGCTCGGGAAACTGTTAGAGCCTCACACGACCCCTTCCACTTCAATTGAACCCGCAGAAAAACTTGAAACTGTGCATGAGGTGAGTGCAAACTGTCCTTATGTCACTATCTCTATTGGAAGGAATTCTTTTCGTGCTCTGGTAGATACAGGAGCGTCATTTTCACTGATAGATGACAAGTTTCTTGAACTATGTGATGAAAAGCTTGTCAAAACTTCAACGCCAACTGAGAAAGTAAGACTTATTTCGGCTTCTGGTCATGAACTTAAAGTGCAAAAGACTGTAAAAATACGCATCACTCTGGGCAAGGTAAAAAGATATGAAACCTTCATTGTAGTAAACAGCCTTGGTAAGGATATGATCCTTGGCATCGATTTCCTCACCTCTCGGAAAGTTCAACTAGACTTTGAACGACAAGTTATGTCTATTGGAAAGTCTGTGTACCCTCTAGTAAGCCAATCTGATCAAAGTGAAGTACTCTTGGTTCGAGTAGCTGAGAACGCACCCGTTCGACCCTATCAGCAAACCAGGTTAAAATGTTATATATCTGGAAAACGTCAGTCCAATATTGAGTGTGAAATCAATCAGCTACCCCTGGCTCCCTGTTTTGTGAACGAACCTGGCCTGTTGTTACCAGATGCATTAGTTAAAACTAGCAAAAATAAAAATGTCCCCTGGATTGTGGTTAATGAAACTGGTCGATTCGTCACTCTCAAAAAGGGACAGGTAATTGGGACGGCCAAGCCAAATGAAATTGGATGCCATCAGGTTTCTTCTGTCGAGTCAACCAAAAACTCCGAAGTGTCCACACCAGAGGAGAAGTTACAAGCCTTTCGTCTAGATCACATTCCCGAGCCCCAGAGATCAAAAATTTTTGAAACTCTCAAATGCAACTTAGACATTTTTGTTCAAAAAGATACTGAATTAACAGTAACAAACGTTACTGAGATGAGAATAAACACTCAAGATCACCCTCCTATAGCCCAAAAACCATACCGGATTCCATTAGCGCAAAGGGCCCAATTCAATGAACAAGTAAAAGAAATGTTAGATGCTGGTATTGTTCAAAGAAGCAACTCTCCGTGGCTATCTCCCGCTTTGATGGTACCTAAAAAGGATGGAGGATATCGAGTAGTCATCGATTTCAGGAAACTCAATGCAATTACAGTACCAGTTGCTGCAAACATTCCTGCGACTGATGATATCTTAGCTTCATTGGGAAATTCGAAATTTCGCAGCTGCCTAGACCTAAAATCAGGTTTTTATCAAATAAGCCTAAGATCGGAAGATACTGAAAAAACTGCTTTCCAATCAGACTTTGGACAGTTGGAACACAAAACTTGCTGTTTTGGATTGAGATCCTCGCCTGCGATTTTCCAAAATATGATGAATGCTGTGCTTGGTGACGCTAGAAAGTATGCTATAGCGTTTGTGGATGACTTGATCATCTATAGCAATACATTTCAGGACCACCTTTTGCACCTGAAGGATGTGTTTAACCGCCTCCGTCAAGCAAACTTGAAACTGAAAATTTCAAAGTGTGAATTCCTGAAGAAACAACTAAATTACCTAGGTCACGTACTTTCTGATGAAGGAATATCAGTTGATCCTCAAAAGGTAGAAGCGGTCAAAAACATACCAACGCCCACTTCAGTACGGGACATTCGTAGTTTTCTTGGAATGGCTAGCTACTATCGTAAGTTTGTGAAGGACTTTAGTAAGATAGCTAAACCGCTCACAGAGTTGACGAAGAAAAATGCACGTTTCGTATGGACAGACGAAGCTCAAGTTGCGTTCGAAAAACTTAAGGAGCACTTGGTTCAAGCTCCTATTTTGGCTTTTCCAGACATAAGTCTTCCCTTCCAATTGTACACAGACAGTAGTCAATTTGCAATTGGTGGAGTTTTGACCCAGAAAGGCAGTGATGGGGGGTGCCCGAGTCATTCAGTATGTATCACATCAGCTAACTGATTCTCAACGTAAGTGGCCTACTATCGAGAGAGAGGCGTTTGCTATAGTATACTGCTTGCAACGTCTCCGTCCCATTGTGTCTGGCACTAAAATAACTGTTTTTACTGATCATAAACCACTTAAACACCTTTTTACGAGTGAAATGAAAAATCCTAGAATACAGCGCTGGGCCATTTCCTTGGGTGAATATGGTTGTGACATCCAGTATGTTACGGGACCCAACAATGTCACCGCTGATGCGTTGTCTCGTCTCAAAAATACCCCTCCAGTGACAGAATTAGATGATGGAGAAAGGTTCGATTGGAAAGGTACCGTAGATGTAGTAGACAAGGACGAGCCGGTTTGTGACAAATTACGTCCAAATAGAATTGGTGTATCCGGCTCCTCCCTTGATCACGCCAATCAAACAATGAATGATCACTTTGGCGTAAGAGAAACGTCTTTCCCGGCTCCAAATCCTATACAGGTCATTGATAATGCCATTCTAGCAGACATTATGCTTGAAGAAGATGGGGATGATGATGAGGAAAAGACTAGCGAAAACAATCCAAACTACCTAAATTTCACTTTAGATGATATCAGAAAGGCTCAGCAAGAAGATGAAGAAATCAGACAAATTGCTCTCAAATTAAATTCTCCAGAAACTTCTCAGGAACCCAGCTTAGAGAAATATCTCCTGAAAGATGAAATTGTTTTTCACCTTCAATTAGATACAAAAACTCGACCAAAAACCAAATTACAATTGGTAGTCCCCCTTTCGCTCCGAAAAGTGGTGCTACAGAGCCTACATGATGGTTTCGTTGGCGGGCATCTAGGAGTTGAAAAGACCATAGATAAAATTCAACGGTCCTACTTTTGGCCTACCATGTTAAAAGATATCAAACAATATGTCCTGACATGTGAGCTCTGTAATCAGAGGAAACTGACCAAAGAACGCCGCCCAATGCAAAACATGCCTCTTCCATCTTACCCCATGGAAATCCTCGGTATTGATACGGCGGGACCTTTTCCCATGACCCCGAGAGGAAACGTCTATATTTGCACAATAGTCGATCATTTTAGCGGTTGGCCAGAAGCTATTTGTCTCCCAGACAAATCGGCCGAATCCATAGCTCGTTATCTCTGCGAAGAATTCATTCCCCGTCATGGTGTTCCTCGTGTTTTACTCAGTGACCAGGGTACTGAGTATTGCAATGCTATCATTGACCTGCTCACTAAAACTCTTGGCATTGTCAAAATTCGAACGTCTAGTTTTCATCCGTGCACCAATGGTGCAGCCGAACGCGTGCATGCCTCGATCAATGATATGATCTCCAAGCACGTGAATGAGAGTCAAACGAATTGGGACCTTCTTTTACCGCAAACTCTTGCAGCCTATCGAATGAGCAAACATGCGACTACAAACTACACTCCCTACTTTCTGTTGTATGGCAGAGAGGCCACGCTTCCCATTGACACATTGCTTAAACCACGAGAGCATTATATGGGAGAAGAGTATGTCCCCATAATGTTTGAAGGTTTACACAGTGCGTACAAAAACGTAAGCAGAAATATTCAAGAAACTCGAGAGAGAAATCGAGAAATTATTGCTCGGAAAGCTAAACCCTCTTCATTTACTCCTGGACAAGCTGTTTACTATTTTGACCCAACTGTGGCTCGTGGAAATTCAAGCAAACTTACCCTCCGATGGAAGCCTTATTATCGCGTGCTGGAACAAAAAGGTCCGGAAAATTACCGCATCAAAAATATGCTTACTCAAAAAACAAAAGTAGTGCATTCAGAAAATTTGCAGCCCAGAGACATTGAAGATATCTGGGATCGTTCATACGATACAATTAGCCCTCCAATCCAGGTTACTGATTCTAATGACGCTGATACCGCTGTTCCACCGCGCCGAAATCCATTTAGAAGCGTGCGCCTCCCCTTCGCCGATCGGGCGGGTCATAAAAACGCAATTTATGACCACGCAGCGAACCCTGGTTTGGGCCCGACTGAGGAATGCAGTCCTGCCGCCGCGCACGGCGCTGGGCACCCATCCTCTTTCCCACCCTCGGGGCACCTGAACGAGAGTGAATGCTCTCGACGGACCACTGTAGGTCGCACGGAGGAGGACTCGGAAACTCCGAGCCCCCTCACAGCAGGTGAGGCGGCTGCGCTGCCAATAACCCTGGCGGATTCTCATGGTAATGGAGACTGCCATGAAGAGATGACTAACCCAGAACCTGACAGCCCGCCCACCGTTATAAGTAACCCCACTCAATCCTCTGATAGAGCAGGGAGCGGAGAGCAGCTGAGTCAGCCGGACTCGTCTCCAGAGTCACATTCCTCGGACGCACCGGCGTCGCATGGGTATAATTTACGATATAGTCCTAGCACTGGGTTAGACGGTCCTTTACAGGACCCGACTGTACCGAGAAGGGTTTCGGTGAAACGGAACAGTTCACCACCTGAAACTGCCTTAACTGCTAAACGATATTGTCCCCAGTCTGATTCTGACAGTTCTACGGCTGATGTAGATGCTGTCCATGTTGTTGTTGACAGTCCAATGACATGTAATGAAACGGGAGGTCCCCATATAGACCACCCGTCACTCTGGTGGATGATTTCGGATGTCGTGCTCTCAATTGCTGGACATATTCTACATGAACTGAATATGTAACGTTACATTGCTGGATGAATTTCGCATTACTGTGTGATAACATTTCGCAATTAACTTTGGACATCAATATCAGATGTAGCTAATAATGTGTTCGTGTCGTCGGCAGACGCTCTGACCCGAACATGACCTGGACAAGCTCCCTCCGTGGCTGGCTCGTCGTCACCTTCTGCGTTCTGGGAAGCCTCGCTTGGACTTCCGCAAGCAACACCACTGACCCACCTCCAGAAGCCGCCCATCTGTTCATTCCCCTTGGTAAATTGTACCCAAGCTACTCGTCTTGGGCTATAACCGTGTCGCTGACTACCCAACCCTACCGTCATGAACTTAGAAAGACTAATGAATTGATCCATGATTTGTGGGCATTTGCGTTGTCACTTTCAGAACGAATCAATTTTACTAGCGCTGACACACATCTTTTACAACTGACATTCAATAATACTATCCGATCTATCAAACAACTTCACACTGAACACACCAACTTGGTCAAAACCTACGCTCCCATCTTATTACAATCACGTACGAGATCCCGACGCGGCCTTATCAATGGCATTGGCTCTATATTGAACTCCCTCTTCGGTACTGCTACAGATGATGAAATCAAAGAATTAGATCGAAATGTAGTGACTATTAATAGAAAAGAAACCGTTTTGGCTCATGCTTTTAATGGAACTTTAACGGCACTGAACTCTACTATCATAACTGCTACTCAAAATCGTCGTACCCTGCAAAACCTCCGCGCGGCTGTGTTTAATCTTCAACAATCGTACAAAAGCTTGTTTAGCAGTTCTCTTACTGATTCTCAGGTTTTCTCAATTATATTTGCGCTTACAGATATTAACGACCAAATATTCATGGTAAGCCGTGGCATTCGCCATGTTCATGATGAACTTGCGATCTTTTTCAGAAAAGCTTGCGTTTGCTCAAGCTGGTTTTCTTCACAATGGGATATTATCTAAGAAAGTGTTTTTAAACTTGCTTCACAAAATTGAGAAGGAACTACCCACAAATTTTGCCCTTCCGTATACTCAGCCCCGTCATTACTTTAATCATGTCCGTACCAAACTTGCCTTTCGAAATGGCGTATTTAATGTATTATTTTACATCCCCTTGTTGCTTACAGTGAATGAATTTGAGGTATTTCGGTTCTTTCCGTACTATGTTCCGCATCCATCACTTAATGTGTCGCTCGGTTACTTCCCCGACGAACCAAAATATTTGTTGATATCACTCTCCCGTCAACGCTACATTCAACCTTCGGACACTGAAGTTGAAACATGTCTTTTGGAAAATACCCCTTATTGTTCAATTAACGAGCCTGCTTATTCAACCAGCGCATCCGCTTCTTGTGTCGTCGCACTCTTCCAACAAAATACGGTTCAAATTGATCGCCTGTGCCTCCCTTTACTGCGCTCCACCACTGGGGTACCTCAAGCCTTCTATCTGACTCATGGCCGATGGCTCTTGGTCACTGGTGCACCCTTCCAGATTACTATTGTTTGCGCTTCACGTACTGCCAACCCCACCCTTACCATTTCGCAAACTGTTTCGACTATTCAACTGAAACCAGAGTGCTCTGCATCCAGCAGTTCATTCTACCTGCCACCTTACTATGCTCGCGAAACCATTCTCGAGATACCTCAAGTTAATGCGTCCGAATTGTTGCCTCCATTGCTACCTGTCTGGAAGCCCCACTGGCACCGCGCTCTTTTAAATGTGACTCATCTTGTTGATTTACATCCCCTACATGTTCAGGGTATTCCAGCCATGCCATACTTTGATCAAATCATGAATACACCCTTGCAGACGGTGCACACGTCCTCGGATGTCCCCTGGTTAATAATTATTGCAGTGGTGGGCGGCTTGACACTCCTTGTTCCTGTCATGGTATTGTGTTGTCGTTTTCTCCCCCGGAGGCATGGTAGGCCACGTGCAGCCACGCCATCGTTTATACGTGCGACCCCACCCCACGAGCCAGCCATGGAACTCAGAGAGCCACTGTCACACCCCACTGTTGACAATGACCTTGCCCCGACGGCATGCCCTCCGGCACGCCCATGCCCGCTTCCCACAATCAGTGAGACAACCGATGAAGAGGTTTCTGCTGTTGAATCACTGGCGCCACCTGGCACAGCTGTTCAGTCTGGGTTGCGACCATTTACTTTCCCCCGCTTTTCTCAAAGGCCTGTGTGAGGCAACAATTCCAACGTTTAATGGATCCCTGTCCATTCTTCGTGTGTTTTTTGTACGGTTCAGGACCTGCGTCCTTGCCAGTAGTTCCGTTGTGAATAGCACCTGTCGTCATTGGTCCTTCAGGCCATCGCCGTCGGTGATGTGTGCGTCTTGAGTGCCGCAGGGCCTGCGCCCTTACTTTTGGCCATGGCTTTTGCCTTGGTACTTCGTGCTGTAGGTGTTGTCTGACTGGTCAATCTTCGCCCTTCAGGCTTCGGTTGCTGACATTTTCCGTCAGGATGACTGAAAATGTCCATTTGTGTGTGGGGGAGGTGTGTAATGATTCGATCTAGCCGGTCGATCTAGCCGGCAGTGGATTTGCACTGGTTAGCATTCTCATTATATTTCTTGTCCTCACTAGCCGACACTGCGATCTGCGCTGTAGTCCGCCCTGTGGTACACCATTACAAAAATACCACATCACATAACTTGTATCGACTGTCTGACCAGATGGCAAGCGCGGGAACCGCGATGTCTGTCGCTGCAGCATACAAGCTCAGCCGCTGTTTTTTGCTCTAGCCAACCGGCGTAGCTCTCGTTTTTGCTCTACATTCTTCCCATACTTGAAAAGGTTTCGTACACATAAATTTGACCCCATATCGAATTCGAATAGCAAAGTCGCGATTTCAGACACTAGGTCTGACACCCCTGTTTTGAGTTACTACACTGAGCACCACCTGGAATGTAGAGGTAAATTCTGTCAATCATATTCATGGGAAATTGTCAATGAATTGTTATTCTTTATTTTGTGGGACTGTGTGAATTTCGGTATCATCGGCTGTGAGTCATTATCCGGTCTTGTGACGCATGTGTTGGAGCTAATGTGGGATTACGCTCCGAAATATTCAACACCTCCGGTTATGTGTCGGATACGCCCGAGTTACCGGAGGACTGCGTCGGTTAAAACCTAGTACCCCCGGCCCCCGGGACTAGACTATCACGTGCCACTCGCTCTGCCTGTACTTCTCTGCATTACGCTCTCCAAGTGCTATTTTTGGACTTAGTCGCTGGCCGTCTTAGGTGATCTATACTTCAGTGTGATACCGCCTGGTGGGCAATCTTTATCTTCATATAAAGATTGTCGGTGACTGCTCTTCATTTTCAAGACTTTGCTAATACAGTGCAACAAGAGGATAATTATTTTATGGCTACTGTCGGAGGTGACAGAGAGAGAGAGAGGAGAGAGAGAGAGAAACGAGAGAGAGAAAGATAGTGCGGAGCACAAGGAGGAAGAGCAATCGTTACACAATACATGGGGAAAATCACGAAATGAGCTTTTCGCAGTAAGTATGGATGGAATCAACTTCAAACATCGGTTACGACTTGCTCTTAGCCCATTTCTGGAGCTGATGCCAAAATTTTTGACTTGTGACCTTTAAAAGGTCACCTTAGGTCAAATAAGCATTTTTTGTGTGTTTTTCTCTATAAATTTTGAATAAACTAAGATAGAGCTTTTATTTTGTCACCAAAGTGTTTGTATAGTCACTGGAAGTCAAATGATATACATCATGACTATACCAGGTCAAGTTGGGTCAGACCGTTGACCTGGGTCAGGTCAAATTCTTAAATTTGACCTGGCATGGCAATATATCATTCGATTTGTATTGACGAGAGGATTGCAATGGTGCATAAACTATGGCTGTATCTTGTTTGGTTTGGAAGCTATTAGCGAAAAAGTAAACGCCCTTATGCATGGGTGGCTATGGGCATTCCCAAGAATATGCCCAATATCTAGTGACCTGTAGCTCCCTAGGCTTTGACCTGACACGAAAATAAATGGCACTGTAATGAAAGCGCATCTCAAGAGCTTTCGAATGGTGTTAGAGAAATGTTTCTAGCTATCATAGTTTCTTAGATATATGAGGTTTTCTTAGTACAACTCATATTAGCGATTTTGACCTATTTTGACCTCTGGTGACCTTGATATTGACCTGGCAAGAAAAATGACCGAAGTATTTTCGATATAATTTTCGAAGAGCTTTCGATTGCCGTTTTGCGCTTTTTTCTAGCTCTCTTAGTTTTTGAGATCGTGGGGGGTCTTTTTAGCCCCCCACCAGGGCGAAGGTGGCTCGTACCCGCCACCGGGGCAAGGGTTAAGCCATCTCCAACACTCTATTCTGTGACAATTAGGGCTGTTTTGCCCATCAAAACCGTCAGTAAAAAGGTACCCCTTGAACCGCTGTTGATCAGGGCCCCCTATCCAAGGTAGGGCCCATTTTGGTCAGATAGACCCTGTTTAATCGATAAAGCCAAGATGGCTAGCGGGAGCATTTGGGTAAAAGGGCCCAATGCGACTTGCAGGCTGTCAGATCCCGGTCTATAGCCGCCAGGGACCTGTCTGACCAGCTGGGTCCTCTTTCAGTGAGGAGGCTGAGTGACTAGTAGGGACCATTTTAGCCCACAGGGCCCAGTCTGACAGTCAGTGCCATGTTTAACTAGAGAAGCTTTTGAGCTAGTGTAACCGTCTAGTCTCCGCAGGGCCCTCTGGTCAGCTGGGCTCTCTACATAGGAGTAACGAAGTAGAAGCGGCTATTGCAGTGGCCCCCTTGAGGGCCCGGAGGGCCCTTCGAGGATAGCGCGAAGCGCGGCCCGCCCGCATTATATTATACTCTGTGACCTGCCGTGGAATTACATGCCCAACAGGGCCCTCTTAAGTCCTCTCCAGTACTCAATTTCTGTGACAAGTAGGGCTTTTTACCACAGGGTCCCCTAAACCACTATCAGCCCCCCCCCACCCAAGGCCCTCGTTGACAGTAGGACTATCTCTGGTCAGCCGGACCATCCTCAACCGATAATACCGCTATGGGCAGCAGGGCTTTTGGGTCACGAGGCCCACTGCGAGTCGCAGGGTCAGCTAAAACCTTCAGGGCCCTGTCGAACCAGCTGGGCCCTCTTTAAATAAGGAGGCCACTGTGACTTGCAGGGATCGTTTTAGCCCACAAGGATCGTTTTAGCCCCTCTGACTGTGAGGACCCTCTTTATCTAGCAACGCCTCTGAACTAGTATGGCCGACTATTTTCCATAGGGCTCTCTATAGCTAGCACGGCCCCTCCAGAGGCGTAGCCAAGGAGAGGTGATTGGGACGGTGGCGCCCCTGAGGGCCACCTCAAGGACGCGCTGCCCCTACCCAATCGTACTCTGACCTGCCGTGGAACTTCATGTCAGACGGGGCCATCTCAAGCACTCCACAGCACTACATTCTGTGACAAGAAAGGCCCTTTGAACCATCGAAACTCTTTTAAAAAGAGGGTCCTCTGAACCTCGTGGTCCCCAGGGCCCTGTGTCAACATTTGGGCCCTGTCTGGTCAGGTGGACCCTCTTTAACGATAAAGCCACTTTGGCCAGCAGGGGTTTTTTTGGCCGCGGGGCCCACTGCGAGTCCCAGGGCCAGCTAAAACCGTCAAGGTCCAGTCGGACCCGCTGGGCCCTTTTTAAACGAGAAGGCCATTGTGGCTAACAGGAACCACTCTGACCACTGGCATCGTGGTCACTGGTCCACAGCGCCCATTCTGACTATCAGGACCCTATAAAGGCTTTTGAACTAGCAGGGCCGACTGTTCTCCACAAGACTGTCTATCGTCATCAGGGACCTCTCTGGTCAGCTGGAGATCCTACAGAGACATAGCCAAAGAGAGGATGTTGGGGCGGCAGCCCCCTGGAGGACGCACTGCCCAGCTGCACTATTCTCTGTATCCCGTCTTGGAACTTCATGTTAGATAGGGCACTCTCAAGCTCTCTCTAGCTCTCCATTCTGTGATAAGTGAGGATCTTTTGCCCATCAGAAACCTCTGAAAGAGGGCCCTCTGAACCACTGTGACCCCCAGGGCCCTCCTGTCGACAGTACGACCCTCTCTGGTCAGCTGAGTCCTCTTAAACCGACAAAGCCACCGTGGTCAGCAGGGTACTTTGGGCACCAGGGCCCACTGCGACTTGCAGGGTCAGCAATAGCCAGCAGCGCTATAGCTGACCCTAAGCAGCTGTCCATGGCTGTCTGAACAGCTGGGCCGTCTTTAAATAGGAATCCATGCGGCATGCAGGGAAGTTTTTAGACTGTAAGACCCACTCTAACTATCAAGACCCTCATTAACAGTGGAGCCTTTGAACCAGTGGGATCCACTGTTCTCCGTATGAATCTATATCGTCAGAAGGTCCTTTCTAGTCAGCTGGGCCTTCTATAGACGATGCCGTGGGCCCGTTTGGCCCTCTAAATCCACCGAGGACCTGTGTAGCTTGTAGACTTATTTAAAACAGCAGACAATTTGTGATCCGCAAGATGTTTTGTGGTTATTATGCCTTTATAACCAATCTAGCCTACAGCCAGTATGGTCCATTGTAACCCAAAGGGCTGTCCACAACCAGCAGAACCAGCTGGTGCCTCTTTTGAACCCTCGCTCCTTTGAACACCCCCTCGGGTTTTTCCGCTGGCACGCATAAACGGCGGCGCGAAGGGCTGCCATACTTGACACAGCTTATTCTGGATCAATTCCGCAACGTTCCCCAAAATTTTAAGGTTGGGTCATCTCAGGTCAGTTCGCCAGTACAGGTCAATTGACCTCACCTCTAAAAATGCTTAAGGTGGCATAGGGAAGAAAAGGGTGAATCTATCCAATCGAAAGATATCCACGTAGTGAATTCATCGAGGTTTGCAAAATATATTCCGGGAATTTTCATATAGATGACATAGGGTCAGGCACGGATCATGACCTCTCCACTTAACATGCATGGAAAAACAGAAATTGGCCGACAAATTGCTCTATTTCTGTAGATACCGCTTGGAATACCTTCGTATTCTCCAAATCATTGTATCCTAGGCCCTTTGATTGGTTCATTTTGCAAGTTTGGATCTGTGATCTATGAGAGGTCATCTGGGGCTACTTAAGCAGGGTTTCAGGCTTGGGTCAATAACTGTGCAGGACATCAGGATAAAGCTAATATTTTGATAACATTATTACGTTGGATTGTTATTTTGAAGCAAATGATATGCATATTGACTATTGTATAACAGCGATTGACAGGTATTCACCTTTCAACATCTGCTGTTTTGGTTAAAATGTGAATATTGACTATGCTAGGTTAGATGGTGACCTTGAGCTGACCTTGGGTCGGGTCATTTTTATGTTTTGATCTAGTATGGTTGTATTATACATCATTCGACTGGTGGTTACGAGGTGCATAATCGAAATGGTGCTTAAAAATGATTATAACTGAACTCTATCAGACACCAGAACCCAGAAACTCTTCTCTAACATGCCACCTTCTTGACCTGTGAAGACTTCAATATTGACCTGACCCAGAAAAGTGACCAATGCAGTTTCGTCATGGATTTTATGGGCCATCCACCTGCGATCACTTTTTTCGCTATCCTGCTTAGGATCCATGTTCGAAGGGGGATTTGAAACCCCCCATCAGGACGAAGGTGACTCGGAGGCCCACCGGCCACCGTGGTTATAACTCACCTCCCTTTGTAGCCCGCAGGACCTACTGCGACCATAAGAAGAAGCATATGTCACTATAGGATTCTTTGAGACCAGTTGGACCCAAAATAGATCGTATACCTCGTTATCAATGGGAGGGCCCTTTTTAGTCAGCTGGACACTTCGTACATATATTCGAAGCGTCCTGGTGGCCCTCTGCATCCAGCGTGGTTCTCTGTAACTAGTTACAGAGGGCCCGCAGATACCAGCAGAACACTTTGTGACCATAAGGGTTTCTAGAACCAGCAGAGCTCTCTCTGACCAGCTGGGCTCGTAATGGTCAGCTGAGCTCCCTTTGTCCGCCACTAAATGCCATTTTAAGTGTTTTTTTGTTCGAAGGGAACCGCTTTGAAGGTGAAAGAAGCTCCTAGAAAAATTGTTTATTACCAACCTATATTATGCCATACCTTAGTCTCATCATTGTGTTGCGAAATTTTGAGTTATTTAACGCCACATTCTGCCATTGAAAAATTGAAAGAGAACCACTTTACAAGAACTAAACAGCATTTCTGGCGGACAGAGCACGTACGCCGTTGCCTTCTTCACTTCCTCGGCCAGTACTTCCTTGACACAGGCATCGTTAACGCGGCACCAACCGGTCTCCGACTGGTTCCAGCAGATTTCAGTGTAGTGACTGATCTGGGGGCTGCCATGGTGTACTACCGCTCCATACAGGTCAAACACAAGGCTGTAAGATATCTGCGGATGCCTGAGGGCCTTTCAACTGAGGTCCAGGTCGCTAAGGGGAAAAGTGCCGTGAGCGAGGGCTTCGAACGATGGGCTGGCGCTGTAGATGAAACGCTTCAGTTGCATAATCACCATATGTGGCAGGCGCCAGGCATCGAACTTAAGTTATTAATTGGCTTGCATCCTCGAATCCTGGATGCATAAAATAGCAAAACCAGTGCAAATGTATTCGAACACAGCCCTTCCTCAGAATCTTCATGAAATTTATTCGTTGGAGAATCTCTTGATCCTTATGTGAGCTTAGACCTGGAATTTCAGATTTCACCAAATTTCAGAATAATTTTTGTTCTTTTGCTTTATTATGAATCCGGATTTAAGGAGATAGATTAATGACCAAATTTTCTACGCATAATTATGCTCCTCAGTGGAACACCCCGAAGTCTATCTATCTTTGAAAGAAGTTTCTTCCGAAGCGTAAAAAATACTTTCGGCCATTTTCGCTTTTCCAGTACGATTGGCTCTGAAGTAATTTGGCAGGCACACACATTACTTGTCATGGCAATATCTTAGGGTCGCTCTGGTGTAAAGCGACCTTCTTTAGATCAATTGACACCAAAACCGCGGTAACGTTTTTTTTGCTTGCTTGCCGACATTTTTGGGGCCATTTTGGCGGAATTTCAGGGACCCTTTTTGGCCGCCCCCTGAGCGAAATCCTGGCTACGCCCCTGACTCTTAGCAGCAGGCCACAGTTGTCATGGCTGTTGGTGTGACGACATATGCTGACGTCACGGTGGGCATCAGCCAATCGAAGCCCTTGAAGCCTATGGAATATGGTAGTGGTTGCCAGATCATGACATCATCCACTGGCAGATGCTTATTATTTTTCCTAGTGGCGCATAATAAAAATAAAAATATTGAGCTTATTGTACATTTTTTCAGAGAAATCATGGACGATTCCATGATTTTCGGCAAAAGTACCCCTTACTACGCAGAATTTTAGGATTCCACCAAGGTGTCATTCCCTAAAGGGAATGTGGCAGTGAATTTGTTAAAGTTAACAAGCGATTTAAAATCGGAAATATCTGACAGCGACTGCTCACTCTTTTTCTCCTCAAGCGCAGCGGCACATGCATGGGCGGTGCGAGGTGCAAATTATGACAAGCTTTGTGCGGGATTGGGCCTCAGCACAGCGCGAATAGCCGATGCTTTCTACTGGGCACAATTATCATCTTTTTAGAACACCAAGCTCAATGCTGTCCGAATACCTCACTTATTTAATGTCTGCACGCATGCTTGGCGTTCTATGAAGAAAGCTGCAAAGCTGAAGGATATATTCAGATGCAGTGGCGGAGCCAGGGAGAGGAACATTTCTTTCCCCCAACGCAAAAGCTTGGGGCAAAACTGTTTCTCCCTCCCCCTTCAGCTTTCGAAGCAATACAATTTCTGATTCGCAATGTGGGTTACTGAACATCACACCTATGGTAACTGCCACCTTTGTAAAGGCTGCCATAAGCAGTGCAAAACGGCACTGACTTAACCCTCGCCCCGGTGGGGGTGTTTGAACGCCCCCCCCAGTTTATCCGGCGGCACGAATAAACGGCGGCGCAAAGCGCCACCGTACTTGGCACATCTTCTCGTTGATCAATTGCGCAAATTCCCCAAAAACTTTAAGGTCGGGTCATCTCAGGTCAGGTCACCAGTGCAGGTCAAGTGTCCTCCAAAAATGTTTAAGGTGGCATACGCAAAAATTCAGCAGATATATCGGATTGAAACTTATACCACATAATAGGCCCACCATGTGCTACAAAAATATTCCGGGATTTTTCATATCGATGACCTAGGGTCAGGTACGGGTCATGACCTCTCCATTGGAAATGCATGGGAAAATTGGAATTGGGCTGTATTTGTGTAGATACAGCTGAGAATACCTTCGTATTCTCCAAATCGTAGTATCCTGGGCCCCTTTCCAGGTTCATGTTGCAATTTTTGACCTGTGACCTCTGAGGAGTCATCTGGGGCTACTTAAGCAGATTTCATATTTGGTCGATAACTTTGCATGAAATGATGATACAGCTTTTATTCTGATACCACTGCGTTTGGATTGTTATTGCGAGTCGATTGATATGCATACTGACTATGCTAGGTTAAAAAGTGACCTTGACCTGACCTGAGGTCAGGTTATTTTTGTGTTTTGACCTAGTATGGTAATATTATACATAATTCGTTTCACCGTGACGAGAGGAGGCGAATGGTGCCTAAAAAATAATTTGAATAATTCTAACTCAACTCTGTCTGATGCTAGAGCTAAAAAAACCGACTCAAAAATACCACCTTCTTTGACCTGTCATGACCTCAGTATGGACCTGAGCCAACAAGTGAGTGATCTAGTTTTGTCATGAATATGCATGGGCTATCCCCCAGCGTTCGCGTTTTTTTTCGCTGTCCTGCATAGGGGCCGAGTTCGAGGGGGTAAAAGGGGAGTTCGAGGGAGTCTCCGAAACACCTTCACCAGGGCGAAGGTGTTTCGGAGGCCCACCGGGGCGCGGGTTAAAATGGAAATCTGGGCCTCTCTTGAATCGAACCCGCAATCGGGACGGAACTACTAATTATTTGCAATCAGTGTCTATTCAAATGGCTTCTGGCCACAGAGCTTTATCTGTTATTTCCAGGCTAGTCGTAGAAGTTAAAGAAGATAATCGTAGGCTATGTATTTTTATCAGATACGTTATACTTCGCCCCTCACTCCGAACGAGCTATGTATGTACCTAATTTGCGCTATCTATTCTAGTGAATCACGGATGTGAGGGTGATTTTTTTCTGTAAAACTTCCCTGAGAGCTCTTATTTTATTCGTCCAGCCGGAACTGTTCGAGTTGTGTATATTTTGCAGGCAGGGTGAAGAACCAGGCATTCTGCAGATTGCCCAGCCAGTTTGGCATTCTGCAGAATGCCTCGGTAATCTGCAAAATGCCTAGGCAATCTGCAGATTGCCAAAGCGGCTGGGCATTCTGAAGAATGCCTAGGCATTCTGCAGAATGCCTAAAATTTCAGGCATTCTTCAAACTGCCTAACGCAATTTGCTCAGATAAGCATCCAATCGAGCAGTTATTCGCTACCAAACAATCTATTTCATCTCGCCCAGTGTTTCAAACACTCCACAGGCCAGGAATTGCTTTATGGAGCCTGTGTTTCTCAGTTGCCGTTTCCAAAAATACATAGGTTTTGTGACTAATTTCTTTGGTCAGATACACATTCAGTATTTTGATTTATACTGAGCAATTTCACCGCTGGTGGGTCCGATTAGACTTCCTTTGGTTTTTCGCAAATGCTTCCGATTCAGTTTAAGTGAGAGCCTCGTCACTCTGCATACCTCTAGAGTGATTGATTCCACAACGTATGACTAAAATTGGCATCAAGGCCGGCCAGGTCAACGAGTTTTGAAGACATTTCGAAACCCATGTGAGACGATTATAGTATTCCAAAATGAGGCCGACAGGGTGTAACTCGGCGTCTAGAAGAGAAGAGCTAGATTAGGTTTCTAAACATCATGCAAAATTTTTTGAAGGGACAAACCTGTCTGCTGGCAACCATTTTGAAGTCAGGTCAATAACAAGGTCACCTGAGGTTACGAAAAGTCGCAGTTTTCGAAGTTGTTTGGGTCTTTAACTTTTGGACGAGGTAAGTTACAGCAGTAAATTTGCACATCATAGTGACGAGCATAACCCAAGGATTCAAATGATGTACAACATGAACCTGAAAAGGTTTTTATTTAATTTGACCTTCGCCTGAGGTCAAGGGTGCGATGGTACCTTTCAAGGTCATGTTACATATCATTCAAATGTTTGGGTCTAGATGAACTCATCAATGCCTTTGACTTTGTTCCATGTCTAATGTTTAGCGAGTTATAAAAGTAAAAAACTAATAGTTATAGTTATAAAGCTTATAAAGTGATAGGTTATAAAGCTAAGTTGGTCGGAATTTGACTCATTTTAGCCCTCTGTGACGTCACGGGTCTACAGACATGGTTCAAGCTGGCTTTGAAAGTAGAAGACATTAAGACGCTTCCAGCGCCGTTTGAAGTTTTTCCGTGTCAGCTCCGGTTCCCGAGACCGTAGTGAGGGTCAGATCGGACCCCTCCCCTCGTTTTTTGCGAACTATCATGCGCCGATTTAAACAAAGCGTACGTCGCTTTGCTGGCCTTTAGGGTGATTAACTTGGCAAATTACCACCAAAAATTAACATCAGGTCAGATCAGGTCAACAAGTTATGGCACCCTTTATAAACCATGTAAGGCCGTTTTGTTCTCCTAAAATGAGTCTGAAAAAAACAGGGGTCACCGAATGCTAGAAGAACTAGATTACGTTTTGAAAAATCATTCAAAAGCACTTGAAATGAAAAATATACGCGCTTACCACTCTAGACCTGCGGCAACACGTCATGGTGCATGTGGGTGTTTCAAATTGCCCAAAATTATTTTTCAATGGAGAAACTAGAGTAACATAAGCAACACGGTCATTCGATAACAGGTAACAAAATTGGGAAAAAACTATATAATCACTAACATTTGCGATGACAAGCTTCTTCACGTACCCTTTTAACCCGCGCCCCACCGGGGGTCCGGCGCCACCTTCGCTCCACCGGGGGCCATCGATGGCCCCCTTCTAACTCCGAACATGGTTAGCGCAAATGTGCGAAGTGCATTAGAAAGCTCGCGTGAATTCAGTAAGAAATTACTTCGCATGATTAAGCGCTCAGGTCAATGGTTTGACCTTCAGAGAATAAGTTAGGTCACGATAGGCCATTTTCACTCAAATATGCAATGCTTAAGCAAACGGGGTATAACTCTTATGCCATTAGAGCTATTAGAATCTGGTAAAGTACATTTGATAGCAGGGGTGTAATTTTCCAAAAATCTTTGGGGATGCTCAGCCGGTGGGGGCGGCACCCCATAGGGGCGGCGGCGTGGGGTTGGGCGGCACCCCTTCATTGCACAAAATCTGTTATTCATCGCTTTTTTTTGCGACTTTTATAGCACAGGGAGCATTTTATTTTAATGTTGGGCAGGTATTTTTTAGGCGATATCCTAAAGCTACATACACGTCTTAAAATAATGAAATCTGAGCTTTAAATCTTTCCACGATCAGGGACGCAGCCAGAGCTTTGGTGTGGCAGGCACACCACCTTTGAGGGGCACCCTGGGAGAGAAAGGGCACTTTAAAGTAACCTAAAAAACTTTTTATATCTTAGTTAATGTCAACTTGTGGGTACCTTTGGTCCAAGAAAAATGAAAATCAAGCATTGACGGAGAAGGAAAACTGAACTAAAACCAGAAGAAAAGAAGAGTCACCGAAATCTCATGAAAATACCCAGAACATGACTTTTTGGGATATATTTAAGGACAAATTAGCCAACTCATGCAAGTACCGGACATCAGAGAATTCAGCGGAGCCTGTGATATCTGTCACTATGTGCAAGAGAAGACATATTGGAGTCGAAAATTCATTTTTTATGCCCACTGGTTGTGCCGTGACGAGTGAGCCCTGGTTGAACGCGGATTAAGTTCCGCGGCTCCCACAAGGGCCGTGGGAAGAGGTGTGGCATAGTGATATTGGACGGATACAATTTTTGTTGCCGGAATAATTTTGGAGATACCAGGATCGGTCCCAGTTGAAGTAAAGAAAAAGTAAACAGGCTGGTAGTTTGGATAGGGCTGAAAACTGTGAGAAACTAGTTCTTCATTCATTTAAATTAATTAGTGCAAACCCTGGTTCAGGCGACTGTGCTCTGAGCTCAGGAGCACATGCCTTTTATCACCCCTCCCCAGAATCCACCAGTATAATAAGCAATTTATTCGACCCGGGGTGCCTAGGCATCACAAGCCGTTTTAGCGATGACGGCTCATTCTTCATCAGCTTCATTTTACAAGGGGAGCTTGCACTGTGTCCTTATTCCCCATCTATTCAAGACCAGCTCAGGGCCCCCCTAGTGTGGATCAGAGTCCTCCAGAGCAGCTGCCCCTCATTCCCCCAGTTGTGCCCCCTGGGATTAGACTAGCTCCGTGACCCCCGAGGTGATGGGAGTTGGCCTTGTGTTCTTATTCTCTGTCTATTCAGGACCAGCTCAGGGGCCCCTGGTGTGGATCAGAGCCCCCCCCACAGCAGCTCATGCTTGGCCCGGGACTAGACTAGCTCAGTGGCCCCAAAGATGGGGGGTCATCAGACTAACTGAATGGGCCGCAGATGGGCTCAAAGGGCCTTGCACCATATTAGCTCAGGGGCACCAGACTAGCTCAGAGGGCATCAGATGGGCTCAGAAGGCACAATGATGACACATGAGGCACCAGATCAACTCAGAGGGCATTAGTTTAGCTCAGGAACAATATACCTGCTCAGGGGGCACCAGATCAATCAGCTCGGGGGCCCAGATAAGCTCCTAGTCCCCAGACCAGAGCAGGGGTCTAGATCAGCTAAGGGAGCACCATATCAGCTCAGAGGAGGGTAATGGATCAGCTCAGTGGTCCCCGATCAGCTCAGGGCACAGATCAACTAGGAGGTACTAGACCAAGCCAGGAGGCATTTAATCAGCCCAGGAGCCCCATACCAGCTCAGGGGCCTTCATCAGCCTCAGTGGGCACAACTCAACTCAGGGCCCCAGAGCTTCTGAGGAAATCACTTCATCAATTCAGGAGGCCCAGATCAGCCTAAAAGGCACTAGATTGGCTCAGGGGGCACCACACTAGCTCAGGGGACACTAGACGAGCTCAGAGGGCATGAGATGGCCCAGGAGGCAAAATGTAGGCTCAGGAGGCACCAGATCGACTCAGGAGGCATTCGTTTAGCTCAGGGGGAAACATATCTGCTCAGGGGGAACCAGATTGAGCAGCCCGGGAGCCCAGATCAACTCCCAGCCCCCTACCAAAGCAGGGGCATAGCTCAGCTCAGAGAACACAAGATCAGCTCAGGGTGCACCAGACCAGCTCAGGGGGCACCAGATCAGAGCTCAAAGAGGCACCATTGGCTCAGGGGACAGTAGATCAACTCTGCAAGGCATGGGATCAGCTCAGGGGTCCAGATCAGCTCAAAGGGCACCAAAACAGCTAATAGGGCACCATGCGAGCTCGGAGGCATCAGACTAACTCAGAGAGCATTAGCTAGGTTCAAGAAGCACAATTATTTGCTCAAGGCGCACCAGATTGACTCACCGGGCACCAAATCAGCTTAGAGGGCAGGTGATCTACTCAAGTGGCCAAGACCAGCTTAGCAGGCCCCAGATGAGCTCAAGGGTCACCAGATTAGCTCCGCCGGTGCGATTATTGGCGACGATGAGGCATTAGTTGGTCACGAATTACGTACTCATATTCTCCCGGGTGCTTGGAAAGGCGACAGGATGCTCTAGCTGACCAAAAGAGGTACTAAATTATCAAACAATAGTTTTAATCGTTAAATGTGATCTAATTCCATCTTGGTTCGACGCCGTAGGGCAATAAATTTCGAGCGGCACAGCCCAAACCGGGTAAACCACCCTAGCGATCAAAGGGCACTTCGGCACCGATGGGAGGCACGTGTCCCCCTGCCTGCGCCCCTGTCCACGATTGAAGTGTATCAGTTCTGTGATGTTAAATTTTACCTTCAGCATGGCAGAGTAGATGGAGATTGAAATGAAAACAAAAGACTTAAAGGGAATGTGGCAACTTTATAACGTGATTTTAACTGAGATAGCCAAGTTGTATAGCATGCCGGAAAACCCGGTACTCTATATATCATTTGTCTTGAAACTCAAACTTTCCGAAGAAAAAGACAAAAACTACCTGAAATGTACCCCTCATGTACGCTTTAGAAGCAGGCCACAGTTGACAGCCATGTTGGTGTGACGACATATGCTGACGTCACGGTGAGTATCAGCAAATCGAAGCCCTTGAAGCCTATGGAATATGGTAGTGACTGCCAGATCATGAGATCATCCACAGGCAGATATTTATTTTTTCCCTAGAGGTGCATTTTAAAAATCTAAACATTGAGCTTATTGTACATTTTTCAGAGAAATAATGGACGCCTCCATGATTTCCGGCTGAAAGTCCCCCTAATTACACTAAATTTCAGGATTCAACCAAGGTGCCACATTCCCTTTAAAGGGATTCCCTTTAAAGGTAATCCCTTTAAAGGGAATGTGATTTTCGGCTGAAAGTTCTCCTAATTACTCTATATTTCAGGATTCAATCAATGTGCCGCATTCCCCTTAAAGGGATTCTCTTTAAAGGGAATTCACTCTAAAGGGATTCTCTTTAACACGCGCATTGACGGGGGGCGGATACCCGCCCCCACCCTCGGGGTTTTTCGGAGATAGCAGAAAAACGGTGGCGCATAGCGCCGCCGTACTTGGCATACCTTTTTTCTCATAATTTTTACAACTTCTGTGAAAATTTTAAGGTTATGTCATCTCAGGTCAGGTCACCAGTACAGGTCCAGTGACCTGACAAATTTTAAGATAGCATAAGTCGGAACAGGGTGAACTTATCCTATTGAAACTCATATCACATAATGGGCCCACCGAGTTCTCTAAAATATGTTCCGGTATTTTTGATATCGATGGCCTAAGGTCAGGTACAAGCCATGACCTCTCCATGGAAATACATGGAAAATGGTTTTGACTGAATAACTCAGTAACGGGTGGTGATAGAGCGCTTATTTTAGCTGCATTAGAATCGCCTTGTCTTTGAGGTTCTAATGATATGCACGTTATATATTTTGACTTTGCCCTGACCTCAGGTCAGGTCAAATCCTTGATTTGACCTAGCAAGGTCAAATTATATACCATTCGATTCGGCTTGCTGCAAGGATTCATACAGTTCTAGTCGTTTTGCTTTATCTTTTCTTGTTCAGATGTAATGGCCGAAAACCTTCATTTACATGTTATCCCTATCACGGCATGTTTTGCCTCTCGTGACCTTAAATCTGACCTGAAAAATGGTTCAAATATTTTCGATTGAGAAGTGGATGGGCTACCCAACGTTGTTTACCGTTTTTCGCTACCTATCGAGGTTCTCGAGATCTTAGGGGGGATGTGCGGGTACCCACCCCTCCCCGTCAATGCGCGTGTTAAAAGGGAACCCCTTAACCCGCGCCCCACCGGGGGTCCGGCGCCACCTTCGCCCCACCGGGGGGCCATCGATGGCCCCCTCTAACTCCGAAAATATGGGCGTTAGCGCAAATCTGCAAAGTGCAATGGAAAGCTCGCGTGAATTCAGTAAGAAATTACTTCGCATGTTTTAGTGCTCAGGTCAATGGTTTGACCTCCAGAGGTCAAATTAGGTCAAGATCGGCTATTTTCACTCAAATATGCAATGATTAAGCAAACTGGGCATAACTCTTATGTCATTAGAGCTATTAAGGCCTGGTAAAGTACATTTGATAGCAAATTGCCAGTACTTTTTCCGCTATGTGGAACGTAAAGACCTCCCGCCATTGGTTTGACCGCCAGAGGTCACCTCGTGACCTAATATGACCTGAGGTCACGAAAGGTCAAAAAGTGACCTTGCTGTATATCAAATGAAAGCCAGTGACAAGACAAGCACGATGGTGTTTGTTTCACCGCTGTAGCTTAATTAGGTCAAAAGTTATTTTCAAAATACTGTTTTTGACCTCTGGTGACCTTGGATGACCTTAGAAAAGTCAAAGGGCAAATATGACCCCTGGGATCCGTGAAAGGGTGTCCAAAAACGTTGTTTTGAGCAGTCTGAGTATTTGCAATCATTTTTGTGGCATTTATATCATGAAATAGCTTTTCCCCATGCTTTTCCAATGGGAGAGGTCGCCTCGTGACCTGACCTCAGGGCACGAAATCGAAAAATCCCGGATATACACCTTGTAGACCCTGGAGGGGTCATGAAGTGTAGGAAGTTTCAAATCGATCGACTTTGAAATGTAGCTCTTACAGAGCTCTAAATGTGAAGTGAGGTGACCTTGGTTGACCTCGTCTGGTGACCTGACCTTGGGTGACCCGGGGTAAAAATTTCAGGGATGTTGGGAAAATGATGCAGTGAGAGGTAGAGCCCTCAATGGCGGTGCTACGCCTCGTCGTTTTTCTGCTATCCCGGAAAAACCTTAGGGGGGCCATCGATGGCCCCCGGTGGGGCGAGGGTTAAAGGGAAGGTGGCATCTTGGTTGAATCCTGAAATTTAGTGTAATTAGGGGAACTTTTAGCCAAAAATCACGGATACGTCCATTGTGTAAAAATGTACAATAGGCTCAATATTTGGTTTTTAAAATGCTCCTCTAGGGAAATAAATAAATATCTGCCTGTGGATGATGTCATGATCTGGCAACCACTACGACATTCAATAAGCTTCAAGGGCTTCGATTGGCTGACACCGTGACGTCAGCATATGTCGTCACACCAACATGGCTGTCAACTGTGGCCTGCTGCTTAGGGTACATTTCAGGTAGTTTTTAGCTTTTTTCTTCGGAAAGTTTGAGTTTCAAGACAAATGATATATAGCGCATCGGGTTTTCTGGCATGCTTTACAACTTGGCTACTTCAGTTAAAATCACGTTATAAAGGTACCACATTGCCTTTAATCACTACGTGGAAAGAAAGCAAAAACACCGATAGTGCTCAAAAAACGCGTGTATTTTTCTGTCAATATCAAGAAATATAGCAACTCCACTGTACCCGTGCATTCCCTTTATTTTTGCCCTACCGCCTTTTAACCCGCGCCCCACCGGGGTCCAGCGCCACCTTCGCCCCACCGGAGGGCCATCGATGCCCCCTCTAACTCCGAAAATATGGGGGTTAGCGAGAATCTGCAAAGTGCATTAGAAAGCTGGCGTGAATTCAGTAAGAAACTAATTCGCATGTTTTAGCACTCAGGTCAATGGTTTGATCTCTAGAGGTCAAGAAAGGTCACGATAGGCTATTTTCACCGAAATATGCAATGCTTAAGAAAACTGGGCATAACTCCTACGCCATTAGAGCTATTGAAATCTGGTTAAGTACATTTGATAGGAAATTGCCAGACCTTTTTCCGCTATGTGGAACGTAATGACCTCCCGCCAGTGGTTTGACCCCCAGAAGTCACCTCGTGACCTAATATGACCTGAGATCACGAAAAGTCAGAAAGTGACCTTGTCTTATATCAGACAAAAGCCAGTGACAAGACAAACACGATGGTGTTTGTTTCAGAGCTCTAGCTTAATTAGGTCAAAAGTTATTGTCAAAATACTGTTTTTGACCCCTGGTGACCTTGGATGACGTTGGAAAAGTCAAAGGGCAAATATGACCCCTGGGAACCGTGAAAGGGTGTCCAAAAACGCTGTTCTGAGCAGTCTGAGCATTTGCAGTCATTTTTGTGGCTTTTAGATCATGAGACAGCTTTTTCCCATGCTTTTCCAAAGGGAGAGGTCGCCTCGTGACCTGACTTCAGGTCACGAAATCGAAAAATCCCGGATATACACGTTGTAGACCCTGGAAGGGTCATGAAGTGTAGCAAGTTTCAAATCGATCGACTAAGAAATGTAGCTCTTATAGAGCTTCAAAGTTGAAATGAGGTGACCTTGTTTGACCTCGCCTGGTGACCTGACATTGGGTGACCCAGGGTAAAAATTTTCAGGGATGGTGGGAAAATGATGAGGTGAGAGACAGAACCCTCAACCGTGGTGCTGCGTTTCGTCGTTTTTCTGCTATCTCGAAAAAACCTTAGGGGCCATCGATGGCCCCCGGTGGGGCGAGGGTTAATTTACCCTAACGCACAGTGGAGGCAAGAATTAGTGCTGCAGTGATAAGCCCAGTGCGGCAGTTATGGACTAACAACGGCGCAAATTAGGATGAAAGTGGTAAGCTGGGGGCGACAGTGATTGGCCGGGGCGGCAAGAAACAGGACAAAGTCATAAGTCGAGGGCGGCAGTGATGAGCTAGGGCCAATAGCTATGCACTAGGAGCAGCGCGAACCAGAGTGGAAGTGATAAGGAGAGGGCGGCAGTGAAGACCCGGGGGGGGAGCTATGAACTAGGGGCGGTACAAATCAGGGCGGAAGTGATAAGTTGGGGAGGGGGTAGCATTGATTAGCCGGGGGTGGCACGCATCAAGGCAAAGGGCATAAGCCGAGGACGGGAATGGTGAGCCGTAGGTAGTAGTTATGAACTACTGGTGGCACAGATCAGGGCGGAGGAGATCAGCTGGGACAGGGACGGCGGACTCCGGGCGGGGGGAGGGTAGGGTGTAAATTTGCGCACCCTGAAAAATGAGGGTGTGCAAAAGTATGTTTTTGCACACCCGGTTTTGGCTTCGTTCGGGAAAGCGCCCCGGATTTGGGCGGCGCCCCTGGCCGGCCAAGAAAACATCAGCCCTAAACACCGCCTACCTAAAGAGGTAGGGCCCTCTGTGCGAAATAAAAACAGTTTCAAATATGAATGGTGCTCTCTTTCATCAAAGCCATCCCGTGGAGAGCAAATAGACCCAATTTATCGACTCGACGCAGGGAAATAATGTCGGCGCCCCTCCCCTGAGTGGGCACCCCTAGGGAGCCAAACGTGCCCCTCCGCCCTGGGGATGGAAGCGCCCCCTTTCCCCTTGAGAAGGAAGGCGCCCCTCCCGAAAATCTTGTACAACCGCCCGAAAATGGAATCCGCCGTCCCCTAGCTGGGGGGCGGCAGTCGTGAGCCCAGGGCGGCACGAATTAGAGCGGAAGTGATAAGTCAGGGGCGGCATTCATTAGCCGAGGCGGTAGTGATGAGTTGCGGGCAGCATGAAACAGGGTGGCAGTGATAAGCTGGGGATAGCACTGGTGAGCCACTGGCAGCAGTGATGAGCGGGGTGCTGTTTGAATCAGAGCGGCAGTGATAAGTCAGGGTTGGCAAGAATCAGGGTGGCAGTGATAGGTAGGAGGCGTCAGTGATGAACCATGGCGGGATAAACCAGGGTGGTAGTGATGAACCGGGGGGCGGCATGATCACAGTGGTAAGACGGAGGCGGCATGAATCAGGACAGAAATGCTGAGTCGGGGGGCGACGCATGTATTGGGGGTGCTCTCATTGTGATTAGGGGTGCTCGCACGCCTCAAAGAGATGAAAAATTAACCGCTGGCTGACACTAAAAGAGTAAAAGCACGGCAGCAGCATTCTACCATTTACTCGGCTCGGAGAATTCCTCCAATAGACAAACAGATAACGACTAGACGATTGTGGGCTGCTGCTTGCTTTTTGGAGGGGGTGTTAGAGATTCCTCCTGACAAAACTGTGCCTACAGCAGGGCCAAAGTTTGACCGGTTTTGGGAAGCCATGGCCAGACTGGTCTCCTCGGCAGTGATAAACCAGGGGCGGCAGTGATCAGCCGGGGGCGGCAGTGAAGATTCAAGGGAGGAAGTGTCTAACCAGAGGCGGCTCATATATGGGTTAATGAAAAAGCGCAGCCGGGGGCGGCGTGAATCAAGGCAGCAATGATTAATCTGGGCGGCAGTTATGAACCAGGGGAGACAGTGATCAGCCAGGGGGCGGCAGTGATGAACCAGGGGCGGCAGCGATGAGGCGGGGCGGCGTGCATTTGGGTCAAAATATGCCAAGGACAGCATCAACGAGCCAGAGGCGAGATGAATTCGGGCGGCAGTGATCAGCCGTGAGACGGTCCATCATCATATTTGAGGTTTTAGAGTGCGCCGCCATCTAGGGTCATACGGCGCCCATAACACTAAATAAAATACGCAAATAGGACATTTCCGCACGAATTTTAACAAGTCAGGTGGTAAAACAGGTCAGGTTGTGAAAGTTGTATCAGAAGATGATAAAAACATATAAAAAATGAGATGAAACACAAATGCTGAAAAAATGATAGAGACAATTTCACATGGTATACTAAAGTCAGAGACTATAGGTGACATGAAACTCGACGTTATGTAAAACCTGAAAGACTACTGGGAAAAATATACGATATTAAAACTAACGTTCCATATAACATGATGTTAGGGATATCCACAGAAGGATGCTCCCCCAGAATGCTCACTGCCCAGATATCCCCAGGATGCTCACTGCCCCGGGAGACGGCAGTGATGAACCAGGGGCAGCAGATATCAGTTAGGGCGGCAGTTATCCGCCAGGGGGCCGCAGTTATCAGTCAGGGAGCGGCAGTGATTAGCCAGGGTGGCAATTATCAACCAAGGTGCGGCAGTGATAAGCCAGGGGCGGCAGTTAGCAGCCAAGGGGCGGAATTTATCAGTCAAGGGGAGGCAGCTATCAGCCAGGGGCAACAGTTATCAGCCAGGGGGTGGCATTTATCAATCCGCCGGGGGCGGCAGTGATCAGCCAGCGGCGGCGAGTTATCCGCCCATGGCCGACAGTTTTCAGTCAGGGGGCGGCAATGATCAGCCAGGGGGCGGCAGTGATCAGTCAAGGACGAAAGCTATCAGGCAGGGGGCGGTAGTAATCTGCCAGGGGGCGGCAGTTATCAGCCAGGGGCGGCAGTGTTCAGCCAATGGGCGGCAGTTAACAGCCAAGGGGCGGCAGTTATCAGTCAAGGGACGGCAGTTATCGGTCAAGAGCTGGCAGTTTTCAGTCAGGGGCGGCAACGATCAGCCAGGGGGCGGCAGGAGTCAGCCAGGGGCAGCAGTTAGCATCCAAGGGGCAGCAGTTATCAGTCAAGGGGCGGCAGTTATCAGCCAAGAGCCAGCAGTTTGCAGTCAGAGGGCGGCAATGATCGGCCCAGGGGCGGCAATGAACAGCCAGGGACGGCAGTGATCAGTCAGGGGCGGCGTAATCAGTCAGAGAGGCGGCAGTGATCAGCCAGGGGCGGCAGTGATCAGCCAAGGGGCGGCAGTTATCAGTCAGGGGGCGCCAGTGATTAGCCAGGGGCGGTAGTGATGAGTCAGGGGTGGCAGTTATCAGTCAGTGGGCGGCAGTGATGTGCCAGGGGCGGCATTGATCTGCCAGGAGGCGGCAGTTATCCACCAGGGGCGGCAGTCATCCGCCAGGGGCGGCAGTTAGCAGTCAAGGGGCGGCATTTATCAGTCAGGGGGCGGCAATGATGAGCCACGGGCGGCAGTGGTAAACGAGGGGCGGCAGTGATAATTCGGTGGACGGCAGTAACTAACCAGGATGGGCAAGTATATGGATGTTGAAATAAACCGGGGTTTTTTCGCCAGGGGCGGCATGAATCAAGGCGGCAGTGTCCGTGATTAGCCAGCTGGTCAGTGATGAAACAAAAGGCGGCAGTACTCATCCGGGGGAGGGGCGGCAGTGATTAATTTTTGGCGACATTGATCAGACGGAGGCGGCAATGATGCGGCGTCATAAATCAGGAGGAAAGGATAAGTCAGGTGGCATTGATTAGCTAGAGGTGGAAGCAATCAGAGTGGAAGTAATGAATCCCGGAACGGGAAATCTTGACAGGGGCGGTGCGAATCAGGGTGGCAGTGATGAGATAGGGTGACACTCTTCAGGGTAGCCGTGATAAGCCAGGGGCGGCACATGTATTGGGGGTGCTCAGCACATGTTTGGGGGTGCTCGAATTAGGATTGGGGGTGCTCGGGCACCCCCAAAGAGATAGAAAATTGCACCCCTGTTTGATAGGAAAAGGCCAGACCCTATGACCTATGGGATCCGTGAAAGGGTGTCGAAGAACGCTGTTCTGAGCAGTCTGAGCATTTGCAATCATTTTTGTAACTTTTAGATCATAAGACAGCTTTTCCCCGTGCTTTTTCAGTGGGAGAGGTCACCTCGTGACCTGACCTCAGGTCAGGAAACCAAAAAATCCCGGATATACACCTTGTAGACCGTGGAGTGGCCATGAAGTGTAGGAAGTTTCAAATTGATCGACTAATAAATGTAGCTCTTATAGAGCTCAAAAATTGAAGTGAGGTGACCTTGGTTGATCTCGTCTGGTGACCTGACCTTGGGTGACCCGGGGTAAAAAAATGTCAGGGATGGTGGGAAAATGATGGGGTAAGAGATAGAGGCCTCAACCGCGGTGCTGCATCTCGTCGTTTTTCTGCTATCCTGAAAAAAACCTTAGGAGGGCCATCGATGGCCCCCGGTGGGGGCGAGGGTTAAATCCTAACGGTTGCCCAGCATCCAGGCTCGGCATTTCTGTCGTAGCAATCCCCTACCCTCGCAAGTATTGCTACACTTCGCGACCCATTCCTTGAAATAAGCTTCACCCCTTTGCTCTGCGTCATTTAAGTAAACACCCCTCCCGCAAAATTCTCCCACACACTTTAGAGGCAGGCGAAGGTGCTTTGCCCAGAACGCCCTATAAAAAGTCCTTAACTGACTAATTGGTCTAAATTTGACTCCTTTTGGCCCACTGTGACGCCACGGGTCAACGGATATGGTTCAGACTCAGCTCCAACGTAGAAGGCGGTGATGCACTTCCGGCAACGTTCTATTTTGTTTCGTATTACCTACTTCCGGTTCCTGAGATCCTAGAGGGTCCGATCGTACCCCTCTCCCAGGCGGTGGTTTGAACAAAATGAGCCCAGGAGGGGCCGGGTTAACAGTGAGAATCTAATGCGAGACAATGGGAAACAGGGCAAGTAATCAGGAAATCAAAACTGGCTCATTCTAACGCATGTTTAGGGGGCGCGGTAGTGGAGTGGTCAGCGTAGCTGGCTTCCACGCAGCCGACCCGGGTTCAAGGCCCGGCGGCTTCCCTGAACAAGGAGCAAGCTGGCTCCCGAGCAACCCTTCCAACAGGGAGAGAGTTGGCGACGCCATATGACCCTGGCAGTTGGTGCGTCGATAAGCCCCAATAATTATTAACGCATGTTTATCGTCCTGAATATGCATATTGTGCCCATGTGGTAGGCTGTACTGGATTGAACGGAGTTGATTTCGTTTGCCTCGAAGTAGCTACCAATCTTTGTGATATGGATCGTTGCGCTGCGAAGTGCTGCGATATTAGGAATAAGTTGGCTGTTGAGTATTTTGCTTAAATACTACAATGGAAACTTTGCAATATTTCTGTTTAAATGACTGATATTGTACAATTTTCAGCACAGGTGTTTAAGAAAGCTTGGTTTAATTCTGGTATAGTCTCGAACATTATTTGGAAACAAGTGACTGGGGGAAAGAGCCCTAATTACGCACACCTAACGGAAAAATCGCAATTGCTCCGAGATGAGGCAGCCCTGAGCCAAGAAAACTTGTAATACCTTAGTTCAATGTGTTGCCTAACATCTGCCAGAATACGGAAGCTTTAGCTGTCATGATCATTGCTTGGTAACAGTTTTACGAGCAGTCTGCATTCGTGCGTGATTAGGAACAGAGTGCCTTATTACGCACACCCCGTCGAATCTGCGTGCCTAATTTCCCACAACTCTTACTGACCTTACCAAGTCATCGGATAACTATACTATCGCAATGTATTGAATGGTATCATTGAGTTTTGTGGATTATTATGTTTAGTTTTATGTTATCATCTTTATTTTGTTATTCTCTGTTTTTGGTCTTTGCCTGTTCCTGAATCTAGCACTCGTTCCTCTTCAGTCTTGCCATCAGAGAGTCTTGTGGGCACAGGATCTGGAAAGGAAATACCTGGAATAAGGGCAGAGAAAAGGTTTGGGAATAGTGGTGTTGTGGTGGGCCAATTGGACCACAGGAAAACCACGTGTAAAAAGTGGAGGAAATCGCTTAGATAGGGCCAGGCCAGGGGATACCGAAGGGATCCCATTTTGTGGTGGAATTTAAAATCACTCATCGGTGTCAATAAGGCTCTAAACGCTCTGAGATCTAAAACACCAGCGCGGTGACACCATATCAGCTCATGAGCCATCAGCCCAACTCAGGGAGTCCTAGAGCAGGTCAGGGGTTTTGAAAATAATTAAAATCAAAACAGCTCTGAGGCCCCAGACAGGCCAGTTCAAGGAGCCCAAAACAAGCTCAGGGTATCCCGATCTGCTCATAGTGTCTTAGGCCAATCCAGAGGGCCCCAGATCAGGTAAGGTGCCCCAAGGCAAACCCAGGGAGCCGCCAGATCGCCTAAAGAGGTCCCTCAGATATTCTATCGGGTCCGTTTACTTCATGTTTCATATAACAGTTACAACTGTGATCATCCAGGGGGCCCACCGCAGAGAAGTGGTGGGGGAGGGGATCCAATGCCGCAAAGTTCCTACGTCTATGTTGGTCTATCTCCCCGTTTTGTTGAACATTTACCATGCATAAACGTGCGGGTCCCTCGCAGCTAATTTGGACATCATTGTATATTCATAGCCCTACTAGCATTTCTGGCGACGCTTATGGTTAAAAATATGGCAGAGGTAGATAAATAAAACAGTTTGTTTAACACAATGACAATTTGTTTTTAAAATAAATAATTTTCCTCCAGAATGGATGTCAAATTTTACGTGTGCGCGATAAGGAACACTCGATTTGTGCGTAATTAGGCCCATGCTCTGAAGACGCAAAATCCATTTTTCCAGTATTTGTGCTCAATCCAGCTGTGCATAATCAAAACAACCCTAAAACATCGAAAGACTGTTCCTTTCTGTACGTTTTGTCGCTGTAGGTACAATTCCCTGAACAATATGAATGCTTAGTAAGCAATGAAATTCGAGACATTGTAATTACCAAGACGCCATTTTTCACGACTTTCAGAAAAACATCCTTCCATCAAACACTCGAATAAAACCACTGCCACCCACTTAAACGTCTGAACACGTTGGCGGTGCAGCAACGAAAGACCATCGAGTGTGGTGAACATGGTCAGCTGACTGGATTTTGATTCTACTGCCGTCTAAGGGCATTTTTCTTGCGATCGTGCGTCATTAGGCGCTGTGCGTAATATGGACACTTTCCCTTACATGATACTTGTAGCTTACAAAATGTCGGATGAACATAAAGTTGAATAATGTTTTCAAATTTGCCACGCAAATCCCCAAAACGATTTTTTTCTGAAGCATTTCGATACTCTATATAATAATTGTTGGGGTTTAACGACGCACCAACTGCCAGGGTCATACGGCGTCGCCAACTCTCATCCTTTTGGAAGGGATTTTCGGGATCAGATCGACTTATTCAGAGGCTCCACCGGGACTTGAACCCGGGACCGGTGGCTTAGAAGACAAGGGTGCTATCCACTAAGCTACCTTATCCCCCATTTCGATACTCTGACTAGAGATGATGAAACAAATTTTTTTAGAAGTAACAGTTTCCAAGCCAGTTTCGAAGATGCAACACTTCAAAAGCATCACTCTAAACGGACTTTTAACTATCCTGAAAAGAAATGGGTGGCCAGCAAACATTGGTGTACCGAATATGTTTGAAATATTTTGCATTGCAAAACTAAGATATTTCTGGTAGTCTGCTAACCGATCCACAAAATTTACAATGTTTGTAATTTACCACTGGAGAAAAACATACAAATAATTGATTAGGTCTCAAATTTTCAGCATCATGTCTCGTGTGAGATTCGAAAGCCTTCTCGACCTGCGAAACCAGACAAATCAGCTAACACACCAATGCTAGCAAATGACTAGCACGCATAAATTTTTCACGATCTGCGGGACGAAGAGGAGTATGGGTTACCTTATAAAAAGAAGCACTAAGCAATATTAAAAAAGTACTTGCTGACAAAAATTGGTGGTGAGGTAAAACTGACAAAAGGAACCGGACATGGAAGCAGTAAAAGACAGTGATCTATGCGACCTGATCAACGATGTCCATAATCGTTGTGGCCACCTGGGAAAGGAAAACGAAAAACAGCTCCAAAGACGAGTTTAAACAATATCCGTTGACCCGTGACGTCACAGAAGGCAAATATTGGGTCAAATTTTGTCCCATTTAGGAAACCCTTTATAGCTCGGAAACCATTAGACCTAGAACAAGGTCAAAGGCATCAATGTGTTCGTCTTGACTCAATAATTCAAATGATATGCAACATGACCATGAAAGGTCCCACCACGACCCTGGTCTCAGGTCAAGGTTAACAAAATTTAACCTCAGGTCAAGGCCAAGTAATGACCTTTCGGAAACATGCTGCACATCATTTGACTCCTTGCGTCATGTTCGTCACTATGATGCCAAATTTATTGATGTATCATATCTTGTTTAAAAATTATAGACACTAACAACTCCAAAACCATGACCTTTGCTGACCTTTGGTGACCTTTTTATTGACTTGACCTCAGAATGGATGCCAGCATGCCGATTTGTCCTTTCAAGAGGTTTCGCATAATATAAACTTTAATTAACAAATAATATACACCTATAAACGTGATCAAGTTCTTCTAGAAGCCGAGTTACACCCTGGTTTTGTCAGCCTCATTTTGGAATACTATAAAAACAAAGGAAGTCTAATCGGACCCACCAGCGGTGAAATTGCTCAGTTTAAATCAAACCACTGAAGGTGTATCTGATCAAAGAAATTAGTCACAAAACCTATGTATTTTTGGAAACGGCAACTGAGAAAAACAGGCTCCATAAAGCGATTCCTGACCTGTGGAGTGTTTGGAACACTGGACGAGATGAAATAGATTGTTTGGTAGCAAATAACTGCTCGATTGGATGCTTATCTGAGCACATTGTGTTAGGCAGTTTGAAGAATGCCTGAAATTTTAGGCATTCTGCAGAATGCCTAGGCATTCTTCAGAATGCCCAGACGCTTTGGCAATCTGCAGATTGCCTATGCATTTTGCAGATTGCCTAGGCATTCTGCAGAATGCCAAACTGGCTGGGCAATCTGCAGAATGCCTACACTGGAAAAAAATCACTCCCGGTGTAGTATTCCAACGCCTTTTTGGTCATAACGCCTCATTAGAGGCTTCATACCACAAGAAAAGGAGTAAATTTTGGCAAAAAAAACAGAAAAGTGCCTTAACCCTATTTCCGGCAGGGGGGCTAATATTGCCCCCTTCAGGTTTTTCGAGAATATCTCCGAAAAGGCTTGCGATAGAACTTTGAAAGTTGCTAACTTTTCCTAAAACTAGCACAGACAGGTTTTCTGAAATTTTCAAGATTATATATTTACCAGGGGTGGAGCTATGGCTGGGTTTTTTGGGAGGTTCTATCCACAAACCAAGTATTATCGTATGTGGTGGATTCTTTGTAAAAGGAAGCCGTCTCTGCTAATCCTGATACAAGTTATATGGTTTTATTATATCATTTGTTATGTGATATGATAGTAAATTCACAATTGTCACTATTTGTCTTCATCAGGGGCGGTTACAGCAGTTCAAAATGGAGGAATGTTATCAAGAAGGACTAAACGTTAGGAAGTGAAAAGACTGCTTACAGCCGTGCCAGGGCGAATACAATTGGGTATATGAAAATGCACAATATTTATAACCCAATTGTAGATTTCCAGAGGCGTGTCCAGTCACTATAATGTAGAGTAAATCATATATATAAAAGCATATGTTTGTTCACTTAGAGCTTTGTGCGAGACCAGCATGCTGTGTATGTATTCAGTTTTAGGAACGACAAAGGAAATATTTCGTCCATAGGCAGATCACGGAGACAACAGCATACGGAACGTTTTACCAATGGCGGAAAAGTGTCAGTATTCGAGGGAGAAACATTACATTTTCAAAATATAGCTTCCCAGCCAGCACTACCGCCGCGACTCAATATCGTCGTATATTGAAAATGTGTTTCAAATCACCCCCACCCCCCACGACGAGAGTCCTTGATCCGCCTATGTCACCCCCTTTCCCAGAGCTGCCATGGGAGGGTAAAAATTATCAGAAATAAATTTCAACTAGTCGAGGGACCAATGTACTCATACATACCACTCGCATATTGTTGGTATGTATTTTACCCCACTATTTTACCTTACTGCATCCGCCCCTGATGAGTTTTTCGTTTTTTCATGTATTTATGTGTCAAAGATGCCAATCAGTATATGACGGCTTCTAATCCGCGTAACAAAAACTTTTTAGATTATATATGTTTCCCCTCATATTCCTTGTCCTGGAACTGCCATTGAATTTCTAATTTTTTTGCGTAACTCGAGTATATGACAATTTTGAGTCAATTACTTGTAAATCTGAACTAGTTTTGTGAAAATCATACAGCAGAGACAAGGGTTATGGACAATCTAAAAAACACAAAAATTGTATATTTTGCACGAGCTTTCCTTTAAAAATCAAAATTTTGAAATTTTCTTTTTTCTAAATAAAGTTCAGCGTCAGGGAAATCTGTAGCACTTTGAATTTTCAAAATCGGCCGGATAGATTACGAGATCTTAGGGGGGCCGATATTGCCCCCCTTGCCGGAAATAGGGGTAGCCGGGAGCCTGACGGAAATAGGGTTAAAAAAGAGTGAGCTTACTCTACTAGCGTACTGGTTCTCTAATAGCTGGATCAGTAACAATAAATGGAGTAAGTTCACCCGTGTTTTAGAAACAAGAACCACAAGGTAGAGTATGAAAAACACTTTTACCGATACATATAGTAATTAGACTCTTACTGAAGGAATTGGGCCTCATCAGGGGGTTTACGTTACACCAGAATCCATGCAGCCTGTTAGCCATTTTCCCTTTCAATGTCAAGTCGGCGGTTGATGGCAAGAGCGCTGTCTTATTTTTCTGTGTTAAGGTCAGAAGACGTTTGTGGAGTGGTTTTTAAGTGAAGCTGTTCCTGTGAAATAGCCATGATCCTCTTGTGTAACTTATTCTGTGATAATGCGGTGTATGAAGGTGAATATTGTTCCTGATGAGCAAGGAGGATGTCGGCCCTCTCAAATTGAACCGTGAGTACCTCATACAACTAATGGAACTTTCCGAACATACATTTCTAGTCCGTTTAATTCCATAAGCACCATCGTCCAATATGGCCTCATCTGTCGAATACTCATAAATCCTAGTATACTCAATCCCGTCACGTGAAGTGACGGGACTAGGATTTCGGTAAGAGTGAAGGGCGAGCGAACCTCAGAGGGCGCACTTTGCCAAACGAAGGATGCACCTTTCGCCCTAAAGGAGCTGACTTTTTTTCACCCAGGGGCGCCACATGTCGTATCCTAGGATAGAGGAGATCGGATATGTTTTGCCTCGAAGACCTAGTGTAAACCTTTTTTGGGCGCCTTTTCGCCCCCAGCTTGGCGCCTCTTAGGCGTGAGGAGGCCGCGGCCCCCTTTCCCCTCCCTTGGGTCTGTCACTGTACTCGTAAGATCTGGACCGCGACTGCTTTCAGGTTAAACATATTTCCCTGTTAGATTTCAATTTCATTGTATAATTGTCATCCATACCATAAGCAGGGAAAAGAGGGGGTCAGCGGTCTGGGCTCCCCTTTTTTCGTCCAAAAATTCCTATCTCAGCTCAATTGGGATGAAACCGGAAAATTGTATTACTAGACAATGCGAAAGGCAACGATGAGCTCAAATCCGATAAATTTTGTATCCAAGCGTGGAAAATCTCTTGCCAGCAGCAATATGAAAATGGTCTACCCCCTACCCCTTTTTATTTTTGGCAGAGTCTAAGTGCATTTTGCTAGTGAGGACGAAAATCGCATTGGGATTAGTCTGTGGAAATGCGGGATCAATACCGTGTTTTGTTAAGTTTTTGGAGAGAACAAATAATTAAGAGTGCTTCTGAGAGCGAGTGAGCCCTCGAAAAAGCTCTTTTTGGGCATCAAGAAGTAACGGCATAGCCAGGATTCGACCCGGGAGGGCGATGACCATCAAAAGGCCCATGACAGACCGTACGAGTCCAGGCTCAGTCCCCGAGACCCTCAGTTAAATCCATAAATCGATGTTGGTGTCGTCTCAGGACTAATGTTCGGGAATAACGATACCTAAAATTTTCTGTTCCCTCTCAATTGGAATGAGATCTTAAAAGAATCTTTGGACGACACGTGGCCACACCTCTCTGGCCTCTTTTAATATGTTTATGCTGGGAACGAATAAAAACGCTTCAATATATTATTGCGAACAGACGAGTTTATCCATTATGTAAACCTGGTTTGGCTTAGAGCAGTTCCGTAGCCACGTGGGTGCACTCGGCGCCTGGTCACTCTCTGCGAGCTCAGAGCACTTCCCTGGGCATGGGCGCAGAATGTCCCATGTATGTCCATGCATGTCCCATGTAGCATGGGCGCAGAAACCGTAGTGGTATTGGCAGTGGCTGCCTCTAACTGTCGAACTGTGGGGGCAGTGCCCCCCCTACCCCAATTCCCAACTTTGAGCTGATTTCAGAACCTTTTCGGTATCTATCAAATTAAGTGGTAGGTTGAATTTTCTTTCACCCTACCATCGGCGACGGCTCTTGCCCCCTCCCCGAGCTTAAAAAATGTTCCGGCACCTGTGCCCAGTACCGAAGGCATAGAGACCCTCCGAAATCTGAACTTTAAAAAAACTTGACTCTCAGCTAGTGCCTGTCTTTGGTTGCACGTCCTCTAAGATTTTTGCCTGGTTACGGGCCTGCTTTGGAGGGGGACCATGGCATTGACAGGATGGCTCCCGTGATCCATACCCGGCACGAAACTTCCCGATATTTCTAAAAAACTTCTGCCCTGGAAAACGAATCTTATGTTCAAACAAACAATAAGCCAGCAAACGGGCAACGGAAAATCACTATAGTCAAAAATAGTCACATTCAAATTTAAATACAAATCCGAATCAACTGAATATCACGCACATATCTTTTATGTTGAATAAAGCGGGTGCAACCACCGAATTGAATATAAAATATTTATTTTTGTCTATTTTTTTCAGGGGAAATATAACCCCAGCTATCCCTGCTTCTGGGTGAGCTGTCGCTCAGGCAAAAAACCGTGGAGGACAAGACCGGCCTGAAACTCGTGGGTCGTGCGGTCTATGCGGGGAAAATGAAGGTGGCTACCTTCGCCGACAACGGTGTTCAACTCCAAGTTTTCACCGTGGAACAAAATCATCGGTCACTATGTACAAGCACTGATACTTGGAATACAGGACGGAACAAAAGTGCCAGCAAAACCCGTGCCGCTGGTTCATCGAGTGATATAGACTCCTCGGACATCAGGTGTTTGACCTCAGGTGATGTGGATGCCAGAGAACAGGCGCCAGACTGTGAGATTTTCCTTGTGGTTTTGCTGTGGTTTGTTTGTGTCGCGATTTCTGCTGATTCTTTGTAATAGTAAATGAATATGCATTTGTTATAGCGTCTGTCTGTATTCATGCATTCTTGGGTGAAAACTGATTTCTAATTTGTTTTTTTATTTAAAACGTTCAAACTTAATTAGGGCAATTACATCACAAATCGACCGGGTTCTACACGGTGCCCAGTCGATTTTCTTTGAAATGGGTTTACGGGGTTCTAATTGGCCCTGAAGCCGAATATGAAATATTTGACCTTGATTAGATCACAACTTTTGGGAGTTATAGCCTCAGGAAGTGTTCGGGAGTCTGATTACCGTGCACTTTTCGGGTGCCCATAAACACCACTAGAACTCATGGATATGTACAAATAAACTATATGTACAAAATACTATATGTATTTGTACAAAAATACTATATTATTGTTAAAAGATTGGTAAAAATTTGGCCACTTGGGGGACATGGCCCCTGCCCCCTTCGTACGAGGGCAGGTGCCCCCCATCAACCCTCGTTTCCCCCTTATATGGTCACGGCGTCCCCTTGGAAGGCCAATGGTATCCCCTGAAACGTCGCTTCCCACCCCTCCCCCCCATTGATGCAAAAATCCGTGCCCACGGATATGATTTTGAGCCCACCTGATAGGTTTTGCCGGTAAAAAGTGACACCCCCATTCCGGATGGTGCCCCCGCCCCCACCCGATCGACAATCCTGAATCCGCCTAAGCCCCTCTGCGTCTGCCAATGGGGGCGGGGAGGGGTGGGTAATTTTTATATTCACTCTCCTCCCCTTGGAAGTTGGATCCGTCGCTGCTCCGGACATTTTTTACTTTTGCCCGGTTATAAGATGACGGGAGTATGGTCACTGGCGGCGGAACTGGGGGAGGAGGGGAGGGGGCACCGGGGCACGGTGCCCTCCCTTAAATCATAAAATTTAACCATAACCCAATGGCGTTGACTGGAAGGAAATGGGTTGAAACATAGGCGGATCCAAGATTGCCGATCGGGGGGGGGCACCTTTCCGGGTGGGTGCCATCCGGCCCGGGGGGCGCCACTTTTGACCGGAAAAAACCCATTAGATGGGCGCAAAATTCTATCGGTGGGTGCCGATTTTCGCATCCTGGGGGAAGTGGCATTTCAGGGGGGCGTCATTGATCTTTCAGGGGGCGTCGGAGTCGATCGGGGGCACGTGCCCCCCATTTCCCCCTGCATCCGCCTATGGGTTGAAAAGCTCATGGTGCCCCCCTTAAATTTGGACGGTCCATCGTCGCTGAGTTTGGTAGAAAACCGTCGGAATATAAATTTTTTCCACCGTTCCGCATATTATTTCTATGCAAGTACTATTTTTCCAAGGTTCAATTTTCTATAAAGCGTCGGTGAAAACTCAGTGCACTAGAATAGTCTCCGCTGGTGGCATTGCTAAAATTACATCGAACTGCATCCTTTACTTTACGTTTACGCTTTTTACTTGTCCCGTTTGAGTATCTCCGGAATACGAGGTTCAATCATCAGCTGGCGTGAAATTGTTTTGATGTCACGTGACCGTGCCTCCCTGTCTGGTTTCGAGCGTGAACATACTCCAGGGTAGAGTAAATCGAAGTTACTCCAAAAGAGGGGGTGGTTTTTGCACCATCACCCCCTTTCGGCTTTACTCTATATTTTAACACTCTTTTTTGCGATGTGAGCGGTATATTTAAGCACACAATAGGGAATGTCATTACTCCCCCAGAGTGTCTGTACGCTCATATAAGGGAAGATTCACTCCAATGTAGCGAGGAGCAGAAACCTCTTAGATGGAGTGCCAATCCTCCACGAACTAGAGTACTGGCACGCTGAAACGAGGTGTTAAAATTGCACCGGTTTCCGCTAGATATCGGGGTGATTTTTTCTCTCAGTGTAGGCATTCTGCAGAATGCCTGGTTCTTCACCCTGCCTGTAACATATAGATATTTTGTCGCACTGCATGGTTTCAATGTTTAGGGACTGTCCTTATCCCTGATTGGCGAGTTGGTGCGTTTTTCACCCCTGTCAATGGCGGTGCACAAAAATGCATATTGAGTCAAATCCGGTATCTAAACCCATTAATTCGTTTTCGGTGGTTTTCGTGAGTGGGCCGGAATATAACACAAGATATAAACGGAATTTCGTTCTAATTTTGGGTGCACCTCTTCATGGCTGAGACGGGTGGTTGCTGCAGCCGTCCAACACCCTGCGTCGGCGCTGGCGGTTCTCGCAGTACAATGCTATCGCCTGCATGCAGCGCGGTCTAGAGGCGTCACCTTCACAATAGCGCTGCCGGTGATAAGCGCGATGGAGCTGGCCGTCCGACCTGTCACGCGTCCTCCAGCTTACCCCCCCCACACCACCGGCCACAAAGCAAGGTAACTGACTGGCGCGTGGAGAAAACAAGCGCGCGGCCCATGCCTTGTTCTGGAATAGGCTTGATCGCCGCAGTGAGGGCGTCAGCAACAAAGCGACGACACCTTACGCTGGAGACCAGAAAAGACCAAGGCTAGTTTGCTGCTGTCGCCGTGGATTTTGTATTTCACGAAATGTTTACTAATTTTTAGTTAATAGGCTCAAGCTGGTTTCTCCTTTTGATAAAGGTTTCACTTCTGTTTCACATTTTGCTGTTTGAAGCATTGCCTGGTCGGGATTAATGGTTTCACGCGCACCATATTTCAGCTCTCAGAGGCATTCAAGAGCGCGTCCGGTGCCCTTGAACCAATGCCTCCAGTAACCAATATCCCACCGACTCATTCACAGCTAGGGCCTGTCATAGATAGAAAGAAGGATGGGGTCTGCTTTTCCGGACCTATGGATGCAAATTTTCGTTGAGCAAGTCCGGGGAGGAGAGGATGGCTGCAACAGCGGAAATAGGTACACTCGTAGAAGTTGTGGTGTTTGCTTATCTCTGGCTTCTTGCTCATGGGTGGGCCCTCAGATTTGGGGTCTTTCCAAATCTATTTTGGTTTCCAAGTCACAGTACTCTTAATGGTGGAGACCGGTGAGAAGTGGGATTTCTTCATTTGATAGCAACGAGCGAACCGGCAGCTAACTAACCACCTTCTGTGTGGTGTGCGGTGGTGGGCGTCCCGGTCTCTAAATACTGACGTCGACCCAACTGGCTGGGGTCTCATTTCATAAAAGTTGTGGCAATGTGACGTATTTTACACCACACTCACCCACAAAGCTACGCTGTACACAGAATCACGTTTCATATAGAGTGGTGGCATTCGCGTGAATGCAGCGTAGATATTAAATGCAGCGGAAATTGGTCCCAATTTCAGAATGGAATTACCCCTTCTAAATATACTACACAGCTGATTTATGAATATCAAAACATATATTTTCAAATAGTTAGTGGAGGGAGATTATCGGATTTCTTTGCTCTCCTTCGTATAATTATTCATTTTTTCGAGAAGGTTTTAAAATATTGCCGAACGAAGTTCGCCAAAAGCAGAATTGAAAAACAGAATACGATGTATTTTTGGCAGGAACCTATTTTTGCTTGCTGTGCAGGTGGTCTCTAGTGGAACTCAAGTGTGTCTACTAGCCGTGAGTGAACTGGGAAAGTTTTGCGAACCCGAAAGTTTCGTGAATCTGGGACGGGAATAGTGAGCCAACATCTTTGAAGAATAGATGCTGGTACCTAAGTATCTATTTCATCATTTTGGCCAGATTCCTCAGTGAAGATACTTGGATTTTGTGGGGGACAGCCACCCTAAATTGAATTCTTACCCGCCATAGACCCGATATAACCTTGTCAGTGCCAGTCTATCTAGGGGTCTGTTCTTCCTAAACTGTAAAATCGAAATCACGGCAGAAAGTCAAAGTAAGAAATAGATGTGTCAGCTTTCCTCTTTATTTGCATAAATAGCTATCAACATTTGTTGCCATGCCAAATGGCCAGAGAACTTAATATTTCAGCTCAGTTTCGCATGAATAACTTTCACTTCAAGCTTAGGCAGTAAAGAACCTCAACACCTTCAATCATCTCTTACATTTTCATGTGTTTCACATCAAGGGTTTTACCTGAGACTCAAAATTTCGGAATAAATTATACATTTTTCATGTTTTGCATCATTCGCTGATGAAAGTTACGTCGCTCCTTGTAGCGTAGCTTTACAGGCGCGTTTTAGATATTCAACGTAGGGGAGAGTGGGGTAAGATGCCCAGGGTTTAGGGAAATCCGGAATATGAAATAACCGCGGTACCAACAGCGCTGCTTTAGATGTCAAGTCGTAGGATGATCATTTATCTTCCTTATAGAGTCGATGGAATTGCTGATAATTATCATACCTTCTAACTATTACGATTTTACTCGAGGCTTGCAAAAAAGCGTCGTAGCCCATCGGGTGGGTAAGACGCCCCTGGGGCTTGTTAACCCTCGCCCCACCAGGGGCCATCGATGGCCCCCCTAAGGTTTTTCCGGGATAGCAGAAAAACGACGAGGCGCAGCACCGCGGTTGAGGGCTCTACCTCTCACTGCATCATTTTCCCATCATCCCTGAAATTTTTTACCCCGGGTCACCCAAGGTCAGGTCACCAGACGAGGTCAACCAAGGTCACCTCACTTCACCTTTAGAGCTCTGTAAGAGCTACATTTCAAAGTCGATCGATTTGAAACTTCCTACACTTCATGACCCCTCCAGGGTCTACAAGGTGTATATCCGGGATGTTTCGATTTCGTGCCCTGAGGTCAGGTCACGAGGCGACCTCTCCCATTGGAAAAGCATGGGGAAAAGCTATTTCATGATATAAAAGCCACAAAAATGATTGCAAATACTCAGACTGCTCAGAACAACGTTTTGGGACACCCTTTCACGGATCCCAGGGGTCGTATTTGCCCTTTGACTTTTCCAAAGTCATCCAAGGTCACCAGAGGTCAAAAACAGTATTTTGCCAATAACTTTTGACCTAATTGACCTAGAACAGTGAAATAAACATCATCGTGTTTGTCTTGTCACTGGCTTTCATTTGATATACGGCAAGGTCACTTTTTGACCTTTCGTGACCTCAGGTCATATTAGGTCACGAGGTGACCTCTGGCGGTCAAACCACTGGCGGGAGGTCTTTACGTTCCACATAGCGGAAAAAGTACTGGCAATTTGCTATCAAATGTACTTTACCAGGCCTCAATAGCTCTAATGACATAAGAGTTATGCCCAGTTTGCTTAATCATTGCATATTTGAGTGAAAATAGCCGATCTTGACCTAATTTGACCTCTGGAGGTCAAACCATTGACCTGAGCACTAAAACATGCGAAGTAATTTCTTACTGAATTCACGCGAGCTTTCCATTGCACTTTGCAGATTTGCGCTAACGCTCATATTTTCGGAGTTAGAGGGGGGGCCATCGATGGCCCCCCGGTGGGGCGAAGGTGGCGCCGGACCCCCGGTGGGGCGCGGGTTAAGATGCCCCATCCGTGGGCATCTTACCCCATTCTGGTCTATCGTTGATAAAGGAGTGTTTTCGTAATTCTTAGCTTCATTGGTAATCATTTAAGTATTATTCAGAAGTCAGAATGTATTTAGAAGCGTCCACACATATTGATAAAACATGTAGGTGGTTTTCACGTTTCCACGTCAAATGATAAAACAGAGTGGGTAAAACTAAAAAACCAAAGTTAAAAGCATACCATAAAAGTAATATAAGATCACACGCACACACACAACGAAGCACGAAACGAAGTAAACCCGTACGAGGTTTCTGAGAACCTCCTCTAAATCCCCTACCTTGTCTATTCTGCGTTCCCTTTGTTTCAGTTCCCCATTTTAAAAGCAATATGCGCCTAAAGTTGTTAAATGCAAAAACATTCACTTCAGACAGTAAAAATGGCTTGTGGCGACTCGAAGCTTTCTCCTACTAACCGTCACAGGCTCCCAGTCTATCATTTATTTCATACAGCCGCCTTAGCTTTCTCGTCAAGACACACAGGCCCAGCCTCCGCAGGCAGTGCACTCGATCCATTCTTCGCACGAGAGAACAAAACTCACTCCGCAGATGAGATATCTGGTATCGTTATGCCCAATCTTTCTTCTCTCCTACAGCTTTTGCCTGCCTCGTCCACGTCTTTTTAGATACCTTCGCTTTTGAAACCCCTTTAACTATTCTGCCTTCCAGAGTCTTTTTTTAGATCAACGTTGTGCAAGCTCGGCTTTTGGAGTCGGAGTCTCACTAAGGTCATCAATGGACTTGTCGCGGAGACCCTAGCCCCACCATCGGAGCGAGCAGCTCCTGCATTGAAGAGTTAATTTAGAAGTCAAAGTTAAACGTCCCACAAATCACAGGGACGGCCGCCCCACTTAGGTCACCCTCTCACCAGTCAGTTGCCAGCCGACCCACGTCGGGTAAACTATTGAGCACCGGAGAGTCTCAGGAGAACCCATCCCAGGCCTGGACATGCAGTTCCACTGCATGCTTCTGAGCAGCGGGCCGGAGTCCGACGCTCTACCAACTCGGCTACCGGGATGGCAAATGTAGGGACGACGTAAGAGATCAGGTACGGAGCTTTGCAGGATTAACCATATGGAATATTTCAGGTCTAGCTCATTAATAGGCGAATCGAGGGTAAACAGTTAAGCCATAGCCCCTTCCCAGTCGGCCAAAATTGACCGAGTTTGGCCAATTTTGTTTTAAAAATGTTTTAAGGTTTTGTACATAGCAATTTAATTGCTTTGCGCCTCCACCACACCAGTTTAATCTGAACCTGCCTTGAGGTATTCTCCGGTTGGGTATCAGCCCAGGTCCGGTAAACTCCCAAATAATTGCTTCAAGGTTTTAATGATTGAGCTGGAATTCGCTTTATCGAATGCAACCACCAACCAAAAAAAAGATGTTAGGGGATTCCTTGCATTAACGGCCTGGGTTCAGGTGCGGCCTTCGACTGGAAGGGTTAGAAACAAAGCGACAGATTGAAGTTTGCTCTTATTTGACACTTACGGTCATGCGCGTCGAAAGCAGATGAAGGAACGGGAGGGCGGATCCCCTAACTCGCCAATCAGTGGGGACGTCTCCCAACAAGTTTTGGGAATCGACCTAGGTTTTATTGTCTCCCTATTACCTACCTACGTTGACCTACGTAAATTTGTTCATGAGCTTCATGATCCTTAGCTTTTTCAAAGACAGTCAATATTTAAAGTTCACGCCCCCCCCCCGCCATCACCAGTCCAGGGTTCATAGCCCCCAGTAACAGTTCCGTGGCGCTGCCCGTGGGTAAGGTTTGGACTAACCCCAAGTTTAACACATAGTTGTTTACTCTAACGAATGGCGTTATATAGCCCTGGGGAAAGACCGTGACCAAGATGGGTTCTTGATCTGGCCTTTGAATTGTAGTTATCGTAGCGGTGGACCTCGTTGTATGCGATGGACAACCGTTTTTCTAAGTACAACATATATTTATAAGTATACACCTGGCGTTGCGAAACAGGTGCGTAACTTACCTGCTCTAGCACTTTTACTATCCGCACTTTTTCACTAAGAGTCACATTTCACCGATCCATCCGGCAGTCTTCTCGTCGCTATGGCGATGTTGACACACGAATGCATACGCCCATTCCGGGCAGAGCCTTCTCGTCGCTACGGCGATTATGATACAACACTGCATTCCTAAGCCTAAAATTGGCTGTTTATATACGATTTGAAACCGGATCTGGGTCAGCATTCCGAGAGAATATATTATAATTGTTGGGGTTTAACGACGCACCAACTGCCAGGGTCATACGGCATCGCCAACTCTCATCCTGTTGGAAGGGATTTTGGGGATCAGATCGACTTATTCAGAGGCTCCGCCGGGACTTGAACCCGGGACCGGTGGCTTAGAAAACAAGGGTGCTATCCACTAAGCCACCTCATCCCCCTCCGAGAGAATCTGATGTCATCAAAAACCAATGAGGTTTGACTGGTCTTATCTCTGACCAATATAAAAATAGTGGGCCTCTCGTGATTCATGGAAGGTGTACCATAAATCTGCTGAGTCAGCTGTTATTCTACTCAGTCAGAGGGTACCTGGTAGTTCTGGTTACAGCTAAAAATAGACCGTTATCAGACACAGAATCCTGCCGTCCTGTATGAACTGCTGAGGTAGTATCCGTTTGGACCCATTGGAATGCGCTATTCCTAGAAATCTGTGATGCCTTCTCACGGGGTGGTTGGTTGCTGGGTGGTAACAGAGAGGTTGCTAGGCAGAGTGGCCTTACGAGTCATCGTGGCAATTACCGACAGCACGTGGGCTGATACACGACTGGACATGAAGCTAGCGCCAATGACTAACCTATTGGGCGGCGAAGCTGTGTTAAGTTGAATTGAATCTGGAACTTATACTTTTATAATTCTGGTAGTTTTAGAGGAGTGAACAAAAATCTTTGTCACATCAAAAGGTCCTTTAGATGAAACGAGGTCCTTTAGATGAAATTTTTAGTTTTTCCTTAAAATTTTCGTCTCGTAATCTCTCATCTCAGTATGTTTCTCAGATACGATATCATTACAGAGTTCAAATAAACTAATAATGATACATTCTATGATAGTTTATTTACAAGAATGAATGACAAGGACATACGAATACATACACTCAACTACATGAGTACAGTGGTTATACGCATCTTATCAGAACATATTGAAACGCATCCCATATCACGCAGTGTCGCGTAGTGTTGCTTCGAGCAGCTGGTTCAGAACCAAAGGTGCGGTATTGGAGGGATGTTGAGTAGGATCATGTTCATTTTGCTTTGAAGATAACATTCACTACGATTTGGGAGAGACATGTTGGTACGACGAGAACAGTCAGTATCTGTTGAATCGACATTATTCCTGGAACACAAAACAAGTATTTATATGCTGGAAAGCTTAAACACAGTTGCCATCTCGTCAATAGTCAACCTATCTGATTGACAGCTGTCAACCTTACATTTCAGAAATGACACGTGGGCATTCGTGTCGAGGAATAATATGTTCGATGAGTATTTGAGCGACTGTTCCGCGCTTTTGGAATCAGTGCCGAACGATTCAGGCTAACCGGAAAATAAGTCAACTATATTAATTATAAAGCGATTTCCGTTGTAGCTTTGAGGGAATGGACTACAAGTATCGGTGGCTATCATCTCGAATGGATGTTTTGGAATTTACATTTCTTGAAGGGGTGGGCGTTTATTTCTAAGTTTCCGCATGTTACACGCTACACAAGTTTTCAAATGATTTACCACGTCCCGATACATACCAAACCAATAATACGTGAACGAAGCTTGTCATACGTTTTGTCAATTCCTAAATGACCTCCAAAATAACCTGAATGAATTTCTTCAACTAATGGCTTCTGTAGAAATTTGAGGATACACAACTGAAGACCGGGATGTGGGGTACACTTGGAAGTATCTGTAATACGATACAGTATACTATCTAGTACTACATAGTGTTTGGAAATATCACTATGATTTGGATCGTGAGCCCTGCAAGATTTCGATGATCTTCTGTATCTCCTTGTCCTCACTCTGGAGGGTTTCTAAGTCAGGGTGCTTTGCCAGAAATTCCTGGAATTTCTGCTTAGGGTCTGAACGTTCATCTGAGGGGCATGATTCTACTGTGGGGTCCAACCTTACACGTGGTGGATGGTCAGAATCAATGATGTTAGTGTCCATTGGTTCATCTCTCTGAGGTTCCAATCTTGAGAGGCTATCGGCCACAGTATTCTGTCGACCCGTGACATATTTGATGTCACATCCGTATTCGTCGAGTATAATCGCCCAACGTTGTATTCTGGGATTCCTCATCTCTGCAAAAAAGAGATGCTTCAGCGGTTTTTTGATCTTTAATGATTGTAAATTTTGAACCAAGAAGGTAGGGACGGAGTTTTTGAACGGCATACACGATAGCGTACCCTTCTTTTTTCTATAACAGAACAATTGAGTGGAGATTTGTTGAGCTGATGTGATAAGTGGGGGATTCCAGGACAGATCGACCAAGGCTTGACACCACCATGTCTAGAAAAAAATCTGAAACTTTGTCTCCGAGGTGGTTTTGGGCCAGGAACACGCCTGTGAGAATCTTAGCCCCCTCCGACCAACGGCGACCGAGTTATAGCCCGAGGCACCTGTCGTCCCTGAAGAAATGGGAGCGTGCCACCGACGACGAGCACCGGGATGGACAGGCCATGATCGTGGACGGCCGCCTCCTGACGAAGGACTCCGAGAGGGCTGAGGCTTTTTGCCAGACCTACGCGTGGGTTTCGCGGCAAGTGCGCGCCCCAAAACAAGACCGCGAGGCAAAACAGAAGATGTCTAGCCCTGCTTTCAGCCGGTGTCAGGAGTGCGGCGGGACCAGGTCCACCTGCTGCTCGGACTTCACGATGGACGAGCTGACCCATGAGGTCTGCAGCAGGTCCCGACGGCATCCACATTGACATGCTCAAAAATCTCAGTGAAAGGTCCGCCACTGGTCTTCTGGCTTTCTTTAATTGGATGTGGATCACACACGATTTTCCCAACGCGTGGAGAGATGCCACAATCATCCCGGTTTTAAAACCCGACAAGGATGGTAGCGACCCGTTACATTACCGACCTATCTCACTTACATCGTGCGTCTGCAAACTTTTAGAACGTATGGTGAACTCACGACTTGTATGGTACTTGGAAACCACTGGATTCTTTTCTCATACTCAGTGTGGCTTCCGCGCAGGACGTTCTACCACCGACCACCTAGTATCTCTGGACTCATTAGTACGCCGTTCTTTCGTCTTAAAGCAGCATGTGTTTGCATTGTTTTTTGACATAGAGAAGGCGTATGATACAGCCTGGCGCCACGCCATTTTAGAGAAAACACGGAAAGCTGGTATCAAGGGCCACATGGGCTACTTTATCGACAATTTTATGAAGAGACGAAACTTCAGAGTGAGGGTGGGTAACTTCCTCTCAGAAGAATACTGCCAAGAGAGCGGTGTAGTCCAAGGTGGCGTTTTAAGTGTGACCTTGTTTGGGATCCTAATTAATGACATTTGCAATGTTCTGCCTCCCACAGTAGAAAAATCTCTGTTTGTCGATGATTTCGCGGTGTGGCTGAGCACCTCTACCTCGATATCAGCCCAGAGACAGCTCCAGATGTGCATTGACCAGTTATCTGCGTGGTGTTTGACGAACGGTTTTAGATTCTCGACAGAGAAAACCGTATGCATGCACTTCTGTCGACGTAGATCGTGCCCTGACGTTAACCTCCGTTTATATGGCAGAAGGGTACCGGTTGTGCAACAGGCCAAGTTCTTAGGTATGACACTAGATAAACGCCTCACATACGCCCCTCATATATCACTGCTACGAGACAAATGCTTTAAACGTATGAATGTTCTGAAGATGATATCCCGTACGTCTTACGGTGCTGACAGGGTATCACTCCTCCGACTGTATCGCGCTCTCATCAGGTCTGTCTTAGATTACGGCTCGGTTGCTTACGACAGTGCCCTGATCAGCGTTAAACAGTCACTGGACGCCGTTCACCATGCGTGTGTGAGGATCGCCACAGGAGCTTTCCGTACCTCCCGCAGAGCCAGTCTTCTTGTAGACGCGAATGAACCGCCGCTAGACCTGAGACGTAAGCGACTGGCCATCACATACTGCAGCAAAATCCGACAATATCCGTCCCACCCAACCTACAAGTGGATTTTTGACGATGCACTGACATCTCCTCTCAGAATGGCGCGGCCCTCGTCCTCTCTGGCACTTTGTGTGAGGGTATCACAGTGGTTAGAGGGCTCCGACATTAACTTTGAAACTATCGCCGAAAGACGACCACAGCGCATAGAACCATGGCGCCTCACCCCAGTTAAATGTAACCTCGGCTTACTGCGTCACAATAAAGCGTCAACGCTGCCTTCTGAATTCTTGGACTTTTCTATGCGAGAAATCGAATCGTATGTAAATTATACAAGGTTCTATACCGATGGTTCGAAGTGTGCAAGCGGTGCAGGTAGTGCCTTTGTGGGTGAAGGACTAAGCAAAGGTTTTAGCCTGCCACTGAGCGTGTCAGTTTTTACAACAGAACTTTACGCTATACTCCGGGTTCTAAGACACATCAGACGCTTCCCTGAGGAGCGATGTCTTATTATTACTGACTCTGCTAGTTCTCTCTCTGCACTCCAGTCTTACCACCCACAACAGTGCTGGCTTGTACCGGCAGTTCGGAGGCTTCTGACGAAGATTTCCTCCAGAGGAACAGATGTGCGTTTCCTATGGGTGCCGAGTCACGTCGGTATCTCAGGAAACGAAAAAGTAGACCGAGTTGCCAAAGAGGCCTCACAGTTGCCCCCGTCGCGACGATTTAGAGTCCCGGCCACAGACCTGAAGGCAGGCTTCAAAATGATCTTAGACACTGAGTGGCAGAATAGGTGGACAACAGAACCAGATTGTTTCTTGAAACGTCTACGTCCGTCAGTCGGGCACTGGGAATCATGCAACAGACGAAATAGAAGGGAGGAAGTGAGCCTTACCAGGCTCAGGATCGGTCATTGTTACTGTACACACGGGCATTATCTGACTAATACCGTACCCAAACTCTGTCCACACTGCGGCAGCCGCCTCACTGTACAACATGTTTTATCTGTTACTGACAGCTGCGACCAACTGAGGCGAATTCAGTGGCGATTCTTCCCACCGGTTCCGCTGGGACAGATTCTAGGCAATGACGCGTCCATAGACATTGGGAAAGTGTTATCATATCTGAGAGAAATACATTTTGACGTAGTATATACCCCCATCACATATTCTTAGATTTCACACCCTCTGTTTAGGCCACTTTAGTTAATAGGGACAATCCCAAAATGATGTAGCACAACTCTGACGGGCACATATAGCCTTTGTAGCTGCGATGCCCTAAAACTCTAATAATCATCGAGCTGACCCATGAACTCCAGCAACTCAAGCTGAAGAAAGCCGGCGGCCCGGATGGCATCACCAACGTGATGCTCAAGCACCTGGGGCCGGTCGCTCGAGAGAGCCTGTTGAGGCTGTTCAACGCCTCATGGCGCGGGGGTCTGTCCCTCGGGAATGGCGCCGCGCAACGATCGTCCCAATTCCGAAGGCTGGGAAGGACAAGTGATACGTCGGCAGCTACCGCCCCATCGCCCTGATCAGCCACCTGTCGAAGCTGATAGAGCGCCTGGTGCTCTCCCGCTTGTCGTACGCCGTCGCCCTGCGGGATCTTATCCCCACCGAGCAGGTCGGCTTCAGAGAGGGGCGTGCAGTGGAAGACTCCATCGGGTGCCTGATCCAGCAAGTTCAGGATGGGTGGCAGCTCCCCAAGTCGTGGTCTGGGAGGGCGGTCGACGGTGCGACGGCCCAGAAGTTCGTCCTTCTCGCCTTCGACTTTGCGCGCGCCTACGACACGGTGGACCATAGACTCTTGAGGTCCAGACTACTGGAGCTGGGCGTACCGTTGTGTCTGGTGCGCTGGACATGGCAGTTCCTTCGGGACCGTCGAGCCAGGGTTGAGGTCAACGGCGTGCTGAGCCGCGAACGGGTGTTCCGGGCAGGCCTGCCACAGGGCAGTGTCCTGTCTCCGACCCTGTTTCTGTTATGGGCGGCCCCGCTCGCTGCAGACCTAAGACGGATCCCGGGTGTCACCCCATTTCTGTACGCAGATGTCACCGCTGCCCTCTGCGCGGGAAATGATATAGCCTCAGCGAAGTCCCGAGCCCAGCTGGCAGCTGACGCCCTCGTCCGCTGGGCCCAGCGCTCTAAGATGTTAGTAGCCGGGGAAAAACTCAGGCACTGGTGCTATCACAGTGGTCACGTGACGCCATCGACAGCGCCATCAAGGTGGCCGGCAAGACGGTGGCCGCGGGGACCACCTTAAGCTCCTGGGTGTAACGCTGGACCACCTGCTCCACTTCGGAACCCACTGCAAGACCCTCAGGACGCGAACCAGACCCCGACTCGCCCATCTCCGCACCCTCACCGGACGAGACTGGGGCCTCGACGAGAGGATGCTCAGGATGGTGGCCAACGGATACGTCCGCGGCGCCCTGGAGCACGCGGCCGCTGCCTGGCTACCGGTGACGCCCCCTCACACGTCGAGGTCCTGGAGAGGGAGATGCGAGCGGCCGCCCGTCTCATCACCTGCTGCCCCATCTCCACCCCAACTCACGCCGTTATGGCGGAGGCCGCCTTGGTCCCGGTATCGGCGCGCTGCACCATGCTGGCGCGCGGTTCCTGGCGAAGGCCCGAGCCCTCCCGCCATCCGACCCTCTCCGAGTCGTGGCAGACGCCAGAGCCCCAGCAAGACTCTCCACAGTCACCGGCTGAAGGGACGTCGGCCTCGCGGCGTGGCAGGCCGCGGGCGTCGAGTCCCCTGTGGAGCCTGTCCTCCCCCGGCACCTACCCCCATGGACGAGCCCTGGAACGGTGACCTTCCGGTTGGATGTCGGGGGTGGGGGTCCTGGCCGAGACACCGCCGGACCGAAGAAGAGAAGCCGCCACCCTGCACCTATCATCGCTCCCACAATGCGCCACCTGGATTTGGACCGACGGATCTGCGGACTCCGGCGTGCTGAACGGCGGGGCTGGCGTTTTCATCGAGGAGCCAAACGCCGAGGAGCACTGCGAGTCCCCGCCGGAGCGTTGTGCTCGAGCTACCGCGCGGAGCTCGTAGCGCTGCCCGCGGCCCTCAAACACGTAAAGGAACACCCGACGCACGTGGAAGACCCCATTGTCGTCTGCACCGACTCGCAGGCAGCACTAGCCACCCTCCGTCAAGGACCCCCAGCCCAGACGTCACCCCTTGGGGCGGCGATCTGGAAGTCCCTGTTGGACATTTCATCTGACGGCCGTCGCATCCACCTGCAATGGGTGCCGTCTCACTGCGACATCCGAGGTAACGAGAGAGCCGACCAGCTCGCCAAGGAGGCCTCTCGACTCCCGCAAGAGCACGTCCCGATCGACACGAGGACGGTCCAACGAGCGGCGGCGAGAGCGGCCCGTTCCCGGGTCGCCCGCGACCGCCCCCCAGGCTGGTACCGCCAGCTGATGGGCGAGCGGGTCCCGCCGCCCTTGACCCACCTCGAGAAGGGGACGGCTGTCGAGGTTCATCAACTCCGAGCCGGCCACTGGTCCGGCTCGGCAGCCTACTTCCCCGGATAGGGGGCAACCCCTCGCGGCAGTGCGCCCAGTGCGGCGACGTTCGCTGCCGGGCCAGCTGGAGCCGACTATGTCGGGAGGGGCCGGATACCCCGGCTCACATCCTGGGGAGGTGTGGCCCTGATGGCCACGCGCTATCGCCTCACCGGAACCATCTACCCGAGTCTGGAGGAGATGCGTGGCGATGACTACGTGGCGGCCGTGGCGAGGGCTGCCAGGTCCCTCCAGAGCCGGACGGCTACACCTCCGTAAGGAGGCTGGAGGGAAACTACTACTACTACTACTATGCATTTTCGGGAGGTCACCTTGTAGACTCATCTTTGATGCTTCATAACTCAAAAACGCATTGTTTGATTAACAAGTTTTGTATATCATTGAACTCATCTTGAACCAAGCATTATTTTGAAAAAGAAAATTTCAAAATTTTAAAAAATTTGACTTCTATTTCGTTTGACCTTTTAATTTTGTGACCTAGTTTGACATGTTCGCAGTTGACATTGCCCTTTTTGACACCTCAAAAATTTTTCTTCATAAATTATCTTTTAATAGATTAAAAAAGATGCGCTCTTGCTCTAAATTCCAAATATTTAGCACCTAAGGTAGGTATGCAGACGGTTTTTGACCACTGCATGAGTGCAGCCTTATGTTTAACGCCACAAACAAAGCAGCTGCTTTTGGAATGGGTTGCTTGCAATGCTATTGCATCGTTTTTATGAAACTTTCATCTTGCAAGTGTCAGAGCTTATGACAATTAACCCACACGAGGGGGAGGGGGCAAACAGGCCTCTTCGGGTTTCCTTAGGCAGTAAAAAAACGCTATCGCGCAGCGCCACCGTACTTCATCTACCTCTAGCCCGACATTTTTGCAGCTTCTGGAAAAACTTCAAGTCTCGGTCATATCAGGTCAGACTACAAACCCAGGTCAAGGGACCTAACTTCGAAAAACTTTGGAGGTGCATCAGTAAGGTCAAATCTAACATATCGTTCTTAGATTTACATCACATTGTAAGGTCACCGAGCAAGATAATTATTCGTGGCATGATTTTCATATTGATGACCTGGGACAAGGCCACAGTCATGATCTTTCCATTAGAAATACATGGGGCAATTTGAAAATTTCGATAACCTGCGAGAATTGAAAATTGTCGTGAATTGCGATTGAGGTTTTATTTTTAAGCTGTCATTTTTGACCTAAAACTGCAATTTGATTATTATTATTTTAACCATACAGACCTAGGCCCGACTCTAAATAAAAACAGGTGAATTTTGACATTTGGATAGATAAAATTATAAGATATATAATCCTATCGGGCTCGACAAGGACATTCCAATGGTGCAGACAATTTTTTACGGCTCTACTTTGTCAGCTATTACAGCAGCCTCAAAGGTGACCCGACCAAACAATTGTATGTAAAATTGTCGGTAGATATTAAAATGGACTATTTTGCGCCGTCACTCCCGGTGCACTGTTCATTCTACATGGTTAACTGAACAGGAGAGATAACCAAAAATTAGGCCATGGAGCCTGTGTCATATCAGATGGCTCAAAACACAGCACTGCGATGGCTCGTGTTTTTTAGAACTTATGCCTGGAGCATGGAAGCGAGAGGAATGACTGAAGAATGTACAACTGATAAAGGGCTCTGCTGCACAATGCAAAAATATATTTAACTTCATCAAATGGTACAGCCAGGCACACGATTTTAAGGCAATAAAAAGGTTTAATTCTAGTGCAAAAGTTATATCGAAGCTATATTCAATTATCTGAATGAAGCGTTTTCACTATGTCTAACAGCAAGGACGCCTGCGACTTTATCGAGAACACGGCCAAACCGGCACCATTTCTCGATAGTTTAAAAAGTCCAGTGAAGGATCAAATACGTGATGCCAAAGGTACGCATGCTTTTCTTAGGCATACATTTTCAGCACGATTAAGTTCTTGTACATTCCATAATCAAGCATAGCCAATGTTGCCAGACAGCTCCAAATCTGTTCGCCAGGACGTTGATGAAAAAAATGAATTAAAAGTTTCTCAGAATATCAGCGGTAAATAAGACATCCATCACTGTTCATGACATCCCTACAAACAAAGGAAGAGAGGTTTGGGTTTCGTATGCCTATGTTTGAACCAAACAGTGTCTTACTGTGCAAGTAGGCTTTCTTTTATGGGTGCTGCGTGAATGGTCGCAAATTTAGCCATGGCAAATGTCCAATGCAAATTTGATATTAAACATACTGGTATAAATTATGCGGCTTAAGTAATGTGTGATCTGACGGCCATCATTGCAGGTGAATGAATGCTTTTGTGCAGGAAGAGTCAGTGTCAGTATTGAAGTCTTCTTTTATTCTTCAATGAATATACAAGGCACCAGGAGTGTGGAGTTATATCTATTTGTGAGTGCCCGACCACCTCCAATGAAACGTGGAAACAGTGGTAAAAGTGGTAAAACATCCTTTGAATGTTTTTTTTCATTCCAAATACTAATTCTTGGTTCAATGCAGTTCCACCAACCTGTGAGAGGGGCAAACACATGAGACATCTTGCTATTTATTTTTACGTAGTGGCTATTGATATTGTTTTAAATTTGCCACCCATACTCATTAAAAAACACCAATCAAAAACCTTTCAAAGTGACGTTTGAGCTGGGATCTGTGTCGGCCAAGAAATGATCACTTTTTAAAAATATCATGTGAGGCAATCTGTTCAAGTGACCAAGTCGAATGCGTTAGGATTTCAGGACATCATTTTTTCGCTTATATGAGCAGATTCAAATTACCCCCTGGGAGTGAAAGCCTTTCAGGGTACTTTTTTTACATTGTATGAATCCTCTCAAACGTGTGCTGTGCTGCACTGGGTCACCTTGTATCGATATTATTTGCCCATCTCCGGAAACGCCGTAATTGTGTGAGTTAGTGGTGCTTATAGGACAAGTTATACTTATTTCAATGATTGATAAATTTGCAACATCTTTGTAAATTTTCGTTAAAGGTTTCAAGGCTAAAAATCCATCAATGATAAGATTATTTGCCCTCATCTTCCTCGAAACAATGACTCTTCATCTATCACTTTTAATAGCTGCTATTTCTCGTTTTTATAAATCGTTTTCAAGTTGTTGCATGTTCAGTTTTAGGAATCGGAGTCTCACTAAAGTCATCAAGGACCTTTTCACAGAGACCCCGACCCCACCACCCAAACGAGTAACTACCCCGATGAATGGTTAATTAAGGAACCAAAGTTGAACGTCCCTCAAAGCATAAGGACGGCCGTTTACCTGAGGTCACCCTCTCACCAGTTAGTTGCCAGCTGACCTACGGTATTTACGGTACCTACCAGCTGCCAGTGACCTAAATTATTCTGCCAGAAGTTGCAAAAATGTCGGGCTAGAGGTAGATGAAGTACGGTGGCGCTGCGCGATAGTGTTTTTTTACTCCCTAAGGAAACCCGAGGAGGCCTGTTGCCCCCCCTCATGTGGGCGCGGGTTAATTCTCATAATCTCTGACACTTCCACGATGAAAATTTCATAAAAACAATGCAATATCATTGCAAGCAACCCATTTCAAAAGCAACCGCTTTGTTTGCAGTGTTAACCCTGTTTCCGGCAGGGGGGGCTAATATTGCCCCCCCTTCAGGTTTTTCGAGAATATCTCCGAAGCGGCTTGCGATAGAACTTTGAAACTTCCTGACTTTTCCTAAAACTAGTACAGGCAGGTTTTCTGAAATTTTCAAGATTATATATTTACCAGGGGCGGAGCTATGGCTGGGTTTTTTGGGGAGGTTCTATCCACAAACCAAGTATTATCGTATGCGATGGGTTTTTTGTAAAAGGAAGCCGTCTCTGCTGATCCTGATACCAGTTATATGGTTTTATTATATCATTTTTTATGTGAGATGATAGTGCATTCACAATTGTCACTATTTGTATTCATCAGGGGCGGTTACAGCAGTTCAAAATAGGGAGAATGTTATCAAGAAGGACTAAACGTTAGTAAGTGAGAAGACTGCTTACAGCCGTGGCAGGGCGAATACAATTGGGTATATGAAAATTCAAAATAGTTATAACCCAATTCTAGATTACCAGAGGCGTGTCAAGTCACTGCACATTTTCAAAATGTATATTCCCAGCCAGTATCACCGCCGCGACTCAATATCGTCGTATATTGAAAATGTGTTTCCAATCACCCCCACCCCCCAACGACGAGTCCTTGATCCGCCTATGTCACCCCCTTTCCCAGAGCTGCCATGGGAGGGTAAAAATTATCAGAAATTAAATTTCAACTAGTCGAGGGACTAATATACTCATGCATACCATTCGCATATTGTTGGTATGTATTTTACCCCACTGTTTTACCTTACTGCATCCGCCCCTGATGAGTTTTTCACTTTTTTTCTCATTTATTTATGTGTCAAAGATGCCAAGCAGTATATGACGGCTTCTAATCCGCGTAACAAAAATTTTTTAGGTTGTATATATTTCCCCTCATAGTCCTGGTCCTGGAACTGCCATTGAATTTCAAATTTTTGCGTAACTCGAGTATATGAAAATTTTGGGTCAATTATTTGTAAGCCTGAACTAGTTTTGTGAAAATCGTACAACAGAGACAAGGGTTATGGAAAATCTAAAAAATACACAAAAATTGTATATTTTGCACGACCTTCTCCTAAAAAATAAAAATTTTGAAATTTTCTTTTTTCAAAATAAAGTTTAGCAGCAGAGGAATCTATGGCACTTTGAATTTTCAAAATCGGCCGGTTAGATTACGAAATCTTAGGGGCCGATATTGCCCCCCCTGCCGGAAATAGGGGTAGCCGGGAGCCTGACGGAAATAGGGTTAAACATAAGGCTGCACTCATGCAGTGGTCAAAAACCGTCTGCATACCTACCTTAGGTGCTAAAAATTTGGAATTTATAGCAAGAACGCATTTTTAATTTTTTAGCAAAGGATAATTTATAAAAAAATTTAAAGTGTCAAAAATGGCAATTTCAACTGCGAACAGGTCAAGCTAGGTCACAAAATAGAAGGTCAAACGAAACAAAAGTAAAATTCTTTTAACTTTTAAATTTTATTTCTCAAATTATTACTTGATTCAAGACAAGTTCAATGATATACAAAACTTGTTAATCAGGCAATGCGTTTTGTAGTTATGAAGCATCAAAGATGAGTCTAACGCGAAATGGCCAAGACGCTGAAAGCGCCCTAAAACCCCAATACACACAAAGATGAGTCTAAAAGGTGACCTCCCGAAAATGCCTCGGGCTTTAACTCGGTCACCGTTGCTCGGAGGGGGCTAAGATTCTCACATGCGTGTTCCTGGCCCAAAACTACCCCTGAGACAAAGTTTCAGATTTTTTCTAGAGATGGTGGTGTGAAATTGAAATATTTTTGGTCGTTTTGTCCTGGCATGCCCCAAGTATTGTGTCACACGTTCACCTTGATCAGCTTCCTGAACTAGGACAGCTCCGATTGAATGATTGGATGCGTCTGTGTACAATTTTTACGGGTTTGCGATATCGGGGTAAGCCAAAATGGGGGCATCGGTCAAGACTTCTCCCAAAGTATCAAATGACTCCTCACATTTGTCAGTCCAGTGGAAAGGTGCATTTTTCTTTGTCAATTCCGTCAGAGGCTTTGCAATTTTCGCTAAATTTGGAATGAATCGTCTATAATAAGAACACATACCAATGAATGGGCGTACTCCTTTGACTGTGGTAGGTACTTTGAGGTCTCGAATGACTTCTACTTTAGACTTGTCTGGCTGGATGCCACTTGCTGAGACTACATGACCAAGATATTTCACTTACTGTTTGAAGAAATCACATTTCGATAATTTGAGCTTAAGGCCTGCCTTACGCAGCCTGTTGAACACTTCCTCGATGTGTTCCAGATGCTCTTCGAACGTTTTTGGAATATGATGACATCATCGATATACGCGATTGCGTATTTTTGTTTTATGCCTTGCAAAGCTTTGTTCACGAGTTCTGAAAACCGTGCACGAGCATTGGTCAATCCAAAATGAAGCACCTTCCAAGAATAAAGTCCCAAAAAACATGTGAAAGCAGTTTTATCAATTGAGTCTTGGTCGGCCATGGCAATTTGACAATAACCACTTTTTAGGTCTGGAGAGGTGTAGTACTGTGAGCCTTCGAGTGATGCTAAGATATCGTCAATACGCGGCAGTGGGTAACTATTTTTGTGACCTGGTTAAGTTTTCTGTAATCTACGCAGTAACGTTTGCCATCGTCCTTTCTGTCCACTATGACAATGGGACTGGCCCAAGGGCTCTGGCTTGGTTGTATGACTCCTGCTTTGAGTAGTTCATCGATATGCTCTTCTACCATTTGCCTTTGGCTAAACGGAAGAAAATACGGTCGTTGTTTGATTGGAGTGTTATTTCCAGTGTCGATTTTCATGGTAACCAGATCAGTACGGCCTAAATCAGTCTCGCTTTTAGCAAACAAATCTGAATTTCGTTCATTGAGTTGTTTAATTTGATTTTTCTGATGATCCGGGACATGAGAAAATTTGCCTTCTGAATTTTCATGGCAGGGTCTAACTCAACTTTTGAAGCTAAGTTAACTTGTTCGCTTGGTTCATTTGTTTCACTCTCTTGGACTGCGTTGATGTCAGATGCATCAAGCACTTCAGCAAGTACTATGACTTGTCTGGAAGGCAGAGTATGGTCACGAGTGGTAGTATTTACGATCACAGCTGGGAGATGACCTTTTTGATTTGGCTTACTAACTGAGTTGAGCAGTATGAGGCGGAGTTCATCACAAAAGTATGGTGTGTTGCTCATTGGTTGAATTACGCAATCCTGATCGATCAACTGGATGCGATTTACATACGCAGACACTTCTACATATGATTGAGCGGGTATGGTTGTCTTCTCTGGTAACCGTACTAGGGATGTGATTGATTGGCAATCCAAATGCTGAGGGCGTAGAGGAATGACATGATTGTAAATATTCATAGTTTTCTTTCCAAAATCTAACTTGACACTAAACTCACTTAATAAATCATTGCCTAGGATGCAAGCATGTTTTAGACCTTTGACTACTTGGAATTTAAATTTTCGACAGAATTTGGAAATTTCAACTGGAAGATTAGCTGTACCAAAGTTCTTAAAGGGAATGTGGCACCTTCACAACGTGATTTTAACTGGGATAGCCAAGTTGTAAAGAAGGTCGGTAAACCCGGTACTCCATATTTCATTTGTCCTGGAACTCGATATTTCCGTAGAAAAAAGCTAAAACCTACCTGACACCAGCCCCCCTCAGCCCCCCGTCGCCGGAGGCCATTGTTGTGAGCTACTGGTGTGACGACATATGCTGACGTCAGGATGAGCATCAGCCAATCGAAGCCCTTGAAGCGTTTTAAGTATGGTAGTGGTTGCCTGATCGTGACATCATCCACAGGCTGACATTTACTTCTTTTTCTAGAGGAGTATTTTTGAAAACCAAATATTGAGCTTATTTTACATTTTTCAGAGAAATCATGAGTGGTTTCGTTATTTTTTACTAAAAGTACGACTAATTACACTAAATTCCAGGATTCGACCAAGGTGCCACATTCCCTTTAACTTTATGTCCAGTGACAGATTCAAGGGGAGCACAGCTTTTAGAAAAGTCAGACACATGTTTGGATGAGATTTTATCGAAAAACTCCTGCGATACTATAGAAATGCCAGCACCTGTGTCTACAAGAGTGTATGCTTTTCTATTACCTAGATGAATCCAACACATTGGGATATAACGTTTTATGAAGATTCGAGCGATATTGTCCCTGGGACTTGGGGGATCTATGGTTTCCGTCTGTTCAGTCCCTACAACAGATGGACCATTCAGTTTTCCGGCTGCTGTGGGCCAGAGAATGCGGCTTGTTTTGCCCTACAGACGCGTTGGGTATGTCCCGCTTTTTGGCAATATGCGCAAATGGGACGACCATCAGGGGTCCATTGGAACTTTTGAGGCGGATCATTTGGTCTAATGTTGGGTGGAGCATTCTGCTGACTCTGTAAATGAGTCCTTGGAGGCTGATTTTGATTTTGCCTGGGCCGCTGGTTTCGCTGTTGTCGCTGAAATTGACGATCGTTCCGGGAAGGCGCCTGGAAGTGGCGTTGATTTGGAGGTTGTCCCTGGTATGGGCGTCTAAAATGTGGTTGTGTTTGATTTTGAGGTGGAATGGGAGGTCCAGCTCTCTGACTCTTACCTACGGTCTTTTTCAACTTATCAATTTTTGTACCAACATCAGAGAGACATTTTTCTAACTTATCGATCCTTTCACTCTGTGGGTCATTACGGACCACGTCTATATCCATGGGTTCTTCTACATCTAACTTCCCACGGCAGAGTTCAAATGTACGGTCTGTTTGTTGTTCATCGCTCGCAAATTTAACTGCTTCCTGAAAAGAGTTGAACTTATTTCTAATAAGGGCTCTGGCTAGCCGGTCATCAGTGACTCCCTTTTGAAAAATTTCTACCAAAGTGGTTTCTGAGTCAGAACTGTTCGGATTATCGAAAACGTCACTAGCATTGTCCTGAAGCCGTTCGGCAAAACTTGCTTGCTTGCAAAACTTGCATCGACTCTCCTTTCTTTTACCTAACTTTCTGCAACTTCTCCCGTGCACAGTAGGGGTCTTTCAGATCGTTGTACCTGTCCCTTAGTTGTTTTTGTAGGTCCAGCCATTCTAGTTTGGGATTCTCAGAGATTAATCGGCAGGCGAATTTACCTGCGGGTCCGTTTAAAGTTCGGGTAGCCAAGACTAACATTCGCGAATCGACGGTGGAGATGGCAATAGAATCCATATCCCGAGCCCAATATGAAATTTATTAGAGCTTTCGCCGGAAAATGGCCTAACGTGCTGAGTTAAACCTTGCACTCGGATCTCCATTGATATGTCGCGCATGGTGTCAATCTGAACTTTATCAGCGGTAGTGGCCATAATTTCAAACAGTTGCTAACAAAATTAACACGCGCATTGACGGGGGTCTGAGCCACCTTCGCATTGACGGGGGGCGGATACCCGCCCCCCTAAGATCATGAGAACCACGGTAGGTAGCGAAAAACAGTAAACGGCGTTGGGCTGCCCATCCACTTCTCCATCGAAAACATTTGAACCATTTTTTTGTCAGGTCACATTTAAGGTCACGAGAGGTCAAAACATGCCCGTCATAGGGATAACATGTAAAATTCAGTTTTTCGGGCATTACATCTGAACAAGTAAAGATAGAGCAAAACGACTTGAACCATATGAATCCTCCTAGCAAGCCAAATCGAATGATATATAATTTGACCTTGCTAGGTCAAATCAAGGATTTGACCTGACCTGAGGTCAGGTCAAGGTCAAATTATATAAAATGCATATCATTAGAACCGCAAAGCCCAGGCAAGTCTAATGCGGCTAAAATAAATGCTCTATCACCATCCGTTACTGAGTTATTCCGTAAAAACCATTTTTCCCATGTATTTCCAATGGAGAGGTCATGCCTTGTTCCTGACCTTAGGTCATCGATATCAAAAATACCAGAACATATGTTAGAGAACTCGGTGGGGCCATTATGTGATATGAGTTTCAACCGGATAAGTTCACCCTGCTCCGACTTATGCTATCTTAAACTTTTTTGAGGTCGGGTCACTTGACCTGTACTGGTGACCTGACCTGAGATGACCTAACCTTAAAATTTTCACAGAAATTGTAAAAATGATCAGGAAAAAGGTATACCAAGTACGGCGGCGCTACGCGCCGCCGTTTTTCTGCTCTCTCCGAAAAACCCGAGGGGGGGTGGGTACCCGCCCCCCGTCAATGCGCGTGTTAACACTAAATTAATGCATATTGAATAGTTTTCAAGGAAATGGAAAGGATGCACCTTACTTGTGGTTTTGAAGCGGTTACTGATGGCGGATGCAGTGTCGAAACGAAACTCAAAGTTCAGATGACGGTAGAAGTATGCGTTGAAAAAATTCGTGATGCGTTGGAAACTATTGAGAGCGTTGAAAAATAGCTGGAAGCGTTGCAAAATAACTGGGGGCATTGAAAAGTAATTGGAAGCGTTGAAAAACTTGTTTTTCGAAGAGTTATTCGAATACTTATTTTTCGAACAGCCCTTATGGATTCTATTGCCATCTCCACCGTCGATTCGCGAATGTTAGCCTTGGCTACCCGAACTTTAAACGGACCCGCAGGTAAATTTGCCTGCCGATTAATCTCTGAGAATCCCAAACTAGAATGGCTGGACCTACGAAAACAACTAAGGGACAGGTACAACGATCTGAAAGACCCCTACTGTGCACGGGAGAAGTTGCAGAAAGTTAGGTAAAAGAAAGGAGAGTCGATGCAAAGTTTTGCCGAACGGCTTCAGGACAATGCTAGTGACGTTTTCGATAATCCGAACAGTTCTGACTCAGAAACCACTTTGGTAGAAATTTTTCAAAAGGGAGTCACTGATGACCGGCTAGCCAGAGCCCTTATTAGAAATAAGTTCAACTCTTTTCAGGAAGCAGTTAAATTTGCGAGCGATGAACAACAAACAGACCGTACATTTGAACTCTGCCGTGGGAAGTTAGATGTAGAAGAACCCATGGATATAGACGTGGTCCATAATGACCCACAGAGTGAAAGGATCGATAAGTTAGAAAAATGTCTCTCTGATGTTGGTACAAAAATTGATAAGTTGAAAAAGACCGTAGGTAAGAGTCAGAGAGCTGGACCTCCCATTCCACCTCAAAATCAAACACAACCACATTTTAGACGCCCATACCAGGGACAACCTCCAAATCAACGCCACTTCCAGGCGCCTTCCCGGAACGATCGTCAATTTCAGCGACAACAGCGAAACCAGCGGCCCAGGCAAAATCAAAATCAGCCTCCAAGGACTCATTTACAGAGTCAGCAGAATGCTCCACCCAACATTAAACCAAATGATCCGCCTCAAAAGTTCCAATGGACCCCTGATGGTCGTCCCATTTGCGCATATTGCCAAAAAGCGGGACATACCCAACGCGTCTGTAGGGCAAAACAAGCCGCATTCTCTGGCCCACAGCAGCCGGAAAACTGAATGGTCCATCTGTTGTAGGGACTGAACAGACGGAAACCATAGATCCCCCAAGTCCCAGGGACAATATCGCTCGAATCTTCATAAAACGTTATATCCCAATGTGTTGGATTCATCTAGGTAATAGAAAAGCATACACTCTTGTAGACACAGGTGCTGGCATTTCTATAGTATCGCAGGAGTTTTTCGATAAAATCTCATCCAAACATGTGTCTGACTTTTCTAAAAGCTGTGCTCCCCTTGAATCTGTCACTGGACATAAAGTTAAAGGGAATGTGGCACCTTGGTCGAATCCTGGAATTTAGTGTAATTAGTCGTACTTTTAGTAAAAAAAACGAAACCACTCATGATTTCTCTGAAAAATGTAAAATAAGCTCAATATTTGGTTTTTAAAAATACTCCTCTAGAAAAAGAAATAAATGTCAGCCTGTGGATGATGTCACGATCAGGCAACCACTACCATACTTAAAACGCTTCAAGGGCTTCGATTGGCTGATGCTCATCCTGACGTCAGCATGTGTCGTCACACCAGTAGCTCACAACAATGGCCACCGGCGACGGGGGGCTGAGGGGGGCTGGTGTCAGGTAGGTTTTAGCTTTTTTCTACGGAAATATCGAGTTCCAGGACAAATGAAATATGGAGTACCGGGTTTACCGACCTTCTTTACAACTTGGCTATCTCAGTTAAAATCACGTTGTTAAGGTGCCACATTCCCTTTAAGAACTTTGGTACAGCTACTCTTCCAGTTGAAATTTCCAAATTCTGTCGAAAATTCAAATTCCAAGTAATCAAAGGTCTAAAACATGCTTGCAACCTAGGCAATGATTTCTTAAGTGAGTTTAGTGTCAAGTTAGATTTTGGAAAGAAAACTATGAATATTTACAATCATGTCATTCCTCTACGCCCTCAGCATTTGGATTGCCAATCAATCACATCCCTAGTACGTCTACCAGAGAAGACAACCATACCCGCTCAATCATATGTAGAAGTGTCTGCGTATGTAAATCGCATCCAGTTGATCGATCAGGATTGCGTAATTCAACCAATGAGCAACACACCATACTTTTGTGATGAACTCCGCCTCATACTGCTCAACTCAGTTAGTAAGCCAAATCAAAAAGGTCATCTCCCAGCTGTGATCGTAAATACTACCACTCGTGACCATACTCTGCCTTCCAGACAAGTCATAGTACTTGCTGAAGTGCTTGATGCATCTGTAGGACGGCTGGGCCGTTTGATAAGCGTGGAGCTAGGGCGGCCACCGCCCTGGGCGGTCACATGACCTGACCTTGTGGCTAGGGGCGTGGCTTCGGCTGAGCCAGGGAGGGGGCTGCGGCACGGAGCCGCGACCATTCGCTTGTACCTGTCTGAGCTAGTTGTTTCTGCCGCCTGCTGATCCAAACGGCGGGCGGCACCTTTGGACCCGGAGATACACTGCTGCTCTGCCGTTGCCTGATTATTCCGGGAATACATATGCATCATAGATACGGCAATCTTCTTCGGTGATCGGCACGCTTACAAATGGTGACAGCGAGAACTCCTCTTCTGTGGAGGCGATCCCCGCCCTCATTTCCATCGGTTGCTGGACCTGCCTCCGGCTGACCGGCTGGCGCGAGGACCGTTCCGGGCGCAGCGGTGGCGGCTGTCTGCGCGCAGCAGCGGCCTATTGGCGGGCTCACGGCAGTGAGCGGCCGGGGCGCGGTCACAGGACCATTCTGCGCGCCGTGTCTCAGTGCTGGCGGGCCCGCGTCTACAGCTGCAGTGTCCGTCTCGGCGCGGTAAAGGAGGGGCGTGAGCTGACGTCAGTGACGGTGCCCTGCCTGGCATGACTGCAGCGAGAACACCGAGCGTCTGCCCTTCAGTTTTCGGCTGTTTCTACTTTTCGGCGATGCCTGTATGCACGGGGACACCTGCTCAGCGGTTTTCCCGGTAGTAAGAGACATCTTCCCGTCTCTGTAGCGTTTGGCGCGACTCTCTTCGCGGTGACATCTTCTGCGACTCGGACACTGGCGCAGCTGATGAAGTCTGCATGAAGGACAGACACGGACATGGAGACTGCATTCGGTGGACACCACTGCTAGATCGTCACCTTCTAATATTAAGATAAGTTGTCTTGGACTGTGTGTTTGTTGTTTACCGCACTCAGTAGGTTGCTCACTTATTAATTTGACAGCTGTTTGAATGCGATGGCCTCGTCCCAAAATTCGGATGAAAAAATGGAGAAGCCTCTAGCAGATCAGCCATTGGCTGGTGCCTCGAGGGGTACATTTGGGGGGTTATCCATCACAGCAGCCCCCAAATTTTCTGGCGAGGGCTCCTTCTCCAGGTTCACATCCGACCTTGAAGGTTTCTTTACCTTCAATCCCCAATTCACTGATGAGTATCGCATCTGTTTCTTGCCTCTGTGCCTGACTGGTGTGGCTCGAGATGCCTTCGAGTCCCTGCCAGACAGCCAACGTGAAACGTACTCTCAGGCAGTGGCTGCCCTCGGTGAGATTTTTGCTGGTTCCAGTGCCGTGGATGCACATGCTCAGCTCCAGGAATTAAGGTTAGGCACTAACGATCCCTTGGAAGCGTTCCTGATTAGGTTTAGGAAATTAGTGAAGGAAGCATTCCCGGGTAGCAGCAGCGACATCGTCTTGTTCAACAGCTTCTTGGCAACATTGCCGGAGCACCACCGCGTGGACATAATAACTCAAGGTATAACCACATACCAAGCCGCCGCCGATCGTGTTAGAAATGCCATCAGAGGTGAAAGGCTGCGTGATCGCACAGTCCGACAGGTATCCGCAGCTGAGCCCCCTGTACTGGAACGAATCTTGTCCCGCCTGGACCAACTAGAGAGACGGGTGAGTCAGCAGGGTCGGGAGGGTGCAACCGGTCCGCTGCGGCACCCGGTCGGGGGCAGAGGCGGTGGTCGCCCTGCTCACGATGGGGGAACCCGACCGGTGCGTGCATGCTTCGCCTGCGGGGGTACGTCACATGTCATCCGAAATTGTCGGTATCGCAACGCCACGTGCTTCAAGTGTGAGCAAGAAGGGCATATCTCTTCAGTATGCCGCAACGGTAGACTGTCGGGAAACGGCAAAGGGGGTCCCGGGCTAAACTAGCGGCAGCGGGATCCCAGTCAGAGGGAACGCCAGTGAGATGTGTTAACGCTCCTGATTCTACCAGGGCTTCTGGAATGGTACCAGATTCAGTGCCTTTGTCAGATGATTTCCGTTTCAAGGCCAAAATCGGGGGTTCTGAGTGCACTTGTCTTTTGGACACAAGCTCAACGATAAGCGTCATTAACCAATCAGTACTCGATGCAATGCCAAATATTAAGATTTCGCGTACATCAACTAAAGCTCGCACAGCAACCAGAGGTGAATTACCAATCACCGGTAGGGTGAACATGCCGTTTGAGGTTTGTGGAAAACAGCACGTAATTTCATTGTATGTTTCCGATTCGATTGATGTTCCAATCCTGTTGGGCATCGATTTTTTGAGAACTGTTCCGTGTGTCATTGATTTGCAACGTGAGCACCTTACCCTGACTCCGTCGGAGTACATTCGCAGTGTTTCTGCAGAGGTAACGTCAGTTGGACGCATAGTGGTTGGTCGGGATCAGGTGGTGGCCCCGGGGTCTGAGACCATTATCCAGGGATACGCTCATAATTGTGAGTATCAGGGTGCAGCTATTGCGGAACCTTCAGCGGAGTTGCAGGGCATTGAGGTCATCAGATCGATCGTTCATGTGACTAAGTCTTCTGTCCCAGTGCTGGTACGCAATATTACGACGGAAAACATAACAATCCCGAAGCACTCAAGTCTTGCAGACCTGGAAATAAGCTTTGTAGAGGAGCCTTTTCCATTAGACGTAGGAGCGCCCGAATCGGCAGCTGTCCCGGAGACTGATACCCGGGCACAACCAGAACCTGTTGATTTCGAGGGCACTGTTAATTTGACAGACTCCCCATTGACCGGAGAGGAGCGTAAAACTCTCTTTGATGTGCTCCGTAAGTATGAACGCATGTTTGATGGGCATATAGGCCACACTGATGTGATAACCCATCGTATCGATACAGGCGACCACCCACCGGTTCGACATAACCCGCGGCGAATTCCACCTAATCTACAGGAGGAGGTCCGACAACAGCTTGATGACCTTGTTCGACAGGGAATATTGGAGGAAGCAGATGGTACGTGGTCCTCTCCGATCTCCGTCGTGAAGAAAAAGTCTGGTGCCTGGCGTGTAGTGGCTGACTTGCGCAAAGTGAATTCTATCACTAAAATTCCAGCTTACCCCATACCTAGAATTGATGATGCTCTTGACGCTCTGTCTGGGTCTAAGTACTTCTGTGTGCTTGACATGAACTCGGCCTACTACCAAATTTCTATCGATCCAGCCGATAGGGATAAGGCATCAATTGCGACACCCTTCGGAAATCTGAGATTCCGGAGAATGTGTTTCGGTCTTGCTACAGCTCCGTATACTTGTGCCAAGTTATTGAATACGGTGTTGGGTGATTTAACCCCTCATATCTGCGTCTCATATTTTGACGATATAACTGTGCATTCTGACAGCAAGGAAGAACTCATGGAACGACTCGACGCCGTTCTATCGCGACTCGCAGCAGCAGGGTTGACCCTCAACCTGGAAAAGTGTCAGTTTTTCCAGGAGCAGGTTAATTTCCTAGGTCATGTGGTCTCTGAGGCTGGTATTGCTGCTGATCCCGAGAAGGTCAGTAAGGTTGTACATTGGCCAGAACCTCGCACGGCTAAGGAGCTATCTAGCTTCCTAGGCTTAGCTAGCTACTTCAGGAAATTCATCAAAGGATTCGCCCAGATAGCTGCTCCCTTGTTTCATCTCACTAACAAGGATGTCTCCTTTCAGTGGAACCAAGAGCATTCAGTTGCTTTTGATGCTCTCAAATCAGCCTTAAGTAGCGCTCCAGTTGTGTCGTTTCCCAGGTTCGGGCCGGAGGCTGGTGCGTTCACGTTGGACTGCGATGCCTCTAATGATGCGATTGGTTGTGTGCTCTTGCAGAGACAGGGCTCAGAAGACAAGGTCATCGCTTATGGAAGTCGTCGACTCTCGAAAAGCCAGAAAAATTACTCAGTTACAAAGAAAGAATTACTCGCTTGCGTAACCTTTGCTCAGTACTTCTCTCATTATCTTCTTGGAAAAAAGTTCACGATCCGTTCTGACCACAGCTGCCTGCAGTGGCTGTTGAACTTTCGCAACCCAACAGGAATGTTGGCCCGATGGCTGGAAATCCTCGGCAATTTTAACTTCGACATTGTTTACAGACCAGGTGCAGCACACACTGCAGCTGATGGACTGAGCAGAAGGCCGCAGGAAACCATGGATGTCGGTTGTCAAACTGACCTCGTTCCACAGGACGCGCCAGGGCAACGGTGTTGCCGGGTAGAGGCCCAGGATTGGCCTCTAAGCTACATTCAGGCGGAGCAGGATGGTGACGACGCTATCGCTGAGGTCTCCCGCCTTGTAGCCGCCGGAAAGAAACCACGTCGCAATTCTGCCCCGGCTCTTGTTAAGCCATGGGTCAGACAGTGGAATCGTCTCCGTCTGTTGAGAGGTGTGCTGTTCAGGGTCTTCAAACGTAGACCCCATGACTCTGAAAGATTGCAGGTCGTCGTTCCGGCCAGTCTGGTACCGGGAGTACTGTCGTCAATGCACTCCGGGCCCTCTGGTGGGCATTTCAGTGGAGAAAAACTGCTGGCTCAGTTGCAGCTGCGGTACTACTGGCCCACTATGGCAGGTGATGTTGATCGGTTCTGTAAAGCGTGTGACCAGTGTCAAGGGCGGAACGATCCAGTTCCGCGTCCTCGTGCACCCATGGGCGAACTCAGGGCGACTGAACCCTGGGAAACTGTGTCAATTGACTTCTTAACAGACCTCCCCACCTCAGATAGCGGCAACAAACACCTCCTAGTGTGTTGCGATCATTTCACCCGCTGGGTAGAAGTGTTCCCACTTCCCGATATGAAGGCTACTACTGTGGCACAAGTGTTGACCAAGGAACTGTTCTCCCGCTTTGGTTGTCCCAAAACCCTGCATTCAGATAGGGCTACAAATTTCAAAGGTGAGCTTATCTCTGAAGTGTGTCGATTGATGGGTGTTAAGAAGACGTTCACAACCAGCTTCCATCCTCAGGGCAACAGCAAGTGCGAACGAGTAAACCGAACAATATTGAACATGCTGTCTCGTTATCTGTCTGATAATCACTCAGAATGGGATTTGCACCTCCCGTTGTTAATGCTGGGGTATCGGTCTCAGGTACACAAATCCCTGGGTTATAGCCCATTTTTCTTGATGTATGGGAGGGAAGTACGGCTGCCGGTAGAATCAGAGTTTGATGCTCCCAGAACTTTTCGGTCGCGCACAGTAGCTGAATACATTGACGAATTGTGTGGTGGCTTGCGAAAGGCTTACAAGGAAGCAATTCGTATGTCAGATCTGAGCAACTCTAGAAATAAGAAGCTGTACGATCGAAAGCTGAACTCTTATACGTACAAGCCGGGTGATTCAGTTTTACTGTACCGTAGCGTAGCGCGTCGTAATGAATATTACAAGTTCGTTCGCCCATGGAAACCAGCAGTCATAGTGTCACAGGTAGGAGAGCTTAATTATAGAGTGCGGACAGAGGATGGAAAAATGTTATTGGTTCACCACAACAGGCTGAAGCCACGCCAAACTCTTCCACAGCACCTTGATCAAAGTGACTCGGCGGTGAACGACGAGAGAGGTGAGGTAATAGGAGGTAACGAAGTAGCTGACTCTGGCGAGCCCAGTCTGGGTTTCGCTAATGAGGAAGCAGCTTCGAAGTCAGCAAAGAGTGACTTAGTAGAAGGTAAGGTTACGAATGATGCCGATGGACGTGATGACATGATACTGGCGGCTGCTGGACCGCTTCAGAGGTATCTACAGTTTGGCATGGGCCAACGGGCCTCGGCTCAACCTCAGGTTCCTCAGGTGTTCCCGGAGGAGCAGACACTGCAACGTCGGTATCCCGCCCGTGCTAGGGTGCCCCCGGACAGATTTTGCCCCTGTGATTATGATTAGCTTTGCACAATTTATTTTTACAGTTGTTAGCGATCATTGTTGGTGGAATGTAGTGCGTTTCGTTCCAGTTCTGATGTAGTAAAGCTGATGATTCCATGTAGATTAAGGTGTAACTTCACGGTATCATTGTCTGCTTTCAGGCTGATAATAATGAGCTACGAGCAGACACGGCGCTGGAGATGACTCTTTTCAGTGGAATGGGCCGCCATTTGCCTGATTTGTGCTGGTCATGCATTGGTTGTATCATTGTTCTGATGTGTTGTTCGGTAGAAGTTTGCACATTTCTTTTGAATCCACCCTTACACATATTTCTGTTCCCCGCAGGGACCACCGGGAGCTGCTGTGATGGAGGGGGATTTCGGGTTGCCGGCCATTGGCAGCCCACTGCATTATTGGATGTAGGATCCGACCGCTGAACCGCCGGTCGGCTGGCATTCGAGAAAGTGTGTGAGCTTCTCGTCTCCTTGAACGACGCGAATTATTCTGGGCGCTCTGGGTGTGCCCCCTGTGTCGTGCGGGGTATTCTGTGCGTGTCGTTCGGTGCGTTATGACGTGATGTAACTTGTATGAATTGTGTACCGTAATTCTAGTCTTTCAAAAAGGGAGGTGATGTAGGACGGCTGGGCCGTTTGATAAGCGTGGAGCTAGGGCGGCCACCGCCCTGGGCGGTCACATGACCTGACCTTGTGGCTAGGGGCGTGGCTTCGGCTGAGCCAGGGAGGGGCTGCGGCACGGAGCCGCGACCATTCGCTTGTACCTGTCTGAGCTAGTTGTTTCTGCCGCCTGCTGATCCAAACGGCGGGCGGCACCTTTGGACCCGGAGATACACTGCTGCTCTGCCGTTGCCTGATTATGCCGGGAATACATATGCATCATAGATACGGCAATCTTCTTCGGTGATCGGCACGCTTACACATCTGACATCAACGCAGTCCAAGAGAGTGAAACAAATGAACCAAGCGAACAAGTTAACTTAGCTTCAAAAGTTGAGTTAGACCCTGCCATGAAAATTCAGAAGGCAAATTTTCTCATGTCCTGGATCATCAGAAAAATCAAATTAAACAACTCAATGAACGAAATTCAGATTTGTTTGCTAAAAGCGAGACTGATTTAGGCCGTACTGATCTGGTTACCATGAAAATCGGCACTGGAAATAACACTCCAATCAAACAACGACCGTATTGTCTTCCGTTTAGCCAAAGGCAAATGGTAGAAGAGCATATCGATGAACTACTCAAAGCAGGAGTCATACAAACAAGCCAGAGCCCTTGGGCCAGTCCCATTGTCATAGTGGACAGAAAGGACGATGGCAAACGTTACTGCGTAGATTACAGAAAACTTAACCAGGTCACAAAAATAGTTACCCACTGCCGCGTATTGACGATATCTTAGCATCACTCGAAGGCTCACAGTACTACACCTCTCCAGACCTAAAAAGTGGTTATTGTCAAATTGCCATGGCCGACCAAGACTCAATTGATAAAACTGCTTTCACATGTTTTTTGGGACTTTATTCTTGGAAGGTGCTTCATTTTGGATTGACCAATGCTCGTGCACGGTTTTCAGAACTCGTGAACAAAGCTTTGCAAGGCATAAAACAAAAATACGCAATCGCGTATATCGATGATGTCATCATATTCCAAAAACGTTCGAAGAGCATCTGGAACACATCGAGGAAGTGTTCAACAGGCTGCGTAAGGCAGGCCTTAAGCTCAAAATATCGAAATGTGATTTCCTCAAACAGGAAGTGAAATATCTTGGTCATGTAGTCTCAGCAAGTGGCATCCAGCCAGACAAGTCTAAAGTAGAAGTCATTCGAGACCTCAAAGCACCTACCACAGTCAAAGGAGTACGCTCATTCATTGGTATGTGTTCTTATTATAGACGATTCATTCCAAATTTAGCGAAAATTGCAAAGCCTCTGACGGAATTGACAAAGAAAAATGCACCTTTCCACTGGACTGACAAATGCCAGGAGTCATTTGATACTTTGGGAGAAGTCTTGACCGATGCCCCCATTTTGGCTTACCCCGATATCGCAAACCCGTAAAAATTGTACACAGACGCATCCAATCATTCAATCGGAGCTGTCCTAGTTCAGGAAACTGATCAAGGTGAACGTGTGACACAATACTTGGGGCTGCCAGGACAAAACGACCCAAAATATTTCAATTCCACACCACCACCTCTAGAAAAAATCTGAAACTTTGTCTCAGGGGTAGTTTTGGGCCAGGAACACGCCTGTGAGAATCTTAGCCCCCTCCGAGCAACGGTGACCGAGTTATAGCCCGAGGCATTTTCGGGAGGTCACCTTTTAGACTCATCTTTGATGCTTCATAACTACAAAACGCATTGCCTGATTAACAAGTTTTGTATATCATTGAACTTGTCTTGAATCAAGTATTAATTTGAAAAAAATTTAAAAGTTAAAAAAGAATTTACTTTTATTTCGTTTGACCTTCTATTTTGTGACCTAGCTTGACCTGTTCGCAGTTGAAATTGCCATTTTTGACACCTTAAATTTTTTATAAATTATCCTTTGATAAAAAATATTTTAAAATGCGTTCTTGCTATAAATTCCAAATTTTTAGCACCTAAGGTAGGTATGCACACGGTTTTTGACCAATGCATGAGTGCAGCCTTATGTTTAACACTGCAAACAAAGCGGTTGCTTTTGGAATGGGTTGCTTGCAATGATATTGCATTGTCTTTATGAAATTTTCATCGTGCAAGTGTCAGAGATTATGAGAATTAACCCGCGCCCACATGAGGGGGGGCAACAGGCCTCCTCGGGTTTCCTTAGGCAGTAAAAAACACTATCGCGCAGCGCCACCGTACTTCATCTACCTCTAGCCCGACATTTTTGCAACTTCTGGCAGAATAATTTAGGTCACTGGCAGCTGGTAGGCACCGTAAATACCGTAGGTCAGCTGGCAACTAACTGGTGAGAGGGTGACCTCAGGTAAACGGCCGTCCTTATGCTTTGAGGGACGTTCAACTTTGGTTCCTTAATTAACCATTCATCGGGGTAGTTACTCGTTTGGGTGGTGGGGTCGGGGTCTCTGTGAAAAGGTCCTTGATGACTTTAGTGAGACTCCGATTCCTAAAACTGAACATGCAACAACTTGAAAACGATTTATAAAAACGAGAAATAGCAGCCATTAAAAGTGATAGATGAAGAGTCATTGTTTCGAGGAAGATGAGGGCAAATAATCTTATCATTGATGGATTTTTTAGCCTTGAAACCTTAAACGAAAATTTACAAAGATGTTGCAAATTTATCAATCATTGAAATAAGGATAACTTGTCCTATAAGCACCACTAACTCACACAATTACGGCGTTTCCGGAGATGGGCAAATAATATCGATACAAGGTGACCCAGTGCAGCACAGCACACGTTTGAGAGGATTCATACAATGTAAAAAAGTACCCTGAAAGGCTTTCACTCCCAGGGGGTAATTTGAATCTGCTCATATAAGCGAAAAAATGATGTCCTGAAATCCTAACGCATTCGACTTGGTCACTTGAACAGATTGCCTCACATGATATTTTTAAAAAGTGACCATTTCTTGGCCGACACAGATCCCAGCTCAAACGTCACTTTGAAAGGTTTTTGATTGGTGTTTTTTAATGAGTATGGGTGGCAAATTTAAAACAATATCGATAGCCACTACGTAAAAATAAATAGCAAGATGTCTCATGTGTTTGCCCCTCTCACAGGTCGGTGGAACTGCATTGAACCAAGAAGTAGTATTTGGAATGAAAAAAGAACATTCAAAGGATGTTTTACCACTTTTACCACTGTTTCCACGTTTCATTGGAGGTGGTCGGGCACTCACAAATAGATATAACTCCACACTCCTGGTGCCTTGTATATTCATTGAAGAATAAGAGAAGACTTCAATACTGACACTGACTCTTCCTGCACAAAGCAGGGTTGGAAAAAACCCGGGTTTTTTATAAAAAGCCCGCGGGTCCGGGTTTTTTGCGGGTTTTTTGTGGGTTTTTCCGGGTTTTTTATTTTTGTTTTATAGCATTCTCGTCACACCGTTTCTAGATTAATGCCATTGTTTGAGCACGCATTAAGACTGTGATGCTTTCAATATCATCGTTCCTTATCAGTCTTTGCCTCACGTGGCGGAGGGGAGAAGAAGCTCCTATTCCCAAAGCTGTTCTGAAGTACCCGATTGACGGCTGCGTGCAGAACCCTTCATAGTTTTATGGGCACCCATGGATAAGAAAAGTGAACCGACTTTTGACCAGAATAACAATTTTTGGGGTTTATCAACTCATCCACTGCTATGGTTATACGGCGTTGTCGACTCTTATTACTGTTTTCTCTTAGGAGCCGGGTTCTCCGTACTCAAGAAATCTACCAGAAATAAACCCGGACGACCCCGTAGAAAGCAAGTGCGACAAGTACCGCACCACTGCGCCCCACATGAATTTACTTTCACTTTTCTAAATCAGCTCATATTCCTCAGGGACAAATGCTAGCGCTGGAAATCTTAGTCTGGTACATCAATAAGGGCCAGATCACAATTCTCAGAGCAGAGCAGGGGTGTATCCATTATTTGCTCAGGGGGAAGGGGCGTGAATATAGACTCGGGGGCACTGCACGGGGCCCCAAGTGCAAAGATCGCTAATGAAAATAAAAAGAATGTCAGCGATGGCTGATGTGATTGTGGAGTGAATCGGTGTGGTTCACGTGACTTTTATTGGCTGTTTTTACCTCCCTTGCCTGTTTCTTTGCTTATCTAGCTGAATAAAGCGTGGTATCCTTTTTATTATTTTGTGGCCCGGGGACCATCTCTGAGGTGCCCCCAACACGATTTTTTTGGGCAGACTGATAAAAATTGGCCGGCGCCTTGAGACAAAACCTCCCCTCCCGCCAGAAAAAAAAACTTTTGAGTCGCCCGAAAAAGAGTCTAGGGATCCCAGAGACCAGCTCTGGGGGCCCACGAACCAAGACAAACTCTTCAAGGTTCTCGAGATCAACACTGCGGGCCCCAAGAACAATTCTAGGGGTCTCCCGAAACCACCTCGGGGGACCCTAAGGACCGAATCTAGGGACCCCCGAAACCAACTTTCAGCCAGGTTCGAGACCAACTCGATGGGCCGACGCGACAAACCCTCGAAGGCCTTGGAGACCAACTCTGAGGCCACCGAGACGAATTCTTAAAGGCCATCCGAGAGCAACCCTGGGCTCCCCGAGAAAAGTTGTCGGATCCCCAAGTCAGACTCTTGGGCCCACCGAGACCAACTCTGGTGGCCCTCAGAGACCAGGTCTGCCCCCCCCGTGACAAGCTCTTGAGGGTCCTCCAGGCCAACTCTGGAAACCCCGGGAAAACTTTTTGGGGCTGCTTCAGAGACCAAGTCTGGGGGGCCCAGAGATAAACTCTGGTATCCCGATAGCTGAATATGGGGGCCCCCAATTCAAAATTTTGGTGGGCCCTGCCAGACCAGCGCTTGGGCCCCTGAGACTTGCTATTGAGAGTCTCCGAGACAAACATTGTGATGGTGTCCGTCTTCTTATAATCAACTTGGGGAACATAAATACGAAAATGACAGGAGGTCGCGCGGGAAGCTCTTTACAGAGCTTAAGTTCAGCCAAGGGGAGAGGCGGTCGCCCCACCTTGGCTGCGCGCCTGGAGTACAGCACGTGACTCCACCACGATAACCCTTAGAGGCTCCATGAGCTGAACAAAGAAACTATTTGTGTGTCACAGGCCAAAGTCAGTCAGAGTCACAATCTGAGACTGCACTGTTACTTTGGCAAATTTTGAACCTGCAGAAATGTTTATAAATTTGTTAAGATATATATATTATATAGATTGAATTCTGGAAAAACTGCATCATACAGACAAAAACTAACGTCATATTCAAAGACAGTATTGGTCTTATCCAGTGACTTTTACCTGTTACAAAAAATAATAGAAATTTGTGTTGCACAATGTGCAATTTATACGACATGTGGATTCTTGGGAATGATTTTCCTGGTAAGACGGCAAGGATTTCCAAATGCACTTTTAATGCAGTTTTCCAGTGGGTTGTATGAGATGGCATATGGTACTAATTCTACTAAACTTTGGCATATTCTACACATACCAAGGCTTAGTAGCTTTAAAAGTGATGTGAATAGCAAAAAAAGACAATATTTTTACTCAGGGGCATCTAGAAAATGATTTATGAAAAAAACCCAGGTGGGTTTTATCCCCTAAAAAAACCACTAAAAACCCAAAAAAACCGGGCAGTGGGTAGTGGGCAGTGCCAACCCTGGCACAAAGGCATTCATTCACCTGCAATGATGGCCGTCAGATCACACATTACTTAAGCCGCATAATTTATACCAGTATGTTTAATATCAAATTTGCATTGGACATTTGCCATGGCTAAATTTGCGACCATTCACGCAGCACCCATAAAAGAAAGCCTACTTGCACAGTAAGACACTGTTTGGTTTAAACATAAGCATACGAAACCCGAACTTCTCTTCCTTTGTTTGTAGGGATTTCATGAACAGTGATGGATGTCTTATTTACCGCTGATATTCTGAGAAACTTTTAAATCATTTTTTTCATAAACGTCCTGGCGAACAGATTTGGAGCTGTCTGGCAACATTGGCTATGCTTGATTATGAAATGTACAAGAACTTAATCGTGCTGAAAATGTATGCCTAAGAAAGGCATGCGTACCTTTGGCATCACGTATTTGATCTTTCGGAATCCAGTTTGTGGGCGTATGATTTTTTTATAAATCCCATGATTATCCATATTCTGGTTAGCCACAGTCTTCTGCGGAACAGTGCAAATCATATACGTAATTGATTGAGACCAATTATTGTATAATGCTGAATTCATTTAAATAAAAACTATTTTCTTAAAAATAAATATGATTGTGAAGCTGATGAAATTCAGTTCATGGGTGCTTAAGTTTATAGAAAAATCCTGCCCATACATCTACCACGAGACCATTCAAAGTAAGTTGTAGGCTTATGTTGCTAGACATATGAAATTTTTTTCTTGAAAATAAATATGTATTTGTTTAGCTGATGGAATCCAGTTTGTGGGTGTGTGAATTTTGTTTATAAATCCAATGATTATTCATATTCTGGTTAGCCGCAGTCTTCTGCGGAACAGTACAAATTATATACCCAACTTATTGAGAGCAATTATTTGATAAAGCTGAATTCATTGCAATATGAATTATTTTCTTAAAAATAAATGTGATTGTGAAGCTGATGAAATTCAGCCCATGGGTGCTTAAATTTATAGAAAAACCCAAAGTGATTGATATTCTGGTGAGCCGCAGTCTTCTGCGGAGCGGTACAGATTATAATAATTGTTGGGGTTTAACGACGCACCAACTGCCAGGGTCATACGGCGTCGCCAACTCTCACCCCGTTGGAAGGGATTTTGGGGATCAGATCGACTTATTCAGACGCTCCGCCGGGACTTGAACCCGGGACCGGTGGCTTAGAAGACAAGGGTGCTGTCCACTAAGCCACCTCATCCTCGGAGCGGTACAGATTATGTACCCAATTTATTAACTGTTTGATTATGTTGAATTCACTAAAATGTGAAATCCATTTTTCAAAAAAATGTATTTGTTAAGCCGATAAAATCCAGTTTATGGACGCATGGGTTTTTAGAAAAAAACAAACTTATTTATATTCTGATCAGCCGCAGTCTTCTGTGGAGCAGTAAAAATTATGTACTGCATTTATTAACTATCTGATAATGTTGAATTCAAACTTTTCAAAGAAATATTTAATGGGCTGGGTCTTAAGGCTGATTTCATTTAAGTTGTAGAGAATATTCTGGGAAATTCACCTGTTTGAAGTTTTTTTTTGCTTTTCGTCAAGTATTGTCCTTGCGTGTGGTGCAGATTGGAAAGTTCATAATCATTTGTTTACAAATTAAGTATGTTGGAGTTTAAATATTCTGTTAGGGTATGGCATCATTTAGTTCAGAGGGTTGATTTCCATGTGATCTCTATATATCTTTTGGTTAAATTCACATGTTTCATCATCTTCTGGTTCCCTCAAGTGGTTGTGAAGCTGGATATATGTTTCCCAATTTTCAAAACCTGATGATAATCAATTAGAAACTTTTTATCAAACGAAGCATTATTAATATCTTCAGGTTGACTTCTAGGTGATTTGTGATTTGAGTTTTCTTTGAACTTAACATGCTTGATAATGTAGGTACTGGTTTGACAATCATGTTTCAAGGCTACTCAAATAAGAACCATTTTGTGTTTGAATTGTTAATGTTAAGCTGCAAACTATCTGGTAAACTACACATAGGTTGATTCTGGAGTTGAATATCCTGCAGTTCAAAAGAACTGCAGGAAGTTCAAAGAGATGCCATGAGTCATGAAATAAAACATTAAGATTAATATACTACCAGAAAATGATTGCAGAAACGGGAGAAAATCTGTTCCATATGAATTAAGGATCACTTGAGTCTAAAAAGATTTCAACATGCGGGGTCAATCAGACCAAGGGGCAGGTTTATAGTCTAAAAAAGGGACTCAAACAGCTGGGAAATCAAAACACTCACAGGGGATCTTGGTGAGCAAAAATGTACCACCTGGTACAACATCTATTTTTGCCCCTAGTGACACTGAGAGTGACTCTGGTTCAGGTGCAACTCTTTTGAGCCCCGATGAACCTACACACCAGCCTGATAGTTGCTTGAGACTGTGCCGAAGACAGTGTAAATCTGCTTTGGAGCCTAGTCGTGTGGAGACTGTGCCGAATATGATGTAAGTCGGCTATGGAGTCTGTACTTTAATTCTGATATATTTAAATGTGGTACAGTCTCAGGCACAATGACATTTCACACTGTCCTTCTTAAATTCCTGCTGCTAAATAATGGCCATGGTTTGACCTCCTGCCATAAGCTTATAAACACTAGGTCTCTGCTTCCAACGCCTATTTTTTGTTGTCTCTTCTCCCCTCTTATGCCAGACAACCTCAAATAGACTACAATTCTCAGCCTACAGAAATCGGCTAAAAACTGTGATTAGAGAAGCTAAAAATATTTATTACAGAAATAAACTTAAGGAACATCAGCACAATTCACGTAAGTTGTGGCAAGCCATCAATCAAATCTTTAAGAGGAACAAACATGTAGGGGAAAATTTACCTGATTCATTTTACTGCAACGGAAAATTGATTAATGATCAAGAGGAAAATGCAAGACAGTTCAATCATTTCTTTTCAACAATAGCGAAACACTTAGAAGCCAAACTCCCTCACCCCACAACTAACCCTCTGGACTACCTGTAGGATGTTGACATCGACGACTGCCTTGTTTTTCAGCGTGTCACACCTAATGATGTACTGCAGATCATTCAGAACCTAAACAATACGGGAGCTGGAGTAGATATTATAAACGCAAAACTCTTAAAGAAGCTAGCTCCCCACTTAATATCAGAAATAACATACTTAATAAAATTATGCATAGAAGCTCATACCTTCCCGGAGATACTAAAAATTGCAGTTTTGAAATCATTAGAGGTGGGACTTTCTAGGCCCGGGGGGCCTGGGGCAAAAGCCCGTCCAAGGCCCGCGGGCTTGGACCGGGCCTGAAGGCCTGATTTAGGCCAATGCCGGGCTGGTAACGGGCTTCACCCAGGCTCATTCCGGGCTTCAACTGACCTGGGACTTCAAAGTCAATTTTCTGTAAGTTAAATAAGCCTTTTTTAGTACAGACCTAGTTTTTTCCACTGAAACATAATCTTATTCATGCACCAGCAGCTTTTGAAAATGCATTTACAATTAATTTTGAGACTTTTAGACATACATCAGGAATGTAAGAGCATGAAGCTCTAGCTCTCTATCTGTTACTCATGCCAGGGTCAAAAGCAGGTTACTTAAACCTGAATCAATATTTAAAATCAAATATTGAATAATGCCTACAGTTGCACACATCCATGCCGTACTGTCATCTTATGAATATCCTGATTACTTCAAAATCTTCAAGTCATATATGGGTGAACAAAATATAAATTGTGATGGCCTATTTGTTACTTCCATATTGTCAGTGTACCATTTCAAAGGAAGTCATTTAACCAATTTGCTGCTAACATATTGATATTAACACCTAGCTCTACCTAGAAAATTCATTCCAGAAGCTTTCTGCTCCAGGTAAAAAGAAAATATTATCTATGGAGCCATTCCGATGTCCTCTATGAAAAATGGTGAAGTGAATATGTCAGGTACAAACTATCTAGTGGGAGCCCATAATTGTCAAATTGGCCTGCTAACTCTAGCTGCAAGAACAAATGTTGATAAGTTTGATCCTTCCACAGCTTCATCTTGCTCTTTCATTGCCCAAAAGATGCAGAATCCACTCAGAAAGGGCTAATATAAGCAAGGAAATAGGCACAAAGAAAACATGTTTTTTATCAAAGTACTTCAAAACATACACTAGTCAGTTGTGGGGAGATACTGGGGAGAGCAGTCAGCCTTAGAAGGAACCTTTGAAATTGCATCAAAACATGAATATACTTGACATTATGTGTTGAATGTTCCTTGTGGAGATACTTCCCTGGCCTCTATGAAATACAACTTCTATTATAAGCTTTGAACATAAGAGCACTTCCCTCCCAAGATACCTTTACTATACACTTCCCTCCCACCACACTAAAAATGTACAGAAACGTAGAAATACAGAACACAAAAACAGAATATCCAAATTATGGCAAATTCCGTGGCCTTAAGCAGCTTGTAAAGCCTTGCAAAGCCAGAAAAGCGTCATATATGAAACAAGTGCGCAAAAAGTGGCCTATTCTCAGGAACAAAAGAAATGCAGCACACACTTTGTGCTTATTTTTTTAAATATGTGAAATTTTAAAATATATTTTCAAAAGTCTTCAAATATTTTCGCTGAAAGAAACTTACTATTCTTGTAAATTTTGGTGAAAAATGTTTTCATAAATGATTGCTCTAATGTAGGCAAGCACGGCGCTTCAGATACCTACTAAGCGCAAGCCCGTAAAATACAACAAAACAAACAGAAATAGTGTTCAAGCCCGAATAGTGATGTGGATGGGATTGAGTTGTTTTTTTGTGTCAGATTTACTTTTTGGTGGATATTGGTGCAATATTTTTTATTCCATGTTTGGTGCGAACCTGTGGAAATCTAGTGGTTCTTTATCAAGATAGTTCTTTATGGCTGGTGGTTTGATAATTGTATATGGCTGATGGGCCTTGTTCATGTTGGCCTGTTGGCTTACCTACTTTGCAGACCGGGCTGACCCAAGCAGAACGATCTTTTGACTATCTTCCAAGCTGTTTAGTGACTAAACTACAAGAAAATGTTCACATGTATCAATTGAGGGACAATGTGAAGCATTTTTGGTTCATTCACAGCCATTCCTCCATGATATTCTGGAAAGTTTTAGCTGAAAACTTGTCACTGCTCTCTCCTCTATTCATAAACATTATTGGAACTCAATTGTGAGGCCTGTGCCAGCATATAATGATTTATAAAAGTGCAAAGATGGAGGAAATGTCTGACATGAGTGGGCTTATTGCATCCCGATTCTTATAGCTGCCATGTGCATACCTCTATCTAGAATGCCCATTGTTTTATAAGGTGATGCTGGTCATTACCTGAAGTAAGCTTGCATCATAAGCAAGCCATGTTTCATACTGTGTTTTTCAGTATCATTTTCTGCTGAATTATTAAGATAGCTGAGGCTGCTGATGCTACATGCACATTTTTAATATGGTTTTGGGTGAACCTTTTTACAGGATAAATTGGCTTAAAACATATAATTGAAATAGCTTTAAAGCAAATAAATGTTGTATATAGTCGTTTATGGTTTTTTTAGGATACCGGGCCTTCCTGGGCTTGATAATCCATTTCTTCCACAAAGCGGGCTTGTGACGGGCTTCTAAAATCAGCAGCAGACCGGGCCCGGGCCCGGGCCTGCAAAATTGCCCGAAACTCCCACCTCTAGAAACCATTGTTGAAATCTGGGAACACTAGTAAGTTTACTAATTATAGACCCATTTCAATATTGCCTGTCTTGTCTAAATTACTTGAACGCATCATGCACATCCAGCTGTCAAACTTTTTGGAAAGAAATACTATTCTCTCTGACTATCAGTTTGGGTTTAGGAAACGACACTCAACTTACATGCCTGTATCTCTTATTCAGGATTACATCACCTCACTTTTATCAAATAAAAAAGCCTGTGTTGGAATATTCTTGGACTTGAAGAAAGCATTTGATACCGTCCAGCATGAAATTCTCCTGGCGAAAATGAATAAATATGGTATTAGAAATGGCGCCCTTCAGATGTTTAGGCCATACCTAAAAAATCGAGTCCAATTAATCAAAATAGACAATCTCAATACTATGTCTTCGAATGAAATTTCCAACGGAGGAGTTCCGCAAGGATCGATTCTCGGGCCAATCATGTTTATTATTTACATAAAATACTTATACAAGTGTTCACCTATCCCTAAATGTTACCTATTTGCGGACGACACTTCACTTTTCTTCTCATCAGATAGTCTAGCAGGCGTAGAACAAGAAATAAACCAAGAGTTACCTAAAATTGTTGACTCGCTATGTTCGAATCGGCTCACCTTAAATACATCTAAAACATTCTACCAAATTTACTCGGTCAATGCTAATAAGCCTAACATAATAATAATTAGTGGGGTTTAACGACGCACCAACTGCCAGGGTCATACAGCGTCGCCAACTCTCATCCTGTTGGAAGGGATTTTGGGGATCAGATCGACTTATTCAGACGCTCCGCCGGGACTTGAACCCGGGACCGGTGGCTTAGAAGATAAGGGCGCTATCCACTAAGCCACATCATCCCCAAGCCTAACATAAACATACACATAAATAACACACCGTTAAACAGATCCACTACTGTCAAGTATCTCGGTGTTGATCTAGATGAAAATCTAAAATGGAAGTCCCATATAGCCAGAACTTGTAACACATTAAGGCGTAACGTTGGTATAATCGCCAGGGCAAAATTATGCTAAATAGGAAGACATTACTTCTTCTCTATCACTCTTTGATCCTCCCATATCTAGGCTATTGTTCGTTCATTTACGGGAGTAATTTTGGAACTAATCTCACAAAGCTTATAAACTTGCAGAAAAGGATTGTCAGAGTTTTAGATTATGCTGAACCTTGTGTCCCCTCTAGCCCAGTTTTCAAAAGCCTGGCTCTCCTCAAATTCCCTGAAATTTTTAAACAACAAAAAATATTAATTCTGCACAGCTATATTCAAGGTACACTCCCACAGATATATGCAAATTTATTTCAACTGAATATTTCCACACGACCAACTAGGAGGCCAGTGCACTTTCAGGAGCCCTTTGCCGAGACTGTATATAGATCTTTCTCCCTTCTGTCACTCGTCCAAAGGTCTGATGTTGTTGCTTCACAAATACCAAATATCCACGACGTTCCATTCTCTAAATCATTTTTCAAGATAGTCGTAAAAAGATTGCTTATGAGTAATTATTAACCGAATCTTGCCATAATAATTATTAACCATCTTCATCGTTAATTATTAACCATCTTCATCGTATGAGCTGAACCCCTATCAGGTTTAATTTGCTCCGTTTTGCCAAAAATCCAGATTGTTATTTCCGGGCGAATCTGATCCCTGCGTTTGGTTGCTGCGGCTCACTATGCAGTTGATTTTTCTCTGTTTCTCTCTCTCTCTCTCTCTCTCTCTCTCTCTCTCTCTTCTGATCATTCTCGATAAGTTGTGCCGGGTCTGGCGAAGCATTCACTGGGATGGTGTTTCACACAAGAAGCTGTTACAAGGCATTTTCCTTCCCTGTTCCTTGTCGGGCACCATTTAAGAACTAATTGATCCTAACCATCCGCGAAATAAGTGCTGTTGTCTGGGTGTGTGTGCTTGGTGGGTGTTTTTAGTGAAATATATGTGTTTTAAAGTTTTTAAAGTTTTAAAAGTGGTTGGAACGTTAAAAAAGTTTCATCTGAGTCTTGCGTGAGACCAAGAGACAGATTTATAGTCGAAAAAAGGGACTCGCCAAAAAAAGGCTTCGTGAGTCTTGCACGAGACCACGGGACATATTTATAGTCGCAAAAAGGGACTCACGAAATAAAAAAAGGTTTCATCTGAGTCTACTTTGCAAGCTGCACAAGGTGGTTATTGGTCTCATTCGAGACCAAAAAGGGACTCGAAAATATGGTCTCACCTGAGGCTTAACACTCGCATTGACGGAGGTCTGAGCCACCTTCGCTTTGACGAGGGGGGCGGGTACCCGCCCCCCTAAGATCTCCAGAACCACGGCAGGGGTCGAAAAGTTGCCATTTTGCTATTCTAAATTGTGACAGCTGGAGTTCCACCGGGTGACAAAAGTCCCAAGTCGATTCACAAAAATGGCACCTCTAATTCTCATACACTGCAAAATCTGGATTGACTTGGTTGGCCCATTTTAACCGTCTGCGCCATAAGCTTTTTTTGACTAACCATATTTGGTAAATGTGGTGAATTATTCGAACCATATTCAATCCTGGGCTCGAAAAAGTTCAGGCCCTCGCCTATCTCTCAGCATGGGCTGGTGACACGAATGGCGATAAAGTGCCATTGTCACCATTGCCCCCAGGCTATGTCACCAGCCGTATTCACTTCTCCTTCCGTGGTCGAACACATCACTGCTATAATCAGCTGAGCGGCTCGTCCTTCACCGCACTGCGCCAGCCGCCGCATTAGGCGCCCTGTAGATATTTATTTATAAATTAGGCGCTGGAAAAATATAGAGAGCGGAAAGGCAAGGAAGAGGAAGGAAAATATCGGTTGCTATCTTTCTCCCGCATGTGGTGGCAAGGTGGTCAGAGTATAGGTGTGGATCAGTCAGGTATGTTGGTACTAAGTACGATATAGAAATACTGCTTAAACCTAATATATGTAAGCTCTGCAGTGAAGGTAGACTTTGCCGCTGTGCTTACTGGTATGCCGAGTCGGGGACTCAAGTGGGGCACTTGTAACTGGGTACCTAGATACCTATCTCTTTAAGCCCGTGCGTGGAAATCCTTGGGGGTCGGACCCCTCATTGGCGGAACCAGGAGCAACTTTTGGAGGAACGAAATCAATGTTTGGAGGGGACTCCATCAAGAAATCCCAAAATATAGTGTTTTAAAGGGCCTAAATTTGGATGTTTTGGTAGGCAAAAGACACAGTTTTGGGCTTTGTTGGGGGCAACAGCCCCTTTGGCCCCCCTGGGATCAACCCTCGGACCCCTGAATTTGGGTCTCCCATAGACTTTATATAGGGCTTGTAGTGCTGTGCCAGTATCAACTCACAGAGACCTCCAGGCCTGCCTCATGCAGTGCCTACTTGAAGCAAAAAATATTTTTTGTTTCATCTTTGGAGTGTGTTGGGCATCAATATCTAGATTTGATAACTGAAAAACATCCCACTTCTAGTCTGCAAAATGTTGTGGATTGTCACAATGACAAGAATAAGAACGTGTAGTTTGAGTTGTTTAGGAGGTAGCTTTTGGGGGTGGCTATGACTGGTAGGGATGGGGGTCAAGACCAGTGTGGGGCAGTCTGTGGAGGAAGAACAGTAGGTAAGCAGATTGTGTCAGGTTTCAACATCTTTTTAGGGTGGTTGTTGGGCATAGTGAGCAGTTTTAGTACGTGCTTAGCTCATGCATATATGATAAATCATGTGAAGCGTTGATGTTCATATATGGATTCAGACCTACCATCTTGAGATAGTTTTTTCTGTCTGTGGGGCACCACTAGCGCACTCTGGATGGTGAGCGCCACCGCGAACTCATGCAAGCATCACAAATCTAAAATCATTTAAATGTGACAATAATGATTTTTGAGGTATTTCCAAGGTGAAGGTATGTATGTACATGGAAATATTTGTGCCATGAGTGTAAAATTCCACCAGTCTACCAATTTTTTTCAGATTGGGGTCAGCAAAAGAAACTGCAGGGCACAAACATACTGGGGGGCAGAACTTGTGGTGCTGGGGCAAGCAGGGATAAACCACCAGATGTATATTTTAACATGGTGGATAGGTGAAGTATGTTGGTGGTTGTGGGCATTTGAGGACAGCATATGTGATTTATTGTGGCTTTTCATTTGCAGGTAAACAGCAAATGTGTATTACTCCATATAGGAAAAGAAGGAAGGAGTGCCACTGCTTCAGTTACAAAAAACATTTGCCTCCCCAATGTCCCTTGGCTTGATGATGCTAGTGAATAAAAAATGATAGAAGTCTGGTTTGAAGAAGCGTTTTGGGAGATTAAGCAATAATTAGCATGATGTGCTTTTCTCTAGCAATGATTCAAAATGCTTTATAAATGTGAATAAACTATTGAATGAAATGTTTAAAGCCAACATAATGGTAACTGTTGCAAGTTTTGCTGTGTTCAATGATCAACAACCTGCAAAATGTATCTTTATATTAGTATTTATATTATTTTAAGCATTTAGAAAGAGAAAATTGATCTTGGCTGGCCAACTGTAGTGACCTAAAAATGTTTGACAATTCAAAGAGCTGTCATAACAAGATTTTATCTAGACAAGCCATGTTCTTTCTGCCTGTGTCATACACAGACAGGATTGCTTGGAACTGTAGTGCATTCATCAGATCATAAGTTAAAACAGAGTCAGTGTAACTGGCTGATAAATGACAAAAAAATATTTTCATTCAGCATACCTTTACAATCACACAACAAATCCTCTTAATGTGGCTCCTACCTTGTCTGTGAAACATTGTAGGTGCTATTAGTTTTTGCTGAAGCAGCAGGTGTATAGGTTTGGAATGGGCTTAAAGCATTTGGGACTGTGGGAGAGGGGATTGGGGAAGTCACTTAAACTTTATCAAATACAGGCAATTTTTTATGACAGCTCGAAAAATTATGTTTGGCCTGCTGCCTATTGTGCTGGTCCTCATTTGCCACTCTTTGTACGCTGAGATGTTTTGGGACTTCTTGCTCTATTTTTTATGCCACTGCTATTTTAAAACTGACTTTAAAAGCTCTTAAAGTATGGAGTAAATTTTGAGAAAGAGGATACAAAATGTTGTCAATTCAGTTAAATAATCCCTTTCCTCTACGATGCCGATAACTAGAGAACATAGTTGCTTGGGGCCTGCCTTGGTTTGATACAGGTGGGGCTGGGGCAATGGCGTAGCCTAGGGGGTCCATGGACTCCTCTTGGGCTTACTTTTCACTGTAAAGCAGGAATATGGGTGTCGGTGCTCCCCCTCTCCAGCTTGGTCTCGGGGACCCCGATAATCAGTCTTGGAGGGCCCCAGAGAATCGCTCTCGGGGACCTCTGAGCATCTGTCTTTTGGGTTCCCGAACATTCTTGGGGCTCCGAGCATCCTTCTCGGGGCCCCCCGATCTTTTGGCCCTCGGGAATCAGTCTCGGGAGCCCGTAAACATTAGTCTCGAACATCACTCCCGGGGGCCAGGGACATTGGTCTTGGGAGACCCGAATATCGGTCTTGGGAGCTCCCGAATATCACCCTTGGGAGCCCCGAGACCACTGCTCGGGACCAAGATCGGAGGGTCTCGGAAAAAGTGCTCGGGTAGATGTGCCTGTGTTGAGAATATGATGCTCACTGAGGTGGATTTCCTGGGATTGATAAAGGTATACATTTTAGGGGCATCGAACATCGGTCTTGGGGCTCCCGAGCATTGCTCTCGACTCGGAGACCGTGATAATCGGTCTCCTGGACACCCCTCACACCCAACATCATTCTCGGAGGCTCCCGAGCATCACTGGGTCCCTCTGAGCTTGGTCTTGGAATCCCTCGAGAATCCGTCTCGGGGTCCCCGAATATCGGTTCCGTGCATCGCTCTGGGGGGGGAAGGGGCGAGACCAGGTTTTGGGGGTCCCGGAGCGATTCTCGGGGCAGATGTCCGGGGCCCCCAAAGCGATGCTCGTGGAGTCCGAGACCGATGTTCGGGGCCTCCGAGACTGATTCCCGGGGTCCCAGGAGGTCAAGTTTGGAAAACCCGAGACCAATGCCTACGCTTTCAGGAACAAGGTCAGCTCAAAGCAAGTGAAGTGCTCGTTCAGTGAGCAAGGTCAGTTCGAGGATCGCGCTCAGAAGCCACCGTGAATCGGTCTCATGGACCCCTGAACACCGATCCCGAGCAATGCTCTCGTTGTGTCTCCCGAAACTGCTGCGCGAGAGCAGGCTGGGGGATCTGAGAGATGTTTATGAACATCAAGTGTGCGAATTTGTTTGTTTTATAATGTCGTGACTGTATGACCTTTAAAATATCACAATCATATTAATGCGTGATAATATCTTTCTTCACGGCAAATATTCAGCGGTAACACTTAACTGCTACCCTCTCGCTGCGAGATTCTTTATCTATAATTTTCTAAAAATAATCGCTGAAGTGACATTGGAATATTTCGCTGCTCAGCAGGCACAAGTGCGTGTGGTGAGTGATGAGAGCCGCCAACTGCGAACTCTGAAGATGATTCTCCACCAGCAAGTCTTTAGTCATCTGATCCCGTCCGTCCAGAGCGGTGAGCTTTTCTCCTTCCTTCCTTCCATGACATGCTCATAAGATATCCAGATATCACAATCATTTTTAAATATTAATAAAGTGCACCTTTTCCAATCCTTAAAAGGAAAATCCTGGGTGAAGTTCACTGTGCTCATTGAAAGAAATATTTACTCATTAAGAGGTGGGTATGGAGGGAGGCATTAAGCTATAAAGGGTCCATTCTGAAGGTTAGGCTCCAAGCGAAATCCTGGTCGCGCCACCTGCCCCCGCCATGAGGGGTCCGTCGGAGTTGGCTGCAGGCATGCTGGGATCGTGCGAGCCACAGCGCGCAGCTCCCTATCGATGATGTCGACAGTGGCTGCGGGGAGCCATGCTGCAGCTGCGAACTCTGTCACTTCGCGGTTGTAGCCATTAGCCACCGTCCGCAGCTTTAGCTTCCGCTTACCCTAGGATCTTCCGGTCAGCCGTGTAGCTGCGTTACCCCTGGCTTGAATTTCGTGCATGAACGATAAAATGCAAAATTTATCCTATGTGTGGTCCTGATTTCCAGGGGCGTATCCAAAGGGGGAGCGATCGGCCCCACCCCCTTGGGCTGACTTTAAGCACTGGACAGAAACGCCTCCCGCCGCAGCCGCTGGGCCACCACAGGGTGAGCCCTGCGGCTTTAGCTAGGCCCCGCAGGCTTCGAAATCAGGGGAAATAAAAGTTGATTTACGCCGAGAAACCACAGCGTAAAATTTGGAAGCTCCTGCCATATGGGTAAATTTACCACTCCAGAATACATACGCAAAGATGCGTACAGAACAGAGCGGTTGCATCGTCATCAAAACGCACAGGGCGAACCAGTCAAAGCCCTCTACGTTTCCCCTAGATTTTTGGGTATAAAGAGTTGCAAAAATTCGTAACGTAAGATGGGACTACTTTGAAATCGTGGAAAACTTCCAACAGTGTTAAGGATTGATAAAAATATTCTTTGATTCGAAAATTGTTCAGTGGAAATTGTTGCAGAATTATCAAGGAAAAATAAAAATATATAAGGGAAGCGTATTTACTTAGTATTTACGAAAATGCACAAAAATTCCATGGATTTCTAACGCTGCATTAATGTTCTAGTATGGCGCACGGTGGAAAATTGATAATTGTCTGAAAGCCAACTGCGTAAGAATCCTCACCCAAGTATTATGTTGCCCCTGTTCCAAATGTCACCCAAATTCAGGTCTAGGGGCCCATTTTAGTGTATTTTGGGGCCTCTGAAATCGATCTCAGGGCTCCGAATGGTTGTCGTTTTGGATCTCCGAGGGTTGCTGTTTCAAAGCCCCCCCTCCCTAATGCTGGTTTCCGGGTCTCCAACTTTTAGCCTCGGAGGTTCCCCGAGTGGTTCCTTTTTTTACTTTTCGGCTCCTGGCCTTTGCTAACATCAGAAGCTACTGCCCAATTCCCCGCATATGCGGAAAAATTCCAGGAATTGGTGACTGTTTCTCTATGTCCCACCGTGCCGCACAAGGCGGTTGGCAGTCATTGCCAGGACAAGGCTACGGTTAAGCGTGAGAGCCAATCCTGCGCCCAGCGGGTCCCGGGATTTGAACGCGAGACCCTTATCTCAGAAGGCAGGCGCGTTACCCCTGAGCTACACTGGTCTCTACACTGGGCCCCTGAAAAGCTTCTGGGCCTCCTTTGGTTCACGCGGAAGCTCTGAGTCTGTGACCGGGGCCCTCACAATTATCCCAGGCCCACTGCTGCCCGAAGTCGGGCCCCTATTCTCAGCAGTTGCAGATAATTTCCCTGTTTTCCACTCGGGCTCCCTGTGGTAGAAGCCGGGCCCCCAGCGGTTGAGCTGGGCCTCCTGTGGCTATCCGGGCAGCCTGACATGCTTTCGGGTGCCCTTTAGTCCAATTGGAACATCTGGGTGTGCGACCGGGCTCCTCCGAATTACCCCCAGCCCACTGCTGCCAAAGCCGGGCCCTATTCTCCGCAGATGCAGATAATTCCCCTGTTATCTACCCGGGCCCTCAGTGGGTCCAGCCGGGCCCTTTGCCCTCTTGTTACTATCCGACCCCCCTGAAGTGCTTCTGGACCCCTGTGGTCCACTTGCGACCTATGTGTTTGCGACCAGGTCCCTCACGATAATCTCAGACATGTTGTGGCCGAAGCCAGTCCCCTACTTCTAACATTCATGCCCTCCTCCCCCATGGTCTACCTAGGCCTGACTACAGTCGGCCTCTGCCTTGCTTGCGGTTACCCCTTTGGTATCGGCCCTCTGTGGCTGCAACCTCCGTCTTTGCTTGTGAGCAATAGGTAGCTCTTTATTCAAACAGGCCACAGAATATTTGATGCGATTCGGGATGGTCCTGATCACTGATCCTAGCGGACATTTGGCCAATCCCTGTATTTGTGGAGATCCAACCCAATGTTGAGCGGACCTCAGCGTATTTAGCGCCGGTGCATAGCTGTGTGACCCACCAGAGTTCATAAAGTTGTCTGCCTCCCAAAACGGAAGTTAAGGTTTTTTTGGCTCTTCGAAATATTATATATATATATATATATATATATATATATATATATATATATATATATATATATATATATATATATATATATATATATATATATATATATATATACCCGTTGTTAATAAAAATATATTCCTTGCACGGTCCAGCCCCCAAGGCTATTCCTGACTCCCTGTCAAGGCCTCCTTTGGTAATTCCTGGATCCGTCCCTGCTGATTGCTCACATACACTTCCTTCGGCTTCAAACGTTAGATAAATATATCAGAACTTTTAGCTCTGGTTTATCTTGGGAGCATAATACACAAAACCAATGAAAAACGGTGTAACAACTCAAAGAAATAAGGGTTTTGGTAGCATTTTTTAGTTTGGTGACACATTCGTGATGTGGAATTTTAAATGGTGACACGCCAGCAACTCTTTTGACCCCTGAACCACGGTAGGTAGCGAAAAACGGTAAACGGCGTTGGGTTGCCCATTTGTTTGACATACACGGCATCTCCACTATTCATGTGGCTATTCTGACGCCGGTTGTAATGAAGATGAGGGACATAAATGACAACTTAAGCAAAAACACACTGTAGGATAAGGATAAGGATAGGATGGTTGATGGGGAAGGACAAGGATTACCCATGAGGAGGGTCGCCACAGGCGCCGCGCTCAACCCATGGAGTGAGGTAGTGGGATTTGACGAAGGGATCCGGTGAAAATGAATAATTCTCGTTCTTTTTCGGCTGGTCTCTCTTTTCGTTCTTCGCTTTTGTCGTCGTGATTCTTCGTTTTCGTTTCTCATGTCTTATTTCTTAAGTGTTCATCGTTCGGTTTGCGTTTACGATGAATAAGATTAAAAGTTCTTCTAATATGTGGGAAGTATCAGGGGTGTAATTTTCTATCTCTTTGGAGGTGACCGAGCACCCCCAGTCCTAATTCGAGCACCCCCAATCATGTGCTGAGCACCCCAGTACATGTGCCGCCCCTGGCTTATCACCGCTACCCTGAAGAGTGTCACCCTATCTCATCACTGCCACCCTGATTCGCACCGCCCCTGTCAAGATTTCCCGTTCCGGGATTCATTACTTCCACTCTGATTGCTTCCACCTCTAGCTAATCAATGCCACCTGACTTATCCTTTCCTCCTGATTTATGACGCCGCATCATTGCCGCCTCCGTCTGATCAATGTCGCCAAAAATTAATCACTGCCGCCCCTCCCCCGGATGAGTACTGCCACCTTTTATTTCATCACTGACCAGCTGGCTAATCACAGACACTGCCGCCTTGATTCATGCCGCCCCTGGCGAAAAAACCCCGGTTTATTTCAACATCCATATACTTGCCCATCCTGGTTAGTTACTGTCGTCCACCGAATTATCACTGCCGCCCCTCGTTTACCACTGCCGCCCGTGGCTGATAAATGCCGCCCCTTGACTGCTAACTGCAGCCCCTGGCGGATGACTGCCGCCTCTGGTGGATAACTGCCTCCTCCTGGCAGATCAATGCCGCCCACTGACTGATAACTGCCACCCCTGACTCATCACTACCGCCCCCTGGCTAATCACTGGCGCCCCCTGACTGATAACTGCCGCCCCTTGGCTGATCACTGCCGCCCCTGGCTGATCACTGCTGCCTCTCTGACTGATTACTGCCGCCCCCTGACTGATCACTGCCGTCCCTGGCTGTTCATTGCCGCCCCCTGGGCCGATCATTGCCGCCCTCTGACTGCAAACTGCTGGCTCTTGGCTGATAACTGCCGCCCCTTGACTGATAACTGCTGCCCCTTGGATGCTAACTGCTGCCCCTGGCTGCCTCCTGCCGCCCCCTGGCTGATCGTTGCCGCCCCCTGACTGAAAACTGCCAGCTCTTGGCTGATAACTGTCGTCCCTTGACTGATAACTGCCGCCCCTTGGCTGTTAACTGCCGCCCCTTGGCTGACCACTGCTGCCCCTGGCTGATAACTGCCGCCCCCTGGCAGATTACTACCGCCCGCTGCCTGATAGCTTTCGTCCTTGACTGATCACTGCCGCTCCCTGGCTGATCATTGCCGCCCCCTGACTGAAAACTGTCGGCCATGGGCTGATAACTCGCCGCCGCTGGCTGATCACTGCCGCCCCCGGCGGATTGATAAATGCCACCCCCTGGCTGATAACTGTTGCCCCTGGCTGATAGCTGCCTCCCCTTGACTGATAAATTCCGCCCCTTGGCTGCTAACTGCCGCCCCTGGCTTATCACTGCCGCAACTTGGTTGATAATTGCCACCCCTGGCTAATCACTGCCGCTCCCTGACTGATAACTGCGGCTCCCTGGCGGATAACTGCCGCCCTAACTGATATCTGCTGCCCCTGGTTCATCACTGCCGTCTCCCGGGGCAGTGAGCATCCTGGGGATATCTGGGCAGTGAGCATTCTGGGGGAGCATCCTTCTGTGGATATCACTAACATCATGCTATATGGAACGTTAGTTTTAATATCGTATATTCATCCTAGTAGTCTTTCAGGTTTTACATAACTTCGAGTTTCATGTTACCTATAGTCTCTCTGACTTAAGTATACCATGTGAAATTGTCTCTATCATTTTTTCAGCATTTGTATTTCATCTCATTTTTTATATGTTTTTATCATCTTCTGATACAACTTTCACAACCTGACCTGTTTTACCACCTGACTTGTTCAAATTCGTGCGGAAATGTCCTATTTGCGTATTTTATTTAGTGTTATGGGCGCCGTATGACCCTAGATGTCGGCGCACTCTAAAACCTCAAATATGATGATGGACCGTCTCACGGCTGATCACTGCCGCCCGAATTCATCTCGCCTCTGGCTCGCTGATGCTGTCCTTGGCATATTTTGACCCAAATGCACGCCGCCCCGCCTCATCGCTGCCGCCCCTGGTTCATCACTGCCGCCCCCTGGCTGATCACTGTCTCCCCTGGTTCATAACTGCCGCCCAGATTATTCATTGCTGCCTTGATTCACACCGCCCCTGGCTGCGCTTTTTCATTAACCCATGTATGAGCGGCCTCTGGTTAGACACTTCCTCCCTCGAATCTTCACTGCCGCCCCCGGCTGATCACTGCCGCCCCTGGTTTATCACTGCCGAGGAGACCAGTCTGGCCATGGCTTCCCAAAACCAGTCAAACTTAGGCACTGCTGTAGGCACAGTTTTGTCAGGAGGAATCTCTAACACCCCTCCAGAAAGCAAGCAGCAGCCCACAATCGTCTAGTCGTTATCTGTTTGTCTATTGGAGGAATTCTCCGAGCCGAGTAAATGGTAGAATGCTGCTGCCGTGCTTTTACTCTTTTAGTGTCAGCCAGCGGTTAATTTTTCATCTCTTTGAGGCGTGCGAGGACCCCTAATCACAATGAGAGCACCCACAATACATGCGTCGCCCCCCGACTCAGCATTTCTGTCCTGATTCATGCCGCCTCCGTCTTACCACTGTGATCATGCCGGCCCCGGTTCATCACTACCACCCTGGTTTATGCCGCCATGGTTCATCACTGACGCCTCCTACCTACCACTGCCACCCTGATTCTTGCCAACCCTGACTTATCACTGCCGCTCTGATTCAAACAGCACCCCGCTCATCACTGCTGCCAGTGGCTCACCAGTGCTATCCCCAGCTTATCACTGCCACCCTGTTTCATGCTGCCCGCAGCTCATCACTACCGCCTCGGCTAATGAATGCCGCCCCTGACTTATCACTTCCGCTCTAATTCATGCCGCCCTGGGCTCACGACTGCCGCCCCCAGCTCGGGGACGGCGGATTCCATTTTCGGGCGGTTGTACAAGATTTTCGGGAGGGGGCGCCTTCCTTCTCAAGGGGAAAGGGGGCGCTTCCATCCCCAGGGCGGAGGGGCACGTTTGGCTCCCTAGGGGTGCCCAGTCAGGGGAGGGGCGCCGACATTATTTCCCTGCGTTGAGCCGATAAATTGGGTCTATTTGCTCTCCATTGGATGGCTTTGATGAAAGGTGGCACCTTTCATATTTGAAACTGTTTTTATTTCGCACAGAGGGCCCTACCTCTTTAGGTAGGCGGTGTTTAGGGCTGATGTTTTCTTGGCCGGCCGGGGGCGCCGCCCAAATCCGGGGCGCTTCCCCGAATGAAGCCAAAACCGGGTGTGCAAAAACATACTTTTGCACACCCTCATTTTTTCAGGGTCCGCAATTGTACACCCTACCCTCCCCCGCCCGGAGTCCGCCGTCCCTGTCCCAGCTGATCTCCTCCGCCCTGATCTGTGCCACCAGTAGTTTATAACTACTACCTACGGCTCACCATTCCCGTCCTCAGCTTATGCCCTTTGCCTTGATGCGTGCCACCCCCGGTTAATCAATGCTACCCCCTCCCCAATTTATCACTTCCGCCCTGATTTGTACCGCCCTTAGTTCATAGCTCCCCCCCCGGGTCTTCACTGCCGCCCTCTCCTTATCACTTCCACTCTGGTTCGCGCTGCTCCTAGTTCATAGCTATTGGCCCTAGCTCATCACTGCCGCCCTCGACTTATGACTTTGCCCTGTTTCTTGCCGCCCCGGCCAATCACTGTCGCCCCCAGCTTACCACTTTTATCCTAATTTGCGCCGTTCTTAGTCCATAACTGCCGCACCGGGCTCATCACTGCAGCACTAATTCTTGCCTCCACTGTGCGTTAGGGTAAATTAACCCTCGCCCCCACCGGGGCCATCGATGGCCCCCTAAGGTTTTTTTCGAGATAGCAGAAAAACGACGAAACGCAGCACCACGGTTGAGGGTTCTGTCTCTCACCTCATCATTTTCCCACCATCCCTGAAAATTTTTACCCTGGGTCACCCAATGTCAGGTCACCAGGCGAGGTCAAACAAGGTCACCTCATTTCAACTTTGAAGCTCTATAAGAGCTACATTTCTTAGTCGATCGATTTGAAACTTGCTACACTTCATGACCCTTCCAGGGTCTACAACGTGTATATCCGGGATTTTTCGATTTCGTGACCTGAAGTCAGGTCACGAGGCGACCCTCTCCCATTGGAAAAGCATGGAAAAATGCTGTCTCATGATCTAAAAGCCACAAAAATGACTGCAAATGCTCAGACTGCTCAGAACAGCGTTTTTGGACACCCATTCAGGGATCCCAGAGGTCATATTTGCCCTTTAACTTTTCCGAGGTCATCCAAGGTCACCAGGGGTCAAAAACAGTATTTTGACAATAACTTTGGCCTAATTAAGCTAGAGCGCTGAAACAAACGCCATCGTGTTTGTCTTGTCACTGGCTTTTGTTTGATATAAGACAAGGTTACTTTCTGACTTTTCGTGACTTCAGGTCATATTAGGTCACGAGGTGACCTCTGGAGGTCAAACCACTGGCGGGAGGTCTTTACGTTTGACATAGCGGAAAAAGGTCTGGAAATTTCCTATCAAATGTACTTAACCAGATTTCAATAGCTCTAATGGCGTAGGAGTTATGCCCAGTTTTCTTAAGCATTGCATATTTCGGTGAAAATAGCCTACCGTGACCTTTCTTGACCTCTAGAGGTCAAACCATTGACCTGAGTGCTAAAACATGCGAATTAGTTTCTTACTGAATTCACGCCAGCATTCTAATGCACTTTGCAGATTTTCGCTAACCCCTATATTTTTTGGAGTTAGAGGGGGGCATCGATGGCCCTCCGGTGGGGCGAAGGTGGCACCGGACCCCCGGTGGGGCGTGGGTTAAAAGGCGGTAGGGCAAAAATAAAGGGAATGCACGGGTACAGTGGAGTTGCTATATTTCTTAATCTTGACAGAAAAATACACGCGTTTTTGGAGCACTATCGGTGTTTTTGCTTTCTTTCCACGTAGTGATTAAAGGCAATGTGGTACCTTTATAACGTGATTTTAACTGAAGTAGCCAAGTTGTAAAGCATGCCAGAAAACCCGATGCGCTATATATCATTTGTCTTGAAACTCAAACTTTCCGAAGAAAAAAGCTAAAAACTACCTGAAATGTACCCTAAGCAGCAGGCCACAGTTGACAGCCATGTTGGTGTGACGACATATGCTGACGTCACGGTGAGTGTCAGCCAATCGAAGCCCTTGAAGCCTATTGAATATCGTAGTGGTTGCCAGATCATGACATCATCCACAGGCAGATATTTATTTATTTCCCTAGAGGAGCATTTTAAAAATCAAAATATTGAGCCTATTGTACATTTTTAAACAATGGACGTATCCGTGATTTTTGGCTAAAAGTTCCCCTAATTACACTAAATTTCAGGATTCAACCAAGATGCCACCTTCCCTTTAAGGGGTTCCCTTTTCAACACGGGCATTGACGGGGGAGGGGTGGGTACCCGCACATCCCCCCTAAGATCTCGAGAACCACGCTAGGTAGCGAAAAACGGTAAACAACGTTGGGTAGCCCATCCACTTCTCAATCGAAAATATTTTCGAAACGATTTTTCAGGTCAGATTTAAGTTAACGAGAGGCAAAACATGCCGTCATAGGGATAACACGTAAATGAAGGTTTTCGGTCATTACATCTGAACAAGAAAATATAAAGCAAAACGACTAGAACTGTATGAATCCTTGCAGCAAGCCGAATCGAATGGTATATAATTTGACCTCGCTAGGTCAAATCAAGCATTTGACCTGACCTGAGGTCAGGGCAAAGTCAAAATATATAACGTGCATATCATTAGAACCTCAAAGACAAGGCGATTTTAATGCAGCTAAAATAAGCGCTCTATCACCACCCGTTACTGAGTTATTCAGTCAAAAACATTTTTCCATGTATTTCCATGGAGAGGTCATGGCTTGTACCTGACCTTAGGTCATCGATATCAAAAATACCGGAACATATTTTAGAGAATTCGGTGGGCCCATTGTGTGATATGAGTTTCAATAGGATAAGTTCACCCTGTTTCGACTTATGCTATCTTAAAATTTGTCAGGTCACTGGACCTGTACTGGTGACCTGACCTGAGATGACCTAGCCTTAAAATTTTCACAGGAGTTGTAAAAATGATGAAAAAAAGATATGCCAAGTACGGCGGCGCTACGCGCCACCGTTTTTCTGCTATCTCCGAAAAACCCCGAGGGTGGGGGCGGATATCCGCCCCCGTCAATGCGCGTGTTAAAGAGAATCCCTTTAGAGGGAATTCCCTTTAAAGAGAATCCCTTTAAGGGGAATGCGGCACATTGGTTGAATCCTGAAATTTAGAGTAATTAGGGGAACTTTTAGCCGAAAATCACATTCCCTTTAAAGGGATTCCCTTTAAAGGGAATCCCTTTAAAGGGAATGTGGCACCTTGGTAGAATCCTGAAATTTAGTGTAATTAGTGGGACTTTCAGCCGGAAATCATGGAGGCGTCCATTATTTCTCTGAAAAATGTACAATAAGCTCAATGTTTAGATTTTTAAAATGCTCCTCTAGGGAAAAAATAAATATCTGCCTGTGGATGGTGTCATTATCTGGCAGTCACTACCATATTCCATAGGCTTCAAGGGCTTCGATTTGCTGATACTCACCGTGACGTCAGCATATGTCGTCACACCAACATGGCTGTCAACTGTGGCCTGCTGCTAAAGCGTACATGAGCGGTACATTTCAGGTAGTTTTTGTTTTTTTTTCTTCGGAAAGTTTGAGTTTCAAGACAAATGATATATAGAGTACCGGGTTTTCCGGCATGCTATACAACTTGGCTATCTCAGTTAAAATCACGTTATAAAGGTGCCACATTCCCTTTAAGTCTTTTGTTTTCATTTCAATCTCCATCTACTCTGCCATGCTGAAGGTATAATTTAACATCACAGAACTGATACACTTCAATCGTGGACAGGGGCGCAGGCAAGGGGACACGTGCCCCCCATCGGTGCCGAAGTGCCCTTTGATCGCTAGGCGGTTTACCCGGTTCGGGCTGTGCCGCTCGAAATTTATTGCCCTACGGCGTCGAACCAAGATGTAATTAGATCACATTTAACGATTAAAACTATTGTTTGATAATTTAGTACCTTTTTTGGTGAGTTAGAGCATTCTGTCGCCTTTTCAAGCACCCGGGAGAATATGAGTACGTAATTCGTGACCAACTAATGTCTCATCGTCGCCAATAATCGCACCGGCGGAGCTAATCTGAGGTGACCCTTGAGCTCATCTGGGGCCTACTAAGCTGGTCTTGGCCACTTGAGTAGATCACGTGCCTTCTAAGCTGATTTGGTGCCCGGTGAGTCAATCTGGTGCGCCTTGAGCAAATAATTGTGCTTCTTGAACCTAGCTAATGCTCTCTGAGTTAGTCTGATGCCTCCGAGGTCGCATGGTGCCCTATTAGCTGTTTTAGTGCCCCTTGAGCTGATCTGGTACCCCTGAGCTGATCCCATGCCTTGCAGAGTTGATCTACTGTCCCCTGAGCCAATGGTGCCTCTTTGAGCTATGATCTGGTGCCTCCTGAGCTGGTCTGGTGCACCCTGAGCTGATCTTGTGTTCTCTGAGCTGAGCTGTGCCCCTGCTTTGGTAGGGGGCTGGGAGTTGTTCTGGGCTCCCGGGCTGCTCAATCTGGTTCCCCCTGAGCAGATATGTTTCCCCCTGAGCTAAACGAATGCCTCCTGAGTCGATCTGGTGCCTCCTGAGCCTACATTTTACCTCCTGGGCCCATCTCATGCCCTCTGAGCTCGTCTAGTGTCCCCTGAGCTAGTGTGGTGCCCCCTGAGCCAATCTAGTGCCTTTTAGGCTGATCTGGGCCTCCTGAATTGATTAAGTAATTTCCTCAGAAGCTCTGGGGCCCTGAGTTGAGTTGTGCTCACTGAGGCTGATGAAGGCCCCTGAGCTGGTATGGGGCTCCTGGGCTGATTAAATGCCTCCTGGCTTGGTCTAGTACCTCCTAGTTGATCTGTGCCCTGAGCTGATCGGGGACCACTGAGCTGATCCATTACCCTCCTTTGAGCTGATATGGTGCTCCCTTAGCTGATCTAGACCCCTGCTCTGGTCTGGGGACTAGGAGCTTATCTGGGCCCACGAGCTGATTGATCTGGTGCCCCCTGAGCTGGTATATTGTTCCTGAGCTAAACTAATGCCCTCTGAGTTGATCTGGTGCCTCATGTGTCATCATTGTGCCTTCTGAGCCCATCTGATGCCCTCTGAGCTAGTCTGGTGCCCCCTGAGCTAATATGGTGCAAGGCCCTTTGAGCCCATCTGCGGCCCATTCAGCTAGTCTGATGACCCCCCCATCTTTGGGGCCACTGAGCTAGTCTAGTCCCGGGCCAAGCATGAGCTGCTGTGGGGGGGGGGGGCTCTGATCCACACCAGGGGCCCCTGAGCTGGTCTTGAATAGACAGAGAATAAGAACACAAGGCCAACTCCCATCACCTCGGGGGTCACGGAGCTAGTCTAATCCCACCGGGCACAACTGGGGGAATGAGAGGCAGCTGCTCTGGAGGACTCTGATCCACACTAGGGGGCCCTGAGCTGGTCTTGAATAGATGGGGAATAAGGACACAGTGCAAGCTCCCCTTGTAAAATGAAGCTAATGAAGAATGAGCCTTCATCGCTAAAACGGCTTGTGATGCCTAGGCACCCCGGGTTGAATAAATTGCTTATTATACTGGTGGATTCTGGGGAGGGGTGATAAAAAGGCATTTGCCCCTGAGCTCAGAGCACAGTCGCCTGAACCAGGGTTTGCACCAATTAATTTAAATGAATGAAGAACTAGTTTCTCACAGTTTTCAGCCCTATCCAAACTACCAGCCTGTTTACTTTTTCTTTACTTCAACTGGGACCGATCCTGGTATCTGCAAAATTATTCCGGCAACAAAAATTGTATCCGTCCAATATCACTATGCCACACCTCCTCCCATGGCCCTTGTGGGAGCCGCGGAACTTAATCCCCGTTCAACCAGGGCTCACTCGTCACGGCACAACCAGTGGGCATAACAAATGAATTTTCGACTCCAATATGTCTTATCTTGCACATAGTGACAGATATCACAGGCTCCGCTGAATTCTCTGATGTCCGGTACTTGCATGAGTTGGCTAATTTGTCCTTAAATATATCCCAAAAAGTCATGTTCTGGGTATTTTCATGAGATTTCGGTGACTCTTCTTTTCTTCTGGTTTTAGTTCAGTTTTCCTTCTCCGTCAATGCTTGATTTTCATTTTTCTTGGACCAAAGGTACCCACAAGTTGACATTAACTAAGATATAAAAAGTTTTTTAGGTTACTTTAAAGTGCCCTTTCTCTCCCAGGGTGCCCCTCAAAGGTGGTGTGCCTGCCACACCAAAGCTCTGGCTGCGCCCCTGATCGTGGAAAAATTTAAGCTCAGATTTCATTATTTTAAGACGTGTATGTAGCTTTGGGATATCGCCTAAAGAATACCTGCCCAACATTAAAATAAAATGCTCCCTGTGCTATAAAAGGCGCAAAAAAGCGATGAATAACAGATTTTGTGCAATGAAGGGGTCCCGCCCCCCACGCCGAGTTCTCTAAAATATGTTCCGGTATTTTTTATATCTAAGGTCAGGTACGAGGCATGACCTCTCCATTGGAAATACATGGGAAAAATGGTTTATACGGAATAACTCAGTAACGGATGGTGATAGAGCATTTATTTTAGCTGCATTAGACTCGCCTGGGCTTTGCAGTTCTAATGACATGCATTTTATATAATTTGACCCTGACCTGACTTCAGGTCAGGTCAAAACCTTGATTTGACCTCGCAAGGTCAAATTATATATCATTCGATTCGGCTTGCTAAGAGGATTCATATCGTTCAAGTCGTTTTGCTCTATCTTTACTTGTTCAGATGTAATGGCCGAAAAGCTGAATTTACATGTTATCCCTATGACGGGCATGTTTTTTCCTCTCGTGACCTTAAATGTGACCTGACAAAAAATAGTTGAAATGTTCTCGATGGAGAAGTGGATGGGCAGCCCAACGCCGTTTACCGTTTTTCGCTACCTACCGTGGTTCTCGAGATCTTAGGGGGCGTGTACCCGCCCCCCGTCAATGCGAAGGTGGCTCAGACTCCCGTCAATGCGCGTGTTAAGAAACACTCCACACAAGGTAAAATTGATTGTGTGGCTTTTTGTGTTTCCACGTCGATTTTTAAAAGAAAGAAATGCTTAAAATAAGATTACAGCGTGGGATAAAAGCCAGATAAAATCATGCATACGGATTGAAATTACACATAACAAATAGCGATCACTACAACTCTCTCAGCTGTCTCTCCAGCAAAATATATATATATATATATATATTACAGTTGCCTTAAAAGCACGTCGCCTCCTACATCCAGCTCGTTCAGCAGAGCTGCCCCCCGGTAGGCAGGCCAGCCTACGCCGCCCGGCTTCAGTCCGGATCCGCGGGAGGGACAGCTCCGCTGACCGGCGTGTTGCGTGGTTGTGAATGTTATTGCGTGGTGGGCCTATGGTGTTAGCTATGTATTGTGGAGTGCCAGTGCGAACGGTTTTGTGAAGTGAGCAAAGGGTGTGATAGTGAATGAGGCTTTCGGCGTACAGCCACTTCAGCCGCTGAACAACATCGGAAATGTGGTCGTATTTCCGACGTCCTCTGATAACCCGGGAGCAGAAGTTGATTTTTTTAATTTTGCAAATCTGAGTAGCGTTGCATGAACCGTAAACACACAGGCAGTAACGAATAACAGACAGGACTAAAGATTGAACGATTTGGGGCATCAGCTGAGCCGGCACAACATGACGAACGTGATTCAATGCGATTAGAAGGCCATTACATTTTTTGGACGGAATTTACATGTTGTTCGAAATTTAGATGACGATTGAGCAGTACTCCGAGACTTTTCACTACTTTTGAGTCGTTGATAGTTGCGTTGCCGAATTTAAGAGTAACTGGGGGAAGATTCCGAGCATCGCTTTTGTTCCTAGAATCATCATCTGAGTTTTGGTGTTGTTCACTTTCATTCCGTTGGCCAGAACTATTGAAGAAGGGAATCTAGTGCAATTTCAGCTCGCCGAATAGGATTTTGTATGTCTTCTTCTTTCCAGTTATTAGAATCGATGTTTAATCTGCGAACTGCGTGATGACTGCGGCGTCTTCCACGTGGAGAGAAAGAGAGAGAGAGAGAGAGAGAGAGAGGTCGTTCGTGAAGAGGAGGCATAGCACGCAAGAGAGTTTGTGGCGATTACATCTAGTACGCTATTTGAAGGCCTGTAGGTAGCATGCGACATGTTTGCAACAGTAAAACCCATGCTCAAAACATTTCAAATAAGACATGCTTTCACTTACTTCACACACCTGTTAAAGTCGCCTGTTATGACAAATTTTGTTTGTGGAAAACTCACTAGCATATACTGGAGTTGGTTCTCAAAATTGTCCATGTCAATGGTGATTTAAACGTTGATAAGTTTTGAAGTGCTGCGGCGAGGAGCATGATGATGAGTTGTTAAGATGTTCCCTGGCCTCTCCCCTCGAATCCGGAAATGTAAAAAACACTGAAGATTATATATTCGGGCACAGCCCTTCATCAGAATCGTGGAGTAAATATCAATAATTCTCAGTCCTAGTATAGCCAGACCTCGAATTGAGCTTCACACAAAAATGCCTTTTAGAATGAATCGTTAAAAATAAGATTGGATGTCGTGACAACAACCATATTGGTACCTCTAACCTAAAAGTAATTCCGACAATACGACAAACCTAGAGCAGTATTTGTGACAGTCTTTTCTATTATTTCAGCCAAATACTAGCTTTTGATTAACAGTGTAAAACTCGCTGAAGTACCTTAATCGGTTATTTGAATATTTCTGTTATTCTTATTTACTATTTTTCCGTCGACTGCAGCTAAAATGCTAACCAAAAACTACCTATTAAGCACTAGTAGACGTGATACTAATTCGGTGTAAAAACTGCATACTTTCCCCTTTAAGATGATGCTATATTTTTACAATAAAAGCCTCCCTCGAATTATTTAGTTAAGATTGTACCTAGTGGTCAAGGTCAACTTTTTTTGTAATTGATAAACCCATTTTCCACAGCCTGCTCCTCTGGCCCAACGTTAAGCGTCGAAAGAGTATACGTGTGGCTGTAAAAAAAAACAACATTATAAATTTTACATTATACTTATTCAACAACCCTTGCCCTTAGTATGTGCCTCTTAAACAAATGCAACTTTTATAGCTAGTTAATGTGAACAATCATTGCTAAATACTTTTCCTCAGCCTGTACCTCTAGCCCAACGTTAAGTGTTGAATGGTTATACGTCTAGCTGCAGAAAAGTATTATCAATAATTAGTTGCATATTTCAAAAACCCCAACCCCAGTACGTACCCCTAAAATCAAAACATCTCTTTGAGCTAGTTAATCTGATCAATCATTAATAAACACTTTTTCCCAGCCTGTACCTCTGGCCCAACGTTAAGCGTTGAAAGAGTATACATCTGGTTGCAGAAAAGCACCATCAAAGATAAATTACCTAAAAAACCTGAGCCTTACCTGTGACCTAAGTCCATCACTTCTGACTAGCTAAACTAATTCAACCATCATAGCCCTTTTTCCCAGCCTGTAAATCGGGCCCAAAGTTAAACGTCAAAAGCATATACGTCTAGCATCAATAACACTATCAATAATGTAAGGAAGTCCTACCCCAGAACACATATACTTACGCTGATCCCTCCCTTACCTCTTAAGCCACTGCTGTTAAGTGATAACCTATCCTAGACCCGCATAATAGGCCAGGACGTATAATAGGTACGTCCTGGCCTATTATGCGGGTCTAGGATAGGCTATCACTTAACAGCAGTGGCTTAAGAGGTAAGGGAGGGATCAGCGTAAGTATATGTGTTCTGGGGTAGGACTTCCTTACATTATTGATAGTGTTATTGATGCTAGACGTATATGCTTTTGACGTTTAACTTTGGGCCCGATTTACAGGCTGGGAAAAAGGGCTATGATGGTTGAATTAGTTTAGCTAGTCAGAAGTGATGGACTTAGGTCACAGGTAAGGCTCAGGTTTTTTAAGGTAATTTATCTTTGATGGTGCTTTTCTGCAACCAGATGTATACTCTTTCAACGCTTAACGTTGGGCCAGAGGTACAGGCTGGGAAAAAGTGTTTATTAATGATTGATCAGATTAACTAGCTCAAAGAGATGTTTTGATTTTAGGGGTACGTACTGGGGTTGGGGTTTTTGAAATATGCAACTAATTATTGATAATAGCCGTTTTCACAACGTGAATTAAATCTTGGGTGTCTTTTTGAAACGTTTTTTGGTAGCACTGTAATATTGCTGCCATTTGTCGGAATTTCACAAGAGTCTTGGGAATTTATTGAGTAAATTATCTGGCACATCTGGCAATGCTTCACAGTCGCCGGGCTCCCTGTGTTGAGTGTTGCGGAATTAAAAAGAATGAAATTCAACTTTAATAAGTCGTATAATGAGTGAAATTTGCATCAGTTATGCTCCTGCTACCCAGTCGCTTCAATTTACATGTCGTTTTTCTCTCAGTTTCTATATTAGCTGTGTAATAAGCTCAAAACAAAAGGAGTAGGGATTAGGGTAACGTCTGCTTGTGTAATACTCGGGCAAGTTTCCAATTACATTGAGAAAAAGTTTATCACCTAGGTAACCAACTCGCATACGAGCAGGGGTGTCCTAAACAAAAGGTGACAGGCAGAGGAATCCCGAAATGTAAATCAGGGTAGATATGCCAAATTTTCGGGGTTGAATGATGTTTTAATTGCATTCTCATTATAATTAATGTGTGGATCCACCCAAATTTTGAGACTTGCTAAATTTTTGGCGAATTGTTTGAGCAGTATCATTTGAAGACAAAGAATTTGGTCCAAAATTTTGTCCCACTGCATGTTTCCCCCACTATTTGTAGTCTGAGCATCTCAAATAAAAATTAAGTGGTGTTGTCCGGTATCCTTAATTCAGGGTATGGGTGTTTTGACTGTAAGCGATTTTCACCTTGAAGTGGGCGTTACTGGAAAATTATAATTTATCTTGGTTTCTCAGGTTTGTTTGGGTATATGTGCTATGCATTTAGTAATACACTAGCGTGCAAAGTATGGCGTTTTTAACGATATCTCGTCAGTGCCAGTGCCCTTGGCGACAGGAGCGAGTGGTGCGAATTTTATCAACCTGGTGCAAATTTCTGAGACTGGTGCGAGGAAGGTGACACTGAAAACCTAACAAATAATGGCTAAATGGTTATAATGACATAGGAGGGGCCTTATGAAAAGTCCTCAACTAACTACCTAATAAGAGAGGTAGCATTGCATTGTGTGGGTGGGAATGAGTGCGCTTTTCTCCCTGGTATATGGCAGATAGGTGCTAATTTTTGGTGGCTGACGGTGTGAGAATTTTAGGTGGCTGGTGCGACTCATTTGGCCTGCTGCCATACTTTGCTGACTGAGCAATACAAAACACTGTGTTTATTATTGAAATAGAGCTATATCCGCTTCTCAGGCCAGGTCAGGCTTTTCTTGTCATTTTAACCCGCGCCCCACCGGGGGTCCGGCGCCACCTTCGCCCCACCGGGGGGGCATCGATGCCCCCCTCTAACTCCGAAAATATGGGCGTTAGCGCAAATCTGCAAAGTGCAATAGAAAGCTCGCGTGAATTCAGTAAGAAATTACTTCGCATTTTTTAGTGCTCAGGTCAATGGTTTGACCTCCAGAGGTCAAATTAGGTCAAGATCGGCTATTTTCACTCAAATATGCAATGATTAAGCAAACTGGGCATAACTCTTATGTCATTAGAGCTATTGAGGCCTGGTAAAGTACATTTGATAGCAAATTGCCAGTACTTTTTCCGCTATGTGGAACGTAAAGACCTCCCGCCAGTGGTTTGACCGCCAGAGGTCACCTCGTGACCTAATATGACCTGAGGTCACGAAAGGTCAAAAAGTGACCTTGCCGTATATCAAATGAAAGCCAGTGACAAGACAAACACGATGGTGTTTGTTTTACCGCTCTAGCTCAATTAGGTCAAAAGTTATTGTCAAAATACTGTTTTTGACCTCTGGTAACCTTGGATGACCTTGGAAAAGTCAAAGGGCAAATATGACCCCTGGGATCCGTGAAAGGGTGTCCAAAAACGTTGTTCTGAGCAGTCTGAGTATTTGCAATCATTTTTGTGGCTTTTATATCATGAAATAGCTTTTCGCCATGCTTTTCCAATGGGAGAGGTCGCCTCGTGACCTGACCTCAGGGCACGAAACCGAAAAATCCCGGATATACACCTTGTAGACCCTGGAGGGGTCATAAAGTTTAGGAAGTTTCAAATCGATCGACTTTGAAATGTAGCTCTTACAGAGCTCTAAAGTTGAAGTGAGGTGACCTTGGTTGACCTCGTCTGGTGACCTGACCTTGGGTGACCCGGGGTAAAAAATTTTAGGGATGATGGGAAAATGATGCAGTGAGAGGTAGAGCCCTCAACCGTGGTGCTGCGCCTCGTTGTTTTTCTGCTATCCCGGAAAAACCTTAGGGGGGCCATCGATGGCCCCCTTCGGTGGGGCGAGGGTTAAGAGGTTTGCTTCAAGGTGGTTCCAAATGAAATACAGGATATGTACAGATTATCCCTGTTTTCAAAATATACCTACAGGCATTAATGCTAATTCAACATAATAAGATCGCGTAGCTTTGTTGGTTGCATTGCTCATTTACCAAAAAGATACTGGGTTTCCTGAGATAAGTAAGAAGTAACTAAAGGAGTTTCCTGATGTTGATCATTTTGTCATGCTCTTGGGATTCATACTTTGATACCTTAAAAGAATCAAGCTCTAAAGTGGTGCAGTATCAGGCTTAAGTTTGGTACCATTTGTGAATTACATGTGTCAGCAAGTCACATGATGCCTCACATCGGTGCCCCTTCCAGTTAGGGGCACCATCACAGAGTTTTTACAGGGGGGACAGACCCCAGCTGGTGCTGACCTGGGAAGGCGAATTTTGAGCATATTTGGTACCTGACAGCATGAATGGCAATGGACCAAAAATTTGGAGGGGCATCCTTTTGGTTGGCCAACAGGGGAGATGCCCCCCACTTTCGGCGCCCATGCTTCTAGTGATGTGAACCAAAGTTTGAGGTTGACATGCTGGGTGAATCAACCCCACATGCTTCAGCAAGCTTGGCTTTGCACATTAGACATCTACAACTGACATTTATTGCGTATTTACTCCAGGAAAATACAGTGGATGGTACGATTCTATGCAAAGGGTGGGAAGTTGAGGTACACTGCTTTTACCATTCTTGTACCATTTTAACATGCCCAGCTGGAGTCTCTTGCATGACGCGCCCCCCTTCGTATCTCGGTCCCCACGAAAACTAAAGGAAAATTATGGGTGGTGTTGGAAAGCTCTTGACAAGACGAAGCGATTCTATACGAAGAATTTTCATGTCAAGTCAATATTGAGGTCAGCATAGGTCAAAGAAGATTCCATAGGCTTACAACAGAGCAGTGTACGTTTCTCTCTCTAGATCTGCCCTCAGGGGAGCTAGAGCAAATCTTTATGCATCATTGGATTCCTCTCATCACTGCAAATTGAATGATGTATAATATGACCTTCCTAGGTCAAATAGTGAAAATGACTTGACCTCGAGCTAGGTCAGGGTCAGAGAGTGACCCGGTATCGTCATGTTCATATCAATCGACTTCTCGTGACAATATAAGCACAATGCAAGCAAAATTGGAGCTTTATCTCTATTCAATGAGCAGTTATTGGCCAAATAATCACTCTATGCTCCCGTGACCTGATATGACCTTTGAGAGGGCAGATGGTTAAAAACTCAACTTAGTTTTCAAGATCGTGGTAAGAATAGACGGCTTGAAGATTTTCAGCTTTATCTATGCAATATTTACTGAAAACGAGCCCATTCTATTTTTCACCATAGACTTATAATGGGGTGACCAAGAAATTGACCCCACCTTAGGTAAAAAATATAGAAATTCCGAGATAGCAGATTTGTAGACCTTAATGATTTTATCATATTGTGGAAGTTTCAAAGTGATCGGTTCGCTGATGTTCCCTGGGCACCGCTTCAAACTCGTAATTTTAGGTTTTGATGTCGGGTCACTTGACCTTGAATAGCTCCTTGACCAGACAAGACCTTAACTCAAAGATTTGGTCAGATGTGTAAAATTGATTAGGAATAAGGTACTGGAAGTTTCGTTGCTCTGCGTCTCTTCGTTTTTGAGATATCTGGAAAAAACCAGGAGGGGCGAATTTCACCCCCTGCGGGGCGCGTGTTAAATTCACAGACGCACACTGCCCATTTCACCATGTTGACCTAAAACCCCTATGTATGTTTGGTAAGCTATGGCCGATGGAGTTGCCGCCTACTGGAGATTGCGCGGCAACTTGCCGGTCGCCGCATTGTGAGAAGTTATTCGGCGGCGGCGGCTTCCCCACCTGGGCCTGCGGCAACGGTAGTCGGCTGGGTAACTGTGGCCCAACCCGGACCAGCGGCAGCGACCACCCAACCCGGGCCTGCGGCGACTCCTTGGAACAGCGGTGGCCCCCTCTGATTCAGTCAGTCCTCGACACACTCGTGAACGTGACAGCGGCGATATATCGACGGAGGAGATGCCTCAACTGTTCGATGAGCCGATGTGCAGTCTACGGCGTCATGGTCTCCCCCACCTCCCCCCAACTATCCATCGCCTCGCGCCTCACGAACACCGTCGCCTCCCGCCTCCGGCCTTGCCAGTGCCGTCACCCCCGCCTCACCAGTGCCGTCACCTCCCACATCACTAGTTCCGTCACCTCGCGTACACGGATCTTGGGGGGTGTTAGGATGGACCCTCGGCGCCATCTGAAATGGTCATGGCAACCCCCTGAAAGTTGAATAGCGCCCCCTGAAATGTCGCTTCCCATCCCCCCCTAGAATGCGAGAATCGGCGCCCACCGATAGGATTTTGCGCCCACCTGAAAAGTTTTGCAGGCAAGAAGTGGCACCCACTGGAAAGGTGCCCCCGATCGGCAATGTCGGCGCCGTCTAGGCCTTCCCGGGGGCGCCATCCGGACCAGGGGGCGCCACCTTGGACCGGCAAAATATTTCAGGCGGGCGCAAAATCCTAACAATGGGCGCCGATTTTCGCATCTTTGGAGAAAAGGTGAAAAGCGATATTTCAGGGGCGCCATCAACCCTTCAGGCGGCACCGTAGCCATCCAGGGCATAGGCAGAATCCAGGGGGTGGGGTAAGTGTCCCTCCGATTGACGCTCGGTGCCCCTAAAATGGTCACAGCGCTGCCCTGAAATGTCGGTTCTCACCCCTCCCCTCCCCAGGATGTGAAAATCGGCGCCCACCGATATGATTTGGCGCCCACCTCATAGTTTTTTGGTCAAAAGTGGCACCCTCCTGGTCTGGATGGTGCCAACCCGGAAAAGGTGCCCCGATCGGCTATCCGGGATCCGCCTATGATTCAGGGGCACAGATGGTCGATAGAAGGGGCACCTGCCCCTTTAATTGACCCCCGATCTGTATGGTGATGGGAAAAATGTCTGCCTGACTACCGCAAAAATTGTTAACGATCAAATAATTTCAATCAAATATTTAGCTTTTGTTCCTAAATACACGTAAAATAACGATCGTAGCTCATATACCGTGAGAAAAGAAACATTAGAGAACAAACTTTTCCCGAACACGTTCCCCGAACGCGACCTCTCTCTCTCTCGGGCCTTGAACGCGGCCATGCTGCTCCCAGAATACTGTCCGATGATTGGTTCTTAGCTATGACGTAGGCAGTGACGTCAAGCGGGCAAGTCCTGCATAAATCACCGACCTCAAAATTCGCTCCTGCATATGGAAGCCTCTGAAAAATCTCTCCAGACAAATCTGGAGACCGAAAAGACGGGATCTAGAGGCTTGGGTGTCTTTTGAAAAAACCGACCCTGGAGGTCGGTTTTTTCAAAAAGACGCCCAAGATCTTGGGATATTTCCAAAATATATATCCATTAATTTAGATTTATCTATTGAATTTAATGCCAGGAAAAGCTCAGAATTAAGATATTTAGGGTAATTGCTTTCAATTTTGGGTAAGCATATTTCTCAAACTTCTAGAGTTTCACTGAAATGAGCGCTGTTTTTTTGGCTTGGGAAATGTTAAAAAAACTACCAAAAGACACCCAAGGTTGATTTCAATTTATTCACGTTGTGAAAACGGCTAATACTTTTCTGCAGCTAGACGTATAACCATTCAACACTTAACGTTGGGCTAGAGGTACAGGCTGAGGGAAAGTATTTAGCAATGATTGTTCACATTAACTAGCTATAAAAGTTGCATTTGTTTAAGAGGCACATACTAAGGGCAAGGGTTGTTGAATAAGTATAATGTAAAATTTATAATGTTGTTTTTTTTACAGCCACACGTATACTCTTTCGACGCTTAACGTTGGGCCAGAGGAGCAGGCTGTGGAAAATGGGTTTATCAATTACAAAAAAGTTGACCTTGACCACTAGGTACAATCTTAACTAAATAATTCGAGGGAGGCTTTTATTGTAAAAATATAGCATCATCTTAAAGGGGAAAGTATGCAGTTTTTACACCGAATTAGTATCACGTCTACTAGTGCTTAATAGGTAGTTTTTGGTTAGCATTTTAGCTGCAGTCGACGGAAAAATAGTAAATAAGAATAACAGAAATATTCAAATAACCGATTAAGGTACGTCAGCGAGTTTTTCACTGTTAATCAAAAGCTAGTATTTGGCTGAAATAATAGAAAAGACTGTCACAAATACTGCTCTAGGTTTGTCGTATTGTCGGCATTACTTTTAGGTTAGAGGTACCAATATGGTTGTTGTCACGACATCCAATCTTATTTTTAACGATTCATTCTAAAAGGAATTTTTTGTGTGAAGCTCAATTCGAGGTCTGGCTATACTAGGACTGAGAATTATTGATATTTACTCCACGATTCTGATGAAGGGCTGTGCCCGAATATATAATCTTCAGTGTTTTTTACATTTCCGGATTCGAGGGGAGAGGCCAGGGAACATTTTAACAACTCAATGGTGATTTGTTTGACTGGATTCACTGGAACACGATAAGCAGACGCTATAACATAAATCTGGTCGTTGGAAGCTTTCACAGATACTCATATTATCTCTAAATTAGAGCCGTCTAATCCAGTAAAAGATGTTGTCAGGATCTCGCATTTCAAAGTCCACCGCACAGGTATAGCGACATCACCATGTGCCCTGGGTAGTTTCAGGGTGTTCAGTTCATCTATTTCAGACATGCAATATCCACTTATAGATATAAGTCGGTCTGGCACATTGCATGTCAGCCACGTCTCATACAATGCGAGTATGTCGAAGCCATATGTTTCAGTGATATCGGTTCTGAGCTCAGGTAACTTAGGCTTTAATGATTGGATGTTGATATGTCCGATGATCAGATCACTGTCAGACACGCCTCCGTGACGGCGCCGGTTCCTTCCTCCGCGTCTTCCCATCTTCCTGGAGCCGTCCCTGCGTCCACGCGCTGTGTGATGTCTGCGACCAGCGTCGGACGGGCTCGGGGGGGATCCGCCCTCGGGCTAGTACCAGGTGGCCGGTCCCCCGGCTGGGACGACACAACGAGGCCCAGGCAGTCAGGTACGCCAGCCGATGTTTGGCCTCCTCGTCTGCAAGGATTCGGAGCTGGTTGTGCAGTCTGCTGGACAACTTAAAGGGTCTGCATTATGATCAGCGCTTGTAGAAGAAGTATGACAGGCCTGGGGTAATTTCGCGATGGTATCGCTATTTCATGTACACGTAGATAGCTTTGCTGGTAAACTTGATGCTTGAGGGTGATAAAACCATCCAGTGCAGGTCAGGGCTGAACCGCGGCCCTCTTCCTTACAGAATCGACGCGTTACCGCAGCACCACGCACCCACCATTCGTCCAGGTCTTAAAGTCAGGGCAGCTTATCTCAAGCTTTTCTCGAACGGCCTTCTCCGTGGTGGAAAAGTACCAGGAGCACACATCAAAATAAGTTCCGTTAAAGCACACTTGCACACAAAAACTGTCACCTTAGCATGCGCACCAAACGTCGTCACGCATAACATACACACTTTGCTGCCACTTGTACTACAAAAGTAAAGGAAAGGTGCTTAAAAGGTGTGTGAAGCGTGAGTGGGACGGAGCACCGCGGCACTACAGCCGGTCGCGGGACGGAGCACCGCGGCACTACAGGCTGGTCACGGGACGGAGCACCGCGGCAGAGTTTTATCTATTCTGGGCGGGTACCCGCCCCCTGGTCAAAGCGAAGGTGGCTCAGACCCCCGTCAATGCGCATGTTAAAATCACGTTATAAAGGTGCAGCGTTGTCTTTAAAGGGAATGTGGCTCCTTGGTCGAATCATGGAATTTAGTGAAACTAGGCAAACGTTTAGCCAAAAATAATAAAACCACTCATCATTTCTCTGAAAAATGTTCAATAAGCTCAATATTTTGTTTCTAAAAATACTCCTCTAGGAAAATAAGTAGATACTGCCTGTGGTGATGTAATGACCTGGCAACCACTACCATACTTGAAATGCTTCAAGGGCTTCAATTGGGTGTTGCTCATCATGACGTCAGCATATGTCGTCACACCAGCAGCTCACAACAATGGCCGCCCGCCGAGGGGTTGATAGGGGTTGGTGTCAGGTAGGTTTTAGCTTTTTTCTACGGAAATATCGAGTTCCAAGACAAATGATATATGGAGTACCGGGCTTTCCGACTTGCTTTACAGCTTGGCTATCTCAGTTAAAATCAGGTTATGATGGTGCCATATTCCCTTTAAGCATTGCACATATTGCAATGCTCAGAGTCGGGTGCCAAATAGTTTAGGCATCCCATTTTCGGACTGCTATCCGAAAATCCGTGCGTTTGTCCGGGATATGTGGCAGCGCTCATGGGAGAACCACCCTAAGGGCAGTAAAATACGGGTGCTGAAGCCCAAATTAGGGGTATGGTCGTCGGCCAGTGCGCAGTGCAGGAGAGAGGAGGAGATTCTCGCCAGGCTGAGTATGGGCCACACATACGCAACACAGCCGTACCTCGTCTGCGTTGATGGTCCGCTGGGACTCCCGTGCTGCGACGGGCGACTCACGGTGGCACACGTGTTTGTAGATTGTCGTGATTCAAAGACTGAGAGGGCGATATACCTGACGGGGGCTCCTTCTCTGGAAGATCTGTTCGGAGAACGCCGCACTGCTGATATTTATAATATTGTTTTATTTCTAAACAAGGCTAACTTCATGTTATTTGCTCCCCTAGAGGTAGCCGCCCCTGAAATGCACGGTCTAATGTTATCGCCGACTCTTTGACATTTTTTTCTTTGATTTGTTCTACCATCGACCCATCAAGGGATGTAGCCAGGGGGTGGCAGGGACAGTCCCCCCCTGAGGGCCCGAGGAGCCCCTCTGAGGACATGAGCCGCGCGACGAGCGGCTCACCCGCATTATGCTCGTTGGCCAAATTTGAAATTTTATATCAGACGAGCCCTCTTAAGCCCTCTTCAGCACTCTATTCTGGAACAAGCAAGGCTCTTTTTACCCATCAGGTCCCTTATGGCGCTGTCGCAGTGGCCCTTTTCGGGGCGCCGCCTCCCTCCCCCCACCCGAGCGAAATTCTGGCTACGCCCCTAGACCCATCGTTTTTATCTGTGTCTCATTACCGCATTTTAAACTTGACTGGGCCTAGCAGTACCCGGTGTGTAATTTTATTATTTTGTTATGGGCGCCATATGACCCTGACATCGGCGCGCCGCTAAACCTAACCCTGGGCAAGGAGCGCTCCACCGCTCGAGGCACGAATTTCCGTTAGCTTACGCGCCCCAGCGTACGGCACCAAGCCCGTGAAGTTCACAGGAAACTCAGCGCAAATATTCTAGAAGTCAGCCTTCAGATATAAATAATGCAAAATTTGACAGAACGTTTCCAATTCAACATCAGATTTTGAAACTTGCGAATTATGTATCACACTTTGCAACGACTTGGATGAGAACCAGAAGATGACGAAACATGCAAATAGGTATATCCCGACAGAAGGTTTGAAATTTAAAATTATCAATTTGTAAACAAATGGGCATTATCTGCCCAATCAGCCTGCTTAAAGGCAATAATTCACCAAAAGCAGAAAGTGTTCCAATGGACCAATTTTCCAGAATAACCAATACAAATAACCAAAAATCAGCCCTCAAAGACCCACCACATTAGGTACGTTTCACAGGGTTTGAATTGGTCACCATCAAATTCTAAATACATTGTGTAAATTATTTATACCTACTGCTCTGCAGAAGACTGTACCTATGCAGCATACCAATATTCTTTCAGGGATGTTTCTGAAAACTCATGCATATATGCACTAAGTTTCAACAGCTAATCAATTTCAAATATGTCAATATATTTATATATATATATATATATATATATATATATATATATATATATATAAATATATGCAAGGTTCTTTTTTCTCCTCCCTTACTTAATTCCTTAACCCACTTTTAGCGCTACTGGGTCGCCAGTACCTGGCGCTGATGGCCGGGGCGGGGTGACCCTGGTGGGGGGCTGGTGCCGCCGCGGTTCACCGGCGGCTGGCCGTCCGCCCGTGGGCGGATTACGTCCGCTCTGCGGCTGCGTTTCGCCGGTCGCCGTGCCGGGGCGGCCGCCTGCCGCCCGCCGCGGCGTCCGCTCTGCAGCTGCATGTCCGAAGCGGCCACTCTGCATTCTCAGCGATCGCCGCGCCCGGGCGGCCTCCGGCCGTCCGGGGCGGAGGCCGCTCGACGACTGCGTCGCGGCAGTCGCTGCGCCCTGGCAGCCTCTCACCGTCCGGCGCGGCGGCCGCTCGACAGTGGCGTCTCGGCGATCGCTGCGCCCGGGCGGCCTCTCGCCGTCCGGCGCGGTGTCCTCCCTGCGGGTCCATGTCTCCAGTCGCCGCGGTGGGGTGGCCTCCCGCCACCCGCCGCGGCGGCCACTCTGCGGTCTCAACGATCGCCGCGCTCTGGTGACCTCTCGCTGTCCGGCGCGGCGGCCGCTCAACGACTGCGTCTCGGCGGCCGCTCGACGGCTGCGTCTCGGCAGTCGCCGCGCCCTGGCGGCCTCTCACCGTCCGGCGCGGCGGCCGCTCGACGGTCGCGTCTCGGCGATCGCTGCGCCCGGGCGGCCTCTCGCCGTCCGGCACGGTGTCCTCCCTGCGGGTCCATGTCTCCAGTCGCCGCGGTGGGGTGGCCTCCCGCCACCCGCCGCGGCGGCCACTCTGCGGTCTCAACGATCGCCGCGCTCTGGCGACCTCTCGCCGTCCGGCGCGGCGGCCACTCAACGGCTGGGTCTCGGCGGTCGCCGTGCCTTGGCGGCCTCTCGCCGTCCGGCGCGGCGGCCGCTCGACGGCTGCGTCTCGGCAGTCGCCGCGCCCTGGCGGCCTTTCACCGTCCGGCGCGGCGGCCGCTCGACGGTCGCGTCTCGGCGATCGCCGTGCCTTAGCGGCTTCTCGCCGTCCGGAGCGAGGTCCTCTCTGCAGCTCCATGTCCCCGGTCGCCGCGGCAGCTACTCTGCAGTTTCAACGACCGTCGCGCCCCAGCGGCCTCTCGCCGTCCAGAGCGGTGTGCGCTCTGCGGCTGCACGTCTCCGGTCGCCGTGTGGCGGCATGGTGTCTTTCTCTGCGGCCGGGATCTGGCCCGGTGGTTGTGTGCGCTATATTGTTCCGCTGTTTTGTACTGGTACTCTTGCATTTTATAATATTGCTTAGCTTAATCATGCCGTTCAGCGCTAGGATTTTACGGTGCGCACCCATTGTTCTGTTCGTTTTTTACCGTTGTAGTGTTTTGTCTGCGTGTGTTGTCGCAAAATACATGTATGGATGGAGGTGGGGATAAAAAGGAAAATGAAGCACAAGCACTGTGAAACAACAGGAATGACAAGAACCTGTAAATGATGAAATTGTCAAATTTTATAGAAAATGTGTAAAACACGTGATATTCAGCTTCAGAATCAACCTATGTGTAGTTTACCACATAGTTTGTAGCTTAACATTAACAATTCAAACACAAAATGGTTCTTATTTAAGTAGCCTTGAAACATGATTGTCAAACCAGTACCTACATTATCAATCATGTGAAGTTCAAAGAAAACTCACATCACAAATCACCTAGAAGTCAATCTGAAGATATTAATAATGCTTAGTTTGATAAAAAGTTTCTAATTGAATATCATCAGGTTTTGAAAATTGGGAAGCATATATCCAGCTTCACAACCACTTGAGAGAACCAGAAGACGATGAAACATGTGAATTTAACCAAAAGATATACAGAGATCACATGGAAATCAACCCTCTGAACTAAATGATGCATACCCTGACAGAATATTTAAGCTTTAACATCTTTAAGATGACATGAATATGAACTTCTCAATCTGTACCACACGTAAGGACAATACTTAACGAAAAGCAAAAAACATTCAGACAGGTTAATTTCCCATAATATTTTGTACAAATAAAATGAAATCAGCCTTAAGACCCACCCCATTAAATATTTCTTTGAAAAGATAGAATTCAACATTATCAGATAGTTAATAAGTTCAGTACATCATTTTTACTGCTCCACTGAAGACTGCGGCTGATCAAAACATAAATAATTTTGAGCTTTCTAAAAACCCATGAACCCATAAATTCGATTTTATCAGCATACCAAACACTGTTTTTAGAAAAAAGGATTTCACATTTTAGTGAATTCAGCATAATCAAATATTTAATAAATTGGGTACATAATCTGTACTACTCCGCAGAAAGCTGCAGCTCACCAGAATATCAATCACTTTGGGTTTTTCTATAAATTTAAGCACCCATGGACTAAATTTCATCAGCTTCTCAATCACATTTATTTTTAACAAAGTAATTCATAATGCAAAGAATTCAGCATTATCAAATAATTGGTCTCAATAAATTGGGTATATAATTTGTACTGTTCCACAGAAGACTGCGGCTAACCGGAATATGAATAATCATGGGCTTTATAAACAAAATTCACACACCCACAAACTGGATTCCATCACCTAAACAAATACCTCTTTATTTTCAAGAAAAACACTTCATATGGCTGGCAACATAAGCCTACAACCTACTCTGAATGGTCTCGTGCCAGATGTGTGTGCAGAGTTTTTATATAAATTTAAGCACCCATGAACTGATTTTCATCAGCTTCACAAGCACATTTATATTTAAGATCATTTTTCATATTTTTAATGAATTGAGGATTATCAAATAATTAATAAATTGAGTACATGATTTTTACTGTTCCGCAGAAGACTACGGCTGGCCAGAATATCGATAATCATGGGATTTATTTAAAAATTCATACACCCACAAACTGGATTCCATCAGCTTAACAAATACCTATTCATTTTCAAGAAAAATATACTTCATATGGCTAGCAGCATCATCCTACAACTTACTCTGAATGGTCCCGTGGTAGATGTGTGTGCAAAGTTTTTTCTATAAATTTAAGCACTCATTAACTGAATTTCATCAGCTTCACAATCACATTGATATTTAAGATCATGTTTCATATTTTAATGAATTCAGGATTATCCAATAATTAAAAATTGAGTATATGATTTTTACTGTTCTCCAGAAGACTGCGGCTAACCAGAATATGGATAATCATGGGATTTATTTAAACATTCATTCACCCACAAACTGGATTTCATCAGCTTAACAAATACCTATTCATTTTCAAGAAAAATACACTTCATATGGCTAGCAGCATCATCCTACAACTTACTCTGAATGGTCTCGTGGTAGATGTGTGTGCAAAGTTTTTCTATAAATTTAAGCACTCATGAACTGAATTTCATCCGCTTCACAATCACATTTGTATTTAAGATCATTTTTCATGTTTTAATGAATTCAGGATTATCAAATAATTAATAAATTAAGTATATGATTTTTACTGTTCCGCAGAAGACTGCGGCTATCCAGAATATGGATAATCATGGGATCTATTTAAAAATTCAGACCCCCACAAACTGGATTCCATCAGCTTAACTCTTGCCCCGGTGGCGGGTACGACCCACCTTCGCCCTGCTGGGGGGGGCTAAAAAAGACCCCCAACGATCTCAAAAACTAAGAGAGCTAGAAAAAAGTGCAAAACGGCAATCGAAAGCTCTTCGAAAATTATATCGAAAATACTTCGGTCATTTTTCTGGTCCGGCCAATGTCAAGGGCACCAGAGGTCAAAACAGGTCAAAATCGCTAATACGAGGTGTACTAAGAAAACCTCACATATCTCAGAAACTATGATACCTAGAAACATTTTTCTAACACCATTCCAAAGCTCTTGAAATGCGCTTTCATTTCAGTGGCATTCATTTTCGTGTCAGTGCAAAGCCTAGGGAGCTACAGGTCACTAAATATTGGGCATATTCTTGGGAATGTCCATAGCCACCCATGCTGGGTGGCTACAAAACTGAGGGCGTTTACTTTTTCGCTAATAGCTTCCGAACCAAACAAGATACAGCCATAGTTTATGCACCATTGCAATCCTCTCGTCAATACGAATCGAATGATATATGATATTGCTATGCCAGGCCAAATTTAAGAATTTGACCTGACCCAGGTCAACGGTCTGACCCAACTTGAACTGGTATAGTCATGATTTATATCATTTGACTTCCAGTGACTATACAAACACTTTGGTGACAAAATAAAAGCTCTATCTTAGTTTATTCAAAATTTATAGAGAAAAACACCAAAAAATGCTTATTTGACCTAAGGTGACCTTTTAAAGGTCACAAGTCAAAAAATTTTGGCATCAGCTTCAGAAATGGGCTAAGAGCAGGTCGCAACCGATGTTTGAAGTTGATTCCATCCATACTTACTGAGAAAAGCTCATTTCGTGATTTTCCCCATGTATTGACAAAGGGGAGGTCATGCTCTGCACATGACCTTAGGTCACCAATATCAAAAATCGCGGAACAAATGTTGTAGCTCCTGGTCGGCCCAATATGTGGTATGAGTTTCAACTTGATCGATTAATCCTTCTTTTAGTTATGCGGTCCTAAGTATTTTTTGAGGTGAGGTCACTTCACCTGGCCTGGTGACCTGACCTGATATGACCTTGAGCCAAAATTTTCAGGAAAGATGTAAAAATGATGAACAAACAGATAGACCAGGTTTGGCGGCGCTGCGCTTGCCGTTTTTTGGTCACTTCGGAAAAAACTGAGGGGGTCTAAAAGGACCCCCCCCACCCGGGCGAAGGTTAACAAATACCTATTCATTTTCAAGAAAAATACACTTTAATGGGTAGCAACATAAGCCTACAACTTACTCTGAATGGTCTCGTGGTAGATGTGTGTGCAAAGTTTTTCTATAAATTTAAGCATTCATGAACTCAATTTCATCAGCTTCACAATCACATTTATTTTTAAGAACATTTTTCATATTTTAATGAATTCAGCAGTATCAAATAATTAACACGCGCATTGACGGGGGCGGGTACCCGCCCCCCTCGGGTTTTCGGAGACAGTAGAAAAACGGCGGCGCGTAGCGCCGCCGTACTTGGTGTACCTTTTCCCTTATCTTTTTACAACTTCTGTGAAAATTTTAAGGTTAGGTCATCTCAGGTCAGGTCACCAGTACAGGTCAAGTGACCCGACCTCAAAAAAAGTTTAAGATAGCATAAGTCGGAGCAGGGTGAACTTATCTGATTGAAACTCATATCACATAATGGCCCCACCGAGTTCTCTAACATATGTTCCGGTATTTTTGATATCGATGACCTAAGGTCAGGTACGAGGCATGACCTCTCTATTGGAAATACATTGGAAAAATGGTTTTTACGGAATAACTCAGTAACGGATGGTGATAGAGCATTTATTTTAGCTGCATTAGACTCGCCTGGGCTTTGCAGTTCTAATGTTATGCATTTTATATAATTTGACCCTGACCTGACCTCAGGTCAGGTCAAATCCTTGATTTGACCTAGCAAGGTCAAATTATATATCATTCGATTCGGCTTGCTAAGAGAATTCATATAGTTTAAGTAGTTTTGCTCTATCTTTACTTGTTCAGATGTAATGCCCGAAAAACTGAATTTTACATGTTATCCCTATGACGGGCATGCTTTGACCTCTCGTGACCTTAAATGTGACCTGACCAAAAAATGGTTCAAATGTTTTCGATGGAGAAGTGGATGGGCAGCCCAACGCCGTTTACCGTTTTTCGCTACCTACCGTGGTTCTCGAGATCTTAGGGGGGCGGGTACCCGCCCCCGTCAATGCGAAGGTGGTTCAGACCCCCGTCAATGCGCGTGTTAATAAATTGGGTATATGATTTTGACTGTTCCGCAAAAGACTGCGGCTAACCAGAATATGGATAATCATGGGATTTATCTAAAAATTCATACACCCACAAACTGGATTCCATCAGCTTAACAAATACCTAATTATTTTCAAGAAAAATACACTTCATATGGGTAGCAACATAAGCCTACAACTTACTCTGAATGTTTTCTGCTTGACCACGTGGTAGATGTTTGTGAATGTTTCCAACTAATCAATTGGAAGAGCGCATCTCTAACTTAGTTTTCCTATTTAAACACCTGCCATATCAATTATTTTGATCAATTAATTGGCAGCAACTTTGCAATGACAAACCTACGCATCACACATCTGAATTCCTAAGATATTTGCCCATCAACAATGGCTGTCTGGACATCCAACAATTTGCCAGAAAATTTGGGGTGGCAGCATGGGGTTAATTTCTGTTATCTTGAGAAAAGTTTGCGAAGGGTGAACATATCCTAAGTTTCGTGAACCGTGAGTGCTGCTGATTCGTTAAAATGCTCACGGCAGCATAGGTAGAGGCTAAGTATCCTCCTACTAGAATTGTACTTTTCCCAAGGTGGAACTTTGCCAGATGTAAATTCCGACCGGGCGGGTCGGAACATTCGGTGGAGGGGCTCGCGTACTACTTCTTCCCACGTAGGGATTATGGCTTAGATTTAAGGGCATTTCTATGAATATTCTGAATGAGCATGATTGCAGATCACTTAAAATCATACAATATCTATTTTATAACTGTATTTTGGTCCCAAATGAGCTCTTAGGGCTTAAAATGTGAGTATCTAAAACTTTCTATTCACCCGGGTAAATAGTAGGAAGGTGAATAGTATGAACTAATTTCTATTTATTTCCTCGTGTGAAAACGGCTAATATGACAGGTATAACAAAGAGATTGACGCAGAAGCCCGAAGGCTTAAGTGGTGGGGCTTTTCTTATCTCTCTCTCATGAGACACATCACTTATACCGGACGTATCACACACATACAGTAAGATTTGGAGACACATAAAGAAACAAAACAAGCGGACCAGTTCCTGACGACCGCTTTGTTTTTTATTTGTCGCAAGTCGCCACCGCGAGTGGGAGCCTACCGAACGGCTGCCACCCGGCCGTCCGAGTGACATGAGTGTCAAACAGACAAAGCGACCGGCAGCACGAGTAGAGGAGCCGAAACAAGACAGACTACCCTGCCACCACCGAGCATTCGCGCTGGTTTATAGCATGCGTAGATAGTTGTGGCGTCTGTCTCGGATAGCAGCTCCCAGTGCGCGCCTACCCCCGACGCTACTGCCGGACGGCGGGGTGAGGTTTCGAGCGGGAAACATACTAGCAGTGTGTATTACATTTAAGTAAAGGTACACTGGTGTTGCAATGATCTCCAACCTGTTGCAATGGCAAGAAATGTCTCTGAATTAGCTTTCTGCCGAATTTCATACACTTCCATCGATATTAACCATTCGAAATCCTGGTGTGAAGCAGAAACAAACAGATAAAATTACCACTTTGAAATTTATTTTACGGCTTATAGCTCGGAAGCCCTCAGAGATAAGTAGGGGTACGAGTGAGAAAAATGACGGCAACGAAGTTTGCTATCCAGCCGTGTTAAGTTCAATACCGTAGCTATGTTCTGGAAACCAGGTGGCTGAAATTAAAACGTTTAAAAACTTTCTTTTCGAAAGTTTCATCTCTAAATATATAAAGAGGGAGGCTATTTCCTTTTATTTTTTGCAATGGAAACTAATTTTGATTACTTAGATCGGACCATATAAGGGTTTGAATGATATTTTGGGAAATGCAGACCTTCACGGAATCGGCCAAAAATGACCCTCAAATATCCGTTTTTTTGTGTTTGTCCAGAACTGCACAAACAGGCCTATCAGTTGGTATTTGACGTAGAATCTGAACTGCCGTAGTTTCCGATATTTTGAGCCTATAGTTTTGACCATGTGTTTTCCGCCAAATTTAGGGTGCAAAAATTAAAAATCACGGTTCTTTCTACATTGCTCGGAAAGTATGATGGTTGCGGACACGAAACCAGCACAGATCAGTGCAGCACAGAAATCTGCACGTTTTGGTGAGCGTTTGGTAAGAAAACCTCCGTTGAGAAGAAAATTAATCACGAAAAACACGAAAAAATCGACGAAAAAATTTAAATCAAAATGGGGTCTGTACCTCAGAAACTATTGATGTGCGATGTGGGGTATCTGCAAGTCAAAGTTGTGTCCATGTACCGTCTATCCGATGCAGGAAAGACCCAGGCCGTAGGTTGCACGTGCTGGTCACGAGGTGGTGTCAAACAGGTCACTGTCGATTTTTGGGTTTTGCGGTTTTTTTTACTGCAACTTGGGAACGGTTAGTGATAAAGAGACGAAATAAAACGCACCATGTGCTCCGAGCAAAGGCGCATCTTTTTTGTATTTACACCTAGCCACTAAACACAATATCTTGGAAAATTACTCCAAAAGATTAAAGTGCTCTAAAATTATAATTTAAAACGGCCACACAATTTGTTCAAATTTTCTATGTTATAATCGCTTTTAAATTCCGAAACATATATATTCGTAAACAATGGAAAAATGCCTTCAATAATCTGGCTTTATTATCTATATAACCCTAATAGTTTCAGAGTAATGCGCAAGTGTTAAACAGTTGCAAAATCTCCCTTCGAAGCACGGAAAATCCGTCTTAACATTGTAAATATCCGTCGGAGAATAAAAGTCGCATGTGCTCAGGGGGTCCTCCGCTTGAAAGATGTGCAAGGATTTCAAATAGCCACAATTTTGTTATTGAAAATGCAAGTGTTCGAAACACGATGTTTTTGGCCGATGCCTAGGGGAGGGAAACGGTCCGCGGCAAAGCTGCGGGTTTGTCCGCGAGTGACACTCGCGGACCGGAGCCTGCGCTGCGCCGGAGCGGACCGGCGCAGCCGCAGCCGACGAAGGCGTAGCGTTGCACCGCAGGTTAGGCAGGCACCTAACTGCAGGTTAGGTGCGCCGCAGGCCGGCTAGCTGCATAGGGACAAGGTTAGGTAAGGTTCGGTTATGTCATCACAGCTTCAAACATCACGGCGAAGCCTGCGCGGGTGTCCCCGAGTGAAACTCGCGGACCGGAGCCTAAGGAGGCGCGGCGCAGCCGCAGCCGACGAAGGTGTAACGCTGCACCGCAGGTTAGGGAGGCACCTAACCGCAGGTTAGGTGCGCCGCAGCACGGCTAGCTACATAGGGAGAAGGTTAGGTAAGGTTCGGTTATGTCATAACAGCTTCGAACAGCGCGGCAAAGCCGCGGGGGTGTCTGCGAGTGAAACTCGTGGACCGGAGCCTGAGGAGGCGCGGCGCAGCCGCAGCCGACCAAGGCGTAGCGTTGCACCGCAGGTTAGGGAGGCACCTAACCGCAGGCTAGGTGCGCCGCAGGCCGGCTAGCTGCATAGGGACAAGGTTAGGTAAGGCTCGGTTATATCATGACAGCTTCGCACAGAGGGAGGTCATTGAGGAACCTTGGGGCGACGGGAAAACCATTTTTAAGAGTTGGGGATTAAGTAGCATAAACTGCTGAGGTTTTATGCTACCAGGGCAAGGATAAATTAGGGAAAACTTCAAGTCATGATAGGGTTTGAGTTTACGAATCCCAACAGATGGAAATGGTTCGGCCTGGTTTCCTCACCACAAATTTTATTAACACAGTCAGTGGGCTCAGCGAAGCGAGGCAAGGCGCTAGTTAAAAGCTATTTTAGAGCACTAAATTTCAGACTTTTTCTTTCCAAATTTTTGTGTGGACTACAAAATTCCCTGATGTAAAAGGGTGCAAGTTTGAATACTCTAAATGAACTAACAAAAATAGAAAAATAAAAGTTAAGAATCACATAATGCAAAATTCTGGCCAAAATTTTGACAATTTTGAAAATTGACAACCGTGGTGCTTATTCATTTGAAAGTGCCTTCTATCCACAAAAGTTTAAAGTCTCTGATACCAGCGCTCAGAACAGACAACAACAACAACCTCGGCCTGCGGCCTCGGCAGATGCCGCTCCGGCGCAGGAGAAGCCGGTGACAATGTACGTTAGCTGTACAGTTTGATTTACAGGCGATGATTTTTAGCAGTATTATAGTTACAGCAACGCAATGTCGGTATTCTAGCATGTCTCTTTACACACTTCCACGCGTGTCCTCTGTTCAAGTCATCGACGGAATATACACACGTTTAACGCTTATTTATGTAAAGACTGCGCACGCATACAACAATGGAAATATACTATACAATGTTTTGTGGTTTACCAACTATATTCCATATATACCTGCAATTTTTTTGATAAATCTGCTTATTTGTTACCGACATAGCCTCGGCTACCCTAAGTCCCAACGCACATGCGCAGTGACGTTTGTACTGAATGGCAGCGAAGATACTAGCATAATTTACTTAACCATGCTGGTTTATTGTGTTCTTCTCCAGGTCTAAATTGGCCTCCTATTGACTTTTCTTTCTTATAATTCCTACTGCGCATGGGCAGGACAGTTCAGCTTTATAATGCCATCGATTGGGATTTGCAGATAGTATATTGCTCTTACTTGCAAAATTTGAGCCAAATCGGTCGATTGACTCTCGAGAAAGCCTCCGTTATCGTAAGCGCTCATGCGCATGCGCAGTGACCTTTGTAATTACCAAAGGTGACAAAACTATCATGCTAGATTTAAGCATGTTGGCTTTCCTCTGTTCATGTCCTGGTCTGAAATATCTTCACCTCTAAGGCTTATTTTTAGAATTGCTACTGCGCATACGCAGAACAGTGCAGCTTTAATATGAAATCATATGTGGTTTACGTTCCGTGCCATTCTCTTGCTCACAAGGTTTCAAGAAAATCATGCCGTAGGTTGCCGAGATAGCCTTTGTTATCACTAATTCCAGTGCGCATGCGCAGTGACCATTCGTTGACCTGAATACCACATTCGAAATCTGCATGATCGATTGCCTCTCATTGATATTGTTCGGGAATTTGGTACGGAGTGCAACAAAATCTGCATATCTTTCATATGTTTATATGCGTACATGGTGGCTATTCAAATGGTAGTCGATGCAATGGGCGTAGCCAGGGGCTGAACTCCCAACCCCCCCCCAATTTCAGAATCAGGGGTCTAAGAAATGGTTACCTGGTCGCTGATGAAACCGCAGAGGCTGAAAGTGGTCTCACTGGGGGGGGGGCGTTTCGCTCGATATGGCCTAGTCACTGAGTGCACCCTAAAATCCCAATACACACAGTCTCACTGACCTTATAAAGCAGTCTCTGCCTCTTTTGCATGGGGGCGCGGTAGTGGGTGGTGCGTGGCTGTCTGCCCGCAGCCGATCCGGGTTAGGCCCGGGGCTTCCTGAACAAGGAGAAGCTGGCTCCGGAACCCTTCCAACGGGAAGGTTGGGCGCCATATGCCCTGGGTTGGTGGTGTAAGTATTTTTTGCCTCTTTTGCATCATATGGTTTCATCTGGTTCACTATGATCTTTTTATACAAACATTGCAACAAAAAGTATCATTTTTTTCTATACCATTCAAATTTTTTAGGACCTGCCCAGTCTACCCCATCCAAATTAGATTAAAACAAAAGCATGGAGCCAGCACCTTGAATCCTGCTGGATTAAATATATGGCAACCTCACTGTAACTACAACCAATTTACACAGCAGCTGGTATGAACACAAACGTTGCTCAGCAAGAAAGTTATGGTAGTATTTTTGCAATTGCTTCATTTTATCAAGGGTAGAATTCAGATAATAAGATGTATGGCTATTGGAATACCTATAAACATAGAAAATTGTATATCTTAAATCGGATTGAGGCTTAACATGTTAAAATGTGTGTTAACGACTGCGGATCTCAGTGCAAATCCTACCTTTCTGAGCATACTTATTTAAAAACCCTCTCACTTGAGCAAAAATGATATGAGACATTTTCTCTGAGAGAAGAAATTCAACATAAGTTGACATCAGCACACAAGTAAACTCAATGATAGCAATGCTTAAAGATTTCAAAATACAGTCACAGCATGATAAAACAGAACCCATTACAGTCACAACAGGACTAGGTTAAAAAGTATGGCAGTTTTGGTAAACCTTGGCAGTGTGAACACCCATACCCCAAGACTGGTGCAGGTGGTGAGCATTTTGGAGGGAAGAGACTGCTTCCTGTGTTTTGTATTGTTGTGGGCTTTTTGGTGTGTTCAAACTGTTCCATACACATAAAGTACCGATACAACTGAAATTGAAATGACCAATACCTACCTAACTACATAGAATGAGAAGTTTCATGACGTAAGACCCAATACTCATATTTAAGGGCCACACAGAAATTGCAGACAATGCAAAATGCAGTGAGAGAATACTATATGAATACAATATTTTCTATTTGTAATGAGGGATCAGTGTTAATGATTTATCCCAAGTTCAGTGGAAATTGTAGGTGTAAATCATGTAAATTGTATCTATCACCAACAAAGATGCCCAGACTGTGTCAAAGGTCTTTGACGATTTCCTTGACAAAGACAAGCGCAAGCGTAATCTAGTCATCCACAACTTTCCTGAACAACAGGGATCCACTGTGGGGGAACGGTCCGAAGCCGACATCTCACTGTTTGCTACAATGATCATGGACTGCTTCCGCATAAGGCCCAGAGCTACAAAATCCTTCCGTGCTGGCAAAGTTATGCCAGGCAAGGACAGGCTACTCATTATATCGCTTGAAAACGAGGAGTCAAAGTTTGATATCCTGAGGATGGCACCCCAACTGAAGGGCACGAGCAAGTGGAAACGGGTGTTCATCACACCTGACCTGACGTTCAAAGAGCGCCAAGAGCAGAAGAAGCTCCGGGAGGAGCTGTGGAGACGACGGAGGCAGGTGAGACCGATCTACGAATCAGACGTGGAAAGATTGTCTCTTCAGGAGCAGCTGGCAGAGGCATTTCTGCCATGATGAGTCACACTGCTGACCCCTCCCACCAGGTGGCTAATGAATGTACAAAAGTTTCTGAGGGAGCACCACGAATCTCAGTTCAGCAAGGGAGTTCTGCCACCATTTCGGGTGCTGCCCACTTGACTGGGAACAACTCTGTCCAGGTTCAGCCAACTGTTATCAGTGACCAGGTGACAAGAGGTACAGCGGGACCCATACATGGAGCTCTTACTTCCACCGCTGACCACGAGGGTTCATCATCTGAACGACACAGAGAGGAGGCAAGTATGAATGATCGGCAGGATGCGGGTTGTGCTCTTCAAACTCAGCCTATGTGACTGACTGGAGTTCATAGTGTCCAGAACTTGAGAATTATATATACAAACTGTGACCAGTTCATCAATAAGCGGGAGGATTTTTGTATGCATATTGCTGGCAATGAACCTGACCTTGTTATCCTGACTGAAGTAATTCCTAAGGCCCAGAAATTACCCATCCACCCTGCCCTCCTGAGCATTCCTAACTTTGACCTTTTCACAAGTTTTGACCCAAGCCATGTGAACCTTGGTCCCAGTGGTGAGCGTGACATCTCCATCTATGCTAGGAACTCTCTGAGGGTGGCTCAGGTGTTTTTCCCAACCAGTGATTTCAAGGAACACCTTTTTGTGAAAATAGATTTGCACAGGCAAGACTCCTTACTGGTTGGAGGAATTTACCGTAGTCCCTCAGGTGATGGTACCAAAGCTATGTCTGACTTCTCTCATCTGTTGAGTTGTGTGTCTTCACTTTCCACATCAAATCTTCTTATTGTTGGTGATTTCAACTTTCCACAAATTAACTGGGATGGCGAATTTTCTGCTGCGCCACTAGGGCACCCATCTCATCTGCTTATTGAACTAGCTCAGGATCATTTCCTCTTCCAACATGTTCGCCAGGCCACTCGCTTCAGAGAAGGTCAGAATCCCAGTACGTTGGACTTAGTGTTCACAAACGAGGAAGGAATGGTACAGAATTTGGTTTTCTCTCCGGGGGTAGGCAAGAGCGATCACTTGGTCATCCATTTCAGTCTCGTGTGTTATGCAGTTCACACGGAAGTTCAAACAACGCGTCTGAATTTCCCTCGAGCTAACTTTTGGCCTTTTCAACGAGATGGTGTCAGCTGTAAATTGGAGACCTATGGAAGTTTCCTGTGTCGCGAGCTTATACAATTTCTTCATGCATCACCTCAACACGATCACTGAGACTTGCATCCCCAAGATAAAGACTAAACATAATAGAAAGAACATATACATGACAAGTGAGGCCCTAAACTTAAAGCAGCGGAAGGACAAACTAGCAAGAGTATACTACCGGACCAGAGACCCTATTGACCACGCAAGATTAAAACACACTCAAAATCAGTTAACGGCTCTGACTCGGCGCCTTCACATGGACTTCGAGTGCAATCTTGTTTCCAGGATCAAAAGCAACCCTAAGGCTTTCTGGAGGTACACAGCATCACGACTGAAAACCAGGACTAGTATTGGCGACCTGAAGAACCCAGGCGGCGTTCTGGAAACCGACAACAGCAGTAAGGCTCGGCTCCTGAATTCCTTCTTCGCTAGTGTGTTTACGGTGGAGGACAACCATAGTATTCCGTCTTTTGAGAATCGCCCATTTGGAAGTATAATCGATGACATCACGATATCCTCTGAAGTAGTCCACTCTAAATTGATTCATCTCAAAACCTCCAGCTCACCTGGTCCTGACATGGTCCATCCACGTGTGCTCCATGGCGCAGCCGACTCACTCTGTGTCCCCCTTGCTGAAATATTCAGGAAGATGGATATCAGATATCGGGGAGGGCTTGCCTGACTGACACCCTGCTTGAGCGTTTGCCGGCAGGTCTGGTGTCGTTGCTGCTTGCTGTCGTTGCTGCTTGCTGCGTTTCCTGCTGCGAAGACAAGAAGAAGGAGTAGAAGACTTTTTCAAGACCTGCTCCCGGCTCGAGTCTTCGCTGCGACCAGTCTGTCCCACCGACCGCTGTTTTTACAGCTGGTCGGTGCGGTACTTTGACTCCAGCCGGCCTCACCAGCCGCTGTTTTTACAGCTGGTTGGTGTGGTTTTGTTGGACGTCAGCTGGTCTTTTTCGGTAATTACCCTATCGGTCCAGGTGGTCTTGGTTTCTTGGATTCCGGCCACCTGGTACCTCTTCTTCTCAGTCCCATAACCCTACTCTTTCTCTTCTATCTCTTTTACTCTTCGGCCGGAAACCCGAGTGGTGGGACGCTTGCGTCCCGGGGTGAGCACGCTTGTTGGACCTCGTCAGTCCTTGGGCGTGTGGCTTTGGCTGGACCTATCGGTCCTCCATTGCTAAAATCCCTAATACGTAAGGCCATCTCACTTTCACCCCCGCTTAATAGAAGCGGGGCCCCTCTCAAACCCTCCACCCGGGCTGCGTCTGTGCAAGGGTACCACGGTACCTGCCCCTAGGGACTCACAAGCATAGGCCCCAGTCAGGCTCCTTTTTAGAGGCTGAGTCAGCCACCTAGGCCCCTGTTAGGTCCTGAAGAGGCACCTGCCTCCCCTCCGACTTAAACCCCCTCTTAGTGGCTGAGTCAGCCTTTTGCTCACACTTTTCTAAGGCTAGGTGCTTTCTCTAAGCACTCCCCAGTTAGGATAATACTCCAACACCCAACCCTAGCTAGGCTAATACTCCCATTAGCTTTGCTAGTAAAACTAGGACCACTTTCTTCAATTCAACTTCTCTAGCCATTTCTACCCAAAAGGTGTTAGCAAAGCTAATACCAAGTATCTCATTTAAACTTAAACGTACCATGGCTTCCACCTCTCTCTTCCGCCCCTCCAGCCCCCGTTTGAACAAAGCCAACCTGCCAAGCGGAGCTTGGCTGGTTGGCACCTACCTTTCGGCGCACCAAAACTTGGCAAAAGAGTCTACCTTTAATTTGGATAAGGCCATCAGCCAAAAAGTGAAAGGTAGTTTTGAGATTATCAAGCATCAAAAAGATATCCTGATCAAAACCTCAAATCAGGAATCTACCCGAGCCCTGCTGGCCACAAAAACTTTTGGGTCGAAACCAGTCATCTTTTCTGTCCACCACTCCCTTAACTTCTACCGGGGCATCATCAATGCCCCGGAAGTGTCCCATCTCTCTGATGTGGACCTTGAGCACATGTTTGACTTTAAAGGTCAAAATGTGCTAGCCCTCGAAAAATTGAACCCCAACAAAAATTCTACGCAAAAAGACCCACGTCTACGAGACCACAGATTCATTGTCACCTTCGACACAAAGTGTCGGGATGACTGCGGCCAAATTAAACTGGGCGACTGTGTCTACCCAGTTAGGCCGTACTACCCCCTCCCTATTCGTTGCCAAACTTGTCAAAGGTACGGGCACGTAGAAACCAACTGCAAGAACCCCACCCCACGATGCGGCAAGTGCAGTGCTAAGCACCGCACTAAAGATTGCACCTCTAAAAGCCTCAAGTGCGCTGCCTGTGGCGGCGCTCATGGGGCAGATAATCCCAAGTGCCCGACCTGGCTCCGAGAAAAAGAGGTTAACGTTTTGGCTGAGGAAAAAAAGCTCCCGTTTGACCTGGCCCGCAAAGAAGTGCTGCAAAAAGAAAAGAGCCGCACAGTCCCAAAAAGCTGTGGTAGCAAGGCTCCCACAGCAGCCCCCAGCACAGCCGGCCAGGAACACCCCATTTCCAAACATCCTCAGCCTCCCAAAAACACAAGCCGCCACATCCGCCCCCTAATGGAGCCCCTTTTCTTGGCGCCCATCAGGCCGTCCGTCCCCCTCCCCCACCACGTGGCGCAATCACTTTTTGGCGTAGGTGGACGCCCGCTGCGGGCTGGGAGGATCTCCCGACCCGCACTAGTTCTCCGCCAGGTCTTCCGACCGAAAATCCTCCCGCCCCTCAGGCACCTAAAATCACCAGGAAGACCTGGACACCAGCAGCAGGGTGGCAAAGCCAGTCTGCACGAGTGACTGAAAAGTCTGATTTCCCCTCGCTACCTGCCCCCAAGCACTCTAAATTCACCGGTGCTCCCCTTCCCAGGCACCGCCAAAGGCAGGCTCCGAGAAGGCCTTTAACGAGTGGCAGCCTACCCCCTCAGGGTAAAACGGCTGCCACTCAAACCAAAATCCAAAAAGTAAACATTTCAACCCAAACTGAAACTGCTCCTCTCTCCTTGGAAAGAAGCGATGCTTCTTTCCAAACAGCACCAACCACCCGCACTTGCGGATCCCAAACCGACCTCATAGGTCATTATATGCAGTTTCAGTTCTCAAGTGACTTTGAAACGTCAGACGGCAAAAGTCAGTCTGACAACGAGCTGTCCGGGACAGAGACCGTCTCTGACACCAGCAGTGCTTCAGAGACGAGCTCTGCAAAAACTGTTATAAACACTTCCAGAGCTCCCCTCCTGGAAACCCCCCAGCCCCGGCTCCTCCAGCCCCGGCAGCTCACCCGTAGCGAGGAAAATTAGCTTTTCCAGACACTCCACCCCAGTTTCTCCTGCTAGCGATAGCAGCAGCAGGTGCTCGTATAACCTTCGCAAACGTAGATCCCCTAATCACAAACGTTAAAAACCACCATGGGTTCAATTCTGCAATGGAATACAAATGGCCTTATCGGGAAATTCCCGCTTTTTTCATCAATATTTGCTGAGAAAAAACCGGCACTAGCAGCATTACAAGAGACCCACTTTTCTGATAAAGATAACGATAAATACAAAATCTCGGGTTACTCTTGGTATCGCCATAACGTAAACGCTGCTGTCCGTAAGGGAGGCACAGCCATCCTAATAGAAAATAGCATCCCACACAGTCACGTGCCTTTGGTAACATCACTGGACTGTGTAGCTATTAGTTTGAAAATACAACATGTCCAATTGACGGTTGTTTCAATATACATATCCCCTTGCGACCCTGATCCAACGGATCGGGAACTCGCACAACTATTTAATCAAATAAACGGGCCTTTGTTATTACTTGGAGACTTGAATGGTCACCACCCATCCTGGGGCAGCGCCACGCCAAATCGTAGAGGTGAAATTATATATGACGCAATAGGTTCTCAAAATTTAGTTATCCTAAATAACGGCGCACCAACCCGCCAAGCAACGCAAAGCGGACATTTAGACACAGCCATTGATATTTCGTGCTGCACGCCTAGAATTGCGTCACTGTTTACCTGGGATGTCGAAGACAACCCAGGCATGAGCGATCACCTCCCAATCAAAATCAATGTCCCCCAAGGAGCACTCGACCGCGTTGATCTGTATACCCCTTCCTGGAATCTAAAACGAGCGGACTGGACAAAATTTGAGGCAGAGGTCGACCTCACACTGGTCACCGAAGGTGACCCACACTCGGCAGACATTGAATTAATATTAAGAGCCATAAGCTCAGCAGCACAAGTAGCGATACCAAAAACCAGAGGACCCCGAAAGAAAAACGGAGCCCCATGGTGGAACGCAGAGACGGCACACGCCAAAGCTCAAATGATTAGAGCCCGCAAGGCATATGAGAGGAGGGCACACAGCCCTACTCGATCCGCACTTCGGGCAGCAAAAGAACACTTTCGAAACACGTGCAAGCGGGTTCAAAAGGACAGTTTCAACTCTCTTGCCTCCAAATTCAACCGCTTCACTCCCACCACCCAAGTCTGGAAAACCATTAGAGCTTTCTCTGCGAAGCGACCACCCCGTGGACCTTTCCCTCAACTAAAAATAGCTGGCCAACCCATCACCGAACCTAAGGAAGTCATGGATAGATTTGCTGATCATTACGCCAGTGTCGCAGCTAATAACTCATACAGCCAGCGCTCCAAAGACCAGGCAGAATGGTGCAAAAAGCACACATTCATCAATTATGGTAATCAAGAGTATTATAACGTACCATTTACAATGACCGAGCTAAATTACGCCATTAGCAAGTGTGGAAACACTGCAAAGGGCCCTGACGAAATTCACTACTCTTTCTTCAGGCACCTCAGCCAAACAGCACTAAAGTACCTGCTTTCGGCCATTAACAACATGTTTCTTAGCGACTCTTTCCCCACATCGTGGCGAGAGAGTATTATCATCCCCCTTCCAAAACCTGGCAAAGAAAAAACAGACCCAAAAGGTTATCGCCCAATTTCGCTTACTAGCTGTGCTAGCAAGCTTGTCGAGCGCATGGTAAACGTTAGACTTCACGAGATCCTCGAAAAGAAGCTTGATGCTATGCAATCAGGCTTCCGGCGCGGGCGAGCCACCACTGACAATTTGGTAAAACTAGTCAGTGACATCCAAAATGGCTTCTATAAAAAGCAAGTAACAATAGCTGCATTCTTAGACATTAAATCGGCGTTCGATCGCGTACAAAAAGACGCCCTTTTGTTTAAATTAAGCAAGCTAGGAATTCGTGGCCACCTTGCAAAATTCATTGAAAACTTTCTCAAGGACCGAAAATTTAAAGTCCGTTGTGGCACCACATTCTCCTACCTGGCAACCCAGGACCAAGGCACACCCCAGGGTAGCGTTCTGTCCCCCACCCTCTTTTTAGTAATGATCAATGATCTCTTCGCCAAAAAGCTACCGCCTGGAATAAATTACTCCCTCTTTGCGGACGATGTCGCCATTTGGAAAACCACTGCAATCGATACCAGGCGGTATAACGAACCAGAATTCCAACACGCAACTACGCAGTTGCAGGACAGCTTAAACGACATCGATAATTGGTGCAGCTTAATGGGTCTATCACTCTCGGCGGAAAAATCATCAGTCGTTGTCTTTGCCAGAGCGCATTCCAGACACGACCCTCCACGGCTCCAAATCTCGGGTAAACCTATTGAATGCACCAATAGCTTCAAATTCTTGGGCGTCACCCTAGATTCCCGATTGAGTTTCAATGAGCACATCACCAAAGTCGTCTCTAGCTGTCAAAAGCGAGTCAACATTCTCCGCATGCTCGGCGGCACAGAGTATGGCGGGGATCGAAAGACCCTGCTTATGCTCTACAAGTCCCTGATTCGGTCCATTCTCGAATATAATTCGTTCGTTTTTGACTCGACGAACAAGACCAATAAATTAAAGCTAGAGCGAGTCCAAAACGCCAGTATCCGGGCAGCCACAGGCGCGCTCAGAGAATCCCCCATCACCAGCCTGCTAACTGATAGCGGGCTGTGCCCACTACAGACAAGACGCGACGCCCAGCTTATTTCTTACTACATCAAGGTTCAATCCACCGAAAATCACCCGGCAAAACAATGTTTTGCCCATCCCAGACGAGCAAATAAAGCCACTCTACAGAAGTGGCCCCCATTTAAGCACAGAGTAGCGAAAACCCTGGAAAGCCTAAATCTTGCACTGCCAGCGACAATAGGCAAACCCCCACTCTCCCGCTTCTGGACTCGAAAAGAGCCCAAAGTGGAATTTCTTTTCACTTCCCGTAAAACGGACTTCTCAGAGGAAGAAGTCTCCCAAAAATTCCTAGAGTTCCGATCTTGTAACGCGGACAAGACCTTTATATTTACAGACGGCTCCAAAATAGGCGAAAAAGTAGGCCTTGGCATCTGGGGACAAAATATTTGCCTTCAGAAAAGACTTCCGGACAACTGCTCCATCTTCACAGCCGAGGCTGTTGCCATCCTAAATGCATTAGCCATAATCAGAACCCAAAATATCAACTCAGCCGTCATCTGTTCAGACTCTAAATCTGTCCTGCAGGCCATCAGTAACGTAGTCAACCCCAGCCACCACGTTATAGCAGATATTCAGAAAGGTATCGATGATACCCCTGATGTCTCTTTTCTTTGGATCCCGGGCCACTGCAAAATTCAAGGAAATGAAAAGGCCGACGAGCAGGCAAAAAAGTCCCTAGAACTTAGAGAGATCGCACCCTTAACGTGGTCTGGAGACGATAGCAAAGCTCTCCTCCAGGACACCATCCGGAAGCAAATTCAAAATGACTGGACTACAAACCACAGCGCCCACCTATTCTATATCAAGCCTAACATCGGCTACTGGCCCAGTTCAAACCAAAAGAGTCGCCGGCGCGAGGTTATTCTAACCAGACTCAGAAATGGACACACAAAATTAAATGCCTATTGGAACGCGGGTACCTGTGGTACCTGCGACGCAATGGAGAATCCCTATCACATTCTCATCGACTGTCCCCAGCACAATACCCATCGGCAACCCATGCTAGATTACTGCCGAATCCAAAACATCCCTGTAGACCTAAAAACTCTGCTCGGGAACGACCATCCTGAGCTACTCGAAAAAGTCTTTACATTCCTAAAGGACTCTGGGCTAGAGAAGTTTCTATAAATCACCCCTCCCAATATATATGATGGAGGGTGCATGGTGCACCCCCAAAGTAGGACTTGCCTATTTTCCAATCATAGATGATCCACTGCGAAATTTAAGCAATAGTTTTGTAACCTTTAAATGGTTCATTGTAGGCTAAGGATAGGTTATGTTAGGCTAACTTTGAAATCAGGTTAGGTTAGATAGGTTAGATTTCTTCACCGCAGTGATACCTTTCACTGCGGGTCTATACTAACCACACCTATACTCTTACTAACAATCTAACTATCCTCTCACACTTCTTTCTCTGCGCGGCGGCTGCCCAGCCGAAGAGGGGAGCTGCAACTTCACCTCCGGGTTGCAGGGTAAATTCGCGGCACCCTGGCCAGGTGTTTAGCGCACTTTCTAAAATACGAAATTATTAAGTTAACGGAGGTTTTCGAGTAACGTATACAAGCGGACATCAATAGCTGACACACAAAATTCTAAATTCCAAATTCTAAATTCCAAATTCTAAATTTCAAACTCTAAATTTAAGGTCTTTAACCACAGAAATAACCTTTGCACTCTGCGGGTCTAAACCTATTAAAAGACCTCCCTTGGCATGGCTATGCCATTGCCACGCCCGTCCATTTGCAAGCTAAAACATCTTGCAACCCATTACTTGAAATAACTCCCTTTGCTTTAACAGACTAACGTAGCTTGCCCTCACACAAAATTCTAAATTTCTCCCACACACTCCTTTAGAGGCGGGCAAAGGTGCTATGCACAGAACGCCTAATAAAAAGCCATTGACTGACTGACTGATATTCAGGAAGTCGCTCGACGAAGGATTTCTCCCCAAGGAATGGAAGCTTGCGACTATTGTCCCCATATTCAAGAAGGGTGACCGGCAGGAACCGAGAAACTACCGCCCAGTTAGCCTTACATCAGTAATCTGTAAGGTACTAGAATCTATTGTGAAGGATGCTATTTTACAGCACCTCAACGACCACAACCTACTATCCAAGCACCAGCATGGATTTAGGCCGAAGCGATCTTGTGACTCCCACCTCCTTGAGGTCCTGGAGGAATGGACTGTATTGCTTGAGGACCACCACCCTGTTGATTCCATATACATGGATTTTCAAAAGGCCTTCGATGCCGTTCCTCACGAGAGGTTGATCAAGAAAGTTGAGGCCTATGGTATTGGAGGCAAGCTCCTTTGCTGGATTAGAGCTTTTTTATCTGGACGGTTCCAGCGTGTCTCAGTGGCCGGTTCGATTTCCGACTGGACTGCTGTTACCAGCGGAGTTCCACAGGGTTCTGTTCTTGGACCCCTGTTATTCTTGATTCTCATTAACGACCTTCCAGACACTGTTCAGTCAGGCATCAAAATATTTGCGGACGACACCAAAATTTACAATAGAGCTGAACATTCTACATCTGTACTCTCTCTCCAGGAAGACATTGTGAGAGTCCACCAGTGGTCGTTGGAGTGGCAGCTTCCCTTCAACATCGACAAGTGTGCGGTTCTCCACATTGGCAAAAACAACATGCTTCACGACTACTCAAGGAGAGGCTCACTCTTGACAAAGACAGAGGCAGAGAGGGACCTAGGGGTGGTTATCGATCGGGAACTGAAGTTCAGAGAGCAGGCTTCTACTGCTGTCTCCAAGGCTATTCGAGTCCTGGCAGTCATCAGACAGTCATTTGCTCACATCGACAAATTCACACTGCCTCTTCTCTTTAAGTCATTGGTGCGCCCCCTCCTCGAATATGGAAATGCTTCCTGGGGACCGTTCAACAGGGCTGATGAGAAGTCCTTGGAGAGGGGTTCAGCGCCGTGCTACCCGCTTAGTTGGTGACATTAAGGGCTTACCCTACTCAGACAGGCTACGAGCTCTCAAAATTCCATCTTTATACTACCGGAGACGCCGAGGGGACCTGATCAGGACTTTCCAGCTTCTTCACGGTGCCATTGACCAGGACCCGTCTCAGTTCCTACAGCTAGACACGTCTTCCCGCACACGTGGACACAGATGGAAGTTGCAAAAACCGACAGCCATCACAAGAGCCCGGCGTGCTACATTTAGTGTCCGCATTGTAAACGACTGGAACTCTCTTCCGTCACACGTAGTGGAAGCCCGTACACTTGACCAATTCAAGGCAACACTCGACACCACCTGGACTCACCTGATGTATGATAGTCCTGACTGACCTGTATCTGCCCATGGGTTGAGCTAGAAAACCCATGGTCCCCACTCAGGCTCCCGCCTGAGTAAGACCAAGCTAAGACTCCCATTGAGATCGAGCTCGCCAGAGAACGGAGCCAGCAGGCCTTTGAGCCTCCAAAATTCCGACATCCTTAGGTAAGGTAAGGTAAGGTAAGGTTAGTGGTGCATTATAAATGGTACAACTTGATTGGCCTCCTGCCATACTTTAAACAATGAGGGATAGTTTGCAGATGCTATACATATTTATGTCCACAATTAGTATGGAAAAACTTTAAATTACCCGCCTTGACCTGTGTCCACAGCTTCTCTTGCAATCCAGTTGGACCACTGACCACCAGGGCCAAACTGACTTTCTGGGTAGATCTTTTTCACAGCAAGACCCTCGTGTTGCTGCTTGGTGTGCCGGTAAATGTTTTGATCGGTACTGGACTATGAGCATCCTTTGTAACCACAGTTACACTGCCTTTGAATCATTTTTCGCGCTTGCAATGGTTTCTCATTTTCCCTCCTCTGATCACCACCATTTTGACGTGCTATCTCACTCAGCCAGCACCCGGACATTCTGAACTGAACATACGTGATCACCCACTGACCCACTATAGCAAAAAATAAGCTGCAAGCAAGGACAGCGAAATCTTTAAAATAATACCACCTAACTACCTAATAATAATTTCCATCTACAAACCTCCTCTCTCGTAGAAACCTATGTATGTAAAAGGCCTTGGTGCACAACAATATAGATTTTCCTTACTTTACATAAGATTGGTCCATTAGAGAAAAGCTGCCGCCAGTGTGACGTCACAGTGTATAGCACTGGGAACACATTCGTGATAAAGGAAATAATTGGGGCATTATACTCAAGTGAGGTCCAATTATGGAAAGAAGATGAACTTGAGGTTCCGATAAAAATCATTGAGTCCCCTTTTGTCATGCTGCAGCGGTAGCAGACCTTAGAAATAAGCGAGCTTTAACATGCGATCCCCGGGTGAAGGGAAGTTCAATCACCAGCGTGACGTCACAATAAAGGCGTCTTCTGATTCGTGGTTGGGGGCTGGCTGGCACGGTTCCGCAGTTCCACCCGTCCGTTTGTGTTTTGGGCATCTTGCCACCGATAAGGGTAGTATTAAAAAATGTCATCCGATAAGTAAATGCTCCAATCACAGAAGACCTACTGATTCTAGTATTATCTACTGCTCCGCGGGAAGTGAGGCCAAGTGAGACCATCCATCAGCGCACACGAACTTTTTAGAGCCCATTGCCTTAACATGGGGTGGCCTCGGTCCAGCGCTATTGAAGGTCGGATGGCCTCACAGTCACCGCGGATGCTATTAGTGATGTCATCGCAAGTATTTTTCTAATAGCCCGATGGTAGGCCTTATTTTGATACCGGCGACTTTTTGGAGACTAGACGAATATTCACAGGGATGAAGAACACCTACCAGCCAGCGCAAGAATGTACCAGAGTTAAGTACTTGGGTGCACACTGCACAGTACCAAAAAATGAAATGCCGTTACCAAATAGGTTAAAACCACACTTTTACTTGGGAAGTTGTATTTGTAGGTACCTGTCGTCAATTGTGGTACTGTTTCCCCAATTTTCTATCTTGTTCAATTAAGAAATTGGTCTCAGAAGTCCGAAGAAATTAGTTTTCGGTGGTCCCTGATGGCATCAGCAGATCAGTATTTTTTTAGACCCCTGGTCAGAATACCTAAGGTTAATACAAAAACAGAAGCTGATCCGAGGCAATCGCGGGGAAGGCTCCAGTCCCGTACCAACCCCACCCTCAGTGCCCCCCAACCCAAATTATCTCCCATGAGCTATCTTAGCACGCCTCTGGACCTTGCTACCTTTCCCTAGATGCCTGAAGGCATCACTGCTCACTTCCTCGGATCTCTAAACACGCCTCGGCACCCCCTGCCCTCTAGTCAGGTTCCTGCCCGCCCCGACCGGCTAGCCACCCGCTGTATGCACTCGGATAGAAATGTTATGCCTTTCTTGCACGCATCCACCGGCTGCAGTCTACCGCCGCAGCACAGAAGGTCCATGCAAGAAGTGCAGAATGACGTCACTACTGCTGCGGGAAAAGGGGACCGAAATATTTTGCCTCTCAGTGGAGAACTTGTCGTCGGAGTGTCACTGCACACTGCGTCACGTTTGCCCTCTGTTCATGTCATCACATAGATAACCACACGTATAATGGTTGTTTTGTTAAGTAAAGACTGGGCATGACCAGAAGAAAGGAGAAATATGATGGGTTTGCCGACTGTATTTCACCTATACCTGCAGATTTTCACCCAATTCAGCCAATTTGTTAACGAGTTAGCTTCGGTTACCCTACTCCCAGTCCGCATGCACAGTAACGTATGCAGTGAATGAGAGCAAAGATACCGTTATAGTTGACTGAAGCATGTTAATATGCCGTTTGTTTGTCTCCTGGTCTAAATGATCCCTTAGAGCCTATTATTACTTAGAATTCCTACTGCACATGCGCATAATAGTGCAGCGTCATAATGCCATCAATTAGGATTAGCAGATGCTATTCTGCTTTTACTCGCAAAAATTTGAGCGAAATCTGTCTATTGGCTCCCGAGATAGCCTCCATGACCATAAGTTCTAATGCGCATGCGCACTGACCTTTGTTGTTACCAAGGGTGACAAAACATTCATTCTAACTTTAAGCACGCTGGCTTTCCCTCTGTTCAGGTCCTCCTCTGAAATACCCTCGCCTTTCAGGCTTATTTTCATAATTTCTGCTGCGCATGCGCAGAGCAGTGCAGATTCAATGACATTTTTGACTTACATTTCGTGATATTCTTCTGTTCACAAAATTTCAAGAAAATCAACCCGTAGGTTGCCGAGATAGCCTCTGTTACCATTAGTTCCAGTGCGCATGCGCAGTGACCTTTGTTGACCTGAATACCACATTCGAAATCTGCATGGTCGATTGCCTTTCAATGATATTGTTCGGTAATTTGGTACGGAGTGCAACGAAATCTTCAATCTTTCATATGCTTATATACATCCATGGTGGCTATTCAAATGGTGGTAGATACAATGGGCGGAGCTAGGGGCTGAAGTTCCCCCCCCAATGTCAGAATATCTATGGTTAATACAAACACAGAAACTGTTCCGAGGCAATGGCGGGGAAGGCTCCAGTCCCGTACCAGCCCCCCATCCTCACTGCTCCCCCGTCCGAAATGTTTCCCATGAGCTATCCCAGCACGCCTCTGGACCCTGCTACCGTTCCCTAGATACCTGAGGGCATCACTGCTCACTTCCTCGGATCTCTAAACACGCCTCGGCACCCTCTGCCCTCTAGTCAGGTTCCCGTCCGCCCCGACCGGCTAGCCACCCGCTGTATGCACTCGGATAAAAATATTATGCCTTTCTTGCACGCATTTACCGGCTGCAGCCCACTGCCGCAGCACAGAAGGTCCATGCAAGAAGGGCAGAATGACGTCACGACTCCTGCGGGAAAAACGGGACCGAAGTATTTTGCCCCTCAGTGGCGAACTAGTCGTCTGAGCGTCACGAAACAAAAACGGCAGAGCTCATAATTTCCCATACTACAAGTATAGAGAGAGCCATATATCTCAGTTGAGTATAAAGGCACTTTATCACGTGATGAATCTATGACAATCTATGAAAACCGCATCAAATTCAGTCTTTGTCATCATATAGCTCAAAACCTATGGGAGACGCGCGGGTATGATCAGGCAGACGGTTGTAGAACTTGAGCCGGGCTTTTTTTGGTACCAATTTCGAAAAGAAAATTTGGAAATATATAGTCATAAATTCCCAAAAAAACAAAAAATATTGTATTTTTTGCAGAAAAATATTTCCCATTAACTCAGAAACTTGAGTTTAGGATATGTTGTTGTAATGACAATACCCATCTCAGCAAAGAAAACTGCACTCAAAAATGTCCAGAATTTTGAAAGTTATATGGTTTTAAAGTTTAAGGCCATAATTGCAATGTTTTGGAAAAGGGCCAAAACTGACCTTCAAAATTATGCTTTTGGTTCAGTTTAGTGTCTATGCAGTAATGCACAGTCCATTCTGTCTGTAAAAATCCAGTTTGGAACACCTAGCATCATATCTTCAGATATTTCGAACTTATAACTTTGGTAATGCATTTCCTTACAAGTTGGAGGTAAAAGTTTCAAAAAATCATTTTGGAAGTACAAATTTGGATTTTTTGCTTCAAACTTTGAGCAACAACTGGTAATTGATTGTGTGTAAAAGAGTGTAAGTTTGAGAGCTGTAGACTAAAAATAGAAAAATAGAAAAATAAAAGTTTTGAAAAATATAATCCAAAATTTTGGAAAAGTTTTTGCAAAATTCGAAAATCTGCAGCCGTCGGGATTTTTTTATGGGTTCCTGCCTTTCATCCCTGCAAGTTTCAAGTATCTGAAACCAGTCCTCAGAACAGACAACAACTACTACTACGGACAACAGAGAACAAAAAACTGTCAGTATAGAAGCCGTTTCTCACTTCGTTCGTCACCGGCTTCTGACAGACAACGACGAGACCGGAAAAACTGTCAGAATAGAAGCCGTTTCTTACTTCGTTCGTCACCGGCTTCTGACTACGGACAACCTCGGCCTGCGGCCTCGGCAGGTGCCACTCTCGCGCAGGAGAAGCCGGTGACAATGTACGTTAGCCAAACAGTTCGATTGACAGGCGAGTTCTTTCAGCAGTTTGATACTTATAACAACGCAATGTTGGAGTTTTAGGTTTTGTGTTCTCATTATGGCTCCATTCAATCCCCTGTCTAGGCCCATGTTTTCCTAAATTAGCATGTCTCTGCATACTGCACCACGCTTGCCCTCTGTTCATATCATCAAAGAAATAAACACACGCATAATGTTTGTTTTGTTAAGCAAAGACTGGGCATGACGAGAAGAAAGGAGATTTAATATAAGATATGATGTGTTTTTCGACGGTATTTCACCTATACCTGCAGATTTTCACCCAATTCAGCCTATTTGTTACCGAATTATGCCCCAGCTCGAGACCTCAGCCCCACCACTGAACTGATGTCCTGGATCCGCCTATGCTCGAGCTCCTTACCCCACCCCCTTACATATGTCCTGGATCTGCCTATGCTCGAACTCCGTAGCCCCACCTCTATCTTGCCCTGGATCCGCCTATGCTTGAACTCCTTAGCCACTACCCCTACTAATGTCCTGGATCCGCTTATGCTCGAGCTCCCGAGCCCCACCCACGTACTGATGTCCTGAATCCACTTATGCTCGAGCTCCTCAGCCCCACCCCCGTACTGATGTCTTTGATCCGCCTATACACGAGCCTCTTACCCCAGCCCCGTACTGATGTCCTGGATCCGCCTATGCTCGAGCTCCTTACCCCAACCTCCGTACAGATGTCCTGGATCCGCCTATGCTGGATCTCCTTAGCCCAATCCCCATACCGATATGCTGGATCCGCCTATGCTCAAACTCCTTAGCCTCTACCCCCGTACTGATATCCTGGCTCCGCTTATGCTCGAGCTCCTTAGCCCCGTCCCCGTACTGATGTCCTGGATCCGCCTATGCTCGAACTCTTTAGCCCCTACCCCTGTGCTGATGTCCTGGATCCGCTTATGCTTAAGCTCCTTAGCCCCACCTCTGTACTGATGTCTTTTATCCGCCTATACTCGAACCCCTTAGCCCCACCCCCGTACTGATGCCCTGGATCCGACTCTGCTCGAGCTCCTTAGCCCCACATCCATACTGATGTCCTGGATCCGCCTTTACTCGATTTCCGGAGCCACACCCCTGCACTGATGTCCTGGATCTGCCTATGCTCGAGCTCCTTAGCTCCATCCCCGAACTGATGTCCTGGATCTGCCTATGCTCGAACTCCGTAGCCCCACCTCCGTACTGCCCTTGATTCGCCTATACTCGAACTCTTTAGCCCCTACCACCCTACTATTGTCCTGGATCCCCCAATGCTGGAACGCCCGAGCCCCACCACCGTACTGATGTCCTAGATCCGCCTATGCTCGAGCTCCTTAGCCCCACCCCCGTACTGAGGCCTGGATCCGCCTTTGCTGGAGCTCCTTAGCCCCACCCCCGTACTGATGTCCTGGATCCGCCTATGCTCGTACTTTTTAGCCCCACCTCCGTACTGATGTCCTGGATCCGCCTATGCTCGAACTCCTTAGCCCTACCCCCTACTGATGTCCTGGATCCGCCTATGCTCGAGCTCCTTACCCCACCTTCTTACTGATGTCCTGGATCCGCCTATGCTCGAACTCCGTAGCCCCTACCCCCCCACTGATGTCCTGGATCCGCCTTTACTCGAGCTCCGAAGCCACACCCCTGCACTGATGTCCTGGATCCGCCTATGCTCGAGCTCCTTAGCCCCACCCCCGAACTGATGTCCTGGATCTGCCTATGCTCGAACTCCATAGCCCCACCTCCGTACTGCCCTGGATTCGCCTATACTCGAACTCTTTAGCCTCTACCACCCTACTAATGTCCTAGATCCGCCTATGCTGGAATGCCCGAGCCCCACCACCGTACTGATGTCCTAGATCCGCCTATGCTCGAGCTCCCGATCCCCACCCCCGTACTGATCAGCTGAATCCGCTTATGCTCGAGCTCCTTAGCCCCATCCCCGTACTAATATCCTGGATCCGCCTATGCTCGAACTCCGTAGCCCCTACCCCCCTACTGATGTCCTGGATCCGCCTATGCTGGAACTCCCGAGTCTCACCCCGTACTGATGTCCTGAATCCGCTAATGCTCAGCTGCTTAGCCCCATCCCCGTACTAATGTCCTGGATCCGCCTATGCTCTAACTCCGTAGCCCCTACCCCCTACTGATGTCCTGGATCCGCCTATGCTGGAACTCCCGAGTCTCACCCTGTACTGATGTCCTGAATCCGCTAATGCTCAGCTGCCTAGCCCCATCCCCGTACTAATGTCCTGGATCCGCCTATGCTCTAACTCTCTAGCCCGACCCTCGTACCGATGTCCTGGATCCGCCTATGCTCTAACTCCCTAGCCCGACCCTCGTGCCGATGCCCTGGATCCGCCTGTGCTCTAACTCCCTAGCCCCACCCTCGTACTGATGTCCTGGGTCTGCCTATGCTCGAACTCTTTAGCCCCTACCCCCATGCTGATGTCCTGGATCCGCTTATGCTCGAGCTCCTTACCCCCCCACCCGTAACGACCCCACCTCCGTGCCCCCTCCCCCGAAACGACATAGGCGGATCCAAGGGGGAAAGGGGACAGGTGCCCCCCATGGAATCTTAGCGCCCCCTGAAATTGTCCCGGAAACCCCTGGAAAGTTCGATGGCACCCCCTGAAATGTCGTTTTCCCCGAGATGCAGGTATCGGGGTCTACTGATAGGTTTTAGCGCCTACTTGATAGGTTTTTTTCATGCAATTCTATTGCTAGAAAAAGTCCGCCATCCATTTAAACGGGTAGCCAGGCGTGCCTGGCTACCCGTTTTCCCGTTTTCCGGTCAAAAGTGGCGTCCCTGGTGTAGATAGCGCCCACCAGGAAGTTTCCCCTTCCACCTCGCCCCCGATAGGCAATCCTGGATCCGCGTATGGGAACCGAAATTTCAGGGAGCGTCATCGACCTTGAGAGGCGTGTCTTTACAATTTCAGAGGGCGCCGATGGTCGATTGGGGGTTGGGGGAGGGGGATGGGGGGAGAAGAGTGAGGGGGGGCACCTAGCCTACTTATTCCCTGGATCCACCCATGGTCCAAAAACAGAAACATAATACCCTTATTGTAAACTCGGACTTTTACGGTACTCTAATTACTTGTAATGCATTATGGGTAGTATTGGATACTTTTTTACCAGACCATAAATAAACAGAAACGGCCGCGCCGATCGCCGGCGTTGCCGCGGCGGGGACGCAGGGGTGACGCGTGGTGATTTGCTACAACGTTGCGTGGAGAAACGGCATGTTTGTAAAGGTAACTTGGTGTTTCATTGATATCTATGCAGATGGAATGTCGACATATCTCTCTTACCTAGCTGCATGCAAAATTTCATTTCCCTCCAATGACTCTAACCACCCTAAACCCCGGTGTGAAGCAAAAATGAACTGATAAAATTACCACTTTGAAATTTATTTTACGGCTTATAGCGCGGAAGCCGTAAGAGATAAGTGGGGGTATGAGTGAGAAAAATGACGGCAACAAAGTTTTCTATCCAGCCGTGTTAAGTTCAATACCGTAGCTATCATGGTCCGGAAACCAGGGGGTGAGAATAAAAATTTTAAAATCTTATATTTTATCTTTGCCTGTAAAATAAAAAAGTTTCAGTCTGAAAGTTTTTATCTCTAAATATATAATAAAGGAGGCTATTCTCTCTTATTATCTAAAATGGGAACTAATTTTTATCATTTAGATCGGAAGATATAAGGGTTTGAATGATATTTTGGGAAATGCAGACCTTCACGGAATGGGCCAAAAAGGACACTTAAATTTCCGTTTTCGTTTTGTTTTTGTGTTTGTGCAGTACTGCACAAACCGATCTTTAAGTTGATATTTGACTCAGGACCTGAACTGCTGTAGCTTCAGATATTTCGAGCCTGTAGTTTAGACCATGAGTTTTATGCCAAATTTAGGGTGCAAAGTTTAAAAGCTAATTTAGAGCCCTAAATTTAAAGCTTTTTCTTTCCAACTTTTTGTGTGAACTACAAATTTGTCTGATGTAAAAGGGTGCAAGTTTGAAAACTGTAGATGACTTAGCAAAAAATAGAAAAATAAAAGTTAAAAATCACATAATTCAAAATTCTGGGCAAAATTTTGAAAATTTTGCAAATTGACAACCGTGGTGCTTATTCATTTGGAAGTGCCTTCTATCAACAAAAGTTTTAGGTCTCTGATACCAGCGCTCAGAACAGACAACAACAACAGACAGACCTCGGCCTGCGGCCTCGGCAGGTGCCGCTCCGGCGCAGGAGAAGCCGGTGACAATGTACGTTAGCCAAACAGTTCGATTGACAGGCGAGTGTTTTCAGCAGTTTGATACTTACAACAACGCAATATTGGAGTTTTAGGTTTTGTGTTCTCGTTATGGCTCCATTCAATCCCCTGTGTAAGCCCATGTTTTGCTACATTAGCATGTCTCTGCACACTGCGTCACGTTTGCCCTCTGTTCATGTCATCACATAGATAACCACACGTATAATGGTTGTTTTGTTAAGTAAAGACTGGGCATGACCAGAAGAAAGGAGAAATATGATGGGTTTGCCGACTGTATTTCACCTATACCTGCAGATTTTCACCCAATTCAGCCAATTTGTTAACGAGTTAGCTTCGGTTACCCTACTCCCAGTCCGCATGCACAGTAACGTATGCAGTGAATGAGAGCAAAGATACCGTTATAGTTGACTGAAGCATGTTAATATGCCGTTTGTTTGTCTCCTGGTCTAAGTGATCCCTTAGAGCCTATTATTACTTAGAATTCCTACTGCACATGCGCATAATAGTGCAGCGTCATAATGCCATCAATTAGGATTAGCAGATGCTATTCTGCTTTTACTCGCAAAAATTTGAGCGAAATCTGTCTATTGGCTCCCGAGATAGCCTCCATGACCATAAGTTCTAATGCGCATGCGCACTGACCTTTGTTGTTACCAAGGGTGACAAAACATTCATTCTAACTTTAAGCACGCTGGCTTTCCCTCTGTTCAGGTCCTCCTCTGAAATACCCTCGCCTTTCAGGCTTATTTTCATAATTTCTGCTGCGCATGCGCAGAGCAGTGCAGCTTCAATGACATTTTTGACTTACATTTCGTGATATTCTTCTGTTCACAAAATTTCAAGAAAATCAACCCGTAGGTTGCCGAGATAGCCTCTGTTACCATTAGTTCCAGTGCGCATGCGCAGTGACCTTTTGTTGACCTGAATACCACATTCGAAATCTGCATGGTCGATTGCCTTTCAATGATATTGTTCGGTAATTTGGTACGGAGTGCAACGAAATCTTCAATCTTTCATATGCTTATATACATCCATGGTGGCTATTCAAATGGTGGTAGATACAATGGGCGGAGCTAGGGGCTGAAGTTCCCCCCCAATGTCAGAATATCTATGGTTAATACAAACACAGAAACTGTTCCGAGGCAATGGCGGGGAAGGCTCCAGTCCCGTACCAGCCCCCATCCTCACTGCTCCCCCGTCCGAAATGTTTCCCATGAGCTATCCCAGCACGCCTCTGGACCCTGCTACCGTTCCCTAGATACCTGAGGGCATCACTGCTCACTTCCTCGGATCTCTAAACACGCCTCGGCACCCTCTGCCCTCTAGTCAGGTTCCCGTCCGCCCCGACCGGCTAGCCACCCGCTGTATGCACTCGGATAAAAATATTATGCCTTTCTTGCACGCATTTACCGGCTGCAGCCCACTGCCGCAGCACAGAAGGTCCATGCAAGAAGGGCAGAATGACGTCACGACTCCTGCGGGAAAAACGGGACCGAAGTATTTTGCCCCTCAGTGGCGAACTAGTCGTCTGAGCGTCATGAAACAAAAACGGCAGAGCTCATAATTTCCCATACTACAAGTATAGAGAGAGCCATATATCTCAGTTGAGTATAAAGGCACTTTATCACGTGATGAATCTATGACAATCTATGAAAACCGCATCAAATTCAGTCTTTGTCATCATATAGCTCAAAACCTATGGGAGACGCGCGGGTATGGTCAGGCAGACGGTTGTAGAACTTGAGCCGGGCTTTTTTTGGTACCAATTTCGAAAAGAAAATTTGGAAATATATAGTCATAAATTCCCAAAAAAAACAAAAAAATATTGTATTTTTGCAGAAAAATATTTCCCATTAACTCAGAAACTTGAGTTTAGGATATGTTGTTGTAATGACAATACCCATCTCAGCAAAGAAAACTGCACTCAAAAATGTCCAGAATTTTGAAAGTTATATGGTTTTAAAGTTTAAGGCCATAATTGCAATGTTTTGGAAAAAGGGCCAAAACTGACCTTCAAAATTATGCTTTTGGTCAGTTTAGTGTCTATGCAGTAATGCACAGTCCATTCTGTCTGTAAAAATCCAGTTTGGAACACCTAGCATCATATCTTCAGATATTTCGAACTTATAACTTTGGTAATGCATTTCCTTACAAGTTGGAGGTAAAAGTTTCATAAAATCATTTTGGAAGTACAAATTTGGATTTTTTGCTTCAAACTTTGAGCAACAACTGGTAATTGATTGTGTGTAAAAGAGTGTAAGTTTGAGAGCTGTAGACTAAAAATAGAAAAATAGAAAAATAAAAGTTTTGAAAAATATAATCCAAAATTTTGGAAAAGTTTTTGCAAAATTCGAAAATCTGCAGCCGTCGGGATTTTTTATGGGTTCCTGCCTTTCATCCCTGCAAGTTTCAAGTATCTGAAACCAGTCCTCAGAACAGACAACAACTACTACTACGGACAACAGAGAACAAAAAACTGTCAGTATAGAAGCGGTTTCTCACTTCGTTCGTCACCGGCTTCTGACACGACGAGACCGGAAAAACTGTCAGAATAGAAGCCGTTTCTTACTTCGTTCGTCACCGGCTTCTGACAGAGAACGAAAAACTGTCAGTATAGAAGCCGTTTCTCACTTCGTTCGTCACCGGCTTCTGACAACGACGACGACGAGACCGGAAAAGCTGTCAGAATAGAAGCCGTTTCTTACTTCGTTCGTCGCCGGCTTCTGACAACAACAACAACAGACAACGACGACGAGACCGGAAAAACTGTCAGAATAGAAGCCGTTTGTTACTTCGTTCGTCACCGGCTTCTGACAACGACGACGACGAGACCGGAAAAACTGTCAGAATAGAAGCCGTTTCTTACTTCGTTCGTCACCGGCTTCTGACGACGAGACCGGAAAAACTGTCAGAATAGAAGCCGTTTCTTACTTCGTTCGTCACCGGCTTCTGACAACAGACAACCACGACGAGACCGGAAAAACTGTCAGAATAGAAGCCGTTTCTTACTTCGTTCGTCACCGGCTTCTGACAGACGACGAGACCGGACAAACTGTCAGAATAGAAGCCGTTTCTTACTTCGTTCGTCACCGGCTTCTGATTACTACTACGGACAACAGAGAACGAAAAACTGTCAGTATAGAAGCCGTTTCTCACTTCGTTTGTCACCGGCTTCTGACTACGGACAACAGAGAACGAAAAACTATCAGTATAGAAGCCGTTTCCCACTTCGTTCGTCACCGGCTTCTGACAGACAACGACGAGACCGGAAAAACTGTCAGTATAGAAGCCGTTTCCCACTTCGTTCGTCACCGGCTTCTGACAGACAACGACGAGACCGGAAAAACTGTCAGAACAGAAGCCGTTTCTTACTTCGTTCGTCACCGGCTTCTGATATGTAGCCCGGAAAACATTCAGGCATAAGCCGATCTGTACAGCGTACAGAATCTGTTCACACGACGATGAAATAAAAGAGATTAAGAAATTAACTTTGAAAATCTTCTCAGCATAGGAAGAAGAGGATCGCCATTGCAACAATTTGACTTCATTTTCTGATGATTCATCGTCTTCACCTGTGAACTGTGCGAACAGTGCATGTCCAAATATCGTATTACGAGATGCATTACAAGATGTATTACAATATAACATTAATGTCGAATATTTGAATTATCATTTTCTGAACCGCGCTGCATTCTTTTTTGCTAAAAATAAATGGGAACATTTTATTTTCATCGGCTGCATTTTAGTTTCTCACCCTGTCCTTGATATTGGACGATTCTCATTATGAAAAAGCAATTAAAGATAATCTTAGATATTTCAAGTGGGTGCATTTAAGCGTTATCATCCAAAATAACAAGCTTTATTTTTATTTCTTTCATTTAGCATCATTTATTTATCATTTTAATATTTTAAAGCCCAATTCTCATATATGAAGTGGCCAGTGGTGCCCTTTCAAAGTGTTGCGAACATTAAACAGTGTATTCCAAATAAGCGAAAAAACGTTCAGAGTTTTACTAGCTGTCCGCACTACGTATGTTACCCCCCGCACACGATGTGTTTACTGCTCGCTGCTCACTTTGACTTATTCCTGTTTTTTCTGAAATGTTTGCCACATCACACGCTGCGATCCCACCGAGGGCTTAATAACCAAGCTGCCGCTGCCAATACCACAACAAACGTAAGATTGGGGCATTAGTGGGTGAATGATAATACAGATAAAGAAAGAGACATTGCAGTAAAAGAGAGCAGAAGCGAGACGGAGGAGAAAGCCAAGAGAGCGAGAGGGACGAATAGATATAGAGGCCACTTGAGGCCCATGTAATAGAGCTCAAGTGGGGAGCTGATTGAAATGTGAATCAGTGTGATTGCAATAAAAGAGCAGGTGTGCATTGCGCCCCTCTAACTTATTGCACCCCCTCCCCCTTTACCGATAAAAGAAGACACAAGAGGCAGTTCCATTGCATTTCGGTATGAGTGTGACTTTCTTACAAGTCATTGTGAATGCACGAATACTACCTTAAAATGACTTACAGGCACTCAAGAGGAGGAGTTAGAGAGATGGCCTCGCCCCTTTTACTCCTATACTAATGCCTATTTCTGCCGTGCCAATTGCTTAACATGGTATTAGGGAAAGGCGCAATAAACCCGCGCCCCGGTGGTCCTCCGAGCCACCTTCGCCCTGGTGGGGGGGGGGTTGGGGGGGCTGTTTGGCTGTTTGAACAACCCCCTCGAACTCGGCCCCTATGCGGGATAGTGAAAAACGCGAACACTGATGGATAGCTCATACAAATTCATGACGAATTTATATCAGTCACTTTTTGGCTGAGGTCCATACTGAGGTCATGACAGGTCAAAGAAAGGGAATTTTGAGCCCAGTTTTTGGGCCCAAACTTCTGACAGGGTTGAGTTAGAATAATTTTTAGGCACCATTCGCTTATTCTTGTCGCGTCGAATCGAATGATGTATAATATGATCATACTACTTGTAGGTCAAAACACAAAAATAACCTGACCTAAGGTCAGGTCAACGTCACTTTTTAACCTAGCATAGTCAATAAGCATATCAATTGAATCTATTGAATCAATCAATTGAATCAATAGAATCAATTGAATATTATCTAAGCCTGAAAACTGTTTAAGTAACTCCTGATGACTTCTCAGAGATCACAGGTCAAAAATTGCAACATGAACTCGGAAAGGGGCCCAGGATACTTCGATTTGGAGAATATGAAGCTATCATCAGCTTTATCTACACAAATACAGCCCAATTTCTGTTTTTCCCATGTATTTCTAATAGAGAGCTCATGGTCTGTACTTGACCTTGGGTGATTGATATGAACAATCCCGGAATATATTTTGTAGCACTCGGTGGGCCCATATGTGCTATAAGTTTCAATCCGTTAGATTCACTCATTTCTTACTTATGCCACCTTATAAATTTTTTGAGGTGAAGTCACTTGACCTGCATTGATGACCTGACCTGAAATTACCCAACCTTAAACTTTTGGGAAAAGTTGCAGCAGTGATCAAGGATGAGGTTTGTCATGTACGGCGGCGCTTCGAGCCACCGTTTTTTCGTGCCACCGGAAAAACCCGAGGGGTGTTCAAACACCCCCACCGGGGCGAGGATTAAATCTAGATGCGCCCTTACCCGGGCGCCATTACGCTCATATTTTGGCGAATACACACTGTGCGTAGTTTTGCTTGAAACGAAGTTTAATCTTAGAATGCGCAATGTTCAGGACAGGAAATGTTTCCAAAAAGCAACACAAATATTAACTTCTGTAACTTTATCTGCAGTAGCGACATCAAATAGGTGGCATTCGTCTAGCAAGTGATTACCCTTAGGTGGCGCAATACACATCCCTTCCCCCACGCAATGTATAGAATAATGTATTTATCGCCATAGGGATTTTTCTTTCTTGTATTCTAGAAGCTTCTGAGAAATAATACATATCCGAAATTGAACATACACATTTGCGTGAATCGGCAATTCTCCGAAAATTTCAGGAATATATAGTTTTGATATTTCCATCAGTTATGACCAGATACACCGAAATTATATACTTATGTTTCAGATACCATACACTCTAACCAGGAGCAACAATGTGCGAACAAAGTGTTAACAGTAAACACGGTTTCATGTGAAGAAACACTTGAGTCTGTGCAAAATATTTCATATGCGCAAAAGTGGTACAAAATACGACAAATCACTCTATCTGTGAACAAAGATGTACTCACCTCTAGACGAAGGAAGATTGGCAGAACCTTTCTTAAAATCACGGTAACAAGTTTCGGACTAGAATTTTGACATTTACTATTTCATGGTCCCGATATTTATAACGTCAAATATCTGACGAGCAAGTCTCTCTCTCTCTCTTCTGCTTCTTCTTCTTCTGCTTCTTCTTCTTCGGCTTCTTCTGAAGAGAAGTCGGGCTGTTGGGTTCTCGAGATCTGGTCACACGTCTGGCCCGCAACCTCCTCCCCGCGTCTGCCGGCTCCGACTGCCCCTATTCCGCCCGTCGACCTAGACGCAGCAGCATCGGCGTCGACGCGGCCTTCCAACCAGCGACTGAAAACTCCAGACTGGTATCCGTCTGCGCCGGGCCGAGGGCGAACCTGTCAGCGCACCAGCCGTCGGCCGGCTGCAGGTGGCCAGATCTGTGCTACTTTCTTAGCTATTTTCAAGAACAGAATAACTCTGACCTCCAGTCTTATAAAAAGATACTGTTAGAGGGAAAATTGGTTTGTTTTCGAAACATTGTCATGTGGTTCTTTTGCGCCGGTCGCGTTAGCCGAGGCCGCAGGCCGAAGTCTCATATTGGCTCGTATTTTATTTATCGCATGTATTTTATCTATCGTATCTGTATCGATCTAAATCGTATTTTACCCTCGATGTGGTTCTGGTCTTTTCATTTCATTTATTCCACCTCATCACCAACAGATTTACAACCTGCCGATAGGTGAATTTACAGGCAAAAGTGCAGTGGGGTATAAGGGATATTAACGAAGGGTTTGAAATTTTGGAAGGCTCAAATCGAGCCTGCCGTCACCAGACCAGGAGATGAGGTGATCAAGAAAATCGTGAAGCCGTTTTAGGTCTTCTGGGAGATGTAATATTCTGATAAGGCTGGACGTCGTCCGCAAAGAGCTGGATATTGATTAAAACAAAATCCGGAAGGAGGTTAATGAACAGAGCAAGGAACGTTCTCTTATAGTTTATTTTTACCTTCTTGCATCTGTTGATCTTTCCATTAAATTCAATTTTTGAGGATCCACCTAAGAATCTTTACTTCAATTTCCCACTGGCGATTACATGGAGAAAATATCCCTGGACACGTGTACGCAGAGGTGAAGAAATTTGTTGACCGGGTTACTGCGGTTGGTGACACATTTCATTATTCCAAGGTGCATGGCCGTGACAAAATAAAGATTTGGGCTACATGGCCCATACTCAAGATACATGTTTTTGAGAATGCAGAATCAAGCATGCAGCTAGTTTTATTTATCGATTTATTTTATTTATTATTTATTGTAGCTGATGAGCAACAGGTTGTCATGCGTCACCCAATGACAGTTCCTCTCGTTTCGATACTCGTGTTTCAACTGAGCCATTTTCTTCCACTGCCGGCGTGTCATTAGCGATTTAGTACATGCACTATGTTCGGCTGCTACTAAAATGATAGTTCCCCTCCCCGCAGGACACCTGGATTTCCCTAGTATAGTTTCCAGTTTTTTATTTAAAATACGACCTAATGGTGGCAGTTGGCAGTTAGCAGCAGGCTAGAAACACGAAATGTGACAGGTAATCTTTAACACAAAACGTGTTCGTAAGTATACACAAGGCATTATCAGTAATAGAAATAGATCAGTAAATACTTGTTCTGCCTAAAAATTTACCATTTTGCAAGGAGAATCACATTTAAAGTTTAGTATCTTCAATTTAGCTGTCTCTTTTACTCTGAATTTAGTATTCAGTACGACTAACAATCACAGAAAAAATGGACGGAAAATCTACATAGCCTGCTCAACAGCGAGAAAAGAAAATTTGTAAATTGCGTTGTAGATAGGATAACGCAGAGTCCGCTGAGCCAAAGTCTGTGAAGCCTAGTAAGCAACACACTAAAGGAACATGAAGTCCAAGGAGTTGAATAAGGTCTATCACCAGGCTAGATGATTAGGTATGGTATGAGGACTTCAGGACACTTGTAACTGCCCATATACATAATATTACGCCTACGAGCCAGCAAGTTTTTTCATACTTTTACCCCTTTTGCTGATTGGAGGGGTAGAAGGAAGGCTAAAAAATTGCCTGAGAGAGCAGGCAAGCGTCACATTAAAAGTTTGTGACAGCCAGCATACTTTCTGTTCCTCTGCATGTACGAAATCATCTGTGACTGGTAACTTTCTTAGGCAAGGCCTTAAGTGCAAACATTTGAGCACAATCAGTCGTCTATATCAAATCGGGTAATCATCGATACCAAAGCAAAGAAAGGCGATACCAAAGCAAAGAAAGGTGATACCAAAGCAAAGAAAGGCGATACCAAAGCAAAGAAAGGCGATACCAAAGCAAAGAAAGGCGATACCAAAGCAAAGAAAGGCGATACCAAAGCAAATAAAGGCGATACCAAAGCAAAGAAAGGCGATACCAAAGCAAAGGCGATACCAAAGCAAAGAAAAGCGACGTCTGAAAACCGTATTTTGGGTGCCTCCGGTAAAACCGTCGTTCTCTCTGACTTTGAAGGTACTCCAGGATCAGCGGGAGGGGACACTGCAATACATCACCAACTGTGTGCTTCATTATTGGATGGCATTGTTCACCAAACCGACGCGTCTCACCCGGCACCTATAATTCATTGCCTTCTCGTGATTGCCGACTGATATGCTGAGTTCGGTAGAGCATTCAACAGAACAGAAGATGAACAGGGCACAGATGCTTGTCTCATAGTATATTCACTTAACCAAAGCATGCTTAAATATTGTCAAAACATCGACTGCTGCCTGTTCGCACTGGCCAGCTCCATCAAACACACTCCATCAAACATCAAACACACGTTACTTATCATAACCAGATGCTTTCTGTCGCCACTCTCTTGTATGAAGATTTGCACAGCCGGAAAATGGTGAAGTCAAACTCTGCGCTGGTGAACGACTTCACAGAAAACAAGCGACAGGCTATTATGTCATACTCAGGCGCACACTGCCCAGGCAACAGCACCACCTCCTTCTGTTGCGTACGCAAATTTAAACTAATATCGCCCAAGTTCCAAAGCACCTTAAGCTACTCCGCAAAGTAGGTCAATATTGGTGAATTCCGAGATTTCTCACCACTTTTACATCAAAATTACCTGTGCAGAATTCGGCAACGACAAACACTCGAACACCAAGAACTGAACCATGCAGCATTGCTCAATTACTTTTTTAGTACCGCGTTCTTCTTGTAAGTTAGACCGAGCTGGCGTAATAGCCTCTGGCTGTCCGAACGATACATATTTTCACGACGCAGTGACATCTTCAACAGCATACCGACTACTTGATAGTGGTATGTGTTTCTTAACAGCCTTTTAACAGGCCGAACGCAACATAGTCTGACGTAACCTAGCACAATGGAAAGTCATTTGGTTCTTTCAGCAAAGGCCTGACCAGTAGGGTGTGTCATGAAAATCAAAAGTCAAAAATCGAAAAATGGTGGGTGCGAGAAGGTTGCAAATGACGTTTTTGAGAAGATCTATGGAGAAAAAATCCCAAAATTTTAATATCTAGCTGTGCGGGTTTTCGAATATATAAGGGCATGTTTTCAGTAAAAATTTCATTTTTACGTGTTTTTCAAATTCCTGCCACGAATACAAATTCAAGTTGAATTTAAGTAAAAAGTAATTAAAATGTAACTTAAGGCCACCTTCTACTCATGGTATAAAGATAAAATCCAAAACTATATTTTTTCTGGAAACAGGCTTAGGAGAATTCACCCAGTTTTAGCATTATTTGCCAATTTGCTTCTCCGAGGGCAAAAAACAGTCTGACTGGGCTAGGTCAGAGACCACTGGTCAAACAGGTTGGGATTAGTGATTATTGACTAGGTCTGATTCTCAGACATAATTAATGGTCTTGTAGCTCGAATTAACGTCTCCACAAGGTCGCGTGTTCGAATCCTAACGCTGGTCAGTTTTTACTGCTTTGAAGCCATAGCCCCAAGCATCTGAAAAAATTTGTCCTCTATAAATATTTCACTCCTGACAAAGGTGCATTTTCATTTAATTGGTTTTGAAGCAAAACGGGAAAATTGGATTTCAAACTACAATACATTCTTACGAGTTTGCAATACCTGAGTAAAGAATGACGTAAAGTGAAGCTTAGCATAGTCTTTCTTTCATTCGAAACAGAAAAATCTGGCATTGATTTGCATCTATGTGAAGTGATCTATTCGACCATCCTGTATTGTTAATCTTCCTATCGTCTTCATGCTCCCTTCATGACAACAAATACCCTCACCTTTCAGTGGTACATCTTGGCGTCCGCCTCTGGGCCACGACCTGCTACCAGAACCCAAGTATCAGGTCTACACAACATTCAATACGTAGGAAAGGGGACAACTTCAATTCTAAGCGAGCTCCCAACTATGAGGAATGTACTAATGTAGCTGGCTTACTCGCAAGAAGGTAATCGGCTAGACTACAATCTGAATTAGCGAAATTAATCCTCATAACAGATGGTTCAAGACGTTCTCGCCATTCTCCAGTCAGTGGCAGCGGGCAAACGTAAAGTCAAAGCCGCTAGTTAGTAATTATTTAGAGAATGAAGGGAAAACGACCAAGCGCTTGGACAAAGGCGAGAGACATTCCCAAAGGAAAACATCTTCGGCTCAGGCTGCATTACTTTTTAAATTTCGGGACACTGCCAATGCCCCATTACCCATCGTTTGAGATCAAAATATTCAGAGTGGGAAAGGAAGGTCCAAATCACCAGCACATGCTTCAGAGATCAAAACCATTATTTATTATAGCTATCCTTCCTACTTGCCGAAAGGGAGAAGTCGAGTGAGCTGGGCAGGGCAGCCAATCAATACGATCTTCTTGTGATAGCACGTCAGCCTACATCTGTTGGTCTTTGATTACCGAAGCTCTCGCTCGATGAACTTTCTTTGGGTCTACCACCAGGTACGATTTGTCCTGCTCCATTTCTGATGCTTGCCTTTGCAGTGTTAGAGATCGGTGTCTGATTTTTGCGACTGATCAGAAAAAGTGCGGTGTCATCTTCCAGATTGCTAGGCGTCTCTAACAGTTCTATAGCCTTGCCTTTCACTTAATGTGAATGGATATGCCTCTCCTCGTCTCGTCTCTTTTTCTCTGCTTCTTTGCGTTGCTCTGTACTTAGCTTCTACTATGAGCTTTTCTCTGCCGTTTTGTTTCTTTCGGACCGACACCAACCATCCGATCGACCTGGGCCTTTCTTTCACACCCTGCATATATTGATCCCAAACAGTGGGTAATGGGACATTGGCAGCCCGTGAGATCAAAAAAGCTTGTCCCGAGATTAGAAAAAATATTGCAGTTTGGGCCGAAGATATTTTCCATTGGGAATGTCTCTCGCCTTTTTCCAAGTGTTTGGTTGTTTTTCCCTTCATTCTCTAAATGATTACTAGTGGCTTTAACTTTACGTTTGCCCGCTGCCACTGACTGTGGAGAATGCCGAGAACGACTTGAGCCGTCAGTTATGTGGATTAATTTCGTTAATTCAGACTGTTTCTAGCCAATTACCTTCTTGCGGGTATGTCAGGTACCTTAGTACATTCCTCATAGTTGGGAGCTCGCTTTGAATGAAAGTTGTCCCCTTTCCTACGTATTGGATGTTGTGTATTGCATGTTGTGGATCTGATACTTTGGTTCTGGTAGCAGGTTGTTACCGAGAGCCGGACGCCATGATGTACCACTGAAAGGTGGGAGTATTTGTTGTCCTGAAGGGGGCAGGAAGACGATAGGAAGATTAACAATACAAGATGGTCGAATAAATCACTTCACATAGATGCAAATCAATACCAGATTGTGATGTTTCGAATGAAGGAAACACTACGCTAAGCTTCACTGTACGTCATGCTTTACTTAGGCATTGCAAACTCATAAGAATGGCATATAGTTTAAAATCCAATTTTCCCACTTTGCTACAAAGCTAATTCAATGAAAATGCACTTCTGTGAGGAGTGAAATATTGATAATTAGAGGACAAATGTTTTCAGGTGCTTGGGGCTATGGCTCCAGAGCAGATAAAACTGACCAGCGTTAGGATTCGAACGCGCGACCTTGTGGAGACGTTAATTCAAGCTAAAAGACCATGAATTATATCTGAGGATCAGAACTAGTTAATAATCACAAATCCCAACTTGTTTGACCAGTGGTCTCTGACCTAGTCCAGTCAGACAGGTTTTTGCACTCGGAGAAGCAAATTGGCAAATAATGCTAAAATTGGGTGAATTCTCCCAGGCCTGTTTCCAGAAAAAATGTTTTGTGATCTTATCTTTATACCATGAATAGAAGGTGCCCTTAAGTTACATTTCAATTAGTTTTACTTAAATTTAACTTGAATTGTATTCGTAGCAGACATTTGAAAACACGCAAAAATGGCATTTTTACTGAAAACATGCCCTTATATTAGGGGGATGATAATGATGGTGAAAAAATAATTTTTGGAATAGACCTATTGCCACTCAGGAGGTGATTTTAGGGTTAAAATGTAGACTTTGAGTGCAGAAGATACTGTTCTACCTTGCAAAAAAACTTCGACCATGGGAAAGTGAAAATTTCGTATCTGACGCTTGTTTTGCGGCACCTACTGAGTGTTCCATTGGATCTGCTACTCTCAGTTTCTCTTGCAAATAATTCCAAAAGTATTTGTATTAAAGCAATGTCAGTCTGCGTATGTGTTACTTGACCAATTTGGCAGCATTTTTGACAAAAATATCTAGCTAGGTCAGATCAGGTCACTGGGTTATGACGTAATTCCTATATCCATGCATAGGGATTTTTTGAAGTTGAAATCTAGCTGGCTCTTAGAAATGCAAGACGAAATTTCTGGATAACATTCAAAAGCTGTTGAATTGAAAAATTTGAATGTCACAAACAAAAGTCTGGTTAGGTCCATAGCTGTGTCAGCAGAGGTCACCAAGGGTAAAAAAATTATCTGAGAGGATTAAAGATTTCAATTAAACACAGTACAACTATGATTTTGGTGTCATGGAGACCATTTGGCCTATACGAATCAGGGTTATGCATGCTATTGCTTTGTTAGGGTAGTTCATGCCTTTGACCTTACATCAAGACCACCCTGCTACCTGAACTCTCGGACTTGTTCACTGAGAGAAAAAACGACACCTGATTGGGGTATCAGGTGATGCCGTAAAAAAGTCCACCCTTTTGGGGTATCTGGAAGACCCCTCTTTGGGCAGACTTTTTCCCACCAAATTTGGGATCAGGGGTGTCAGACTCCTTTCTTCGGAGTCCCGCCTCTTGATAAGGGAGTCAAAAAGGGTCATCTGACACCCCTTAGGGAGTCATCCGACTCCGCGTAATGTGTCATTTGACACCCAATAAAGGTGCATCAGACTCCCCTGAACGAGTCATGATATATGACAAGGAGTCAATTGACGCCTCTGAAGAGAGTCTAGGTGTCATTTGACGCCCCTATCTTGTCCTGATGACCCCCTATAGAGGTGTCATGAGAAAATTCGTGACCCCAAATATGGGTTCATTTCTCTTCGAAAGGGTGTGACTTGTTTGTATTTTTGGGGTCAATGCTTCAGCATACTCCGATTCTCCGACTTAAATCCATCCACAGGACTTGCCTGAGCATTTCATGAAAACCACAGAAGAAAAGAAGAGCCATTATATTTGATCAAAAAGAAAACGGCACACAAACTTGCAATCGAACCCAATGGACATCTGTTCATCAACCCACACCCTGACTTGGTCGGATCCAGACCGACGGCTGGAAGGGAGAGGGGGGCAACGGGGCCCGAAATCGTAAAAAAAAGCTTTTCAGGAAAACCGGTAAAAATGGGGGTTTTCGGGAAGACAATTGCACAGTTTGCCCTCCTCCTGGATCTGCCAGTGTCTGACTCGCAGGGTCTCCCAATCCCAGAAAAGTTCAAAGCCGTTGAGCTACCGTCCCGATGCGCATTCTCACTAGTTGGCCAAAGGCAATCAATACATTTTCATATTTGTGGCGAATCCAGGGGCGGGGAGCAAAACGGCATTTTCCGAAATAAACGGAAAATCTTAGGGCAAAACTATGTTTCTCCCAAAGCTGTCAACCTCCTTTTTGGCCCGACTAATATTTATTTTAAACGCAAGGTTCTGGTGCTTCAACTCTTTACTTCAGACAGAACCATTAAACTTCAGTGTAAACATTAGGCTTAGAGAGCAAAAAACAACAACATATTTTGGTCACATATTTCACTCCGTGACAAGTTTTTTAGCTTATTTTCTTTTGGGTTTAATCTGAAAACATACCGTCGAATTAAATTATGGCAAAATGTTTCACCATGTGACGTTTCTTCCCTTTTCGACTCTGGCTTACCTCCCCCCTCAAACCTGCCGGCTAGATCCGCCACTTTCAACGGTCCTATACCACAGCACTTGCACACAAGCCGACAGCAGGCCGAATTGGCACGACTTACCTCTCAAGTGGTTGCTCATTGTTTATGATTTTTATGGAAGCCAAATATTTATATGCTTCCTAAAATGCCTTTATCACTTGGGCATGTCATACACAATGCACCTTTTTAGTGACAACACGAGTTCAGAGAATCCCACTGCATCCTTGCCCAGTGCTCATCCGGGCTGTTACTGAACTTGTTCACCGTTTCGCACCAGTGACGGATCCAAGAGGGGCCCAGGGGGTCCGGCCCCCCCCCCTTAGCTCCGAAGCGCCCCAGTATAGCTAAGCTCATATCGGGCGCCGAAGGCGCCCAATATGAGTGGCGCGCCTGTACCCATTTCGTGCGCCAAGGTGGTAGATACCTCTTATTCCACTTGAATTAACACATACTCCTTAAAACCATGGCAAAGCGCCCCTGCCCAAACATTAGACGCCTTTACTGGTCTTTTGCGCCCCAGTAAAATGTTGCAGATGAAATTTAGAAAGCTAACAAAAGCGCCCCGGCAAAGAAAAGGCGCCACTAGATAGCAAGATTGCGCCATGGGGAACTAATACACCCCTGAGTAGCCTAGGCGCACCCTGGATTAAGCGCCCCAGGGTAGCCTAGACGCTCCCTGGATGAAGTGCCCTACGAATATCATATGCGCCCTTGGCTAGGAAAGGCGCCCCTGGGCAGCAAAGGCAAATATTGGTAACATATGTACCCCGGACAGCATAAGCGCCCCTGAGATAGAAGTAGGCGCTTTAGGAAAATGAAATGCTCACCTTGGGCAGAAAAAGGCGCCCTCTGATAGCCTAGGCGCCCACTGGAAAAAGCGCCCTACGGATGTCATATGCACCCTTGGATAGCAAAGGCGCCCCTGGACAGCAAAGACAACCCTGGATAACACAAGTGCTGTGGACAGCAAATGCGCCCCTGGGTAACAAAGGCGCCCCTAGGACGGCACCCCTTCGATAGAAAAGCCACGTTTGGATAGCCTAGGCGCCCCCTGGATGAAGCGCCCTACGTATATCATATGCGCCCTTGGCTGGGAAAGGCGCCCCTGGGCAGCAAAGGCAAATCTTGGTAACATATGTACCCCGTACAGAATAAGCGCCCCTTAGATAGAAGTAGGCGCTTTAGAAAAATAAAATGCTCACCTTGAGCAGAAAAAGGCGCCCTTTGATAGCCTAGGTTCCCACTGGAAAAAGCGCCCTACGGATGTCATATGCACCCTTGGATAGAGAAGGCGCCCCTGGGCAGCGAAGGCAAATCTTGGTAACATATGTACCCCGTACAGCATGAGCGCCCCTTAGATAGAAGTAGGCGCTTTAAGAAAATAAAATGCTCACCTTGAGCAGAAAAAGGCGCCCTTTGATAGCCTAGGCGCCCACTGGAAAAAGCGCCCTACGGATGTCATAAAAGCACCCTTGGATAGCAAAGACAACCCTGGATAACACAAGTGCTGTGGACGGCAAAGGCGCCCCTGGGTAGCAAAGGCGCCCCTAGGAAGGCACCCCTTCGATAGAAACCCGCCTTTGGATAGCCTAGGCGCCCCCTGGATGAAGCGCCCTACGGATAGCATATGCGCCCTTGGCTAGGAAAGGCGACCCTGGGCAGCAAAGGCAAATCTTGGTAACATATGTACCCCGGACAGCATAAGCGTCCCTTAGATAGAAGTAGGCACTTTAGGAAAATAAAATGCTCACCTTGGGTAGAAAAAGGCGCCCTTTGAGAGCCTAGGCGCCCACTGGAAAAAGCGCCCTACGGATTTCATATGCACCCTTGGATAGCAAAGGCGCCCCTGGACAGCAAAGACAACCCTGGATAACACAAGTGCTGTGGACAGCAAAGGCGCCCCTGGGTAACAAAGGCGCCCCTAGGACGGCACCCCTTCGATAGAAAAGCCGCGTTTGGATAGCCTAGGCGCCCCCTGGATGAAGCGCCCTACGGATATCATATGCGCCCTTGGCTAGGAAAGGCGCTCCTGGGCAGCAAAGGCAAATCTTGGTAACATATGTACCCCGTACAGAATAAGCGCCCCTTAGATAGAAGTAGGCGCTTTAGAAAAATAAAAAGCTCACCTTGAGCAGAAAAAGGCGCCCTTTGATAGCCTAGGTTCCCACTGGAAAAAGCGCCCTATGGATGTCATATGCACCCTTGGATAGAGAAGGCGCCCCTGGGCAGCGAAGGCAAATCTTGGTAACATATGTACCCCGTACAGCATGAGCGCCCCTTAGATAGAAGTAGGCGCTTTAAGAAAATAAAATGCTCACCTTGAGCAGAAAAAGGCGCCCTTTGATAGCCTAGGCGCCCACTGGAAAAAGCGCCCTACGGATGTCATAAGCACCCTTGGATAGCAAAGGCGCCCCTGGACAGCAAAGACAATCCTGGATAACACGAGTGCTGTGGACAGCAAAGGCGCCCCTGGGTAGCAAGGGCGCCCCTTGGAAGGCACCCCTTTGATAGAAAAGCCGCCTTTGGATAGCCTAGGCGCCCCCTGGATAAACTAGGAGCCCGAGAAGGAAAACGAGCGCCCCACTGGGAAGCACAGGCTCCCTCTGTATAACATAGATGTCCCTTATCCACCTTCAGCTGCCCTGGATTGGAGCAGCGCCCCCCCCCAAGAGCAAAGGCGCTCTTGGACAAAAAGCCGCCTCCTGGTATCAAAGGAGCTCCTAGATATCATATGCGCCCCTTAGATAGAAATAAGTGCTCCAGGAAAGCAAAATGCGCCCCTTGGTTAAGAAAGGTGCCCTTGGATAGCAAAGGCGTACCTGGACAGCAAAGGCAAATCTGGGAAACAAAGGTGCCCTGGACAGAATAGGAGCCCCTTAGATAGAAATAGGCACTTCAGGAAAATAAATGCAACCCTTGGATAGAAAAAGTGCCCTTTGATAATCCAGGCACTCACTGGACAAAGCGCCCACGGATATCATATGCACTTTTGGATAGCAAAGGCGCCACTGGACAGCAAAGACAACCCTGGGCACAAGTGCTTTGGACAGCAAAGGTGCCCCTAGGAAGGCACCCCTTCGATAGTAAAGGCGCCTTTGGATAGCCTAGGCGCTCTCTAGATAAACTAGCTGCCTGAGAAGGAAAATGAGCGCCCCATTGGAAAGTACAGGCTCCCCCTGTATAACATAGATGTCCCTTATCCATCTTCAGCTACCCTGGATTGGAGCAGCGTCCCTCAAGAGCAAAGGCGCCGCTGGACAAAAAGGCGTTTCCGTATATCAAGGGCACTCCTAGATAATATATGCACCCCTTACATAGAAATAGGCACTTCAGGGAAGTGAAAGGCGTCCTTTGGTTAGGACGGCGCCCTTGGACAGCCTAGGCGCACTCTGCATAAAGCGCCCTACAGATATCATATGCGCCCTTGGATAGCAAAGGCCCCCCTGGACAGCAAAGTTAACCCTTCTTGAAATAGATGATCTGGACAGCATAGGCAGCCATGGATAAACTAGATAAACATGGATATCATAGGTGTTCCTTTTCATCTTCAGCTTCCCTATTGTCCATGTGTAGACTGGTGTCTACGGCTGATTTGCTGGTTGTCACGAGAGCAACGCCTCTGAGTGATTCGTATGTAAAGGCGACAGCACTAGCGCGCTACCGCTTTGGGTTGATCGTTGCACCACCGGTTGCGGTAGATGTTGACCTACTTCCGGTCGTACTGTAGAAATTATTATTAGGTTGTGTATTTGAGGAGTTAGGGGAACTAATATTAGGTAAAGGCTTGAATTGGTGGAAAATAATTACTCTGGTACTGTTATTGGCTGACAAAAGTTTAATTTAGGCCTGCTAGTGGTTTCCGCACAGCACCGCCAGGCGGCTGCTGGCCACGCGTGTGACCTAGGTCATTTCCGGTCTGGCTGACATCGGTGCTGGTGGTGTGCTTAGTGCTACAGTATCTACCCCGTGGACGTAAGTGTTTTTAGTTAGTGTCTTGGATTATTGTTGAAACTGATTTGCATAGATGTTTGTTTTGCTTACTGATACCATTTCGATGGCATTTGGGCTGATATGCCAATTTGGCCGGCATCCTCAACTTATATTCTTAGGACGGTGTGCAATGTCTTGTCTTGAATATTTGTAATGTGTTTCAGGGCAGAAGTAATGAGAAATTAGCAAAGTAAGCAGATGTAAGCTGAAGTTATGGCGAAAATGTAATATAAATTTGAAGCGGCAGCCATGCCTTTTCACGGAGACCTCCGTGGTACGTGTCGTCCAACAAGTGGAGGCGATTACACATGGTTTGGCACACCTGTCCGACAGTCGTGCGCTCTGGTACAGGGCTCGAGCGCTCAATTTGGGCATGGACTGCCTTTAACCACATTTAGTTAACCTATAGCTGAAGGGTTAGTGCTCCATCTCTGCAACCGGGTGCCTTTTTCAGTATGTGCGCCCCACTTCCGGGAACGCTGCCCTCACCAACCAGCAGTCCTCCCAGCTGGGGCAGATGAGCGCCTCTTTCTGATAACTAGGCACTTTATTTCAGTGTTTGAGCGCCTTATTTCAGAATTTTTATTCTCCATCTATTTTGGGCTCCTCCTGGATTGCATAGGCGCCCCCTCAAGTGCAAAGGCGCACCTGGATAGAAAAGTGCGCCCCATGTTTGCAAAGGCGCTCCAAGACAGCATATGCGCCGTTTAGATGGAAATAGGCACTCCATTAAAGTAAAATGTTCCCTTTGGGTAGCAAAGGCGCCCCTTAACAGCGAAGGCAGCCCCAGATAACAAAGGTTCTCTGGACAGCATAGCTACCCTTTAATAAACTGGTATCCAAAGAGAAAAATAGCGCCTCACCGGAGACAAAAAGCACCCCAGGATAACGTAGGGGCATGTATTTCAATCATGTCTGTGATTGAAAAATACATCTAGACAGCATATGCGCCCCTGGATAGAAAGACACCCCTGGGCAGTAACGGCACCCCTGGAAAGCAATAGTGTGCCCCTGTGGAGAAAAAAGCCGCCTCCTGAATAACCTAGGCACCGCCCCCGAAACATCAGATGCCCGTGGATAGAACAGACTGCCTTGAATAAAACAGCGGCCCTGGATAGTAAAGGCGCCCTTTGATAGCATAAGCGTTCCTTAGCAACAATATGGGCGCTACATGAGCTCAAGGTTCACGTGCACCTAAGCCCAATAATAGAGCAATCAATCGATGCCAAAGCACTCCTTAAAGCACGGACGCCAAACTTCCTAAGAAGTAAAGGCGCCTCTGGGTAGCAAAGGCGACCCTCGACAGTGGTGTAGGTATTCCTGAATAACAGCAGCGTCCCTTGATAAGAATAGCCCAAAGATGGCACAGGTACCCTGCTGATAGGAAAAGCGCCCCTGAATATCAGAGGCACCCTCTGAATGAGGTGCCCATGGAGAGCATAAGGGCGCCCTCTGTATAGCAAATTGCCGCCCCCTGGATAGCCTAAGCGCCCCTTGCATAGGGTAGGTGCCACTGGGTAGTATAGGTTACCTTGAATAAAAATACGCCCCTAAATACCAAGGTGAACCTGGATAAGGAAAAGCTCCCCTTGGGCACTGGGTATTAAAGGCACCCCCGGAACAGCAAAGATGCCCCTGGATAGCTAGGTTGCGTCCATTGGGGAGCGAAGGCGACCCTGGGTGGCACAGGTGCCTCATCGAAGCAAAGGCTCCTCCAGAGAGCACAAGTGTCCCTGATGAGCACAGGTACTCCTGGACAGCCCCTAAATGACGTTGCATAATGTTACGACACCTATTATGACGTATGCTATTACATCAAAGTAAAGGTTATTCAGTGTTTAGATCAAGGTTACAGGTCAATTTTAAAGGTCACTGGTCTCGATGATCAATGCTTGATCAAAGGTCATTGGTAAGCTTGGGCACAGCGCTAGTTATAGCGTAAATTAGGCCTAATATGTTGGGTTGTGCCGTAATAGGTCAATGACCTTGAAGGACCTTGACCCCAAAAATTGCAGACATTGTTTAGAGCATTCCCTTTTGGCCTCAGCCCTGTTCTAGAGTATCCGTGTCCCGTTCCGCCCCGTTGGGGGGGTGCTTGAACACCCCTTCGAGGTCTCCCAGTGGCACGAAAAAACGTCGGCGCGAAGCGACACAGTACTTGTCACACCTTATCATTGATCAATTCCGCAACTTTCCCTCAAAATTTAAGGTTGTGTCATCTCAGGTCAGGTCACCAGTGCAGTTCAAGTGACCTCACCCCAAAAAATGTTTAAGTTGGCTTAAGTAAGAAGAGGGTGAACCTATCCAATTCAAGCTTGTACCATATAATGTGCCCAAAAAGTACTAATAGATTTATTCCGGGATTTTCCCATCGATGACCTAGGGACAGGTACGAATCATGACCTCTCCATTGAAAATGCATGGGGTAAAACGGAAATTTGCCGAAAAATTGCTCTATGTCTGCAGACGCCGCTTGGAATACCTTCGGATTCCCCAAATCATAGTATCCTAGGCCTCTCTATCGGTTCATGTTGCAAGTTTAGAGATATTACCTCTGAGAGTTCATCTGGGGCTTCCTAAGCAGTTTTTAAGACTTGGGTCAATTGCTTTGCAGGAAATATTGATAAAACCCGTATTTTGATACCATTTTTATGGCTATTGTGACTTGATTCATATGCATACTGACTATGCTAGGCTAGGTGGTGACCTTGACCTACCCACAGGTCAGGTCATTTTTATTTTTTGACATAGTATAGTCATATTATGCATTATTTGATGATTCGCCGTAACGAGAGGAAGCGAAATGTGCCTAAAAATGATTCTAGCTCAACTCTGGCAGATGCTAGAGTATATAGACAGACATGTTGTAAGCTTTGTCTCGAGGGAGGGACCCCAGCGCTGATCCCGGGAAAAATCCGCAATGGCCCCCAGGTGCCCTCAGGGAGTCAGGAAATCTGGCGTGGGTGGAATCCGGTAGGAGGGATTTTGGGTCTCCAAAATCAGCTGAGGGGCCCGTGCCAGTTAAGGGGGCCTAGATAAGGGCGCCCGACGAGCTCACTTGATCTCAGTGCTAACACAGGATTCTCAAGACCAGCGTGGGGTGCCTACCTATTTAAACGGTTTCTAAATAGGCTCAGGGACCCAAAACTAACCCAGGGGTCCGATTTTCAACTCATGGGGCCCAGACACTCTGAGAGGAACCTGCAGAAGCTCAGAATGCCCATAAAACAAATAGGGCCAGACTAGCTGGGTGCCTCGCCGAACTAGTGTCCAGATACGCACAGTGGGCCCCAAACAAGCTGAAGGGATCTATATCAGTTAAACGAAAACGATACCAACCCAGGGGATAATGACCAGCTAAAGGGACACTAATCCAGCTTGGGGCTCAGAGCTCAGAGCTCCAGTTTTTAGCTCAGAGTGCCCAGAACCTGTTGATGAGGCCCTATATCAATAAAAGGACCCCGAAAAGCTTAATAGGCTTCAGCGGCGACATATAGGTTTCAAGTTCAGTGTGAGAGCCTAGTTAACTAAAGCGGTCCCAGATCAGCTGAGGGGACTCGATATCAACTCAGGGAAGTCACCAAAAACTCAGGGGCCCAGGCCCGCAGAGGTTCTGCGGCCTATGAGGCTCAGGTTAGCGTCAATCGGGTATTTCAGTATGGAGCCGTTAGCCAGGACAACTGTGATAAGTGGAGGTGGTGGATACGACGCCCCAGTTTTCGCCATGACCAAAGATAACTGTATTATTTGCTCATCGTGCTTCAGTTAGCGTCAGTGGGTGCTTTCAGCATTTTCTACCAAGGTGCCAGTCGTTCGCTGGCCCGAAATATGCTTGATGGTAAACGTGAACATGTCTTCACTAAGAGGAAGCCTTCATGAAAATAAGCATTCACAAATTCTTTTTTAAACGCGTTTTTCATTGACACTGGCCGCCTTTCGGGTGGTAAATTGGCCAGAGGCGGATCCAGGGGGGGGCAAAATGGAATTCCCCAAACGGAAAAGCTCGGGACAAAACTATGTTTTCGCCCCCAAAGCGATGGACCTCCTTTTCCCCTTCTCCTTCTTAGTTTATAAGCAAGATTTTGGTGTTTCAACTCTCAACTTCAACAGAACATAAGTTGATAAGATGTTGCCTGGCCTGTCCCCTCGAATCCGGAAATGTAAAAAACACTGAAGACTATATATTCGGGCACAGCCCTTCATCAGAATCATGGAGTAAATATCAATAATTCTCAGTTATAGTATAGCCAGACCTCCATAGTATAGCCAGCCTTGGATAGGAAGAAGTATCTCGGGCCCTTTGTTTGGCTTTTCGTCTGAAATACCCCAAAATTCTACCGGCAAGTGATATTGGTAGCACAGCTTTTGACTGCGTGACGTTTTTTTTCCTTTTCGACTTTGGTTTGTCCCTTCCAAACCGACCGGCTAGATCCGCCACTGAAATTGGCGACCCTCAGGTTCGGCGCCCTCCGAGCCTGGGCCCCCCTTAACGAAATCCTAGATCCGTCACTGTTTCGCACTCGATAACGCAGGATAGAACTGTTCCATTCTGCCACGGCCCTGTAACCCAGGTGGTTCCGCCGAGCAATAATATTTGCACGAGGATGGGCGATCTTGAACTGATGGCCTCGTGTATTGGTGACTTGCGGCTCCTTGATCAGTAGCTCCTTTGACACTCTGGTGCAGTTTTGCATTTTCTCTCAGATAATAATAATGCTGCCGATTATTCACGGAGATCACACCGGAAAGGCCACCGAACCGTGTGGCCGATTAATTCAATATGGCTAGCTCAACGGCGGCGTGGTTTGCTTTTCAGCAAAAAAGACAACGCACGTGCACGCAAAGGAGTCCGAATCCGCATTTCGAAGATATTTGATACCTTTTTAGACGTCGGATGGTATGCATTAGGGAGTCAAGATCACAGAAGGGAGTCAGCTGACTCTTAGAACAGGTAGCCGATGTTTTTAAGAGTGTCAATCACTCTAAGTGACTCTCATAGGGGTAGAGATGACTCCTTTGTAGAATCAGACAGTGCTTCTGAGGGTGTCTACGCATGCTCAAAACAGGTGTCTGACACCCCAAAATAATCATTAATGGATTTGAGGTATCGGACACCTCGGAAGTGACACCATTTATTGGGGACTGACCCTTTTCTTTAAGACCAGCGACGCTCTAGGCTGGGGTCGACCACTAAAACTGGAGCCACAGACTCCGCAGTAGAGAGTCAATGCGACATTGGGTGTCACGAAATTTCTCTCAGTGTTCCTCTCCCCAGATGGTGACAGGTACCAGGAGAGCCCTGGTGGAGTTGGTATGTTCTACATAAGAATGTTACTGCATTAACTTGACTTGATATAAGGTGCTTGGGCACTAGCTGATTTTGGTCTGCAGGGGCTTTCAGAAGTAGTTATTTCAGTTTGATTTCACGTTTATTGCCATTGAAACAATGTGTCTAAGCGTGAAAGGGAAGCTTCATCTGGCCTCAGCAAGGAAACGGACAAGGTTCATCTTCGCTCTGGTGCGAAGATTCAGAAGATATCCGGCTGCATTAATGTGATTGTTCCAGCTCAACGAGTCTAATGACATGCGACATGGCCTTCTTAGGTTACGGTATACCCTTATATTTGATCATGACTTGAGGTCTCAGGGTCAAATAACGACATGTCAAGGTCATGTTGCATACCATTTGAGGTCCTGTGACATGAAGAAAAAGGATTGCCGTATCTTTGTCTTCGAAAATAAATTTTAAATTTATTTCATAATGATAATCGTCGGTGACAACTGGTTACCTCATTGTTGACCTGACCTCAAAATTATTGTCAGCATTCCGATTATTTATTACATGAGCTTTCGAATGATCGGCAAAATTGAAATCTAGCTCTTTAAGCAGCCAATTTGCACCCTGGCTTACTCTTCCACTATTTAGGATAACAAAATTGGCTTGAAGGGTTAACACGCGGACTGGAGGTTACCTCGGGCCCCCCTCACCTATTTCCCAAGGTGGCCGGAGAACCACTCGTAGCCGGAAGGCGAAACTTGGTCACATTTGAGAGCATTTAACGGCGTGTCGATTAGCGAAGACATTTTTTCAAATCGGTTGAATTTCGTTTTACTTATAGGCTTTCAAAGTCAGACCTGCATTTTGAGATCGCCGCAATCGCGCGGTCGGACCAGTTCACTTGCATTGGAGACCGTGTGGTGACATCATAACGCCATATAAACGGGATTATATGTTAAGTTCACCTCAAATGAAGGTCAAGATCAATTTCAAAGGTCACAGGTCAAGGTCATATCGACACTTTCAATGTCATTGACCCTAGTGCTTTCGGTCATATAGCGTTACCTGGTCTGACGCATATTATGCTAGGATGTCATAGTTAAGGTACCTCATGTAAAGGTCGAGGTCAAAAGCCAGGGTCAAAGGCTATTGGTAAAGGTCAATCCTCATATCCCATCAAACAGTTGCTATAGTGTTCGAAATAGTATACATGATAGGTAGTATACCATATTCTGACTTTATAGGTCAATGCCCTTGAATGACCTTGACCTAAAAATGGCAAGACAGATTATTTGCGATCTTCCATCTATGACCCTGGTCCGCCTTTAGCTTATTCCCTTCTTTTTCCCGCATAATCACATCATTTTCCAATAAGTACCCAGCATGGGCAAAATTTGACCTTTATGACCTCGTTTGACCTTGAAGATATTGAGTTGGGTAAATGAAAATTAGTCATTATTTAGACCACCACAGGCTCCACCCACCCTCCAACTGGCGTTTTTCTACGCCTCTCAGTTTCCGAGATCTTAGAAGGGGGCTTACCAGGCCCCCTTCAGAGCGCGTTAGTGCCAGACCCCTCTCCAGTGCGATTGTTAAATAATGACGTCATAAGTCAGTAACCAGACTTGACACGATTTTTTTAAGTTTAAACATTCTGGAACTAGAAATTTTACAAAGTTTTGTTTCTTTGGTGTAATTACGCTCACAAATATTCGCGAAAAACTGAGAGGGACAGGACTGATTGGACACCCGGGCGGTACCGGGAAATGACTGGCAGAAAGGCAAATTTTCAGTTGCCGATGGTCGAAGTTTTTTTTGAAAGTTAGACGCTTAACAAAACCACCAATAGTTATCATTTTTCATATAGAATCATGTGTTAAGTGGCAACTGAGCAACGATAACATTGAGATTTATCATCTTCCCTACTTATATATTCGAAAACCCGCATAGCTATATATATATTTTTTCTCCATAGATCTCAAAAACGTCATTCGCAACTTTTCCGCACCTGCCGTTTTTTTTTATTTTTGACTTTTGATTTTCATGACACACCCTACTGACCAGCCTCTGATCGCCGGTCCTGACCGCCCCTCCCACCAGCCTCAAACGCACACTTTTCACTCGTCCAAGGCTGCAGTTTGATACTTCAATAGCACCTCCCTGTTTCTAGAACAGCTGCTCCCTGTCTAGAATAGCTGCTCCATCTCTCTAACTCCAGCTATCTCGGTATGAGGCCTCATGTCTTTCACACTTTCCGAAGGAGGATAACCCCGTGAGCCGCGGAAAGGAAGCTATTACACGTGCAGGTAGGACCACAGGGGCACCACTAGTGATATGACCCATGTACGCTTCTCCGCTGTTCGTCCCTCGCCGGCACTCGTCTTCGCTGGGAGGAGACATTAACACGCGCATTGACGGGGGGGCGGGTACCCGCCCCCCTCGGGTTTTTCGGAGACAGTAGAAAAACGGCCGCGCGTAACGCCGCCGTACTTGGTATACCTTTTCCCTCATCATTTTTACAACTTCTGTGAAAATTTTAAGGTTAGGTCATCTCAAGTCAGGTCACCAGTACAGGTCAAGTGACCCGACCTCAAAAAAAGTTAAAGATAGCATAAGTCGGAGCAGGGTGAACTTATTCGATTGAAACTCATATCATATAATGGCCCCACCGAGTTCTCCAAAATACGTTCCGGTATTTTTGATTTCGATGACCTAAGGTCAGGTACGAGGCATGACCTCTCCCTTGGAAATACATGGGAAAATGGTTTTTACGGAATAACTCAGTAACGGATGGTGATAGAGCATTTATTTTAGCTGCATTAGACTCGCCTGGGCTTTGCGGTTCTAATGATATGCATTTTATATAATTTGACCCTGACCTGACCTCAGGTCAGGTCAAATCCTTGATTTGACCTAGCAAGGTCAAATTATATATCATTCGATTCGGCTTGCTAAGAGGATTCATATAGTTTAAGTCGTTTTGCTCTATCTTTACTTGTTCAGATGTAATGGCCGAAAAACTTAATTTACATGTTATCCCTATGACGGGCATGTTTTGACCTCTCGTGACCTTAAATGTGACCTGACAAAAAATGGTTCAAATGTTTTCGATGGAGAAGTGGATGGGCAGCCCAACGCCGTTTACCGTTTTTCGCTACCTAACGTGGTTCTCGAGACCTTAGGGGGCGGGTACCCGCCCCCCCCGTCAATGCGAAGGTGGCTCAGACCCCCGTCAATGCGCGTGTTAACATCGAACCTGAGCAGCTGTGGGACGACGGCCTGGTGGCCGCTTTGGCCAGGGGCTACTTCATCCTCAGGGAGTATCTGGGCTATGGCCCTCGTTAGAGAACCTACGGGGAATACACAACACAGCAACCTCGTGTGCAACACCTACGAGAAGGACTCACGGGCGTGCGTTAGGACACACAGCGTTTCCTCACACTGCGAGGGCCGGTCACTGTGCACACGGTTGGTGGTTTTACACTGCTAGGGCCCGTACCGTGACACGGTTAATGGTTTTACTGGAGGGCCGGTCACTGTGAACGGTTAATGGTTTTCACTGCGAGGCCGGTCACTGTGACGGTTGGTGTTTTAAGCGAGGGCCGGTACCGTACGCGGTTGGTGTTTTACACTGCGAGGGCCGGTCACTGTGCACACGGTTGGTGGTTTTACACTGCTAGGGCCAGTCACCGTGCACGCGGTTGGTGGTTTTACACTGCGAGGGCCGGTCACCGTTCACGCAGTTGATGGTTTTTTCCGGCTGACGCCATAAACAAATCATCTCTTCCCGTCGTCAGGTATCAGCAAAGTTCGGTCCACCGCATTACGCACTGCATGTGTAACATTTGACAGGCTCTCTTCCTCCAATAGGAAGAATCGGACATCGACGGAAAGGACAGCCGTGACCATAGGCGGATCCAGGATTGCCGATCGGGGGGGGCACCTTCCCGGGGGGCGCCATCCGGACGGGGGCGCCATCCGGACCAGGGGGGCGCCACTTATGACCGGCAAAAGCTATCAGGTGGGCGCCAAATCCTATTGGTGGGCGCCGACTTTCGCATCCTGGGGGGGGGTGGGAAGCGACATCTCAGGGGGGCACCATCGACCTTTCAGGGGGCGCCGAGGGTCGATCGGGGGGGCACGTGCCCCCCTTGCCCCCCCTGGATCCGCCTATGGCCGTGACACAACCCGTGGAAAGAGCTTTGAATGAGCTTTGAACCACTGCACCACCTGCGAGACTAGCAGGCACTAAGCCGCCGGCGAAAAGCACGGTCACTGCGAGGGGAATGCGCAACCCCGGTGCACCAGTCACAGAAACCATGGCCAACGGCCAAGACAACACGCAAACTAAAAGCAGTCTTCACACTCACTACCACTGCAGTGGCGGCAGCTACACCACCCGAGGGAAGTTTGCGACCCTGTCAGGGTCCAGGGCTCGGTAGGGCAGTCTAGTGTCCATGTGTCGGACCTGCAGTCTCCCAGAAAGCATCCTCAGGTTCTCCCGCAGCCTGAAACCAAAAAGTGGTCGATGTCAGCAGCTGTGGATGCGGCACCCAGCCATAGATGGGCCAAAGCACAGACCTTTGTTAGCAGCTGTGGATGCGGCACCCAGCCATAGATGGACCAAAGCACAGATATTTGTTATCAGCTGGGTCATTCCACCATAAATCGACCAAAACTTTCGTAAAATAAAACCCTTCTATTTTTGATTCTCTCCGAAATTGGTGTCAAGGGGGTTTCAAAGGTGTAGAATTTAATCATGGCACCAAAAAATTATTTGAAAATTTGGTATGGCAGATATAGCCTCCGGCATTTTTCGGGGGTAACCATGTAGGCATTGTTTTGAAAGCCTATAGTTCTGCCATTTTTTTAATGATTGTAACGATATTTAAGATTTTTGTTCACCATTTAAAATATTTCAATTTGGGTATCTTCGATTTTTATATTTCTGAAAAATTGATGTCATGACCTCATGACCTAGTTTTTGAACAGTGAACTTGACCCGCAGTAGAGTGAAATTTATAAATTCGTGTAAAAGTATTTTTACCTTTGGAAATCCTCTTTTAGGTAAAGTAATAAAAATATGGCTTTCGCACTAAATATACTACTTCTTATTTCCGAAACATGACACTAGGTGTCACTATGGAGCTATACCATCGTAACTCACGGTATGGTTAATGCCAGTGACGACGGAACATCCGAATTTAAGAGGGGCGCCATGGACTTTTCAACCATTTTCTTTCCCGTCAACGCCATAGGGGGTGTTAACCTTTACACGTACAGGGGGTGTTGCAACCCCCTCAGGTTTTTCAAGAATTGAAAACGAGCTTCTTAAGTTAGAGTCTTGAAATGTTGTATAGCCTCTGACGCATTCATTGCGGACATCTTGCAAAGAATTGTTCCTACCCTTCAAGGTCACGGAGTTATGACCTCAAGAGTGGAGGCATGTTGGGGTCATTTGGGCGCCTGTACCCGTTTTCACGTGAATGCTCCAGACTCTTATCGTCCTTTTGCATCATTTGCTCATGAACTGTCCCAGAATATTTTATTCCAGCCTTCGAGGTTCATTTTTATTAGGTTAGACCTTTTATGACCTTTTTCGACATTCAATGACCTTTATTTGACCTTGCGTGACCTCAGTGATACCAAACTCTGTGTCGAATCACGACTACAGATGCGTGCTTCAAATCAGTATTTCTAAATGAGATTAACACCGAATTATTTGACTTGCGTCCGATACGGGCTTAACCTTTTTCTACCTGTGACCTTTTTTACCTTGAAAGGGGGTAAGCAATAACAATTGAAGAAGCAAACTTACTTGGAGTAAATGATGCAGAATGGTTTATGAATAGTCAATTTGAATGATATGGACACCAAACTAGTTGGTTTGTATATTACATGGACGCGACCTTTTTTAAATTTGACCTTATTTGACCTTGAAGGGGGTGTAAGCAATAACACAGGATTAAGCAGGCACCTGGCGTAACTGATGCAAAATTTCTTATGAATCAGGGCATTTTTGAAGGAAAACTCAGTGGGGGGCATTCTTTGTGCTGGCCGATATAGTGTCTTCAAGGGATAAATACCCCATTTTTAGGGGGTTTAATAAAACTTAGACGCGTTAGTGTTAATAAAATTTTTCTCAATTTTTGCTTTATTCCAGATTATACATGCTGACCAGGGTTGCCATTTCTTTCAGTGGAAAAGGTCGAACCGAGTTAGAAAAAGGGTCAAAGAGGGGACAAATTTCATTGTCACTAAAACAGCCAAATAAATACCACAAAAGCCAGATTTGATGCTAAAACAACCCCTAACGGTAGTCATAAGTCCGCAGAAAAAGCGACGTGTATCACTGCCTAAAATTGATTGTTGACAATTTGATATTGACTTGACGCAATACTTTTTTAGCATACCACCCATTTAATACTGAGCCAGGCGTACTCCTCCAATCCCGCGTGATCATCAAATGAGCTTATCCTCATAACCAGATCATGTGTTAGCATCATTAATCATCATGACCGCACCACTCCCCGCTAATATTTAATGCTTTCTCTTTTTTCCAACTATTTTTTCTCTTGAACAGTGGTGTCTCTATGATTTTGGTAAGTGGGTGGAGAGCGGAGCCTCAGAGGGCGCACTTTGCTATCACCTTTTCACCCAAAAGGCGCCTATAGTATCGCATCTTTTGAGTCCGGTTTTCGGTGGCCATCATTTTTGTGGATCGTGTTTTTAACAAAGTTCTGTCCCTCCCTTCCACCACCAAACCAGTTTTGCCGCTGCTCTGCTGCTTTTTCGGTGTCAGAATATCGTATTCCAGAGCGGAAGAGGTCAAAATAAGCCATTTTTATCCAAGGGAAAAACCAGAAATAGCTTAGTTGCCAAAAGCTAGAAAAAGGGGCAAAAAAGGCCAGATTCCATTAAAGGGCCAACCGAAAAAATCGCTGGACCAAACACGACAAAAAAGGCCCAATTCCAGGAATTTAACTACGAAATGGCCAGCCTGGCAGCCCTGACGCAGCTCAATAATAATAATTATTGGTGGGGGGGTTTAACGCCGCATCCAACTGCCAGGGTCATACGGCGCCGCCAACTCTCACCCTGTTGGGAGGGATTTTGGCCTGACGCTGATGCAATGTATTCCAAATGAAAAGGTGATTTTCTTATTTTTCTTTATGAGTTTGGCAAGATAAGTACATTCCTATAGCATCGAACACAAGTCGTTCATAGGCTAAATCGAGATAGGTTTTTACATACATACCTTCTATGATGTGTGACTTTTGCTGACAAAAATCTAGGGCATGTAGTACAAAAACCAGCCAATAATTGTTTAGGCTTATCAACGCACCAAATGTCGGTCATATGGTGTCACCAGCTCTTTCCTTCTTAGAAGGGTTTCTCGGAAGATAGTTTTGTGATTCTAACGAAGGGCCGTTGCCGAATATATAATCCCTCCCCATTTTCAACATCAAGGAATCTATGATAAAAGCCAGCTAACAACTTATCGATTTTGCAGACAAAATTAATGCAGCGATCTCACCATAAATTTCACGCATGCTAAAAGCGTCGGAAAAGGTAGACCAGCGGGTATGTCCCCACCCCTCCCTCCCCCACCCACTTCTTGACCAGCAAGTTCTTGATCCCAGTAAAAATGGGAAACCGGAAATTTATATAACCAGCCGCTGCGGAAGGCAGCGAGGACCCCAAATTCGAACATTTTTTGGTACTAACGTGGAAAGTTTTTTGTCAGCATCAGGTTGAAGTTTGGCTGGCCCCCTCACTTTTATGCTTGAAGTTTGTTTGAAGTTTGAAGTCACTTCTATGTATGAAGTTTGGCTGGCTCCTGACGGTTATGTATGATACCCCCACAATTTTAAATAAAAAGACTAAGCACTTCATACTGCCACACCAGCAACCTGTCTTACGCGCTTTGACTACACCGTGTCCCGTCTAATCCACGAACGAGCTCACAACTGACCTCGTGTGAAATGAGAGCATCATACAATCTTAAAATACTGGCTGGGGTGCGAGCTTCTGGTCGGATGGAACATGATGTTTGATTGGTTGTAGGCCAGCGTTCATCTCCAGCGTTGTGATTAGTTGATGCTGAGGCCGCTTTGCCGGGATTTCCCCTATGCGCTTTGTTTCGTCTTTGCACGATGGAGGAGACATCCACGGATGAAAATTGTTTCACACAATTTTTTTGGATTGCCAATTTGGCACCAGCAATAAACCTAAATCAACATTGTCGGGTAGTGTTCTCTCTTATGTTCGTTAGGTGGGTTTGCATTTATTGATGTTTAAGTCATATTTTGTCTATTTCACTGGGGGCAATTTCCGGTCACTGGGGAACATTTCGGCCGACTGGGGGGGGCAAATGGCCCCCAGTTAACATGTTAAAAATGGCCTATTATGAATAGTCAATTTGCATGACAATGACACTGAACAAGGCGTTTTTCTTCCAAAACAGACTGGACCGTTTTCAACCTTTGAACTATTTTGACCTTGAAGGGGGTGTAAGCAGTGACAGATGATTAGAAACTCACTAAATTGGCGTAAATGATTCAGAATGGCTTGTGAATAGTTCATTTAAATGATGTGGACTCTGAACTAGTTACTTTCACTTCTCAGGAGTAGTTTTGAGCTCTGAACCCGTCCCATGCAATGCAATGCACCACTAAAAGTCACCAATGATTTGTTTTTAGTGCCTAAAACTTCTTCATTATAAAAGAGCTAAAATAATGAGTATGCTGAGCAGAATTCACCACGGGATTACCATAGGTCACGTTTAAACATGTTTGAAAATGCCACAAGGGATTACCAAAGGCTATAGAAGCCAAACTGAGGTCATAACATGTTTTAAATTCAAGCTACGTCCGGGGGAATGCGACACAAGGCCTCAAAATCCAAAAATTGTCCTTAACCCTCGCCCCACCTAGAATAATGAAATCGATGGTCCCCCTAAGGTTTTTTTCGGAACAACAGAAAAACAACGAGAGAAGGCACCGCGGTTGATGGCTCTGCCTCTTATCCCATTATTTTTCCATCATCCCTGAAATTTATTACCCCGGGTCACCCTAAGTCAGGTCACCAGCCGATGTCAACCAAGGTCACCTCACTTTAACTTTTGAGCTCTACCATAGCTACATTTCTAAGCCAATCGATTGAAAACTTTCGACACTTCATGACCCGGAGTCTACAAAATTTATTGTGGGGATTTTTCGATTTGGTGACCTGAAGTCAGATCTCAATAGCTCTAATGGCGTGAGAGCTATGCTCAGGTTTCTTAAGGATTGCATATTTTACTGGAAATATCCTATCGTGACATAACTTGACCTATGGAGGTCAAAACATGGACCTGAGCGTTTAAACGTGTTACTAAAATCTTACTGAATTCACATGAGCTTTCTAATGCCTTTTGCAGCTTTCCGCTAAATTCCATATTTTTGGAGTTAGGGGCATTGATGGCCCCCCAGTGGGGCGAAGGTGGCGCCGGACCCCGGTGGGCGCGGGTTAAATGCTTCTGGAAATGACATCATAGTTCGGTGATTTAATGTGATGGGAACACATTTATTTTCAAAAGATGTACAATGATCCAAACAACCATACATGACATTTACAACAGCTAAGTTCATTCCCAAAAGGACAATAATGTGAATTAAAAATAGGAGAGAGTAGCCCCCTATTCCTGTGCTTATGTTAAAATGCTTCAACTCTAGTTTGACTGCTTGATTTTGATTCTTCAAATGTTTTATTTTAAAGTTGCAAGTCAATCAGAATATGAGTTACGTTAGCATAGCTCCACAGTGACACCTAGTGTTATATATATGAAGCTAAAAGTGGTATATGCATTTCGAAAGCCATTTTTTTCTTTATTTGATATGAAAGACTACTACCATATGTCAAAACGCTTTCAAGATGATTTTTGAATTTCACTGCACTACGGGTCAAGGTCACCGTTATAAAACTAGGTCATGAGGTCACCAAAAATTCTTTGTTTAAATTTCAAAATTGAAGATAGCCAAAATGTTGCCCGTAAAATCTACATCCTAACCCTGTAAAATTTTCAGAAATCACTTGAAACCTGTTGGAGCTATAGGCATTCTAATCAATGCCTGTATAATGATGTTCAGAAATTGCCGGAGGCCATTTCTCTCAAACCAATTTTTAAATAATTTTTTTGGGTGCCGTGGGTGGATTCTACGCCCTTGTGAGTCCCCATATACCAATTTTGGCGGAAATTAAAAATAGTAGGGTTTTATGCCTTGGTCAATTTAAGATGAAATGACCCAGCTGTGGATGAGGGCACCCAGCAATATATGGACCAAAGCACAGATTAGCACAGTTAGCAGCTTTGGATGCGGCACCCAGCCATAGATGGACCAAAGCAGAGATATTTGTTAACAGCTGTGGATGCGGCACCCAGCCATAGATGGACCAAAGCAGAGATATTTGTTAACAGCTGGGGATGCGGCACCCAGCCATAGATGGACCAAAGCACACATTTTTTATTATATTTGTTTTCATCATGAACAATTGATTATCATCATAATAATTTTAATTTGATTACCTACGTAAGTCGTCAGAAATCACAGCGGTCTATCGCTTGTACAGACAGGGGCGTGGATTCCGAAAATGATTTAGTGCCCCAATTTGAAACAATGCCAACCACCAGTTATAGGTGATAACTTAACACGCGCATTGACGGGGGTCTGAGCCACCTTCGGATTGACGAGGGGGCGGGTACCCGCCCCCTAAGATCTCGAGAACCACGGTAGGTAGCAAAAAACAGTAAACGGCGTTGGGTAGCCCGTCCGCTTCTCCATCGAAAATATTTGGACCATTTTTTGTCAGGTCACATTTAAGGTCACGAGAGGTCAAAACATGCCCGTCATAGGGATAACATGTAAATTAAGTTTTTCGGCCATTACATCTGAACAAGTAAAGATAGAGCAAAACGACTTAAACTATATGAATCCTCTTAGCAAGCCAAATCGAATGATATATAATTTGACCTTGCTAGGTCAAATCAAGGATTTGACCTGACCTGAGGTCAGGTCAGGGTCAAATTATATAAAATGCATATCATTAGAACCGCAAAGCCCAGGCAAGTCTAATGCAGCTAAAATAAACGCTCTATCACCATCTGTTACTGAGTTATTCAGTAAAAACCATATTTCCCATGTATTACCAATGGAGAGGTCATGCTTCGTACCTGACCTTAAGTCATCGATATAAAAAATACCGGAACATGTTTTAGAGAACTCGGTGAGCCCATTATGTGATATGAGTTTCAATTGGATAAGTTCACCCTGCTCCGACTTATGCTATCTTAAACTTTTTTGAGGTCGGGTCACTTGACCTGTACTGGTGACCTGACCTGAGATGACCTATCCTTAAAATTTTTACAGAAGTTGCAAAAATGATGAGGGAAAAGGTATACCAATTACGGTGGCGCTGCGCGCCGCCGTTTTTCTGCTATCTCCGAAAAACCCGAGGGGGGGCGGGTACCCGCCGCCCCCGTCAATGCGCGTGTTAATATAACGCGTGTTTTAGCCTCTCACATGTCTGTTGAGGAGCAGAAAACCAATTCTAAGCCCTTGAAATGGAAAAACAAACATTGAACGGAGATTGTAAAACTACATCATTGTTTCATCGGGTGTGTCCGGGCACCCTCAAAGCTAAATGCAAATCACTTAGAATAAATGTGCAATTTGGCGTTTGTGGGAGCTTTCCTAACCCACCAAGACTCCAAATTGTATGATAACAACAAAAGAAACTTGATTGTTGATTGTTGATTGTTGGTTGTTGATTGTTGGTGGCGGTCCCTTCGGTCTGCAAACCTTGAGGCTTTACACAGTGGCGGCGGAACTTTTTCTTCCAAAGGGGGGTTCCTTTGATGGGGCTTATCTCATCAGTGGGAAATGTCTTAGATGATTGTTTAACGATAAATTTAACAGAAAGTATCACTACGTTATCGTGCTGTCAAAGACACGAAATTTCCCAATTTTTCCTTCTTTGAGTTTGAAAAAGGGTACCTACACACCTACCGTCCAGAGATAAATGCTTACTCGTCCATTCTTAGTGACAGGCAATGTCTAATAAAAGGTTTGGTTTGAAAAAAAGTATCAAAAAGGTGTTGGGCAGAATGCAGATTTCTAGCTGTTTGGCTTGCTTCGTTTTAAGTCATCTTAGAGGGCCAAAAGACCACGGTGTGTGGAGCTAGAATGTACTTTTAATACGCATTTCCACCGAAAAATAATTCCGAGACAATTTTTGCTTCGGAAAATAGGGAGCAGTCCATAAATGCATTCATGTCTGTATTTTTGTCCCGCTAGAATGACAACTGGACACGCATATTTCGACAATAGTGTGACGGGGGCGCTGGGGTCGCGGGGCACATGGCTCGGTGCGAGTCGGGCTCTGTCGTCGCCGCTGATGTGGTTGTTGTACGGGCCGACCTCTCGGTGGTCCGCCGTGGCGGCTGCTCGTAGCCGTGACCCGCTCGCTCACGATGGTGGCGACGTCGCACCCGCTCCCAGCATCACACTAAATTTTATCAGAGAGAGGTTGTGCTTGTCGCGTGCGCGGTCGGGAGGTGGGCCGAGTTGACGGTGGGAAGTCGACAATGTCGGCTAGCTTGGCCGAGTCCTCCAGACGGGCGAGCCTGTGTCCCGACACTCCCACTCAACACCCTTTGGTTCCAGGAAGGGAATACAGCTAGTGCCGAGCTTTGTAGCCCTCCCTGGTAGCAGGGGTTCCACCCGCCTCTTACGATTTTGGGGGCCATCTAACCACCCGTACGCCAAGTATTACCCGCATAAAAGCGGCACCGAAACCGTCAATCATCTCCCCGCCCCTTTAAGTGCCCGCTAACTCTCTTATTTCCCTCGGACCTATCATCATAAGTTTACACCCCCTTTCTAACCGATTCTTCCGTATCTACCTTAACTACTTGCCCTTTCGTACCCACCTATCATGTGTCTCTGAGCTCTACTGACTTCTCGCCTCAAACATCGTCTATCTCGGTGGGCTATTTCCACGTACCAGGGGCCCAGTCTCTCTGGGAGCGGATTTGTTTTGCCTACGCCAGCACTTTTCAGCATCGTTAACCCCTATATCAGTCCCCTACCTTAATACCCTCCTCCCCTTTTTTCTGTCACGTCATCCGTTCCGGCGTGTGCTCTCACTGTCAGATCCGGAAAGAATGCCCTCAGTAAACATTCTCACCACCGGGGCCTTACGCTAAGCATGCACTCATAAATTACCTTGACCTAGGGCCATTCTTTCTCGCGCCTCTCACTTGTTCTAAAAAATCTGAGTCCCTCCCCAATTTCATATCCCTCCCGGTGTTTCCGAGATCTGACGGCTAGAGCCCCGTCGGCCAATGCGAGCAGTATTTAGAAGGTTACACTCCTCCTATCCGTCATGGTGGTAGGGTCTTATTTATTCGTGAAAGGGCGTGCATATAGGATGGCCGATTCGGCCCCATCTAAGCCCCATCAACCAATTAGACCGGGCTGCACATCCCCCGACAGAAAGAAGTGGGCGAATTCACCTGGGGCTATGCTTACGTTTTGCTACCGTTTGCGGGCGCAACCGATGGAGGGGCGCGAGTGGTGGGATCCCCGGTCGGTCAGACCGGTACGACCCGCTACCTGCAGGCCGCTCTAAGGCACCAAACGTTCCTCGTTCTATGACCTGTTACTCACCCACCGCCAGTTACTCACGAGCACCCACACCGGCGGCCGCAGCTCCCAGGGCTTGGCTAGAGCCCAACAGGAGGTAACTCAGCTCCGCCCTTCCCCGATGATCCAGTGCTCCTCCTTCCCGCCTCATTTTCTCCCTAAACGGAAACTTACTAAACGCTGGCTGCGTCAAATCCCGCCTGCACGGACCATGCTAGTGGATGCGTCGCTGAGCCGTTGCCCCTAGGGCTTGGAGGTCACGGACATGGGACCACCGGAATGACCAAGTTCCGGCTTTTAATTTTACTAGCCTCCGGGCGTTCACGCCCTAGTCTATTCGCAAACAACTTCCTAGCGTGGGGAGCCTCCCAAGGCTCGGTCCTCCCTCGGACCCTACCCGCCCACGAGTCCCACACTGACCGCCTGTCCCTCACGTCGGCTCCTCCATGGCCCAGCCAGAGCCATGAGTCAACGCCTGCCACGCCCTTTCCGGCTAGGCTATCCCACAAATCGACAGCGTACCCCCCCTTCACTAAAAAAAACTTCCTCCGTTAGGGCGGAGCCCGCCTGATCCTCTTATCTTCATCGTTTCGGCCTGGTAAGTGTGCAACAAAACAACTGACAGCAATCTCCGACGTCCCACGTTCCCTTTTTGTGCGATCGGTGCTCCGTGGTTCAGACCAGAAAGTTCCAGCAGCGGACAGCGTAGCCAGAGGGAGCCCGTAGGCTCGAGGGCTAGAAGGATACTACCGGGTTAGAAAGACGGGCGGGGAAGTGACGTAGAGTGAAGGTCGGTTCAAGGGCAATCACAGTGCACGTTTCGCCGCCTCCGTGACACCCAGGAAGAGGAGAACCACCATGACCCTCTTTCAGGAGCCAATGGGCCCGAAGGCTAGAAGGATAGTGCCGGGCTACTAAGACGGCCGGTTGAGATGATGTAGAGTGAAGGTCGGTTCAAGGGCAATCACAGTGCGCGTTTCGGCGCCTCCGTGACCCCCAGGAAGAGGAGAGCCGCCATGGCCCTCTTTCGGGAGCCAATGGGCCCGAAGGCTAGAAGGATAGTGCCGGGTTACTAAGACAGGCGGTTAAAGTGATGTAGAGTGAAAGTCGGTTCAAGGCCAATCACAGTGCACGTTTTGGCGCCTCCGTGACCCCAGGAAGAGGAGTGCCGCCATGACTCACTTTCGGGAGCCAATGGGCCCGAAGGCTAGAATGATAGTGCCGGATTACTGAGGCAGGCGTTTTAAGTGATGTAGAGTGAAGGTCGGTTCAAGGGCAATCACAGAGCGCGTTTCGGCGCCTCCGTGACCCCCAGGAAGAGGAGAGCCGCCATGACCCTCTTTCGGGAGCCAATGGGCCCGAAGGCTGGAAGGATAGTGCCGGGTTACTAAGACAGGCGGTTGAAGTAATGTAGAGTGAAGGTCGGTTCAAGGTCAATCACAGTGCACGTTTCGGCGCCTCCGTGACCCCCAGGAAGAGGAGAGCCGCCATGACCCTCTTTCGGGAGCCAATGGGCCCGAAGGCTAGAAGGATAGTGCCGGGTTACTAAGACAGGCGGTTACAGTGATGTAGAGTGAAGGTCGGTTCAAGGGCAATCACAGTGCACGTTTCGGCGCCTCCGTGACCCCCAGGAAGAGGAGAGCCGCCATGACTCTCTTTCGGGAGCCAATGGGCCTCAAGGCTAGAATGATAGTGCTGGGCTACTAAGGCGGGCGGTTGAGGTGAAGTAAAGTGACGGTCGGTTCAAGAGCAATCACAGTGCATGTTTCGGCGCCTCCGTGACCCCCAGGAAGAGGAGAGCCGCCATGACCCTCTTTCGGGAGCCAATGGGCCCGAAGGCTAAAAAGGATAGTGCCGGGTTACTAAGACAGGCGGTTAAAGTGATGTAGAGTGAAGGTCGGTTCAAGGGCAATCACAGTGCACGTTTCGGCTTGTCTTTGACCCCCAGGAAGAGGACAGCCGCCATGACTCTCTTTCGGGAGCCAATGGGCCCGAAGGCTAGAAGGATAGTTCCGGGTTACTGAGACAGGCGGTTAAAGTGATGTAGAGTGAAGGTCGGTTCAAGGGCAATCACAGTGCACGTTTCGGTGCCTCCGTGACCCCCAGGAAGAGGAGAACCGCCATGACTCTCTTTCGGGAGCCAATGGGCCCGAAGGCTAGAAGGATAGAAAAGGCACGGCCATGGCACATAGGATAGTGTTTGAATAATTCTTACGTCATTATTGTACTATGCCATGTGCGATTGAGAGGACGAAATGGTGTTGAGGAGCTTGGCCCGAACCACGTCGCATGACTGCACAGCCTAGGCAGCCTCTTAGAAAAATCCGTCTCTGAAGCCTTTGCTGTGCTTCGTGATTTTGAGCTGGTTCCTGAACTTAAGCTAGACTCACCGGAAATAAGATTTCAAAGTTTAGACATTGTATCCAGTGCTTCATTGCCACGTTATAGAGTAAGCGCCGAATCTGTATCCCAAGCAGATAGCGCTACCTTAAATATCCGACAGCAAAGAGACCTGACAATCAAGGGTGGAATAACGATACCCATGGCACTTGTCATCTCCCACACGGTTGACATTGATAACACAGCATGATTCCCAAAAAGCACAAAAATAGAAATTCAAATCCAAATCATGAGATTATAGAGAGGCGGGCCGCCCAAGTCGCAAAAAACGTTCTGCACGCAATTAAACAGTGGGAGATTAAGTGACAGCGACGTAGGGAATTTCTGGCCGTTCCTCAAGCCAGCCTGTGTAGCAAAAGTGCCCCAGCAAGAACAACCCCCCCAAAAAAACTGTTTTAAGCTGGAGTAAGAGGGTGCGACCTCGCTGGCCTATTCAGAGCGTAGATGAATCGTCGAAAAATATAAACCCGGGGAAAATTTCCGAGTTTGGCAAGGATATAGTGGCTAAGTGTAAAAAAATATTCATTTAGGCCCCTTCCAGCTATAAGGAGGTACCAAGGGAACCGTTATGGTAGAATAGCGAAGTGAAATTAAGGAATAACGATTGTTCTGGGAACAACGTCTCTCTCTAATATTAAAATTATAGACGATATTCTCGATATCACTGGAAACCTAATGAATTTTCACAATTTCGCAGGAAATATCCTAGTCTTCGAATAAACTTTTTAACATATCAAACAATCACCCTTGCCATACCAGATCTATGCGTTCATCTTCAGCAAACTGGCAATTACAGACCATTCTCCGACCGATAAGGGGGAGGGGGGCCTACAAAATACAAATAAATGAGAAATTGAAACATGCAAAAGACACAAAATGCACGAGAGTTTTACCTGGACCAACTTCAAAAATAAACGCCAGCAGCCCAGAAACGGTGGGAAGGGGAAGGGCATACTACGGAATGGGATCGTATTTTATGAAATACTTTATCAGCATTCAAACCAATTAGACTGTGATCATTTTAATTAAGAAATTTTCACAGGTACGTTCCGACAAAAGGTACCTACTCGTCAGAAGGGTAACAGATTCAGAAAAATGGAAGATATGTGATTACACCGGTACACTTAAACACTTTATATTATATTCCCAGGACGTAAAACCTATTTCGGGTTCGTTAATAGCCAACTCGCTAGCGTTAATAACGGTATCCCCTTGCATTACGCTTCAGTGATGCATTATTTGGTCTAACGAAGGGAAAACAAGCTCAGAATATAATCGTTCTCTTAGCCAAACAACACATAATCACCTGTAAATTTGGGACAGCATATACAACGCCGAACATAGAGGGAAAAAGAGTGCATACTTATATCGGGATAAAAAATACAACCGCGTTTCAAAACAACAAAGTAGCGAAATTTAAGGATAACATGGTCTCGCAAAACGCTTAATCTATCGTGAGCGCTGCTAAAAATAGGAATAAAACTGAGATTACGTAATTAAACCGTCGTCATTTGGTACCAAGATGTAACTAGCTGTATAAGTTGTTTGTTGCTTTGCCCTCTGAAGTGGGATGTTTTGTGACAGGAAATGCAGCTTTGTAAGAGTCAAAAGTGTTCACACAGACGGCTCTATTTTCCTGAAAACAAGGTGAAAAAAACATTCTTTTCTTGCTCATAGCCTTCGAAGGCATATGGGCGTCATCAATTGCTTTCCGCGGATTGGGTGCGCTTCGGCCTATGTTTTTCTTCAGGTTATAGGCTCACTCGCACTCACCGCAAATTTTTAAAACTGCACCGATAGGTGCTCTCTTATATGGTTATGGAGGTGCGCTCAGGCCTGCCGGCCACCCCCTTTCGTGCCCCCCAAGAGATATCATAAATCCGTCGCTGCCACCCACCGAATCCCGTCGTTAGGATCTAATGGGCTCCTGGTTTCCCGACAGGCGCGCAAGCCCCTCCCCTCCTGCCTGTATGCGCCAATGGGGGGGCCGCCCGGCTCCCGGAGAGGCGGGACTTATCCCCCTGACATGGCGACGCATGCGCCCACTCAGTCATATCTTAACCCTCGCCCCACCGGGGGGGCCATCGATGGCCCCCTAAGGTTTTTCCGGGATAGCAGAAAAACGACGAGGCGCAGCACCGCGGTTGAGGGCTCTACCTCTCACTGCATCATTTTCCCATCATCCCTGAAATTTCTTACCCCGGGTCACCCAAGGTCAGGTCACCAGACGAGGTCAACCAAGGTCACCTCACTTCACCTTTAGAGCTCTGTAAGAGCTACATTTCAAAGTCGATCGATTTGAAACTTCCTACACTTCATGACCCCTCCAGGGTCTACAAGGTGTATATCCGGGATTTTTCGATTTCGTGCCCTGAGGTCAGGTCACGAGGCGACCTCTCCCTTCGGAAAAGCATGGGGAAAAGCTATTTCATGATATAAAAGCCACAAAAATGATTGCAAATACTCAGACTGCTCAGAACAACGTTTTTGGACACCTTTTCACGGATCCCAGGGGTCATATTTGCCCTTTGACTTTTCCAAGGTCATCCAAGGTCACCGGAGGTCAAAAACAGTATTTTGACAATAACTTTTGACCTAATTGATCTAGAGCGGTGAGACAAACACCATCGTGTTTGTCTTGTCACTGGCTTTCATTTGATATACGGCAAGGTCACTTTTTGACCTTTCGTGACCTCAGGTCATATTAGGTCACGAGGTGACCTCTGGCGGTCAAACCACTGGCTGGAGGTCATTACGTTTCACATAGCGGAAAAAGTACTGGCAATTTGCTATCAAATGTACTTTACCAGGCCTCAATAGCTCTAATGACATAAGAGTTATGCCCAGTTTGCTTAATCATTGCATATTTGAGTGAAAATAGCCGATCTTGACCTAATTTGACCTCTGGAGGTCAAACCATTGACCTGAGCACTAAAACATGCGAAGTAATTTCTTACTGAATTCACGCGAGCTTTCTATTGCACTTTGCAGATTTGCGCTAACGCCCATATTTTCGGAGTTAGAGGGGGGCCATCGATGGCCCCCGGTGGGGCGAAGGTGGCGCCGGACCCCCGGTGGGGCGCGGGTTAACCACGGCATAGTGCACTTCGCAGACAAGGACTGACCTATATTTAGTTTACGGCTTGAATTGCCCGACCTAACTTATTTTGCCCTGCACATCCCACTTGCGACTGGGTTGAGGCAAATGGACAATTCTAAAACGCTCGGTCCAAACAGCCAGCATTCTAAAGAAAATCAGACAACCAAATGTTGCGTCTTTGTTTTGAAAAAGGGAAACGCTCCAGAGCCCTTGAACTTAGCACCAGCGTCGAAGATTGGTTTGTAAGCTTAAGCCTTGGCTTCTACTATTTAAGATAATATTTACTTTGCTTTGCATCTATTTAGAAAGCTCCGAGCCCTCGGCCCTGACAAAGTATGTGCAATTAAAAAAACCGGATCAAACAAAGAGGCAAGCCTGCTTGCTTACGACTGGGTCGAGACAAAATAGGAACTTATAAAACACTCGATCCAAACGGCAGCATTCTGAAACTGGTTTTTGGAAGCTTAAGCCCGTGCTCCGTCTATTATTATGAGAATTGCATTGCGTTGCCGCTATTTAGAAGGGTGCAAGCTTTCTTGCTTTCGACCGGGTCGGACAAAATCTAACTTTTAGCACACCCGATCCAAACGTCAAGTATTCTGGAAGGGCAGGCTAAAAATATTCCATTTTCGAGGAGGCCAAAAGGAAAAGAGAAGGGTAACGCCCCGGGGCCTGTATACTCCAGCACCGAAGATTAGCCTTTAAAGACTTAGGCACAAACTTCCGTTGTTTAAGATAAAATTTGTTTTGCATTGTGGCTATATAGAAAGCCCCGAGTCCCAGGCCGTGACATGATTGGTGCAAATATGAACTCAGAACTAACAAGGAAATAAAGAAAAAACATGCGCGCTGCTTATAATCATTGCCTTAAACGGATTATAACTATGAAGAGGAGCGAATTCGCCCCTCCGTTATCAATCCTAATGCTTGTACACAATCACTACTTGGGGACAACATTTTACCAAATTTTAATACGTGATTATTACTTCCTGATCCGGTGTGGCGGCTCAGGAGAGTATGGGTCGGCTAGAGGACAATTTTCCCTACAACTCGTGGAACTTTCTGGTCGTGTGGTAAGGTCAACATAGTAATGGTCGTGATTGGCCACGCCCATTGCTGATCATGAGCTTTGACCGAAATTTGCGATCGAAAAAAAGGTGTGAACGAATTTGCTAACTCGTAGTATTTTCCGGTATTTTTGTTCCATAACGGCGACAAATGAGGGCGTTTGTTTTGTAATCGGCAAAAGGAAAGCCGTGATAACGAATGAATACTCGTCGTAATTACGGCAATGAGCTGCCCATCCCATTGCTCGACTGTGCTATTGCTTCCAGTAAGGCCCTCTGCAAGAAAAAGCTTTATTTTCCCCTTTCATCCTTTTATTAACCTGACATTCCGCGCACCAAAAAGGAACGCTACAGTAACGCCAGCCTCTGCTTGAATGCCCCTCCTCTCCTCCTCTTCCCCTCGGAGCTTTTGCCTAGCTTATCTCACTGGTTCCGTGGGGCCTTCCCATTGGCCAATTCGCTTCCGGGTACCGGCTAACTGGCCTTCTGTTCCGCGTTCCTGCCCCCTCTGTTTGTCACGGGGCCATGGTAGTGCCGTTAACCCTCGTCACAGCTGGCTCCGACCCGTTTGGTGCTTCCAAGCTGTATTGCAGGAGAAAAAAAGGGGGGTCGTACTTAGCCTTTTATGGGGGCCAAAAATGGCTATCCGAGGAATAATGAAAATACGATAGCTAGGAGAGCCTTCCCAGCAGAGGTTCACAATCAATACACAAAAACTTTCCTCCACTTTCCCTGGGCACAGACGGTACATCACCGCCTGTGTCGCTTTTGGGGCGGTGCAGCCCATTTTCACACAAAAAACACTCATTCACTAACACGCTGACGCTTCAGGAAATTGGTCCCAGATACTATGAGAACAGTCAGCCTGCCCCCCTGTGTGCGCCGTACATAGTGCGCGATAGGTCTCCTAACACTCAGCTTAAGAGTGATAAAAATACAGACTATCCAAGGCTGTGGGTAGATTACCGGAGAGGTCAACGACACTCTTTGGTTTCGTGGTACAGTTTTTCTTTACGTTAACAGCCAATTTTCTTTCTGGGCATTATGCTGTCCTCAAAAGCATAGCGTGTTACCATAGGGAAGAGCCATATAGAGACACGACGAAATAAAGTAAGCACAAAAAACACAAAAAAGGAATAAAAACCAGTGGCCAAAAGCCCGGCACATAGCATGATAGGAGTATAGAAAACGCTTGCGCGCGGCGCCCGGCCGGTCACGGAATTTTGGCACAGCTCGGTGACCTGAGGTGAACTCGTGGGTTCGACATCCGTCTCCATGGTTACGGTTGGACCAGCTGCCGGCCCGGTGGCAGTCCCCGATTTTCGCACTTGCCGTACTGTGCCGCCGGCGGCGTTTCCAGGCCCGTAAACCGGGGTCGCCCCATTTACGTCAGAGGCTACCGTGAGGGGGGAATAATCCCGCAATTCGTCAGCAAAAAAGAAGGAGGAAGAGAAAATAACAAGCCCCACCCCCGGTAGTTTCAAGATCCGCCACTGGCCCGGCCGCGCGTGTTTCTCCGGAACAGGGTCATAAAACCGCGGCGCCCTGCCTTTGGACAACGGCAGCGCTGGGTCTGACCAGACCCCACCCCACTGTTTGTTCCGGCTTTATTCGGCCGCCGGTAGCGCTGCTCCGTGAGCGTGGCGGCGCTGCTGCAGCACCGGGGGTTTCATTTCCTGTTCTCGGACCAGTGCGTGTTCTGGATAGGCGTCATATGACTGGTGCCGTCACAATAGCCTATTAATTAATTCAAACAGTTACAAACATGAAGAAAAATTAAGGAAACAAATGACTTATGTCGAAGACCTCATCATTTACGCATTAAAACAGAAATCATCCCAAAACATTTAGGTTCTCTGCAAACACAACCTGGCTTATAGCCTAGATATTTTTCCGTTTTCCCACTGGGCATCACACCCAGAGGGCAGTATATTTTCCACTAACATCTCATTGTTTCATATTATATATTTTCCACTAGTATCTCATCGTCCCACCATGACAGCATTAGCCCCCTCTCTGCTGCTGAGGCTAGCATTCAGCAGGATAGCAGCGGAAACGCACACAGCGCGTAATACCTAAGGTTATCTCACTGATCGTCTCTTACCAGGTGTAAATGCATCAATTTTCATAAGTATTACGCGTCTTTCGGTCCCGAAGCTCTAAACGCACGACATGACTGCGGCAAGGAAGTCATGCGTCAGAGCCAAGTCCACATTTTGGGACCTCGAATATGAAAATGCCAACAAATTCTCGATCTTTTTCAATCTGATTATCGAAATCTGGTTAACTATCATGACCATCGCTTTATGGCTCTTCAGAAGCAGCGTTTCATAAAAGGATTTGGTAGAATCAAGAAAGTCCTAGGTTTGCATTTGTTCTCCACACCAGTGATAAAACAATAATCTTTTTTTTTGGGGGGGTGGCTCGGGCATCTTTGTCGAATCCAGTGTCACTGAACGGGGAGCCCGGTGAAGACGGACTTAACCTAATAACCATTCTTTTTAATTAAAGAGGAAACTTTCTCAGGCTACTTTTCAAGTCCAAACATCATTTCTGGGAGGTCTTGGCCTTCGCCCCTCATCCAACACCAACACATCACAGAGGCCTAGTTTTTCGCTCTCAGTGCCGAGAGCAAACGATTTCAGCCTTGATAATGCACATGCTATTCCAGTCTATAACTGAAAGGTAGCGAGGCTAAAGCGGGAAAACGAAGCAGCGTCCGTGTTTCGTTATTGCTCTTCCTACACCGCTGCCGCGGCTTATGTTCGTTGCTTTGATTCGTCTTCCGTAAGACTGAGCTGTAGAAAATACTAGAATATTAGAGAAACGTCCTACTAAATTCATTGTCTGGCGTTTGGAACTGCTGCTTCCTGATGATATCATTTTAGTAACAGCTAAAAGTTGTTTGGCCGGGCCACAGTCCAAAAATACAGATTCGGTGACCACAATAGAGAAAGAACTGAAATAAAACAAAAATTTCGAAGAGTTTATATTACACAGGAGCGTCGCCATCAGTAAAAAGCCAAGGGGCCAAGTAATTGGCCACCTCCCGCTGGCAAGAAAACCTCACTTTTAGAATCCAAAACTTGTCGGATTCTGCCTGCCTGTACCTTTGACTTTTTCTTCAACTTCACTAAAATTAGTGGAGCAGATAACTGCAAATAACAGAAAAATCGTTCACTTATGGAAAAAAGCACCAAAATTGGCACACATTCTTAAAGTGAATGTGGCACCTTGGTCGAATCCTGGAATTTAGTGTATTTAGGCGCACTTTTAGCCGAAAACAATGAAACCACTCATGATTTATCTGAAAAAATGTACAATAAGCTCAATATTTTGATTTTCTGCCTGTGGATGATGTCATGATCTGGCAACCACTACCATAATCGAAACGATTCAAGGGCTTCGATTGGCCGATGCTCATCGTGATTTCAGCATATGTCGTCACACCAGCAGCTCACAAAAATGGCCGCCTGGCGAGAGGTACATGAGATGTACATTTCGGGTAGGTTTTAGCTTTTTTCTTCGAAAATATCGAGTTTCAAAACAAATGCTATATAGAGTACCGGGTTTTCCGACTTGCTTTACAACTTGGCTATCTCAGTTAACATCACGTTATAAAGATGCCACATTCCCTTCAAGGCATTGCTTCTTTGAAAAAAACCCGTTAGCCAGATGATATTTCAAAATGGGCGCCATTTTTCAAGATGGCAGCCAATGAATGCACATTTACACCGCGTTTCACAATAAATTCACATAGTTGGCTGGTTTGAAATTATTTTATGTTTAGTCCTACATTTTCCACAAAGCATAATTCGAATTCCATATTATAAACTCAATGACAATTACAAGAGGGGGCGATTGCGCCATTCTGCCTCCTTGCCGAACTTTCCCATAAGTAACTATACGAAGCATTAACGTTCCATGTCAAGCGACATGGTTTGGACCGTTATTTGAAAGCTCTAATGCTCTTTTTCGATCTATCTCCAATCCTATTCTGATTCTGGCAACAGGCAGAAATGTTTGCGAAGAAAAGTTACCATGGCTACGCGCTGGTAATGTTAAAAAACCAGTAATGTCATTGGCCGTCATTCTGCGGCCAAAGACGTCACGCACAACTCTTAAAAATATGTATTTAGAAGTTAGTTAGCTTCAAACCAAATGCGTATTATTTCATATTGAGCAAATAAATGAAAACACTGAAAGATGGAGGAGATTTCCAGTATCACAAATTTAAAATGAATTATAAAATCAAGAGTTATTTCAAGCCTTGGTAATGACGTTATCAAGACGTACCTATGCATTTAATAAAGGTATTGCATATTCCAGAAGCACATTAGTAGTAGCATGGAATTGATACTTGGGTACCATATCTATATATATATATATATATATATATATATATATATATATATATATATATATATATATATATATATATATATATATATATATATATATGTTTTGTGTTTGAGATTCCTGGCCAACACCCACCAGCAATCCCGCGAGAGGTACTGAAGAAGCTCCTTCTCACCTGCACCACCGAGGCCCCCTTCAGAGCCCCTGACTGGAAACTGTACCTACAAAAAGATGGCGTCGCAATGGGGAGCCCCCTCGGCGTCACTTTGCCAACGCCTACATGCGCGCAGTGGAGCAGCAGGTCCTCGGGAACATGGAGCAGCCACCTTACATCTACAAGCGCTACGTGGACGACATCTTCGTGCAGGTGGAGTCAGAAGACAACGTCAAGGACTTGCAGCAGCAGATGGAAGAGGCATCAGTGCTTAAATTCACCTACGAAATGAATGTGGATGGGAAGCTCCCGTTCCTGGACGTCATGGTTGGAGCTCACGGTGACAAGTTTGAGACGTCGGTACACCGAAAGAAGACCGACGGTGGAAAGTGTCTCAGCTTTTGCAGCGAGTGCCCCATGAGGTACAAAACAGAAGTTATCCAAGCTTACATCAGGAGAGCGATCAAGGTGTGCTCTTCGTGGGGTGCCCTTGATATAGAACTCAAGCACGTGAGGCAAATGCTCGCCAACATCGATTACCCAGCAATGGAGGTGGACAGTGAAATTCGCCGCGTCTTGGATACCTACTTTAACGGAGCAGAAGAGGTAAAATAAAGAACATGGAGAAGAAATAGTCCTGTACTACAAAAACACCATTTCATCGAAGTACAAGGAAGATGAAAAGGCCCTGCAGGAAATCATCAAAGGAACGTGAAGGCAACAGACGGCAGCAAAAAGATAAATCTTCGGATTTACTATAAGAGTAAAACAACCTCAAATCTGATCATGAAGAACAGCGCCGCTGGAGAGTGTGATCTCCAGAAGACCTGTGTAGTTTATTACTGGACGTGTCCACACGAAGAATGTAAGCTTCGTCGAGTCGACTACATAGGCCAGACGGTCACCACACCCTCCAGACGGCAAACGATGAACCTGCACGCCCATCCTCCGTTCGAGCACTGGCGACACGTCCACCAGTAACCTATCACCAGGAACATCCTCACCAGCAACCTCAAGACCATCGAGCGCAAGCGGGACCGGCGCCGACTACGAATACTTGAAGCCGTCCTCATTAAAGAGAAGTTCCCAACCCTCAACACCCAGAGAGATTACGTCGGAATATTCACCCTCTGCCACACCAGCTCCTATGGTGGAGGTTAAAACAGAGGACTCCTAAGAAGACACAAATGCCAAAGATAGTTTAGCAGCGGGCCCATCTTTTAACAGTTTAAATATTCTTCACAGATGGAAGATGCCTGATATTTTGCCGTGATTATTTTTGTGTGACACTTTTGTATTTTTGAATGGTATTGTCATGTTCAAAATGTCCACTTGCTTGAAAACGTTTATTGAATTTACGAAACCGGTCGCATAAGGGATATTTTTCACTTTAATAACAATGACTAGAATTTGACAGATACTTCAAAGACTTCCAGAAATACCTAAAAGAACATTAAGATACCTAGAAAAAGTTAACAAGAGACTTGTTAATTCCAAAAACGCGGTAATATTCAATCATACTTGTATACTTAATAACTTACTGCCACCCTTCACAAATATATACATATATATATATATATATATATATATATATATATATATATATATATATATATATATATATGGCATATAGTTGTGAACATTTACATACATAGCCAAGGTACATATATATATTCCAATAAGTGGGCAAAATATGTTCTTCATTGCATGTTTTGTTAAAAGATATAGCATATATTGTTTTCACGAACTTCTTCCTCGTCTTCTCCAATGCTCGAAGAAAGCATTTTTGTATATCTTATATTTGATTTATTAATTGGCCGAATGTTGGTATCTTTTAGGTATACATTTAACGTTGCGACGCGTTTTGGAAGTGACATCTTCCATTATCAAGCACTTAAAAAACTTAAAAAAACACTCCTATCATATTGAAATCGATCTTAACTACTTTGAAAGGATAATTATTTTTCATTCAATTATTACGACAGAATAGTGACACAACTAGACGGGCTCTTCTTCTCTGCAGCGCTAGAAGAAAAGCCTCAGTGTAATGGTTGGGTTGCTTTGTTTGTTAATCTCCGGTTGCATGCTTCTGATAAGAACTGCTTCGTGTATGAACAGTTTCGTCCGGTTTGGTTCCTGTTTCAGGATAGTGGTGTTCTCTGTTAAGTCTTTTCGGGTGAGGTCGTGGTTGTGTTCTAACTTCATGTTGGTTTTGGGAGCTCCTCCTGCAAGATGCATAGTGAGGCGTCTGGACAATGTCGTTGTTGTGGCACCAATGTAGCTACAGTTACGAAGCTTACAATCTTCGTGTGGGCATGAGAACTGGTAGACTACGTTGGTGCTCTTCAAGTGGTCACGTTTGGAGTTGAGATTATTCTTCATTATCAGGTTGTGAACTTTTTTGTTGTTCTAGTAAACGATGAGGTTGAGTCGATCTTCTTTGTTTTTTGGTTGGATATTACTAAGCACGATTTTCTGCAGTACTCTTTCATCGGTTTTGTTTGATGGGCTGATCTGATTTTGATAGTAAAGAGTTATTCTTTCTTTTCTGGTCTCCTGTTTTTCTTCTTTCTCTTGCTGAGCCACATGGGGGTCATTTGTTTGTTAATCTCTTGATCGAAAATTTTGTTAGTATAACCGTTGTTGACCAAAATTTGTTTGACCCGAGTCAGCTCAGCGTGAAGGGTTGTCCAGTCTGATGAGAGTTTGATGGCTTTGCTGACGTAAGATCGGATGGCGCTGATTTTGTACCGGTCAGGGCATTCGCTCCTGGCGTTTAGACACCGACCGGCATCCGTAGGCTTTTAATAGACCTTGGTCTTGAAAAGTCCGTGCGTGCTTTCAATCTCAACGTCGAGGAATGGGAGCTTGTTGTCCATGATCTTCTCGGTGGTGAACTTGAGGACAGAGCTGGTTTCAAGATTTTCCTTGAGTTTTTGTAGTTGGTCCTGGTTGTCAATGTCCAGGAAGATGTCATCCACGTAACGGCAGAATAGGTACGGTGGGATGTTCAGTGATTTGATGACCTTGTTTTCCACTCAGCACATATACGCGTTGGCGAACAGAGGGCCAAATGGTGACCCCATCGCAACACCATCAATCTGGCTGTAGAGCTGGTTATTGGGGGCTCTAAACAGAGACTCGGACGTGCAAGCCTTCAGCAGGCTCTTCATAATGTTAGGAGCCAGGTTTGGTGGCGGCAGTTCTGGGTGGTTATACACATCTTCGAGGATAATGTCAATGGTTTCAGTAACCGGAATATTTGTGAACAATGATTCTACGTCAAGTGATGCCAATATTCCCTTAGGGTGATTAGTCCTCAGGATGTTTGTGAACTCATCTGTTGATTTCAATGCGAACTCCATTGGTAAAGATGGAGCGATGAGTTTGTTCAGTCTTTTTGCGATGTTGTATGTAGGAGTAGGACGCTGTGATATGATTGGGCGCAGTGGGTTTCCCGTCTTATGGATCTTTACATTCCCATATGCGTATCCGGGCTGGTATTCACCAACTTTAGGCTCCAAGTGCTCTCCACCTGCCAAGGCATTGGCGCTTTTTATGATTCTGTTTACTTTGGCTTTTATTTGGGCTGCTGTGTCCTTTGAGATTGGTTTAAACTTCGTTTTATCCGTCAATATCTTGTCCATCTTAGTCATATATTCCTCACGGTCTAGAATGACGTAAATGACGTAAATGGTAGGGGGATGAGGTGGCTTAGTGGATAGCACCCTCGTCTTCTAAGCCACCGGTCCCGGGTTCAAGTTCCCGGCGGAGCCTCTGAATAAGTCGATCTGATCCCCAAAATCCCTTCCAACAGGGTGAGAGTTGGCGACGCCGTATGACCCTGGCAGTTGGTGCGTCGTTAAACACCAACAATTATTAGACGTAAATGGTAGACTTGTCTGCCCGCCTTATTATTATATTGTTGTTGTTGCACAGTTGTTTAGCAGCTTCTGTGTTCTTTCGTTAGAATTTTACTAGCACTGTGACTTCGTTGGATAGTACTTTCGCCTAATAGTCTGTCTTTGATGTTCGGGTTCACTTCTACCTTGCCATTCTTTTCTAGGTTTTCGCTATTCTGAAACAATACTTCCATTCCATAAGTGCTTGATAATGGAAGATGTCACTTCCGAAACGCGTCGCAACGTTAAATGTATGCCTAAAAGATGCCAGCATTCGGCCAATTAATAAATCAAATATCAGATTTACAAAAATGCACTCTTTGAGCATTGGAGAAGACGAGGAAGAAGCTCGTGAAAACAAGATATGCTATATCTTTTAACAAAACATGCATTGAGGAATATATATATATATATATATATATATATATATATAATGATGGAACAAGACTACGTTGCGTGCGTTGATTAGCTTCTTTTGTAAATTTTCTAAATTACGTACCGCTGACCTTACTTCATCGCTTTCATTAGCTATCAGATCTCCTATGATAGTCATAAGGAATAAAGTTCATAATTGCAACCGGTTTCGCTATATTCTAATAACGTTATCAAGCATATGAACATAGACAAAATACATTACATTGTGAAAATTAAAGGACACAAGTTTAAAGTGCATATTTTGAAACACTCGGATTATACAAACAGATACAATGTCACGCGTAAACCGTTTGAGGCATCCCATTCTTCCGGCGAATTTCCAGCCAATCGCGCTCAGCCAGCACCATAGGTATTCGTGCTGCAGAGCGTGAAAATCCCTAGATAATCACGTTGGGTGTTGAGCGCAGGGTACTTCTCCCGGATTATAACAGCCTCGAGTATCTTCAATCTCCACTGGGCTCTCTCCTGCTCAATAATCTTCACGTTATCCACCAGATCCTTCAGCGTGATTTGTCGATTGTGGGTGTTCTGCGTGTGATTAGAGGGTGGGTGTGCGTGGAGGTGCATGGTCAAACGCCTAGAAGAACGTGACACCGACAGACAACAACACAATCCAGCTCATCATCTACTATAAGAACAGGAGAACGTCAAACGTCGTTAATAATGAAGAACAACATGCACCAAGAGATGATGCTGCAGAAGACTAATGTAGCCTACCACTGGACATGCCCTGATGAAGGTTGTAAACTTCGAAACAAGGCGGACTACATTGGTCACACTACAACAACGCTCTCTAGGCGTTTGACCATGCACCTCCACGCACACCCACCCTCTAATCACACGCAGAGCACCCACAATCGACAAATTACGCGGAAGGATCTGGTGGATAGCGTGAAGATCATTGAGCAGAAGAAAGACCAGCGGAGATCGAAGATACTCGAGGTTGTTATAATCCGGGACAAGTACCCTGCGCTCAACACCCAACGTGATTATCTAGGGATTTTCACGCTCTGCAGCACGAATACCTATGGTGCTGGCCGAGCGCGATTGACTGGTAATTTGCCGGAAGAATGGGATGCCTCAAACTGTTTACGCGTGACATTAGCCGTTTTCACAACGTGAATTAAACCTTGGGAGTCTTTTTGCAAGGTTTTTCGGTAGCACAGTAATATTGCTGCCATTTGTCAGATTTTCACAAGAGTCTTGGGAATTTATTGAGTACATTTATCTGGCACATCTGGCAATGCTTCAGTGTCGCCGGGCAGCCTGTGTTGAGTGTTGCGGATTTTAATAGAATAAAATTCAACTTTAATAAGTCGTATAATGAGTGAAATTTGCATCAGTTACACTCCTGCTACCCCAGTCGCTTCAATTCACTTATCGTTTTTCTCTCAGCTTCCATATTACCTGTGTAGTAAGTTCAAAACAAAAGGAGTAGGGACTAGGGTAACGTCTGCTCGTGTAATACTCAGGTAACTTTCCAATTACATTGATAAAAAGTTTATTACCTAGGTAACCAACTCCCATACGAGCAGGGGTGTCCTAAACAAAGGGTGACAGGCAGAGGAATCCTTAAATGTAAATCAGGGTGGATATTATGCCAAATGTTTGGGGTTGAATGATGTAAGTTTTCTGCATTCTCATTACAATTAATGTGTGGATCCACCCAAATTTTGAGACTTGCTAAATTTTTTGGTGAATTGTTTGAACAGCATCATTTGAAGACAAACAATTTAGTCCAAACTTTTGTCCCACTACATGTTATCCCCTATTCCTAGTCGGAGCATCTCCCCAAATAAAAACTAAGTGGCGACGTCCCGTATTGCGGGGTATGGGTGTTTGGACTGTAAGCGGTTTTTACCTTGAAGTGGGCGCAACTGGAAAATTATAATTTATCTTGGTTTCTCAGGTTTGCTTGGGCATATGTGCTTTGCAACTAGCAATGCAAATCACTTTGTTTATTATTGGAATAGAGATATATCAGCTTTTCAGGCCAGGGCAGGCTTTTCTTGATTGGCTGCAAGGTGGTTCCAAGTGAAATACAAGATATGTGCAGATTATCCTTGTTTTTAAAATATGCCTACAGGCAATAATTTTAATTCATCATAATAAGATGGTGTAGCTTTGTTGGTTGCATTGTTCATTTACCAAAAAGATACTGGGTTTTCAGAGATAACTAAAAAGTAACTAAAGGAGTTTCCTGATGTTGATCATTTTGCCATGCTATTGGGATTCATACTTTAATACCTTAAAAGTATCAAGCTATAAAGTGGTGCAGTATCAGGCTTAACTTTGGTATCATTTGTGAATTATGTGTGACAGCAAGTCACTTGGTGCCCCACATCGGCACCCCTTCTAGTCAGGGGCACTGTCACAGAATTTTTACAGGGTGGACGGACCCGACCCGGTGCTAACTGGAGAACGCCAATTCTGAGCATATTTAGTACCTGACAGCATTAATGATGATGGACCAAAAATTTGGGGGGACATCCCCCTGGTTGGCCAACAGGGGAGATGCCCCCCCCGTTTTCAGCGCCTATGCTTCTGGTGATATGAACCAAAGTTTGAGGTTGAAATGCTGGGTGAATCAACCCCACATGCTTCAGCAAGCTTGGCTTTGCACATTAGACATCTAGAGCTGACATTTGTTGAGTATGTACTCCAGGCAAATGGAATGGATGGTACTATTCTATGCAAAGAGTGAGAAGTTGAGGTACACTGCTTTTACCATTATTGTACCATGCTAAATTCACTGACACACTGCCCATTTCACCATGTTGACCTGCAAACCCCAAAGTATGTTTGGTGAGCTATCGCCGATGGAGTTGGCCGCCTACCGGAGATTGCAGGGCAGCTTGCCAGGCGTGGCATTGTGAGAAGGTATTCGGCGGCGGCGGCTTCCCCACCTGGGCTTGCGACAACGGTAGTCGCCTGGGTAACTGCGGCCCAACCCGGACCAGCGGCGGCAACGGCCCAACCCGGGCCAGCGGCGGCTCCTTGGAACAGCGGTGGCCCCCTCTGATTCAGTCCGTCCTTGCCATACTCGTGAACGTGACAAAGGCGTTGTATCGACGAAGAAGATCCCTCCACTGTTCGATGAGCCGATGTGCAGTCTACGGCGTCATGGTCTCCCCCTTCCCCAACTATCCATCGCCTCGCGCCTCACGAACACCATTGCCTCCCGCCTCCCGCCTTGCTAGTGCCGTCACCCTCCGCCTCACCAGTGCCGTCACCTCCCACCTCACTAATTCCGTCACCTCGCGTACACCGATCTAGGGGGGTGGGGGTAGGATAGACCCTCGGCGCCACCTGAAATGATCACGGAAACCCCTAAAAGTTGAATGACACCCCTAAAATGTCGCTTCCCACCCACCCCCCTAGAATGCGAGAATCGGCGCCCACCGATAGGATTTTGCACCCACCTGAGAAGTTTTGCAGGCAAATAGTGGCGCACACTGGAAAGGTGCCCCCGATCGGCAATCTCGGAGCCGTCCATGCCTTCCTGGGGGTGCCATCCGGACCAGTGGGCGCAATTTTTTTACCGGAAAAATATTTCAGGCGGGCGCAAAATCCTAGCAATGGGTGCCGATTTTCGCATCCTTGGAGAAAGGGTGGGAAGCGACATTTCAGGGGGCGCCATCAACCCTTCAGGCGGAGCCACAGCCATCCAGGGACATAGGCGGATCCAGGGGTGGGGCAGGTGCCCCTCCGATTGACCCTCTGCCCCCTCTGAAATGGCCACGGTGCCCCCTAAAATTTCGGTTCCCCCAGAATGTGAAAATCGGCGCCCACCGATGGGATTTGGTGCCCACCTCATAGGTTTTTCTGGTCAAAAGTGGAGCCCCCCGGGTCCGGATGGCGCCAATTCGGAAAGGTACCCCCGATCGGCCATCCTGGATCCGCCTATGATCCAGAGGCGCATATGGTCGATCGGAGGGGCGCCTGCCCCTTTAATTGGCCCCCGATCTGTATGATAGGAATCTGACTGTATCCTGACTGTATCTGCCTGACTGCGGCTAACGATAAAATAATTTCAATCAAATATTCAACTTGTGTTTTAAAATACATGTAAAATAACGATCGTAGCTCATATACCGTGAGTAAACATTCATTAGAGAACAAACTTGGCGTTGCGTCATTATCGCCCAAGTTTCCCGAACGCGGCCTCTCTCTCTAGGGCCTTGAACGCGGCCATGCTGCTCTCAGTAAACTGTCCGGTGATTGGTTCTTGGCCATGATGTAGTTAGTGGTGTCAAGCTGGCATCTCGTGCATAAGTAACCGACTTCAAAATTCGCTTCTGCATATGGAAGCCTTTAAAAATCCCTCCAGACAAATCTAGAGGCTGAAAAGACCGGATCTAGAGGCTTGGGAGTCTTTTGAAAAAAACCGACCCTGGAGGTCGGTTTTTCAAAAAGACCCCCAAGATGTTGGGATATTTCCAAAATATAAATCCATTAGTTTAGATTTATTTATTGAATGCCATGCCAGGAGAAGCTCAAAATCAAGGATTCCGAGTCTTGGCTTTCAATGCTGAATGATCATATTTATATAACTTATATACTTTCACTGAAATGAATGCCGTTTTTGGCTTGGGAAATGTTTAAAAAAATTACCAAAAGACTCCCAAGGTCTTTTTGAATTTGTTCACGTTGTGAAGACGGCTAATGTACCTGTTTGTATAATCCGAGCATAGAGATCTACTATAACTTATGGTAGATCTCTATGAATCCGAGTGTTTCAAAATATGCACTTTAAACTTTTGTCCTTTATTTTTCCAATGTAATGTATTTTGTCTATGTTCATATGCTTGATAACGTTATTAGAATATAACGAAACCGGTTGCAATTATGTACTTTAATCCTTATGACTATCATAGGAGATCTGATAGCTAATGAAAGCGATGAAGTAAAGTCAGTGTTACGTAATTTAGAAAAGTTACAAAAGAAGCCAATCAACGCACGCAACGCAGTCTCGTTTCATCATTCCTGCATATCTAACAGATTGCTACATAAGTTTAAGGCCAACGGATTGCTCTAAGTTTGTTACTATATATATATATATATATATATATATATATATATATATATATATGTATATATAGTTACCTCTTGTATGTAGATACCTGTTATATATAGGTAGCTCCTTATTAGAGGATTTCAATGGTCAAAAGGGACCTGCCCGTCCCAAAATAGAGTGCTGGAGAGGGCCTTAAGAGGGGCTGTCTAAGATGAAATTCCACGGTCGGCCACAGAGCATAGTGGGAGTGGACCGCGCTTCGCGTGGTCCGTTAAATTTCCTTGAAGGGACACTCAGGGGGCCGCCGCTCCAGCCGCCCCTCGACTACGCCTCTGTAGAGGGTCCAGCCGACCAGAGGGCCCTGCTGGCGATAGTGAGCACTGCGGAGAACAGTCGGTCCTACCAGACTTGTTGAGTCGCGACTCAGAGTCGGAATCGATTCTGAGTCGACTCAAAATTTCTTTGAGTCAGAGTTGAGTCGACTCACTTTCAGATTTGGGTTGAGTCTGAGTCGACTCAACTGCTTGACCAATTGAGTCGAGTCAGAATCAGAGTCAGCCTCTAGGCTGTGAGTCGGGAGTTGAGTCGACTCAGCTTTCTTTTTCTTAACGTATGTGATGACATGGCTGACATATTAGAAATGTTTGCAAATAATTTTGAAGGATTTCATATTGCAATTTACTAATAATAGGAAACTTATTATTATTCATAGCAACACTACACCCATCCTGGGATCAATCATTAACAAAAATAAGTTATGTAAAATATACAGTTTCAAAAGCACACACACTTCCTAGTATTTTCTATTTAATATTAGCGATAGCATGCAAAATCATACAGATGAATGGGCTTTGGCACACATTTACATTTTTCGACTTTAAGGGTACACACCATAAGAAGTCCTAAGCTAATAATCATGCAATAATTCACTCTTTGGAAGCCACATCTTTGTTTTCTATTTTCTTCCTTTGGTTAACTGAAAACACAAAAAAACTAAGAAGCGCCAGATAGAGGGTACCAAAAACCTTGTTTTGCACATAAACCTTGAAATGGGTCAAAACGGAAACCAAAAGCTTCAATTAGCTATTTTTTAAAAGTACTTTCTTGATTTGTCATGGTTTGAGGACATCTTCTGGAAGATAATATAAACACTGACGGCACAACACTGTACGTACTGTTCTCTGTATACGGAAAGTAAAACTCAGTCCTATATCTGGCATTTCTTACATATCAAGTCTCTCACATACCACCACTCTTTAAACTATGTTGATAATCATTATTTACCTATTCAGCGCCCATTGCCTGCACACAACATAGCATTGCACCCTCTGCACCCCACGTGCACCACTCCAGTCACAAAACCATCATTGTGCGCCACAATATATTAGCTTTGTTCGTATGTAGATTTTCTCAGGTTTTATTAAGTCAGGTGACTTTGAAACTGCTATTTATCGTTATTCAACTGCCCTGATTGTGAAACCTTTTGCCTTATCGGAGGTTAGGTGCGCGTAATGTCTTCAGTGCGCCATCTGTAGTATTTACCGCAACTTTTTCGGGAGGACAACGCGAGCGTCCATTGTTTTGTTTTTGATTGAGGTGGTGCACAGATTCGGTTAGACTCGGCTTAGTATGTACTTCTAAGCATAATTTGTCACAGGATTGTTCAGAATGCACTAGGGCAGGAATTGCCACTCAAAATGTCAAATGTTAAGTTATTGAGTCCTGTTCTTTGTGATTGAAACCTCACTTATTGCTTCAATTATGACTTTACTCATGAAGGACATACCTTCAAAATGACAAGCCTCCAGGCCCTTCATCTCACTCATATCTTCGCATTTAGATCCTATCTTCATTCCTATGCAGACATAATTTATGTCATGGATTAATGCATTGCAATTGACATTTTATTGAAAGAAATGTGCAGTTATTAAACAGTTGAATGAATTTCAATGAATAAATCCAATGAAATTTGTGTACTATTAAAGGAAATGTGTATTTTTGTGTACATACTTAGCCACCACTCTGAGTCAGAATCGACTCCGACTCAATGTTTATTTGAGTCAGAGTTGAGTCGACTCACTTATGAATTTTGGTTGAGTCGATTCGACTCACCATTTTCAACACAGTGAGTCGAGTCAGAATCAGAGTCAGCCTTTAAGCTGTGAGTCAGAGTTGAGTCGACTCAAACAATTTGAGTCATCAACAAGTCTGGGTCCTACTATGGACTATGGAACGTATGGAAGTAAACACCCACTTGCAGTGGTCTATAAAAACACAATGTTTGGGAAGACAAACTAGCGTAAGACAAACACGTTAGAATCCCTTTGTGCCATAAAATAGATGGTAAAAAACACCGCAGTTCTCATTAGAAACATCATCTATTCTATGCACTTACAAATGCGCAAATACCAGAGGGATCTCCTCAAGTGGGGCGTAGTCCCCCATTCCCCCACACGGTCCATTTTCGTGTAGAGTGCGAACCATTGTAAAGTTTGATTTAGAACGCCATGGGCTTTGGCCTGCTGTACTGAAGCACAAGTCCACATTTGATGGTACTTTCCACTCGGGGTGCATCGAGCAAACCATTCCGCTTACTGATGTCCAAATTCCAGTTAATTCCACTTAATCAGTCCAGTTCAGTTACCGGCAGATAAATGGAATGCGGCACCTTCATGCTGGGATTTGATCTGAGATAGTCATTTGATAGAATATGTCGAGAAACCACTCATTGATAAATACGAATTAAATTCATAATTATCATTTTACTTCCTAATAGTAACTTGTTTTAGCTGAAAACGCCTAATTTGCATTCTTTTCCATTTTTGCTCTAATCAAACAGGTTCAATCTAGCTCAAAACATTACCAGCTCAAATGCCGACTTCACGTCATGCTTATTTGTGGAGACTATTTATTGCTAACATATCGATAATAGCTTGCCAGTCATTTTTTGCAGCCGAAATAAGACCAAATCCTTTATTTTCAACCTAGATTGTTCATAAAACCACCACAGTCTGGAATTTAGCAAAGTGCCACGTTCCCTTTAACTGAGCGTGCGTGCCGGTTAAAATGCCTTCGTTGACGCAAGTGTTATCGTTTGGGCTTGCCATGCACAGTGCTATAAGCTGCAGATATGAGCTCTAGACACTGTCACAACATTTTGCAACACAATGTGATGTGACGTCGAAAAACTGAACAAGGTGTCATCAGCGCCTCGAATGGAAAGAATATATAAACCTATCAAAGATGTAAGCGATGTTAGCAGGGTTTACCAACATTTTAGTTCCGAAACTGGTTTAACCACAGAAGGATGAAAGTGAACAGTATTGAATGTAAAAAAAGATTTTACACAGCAAAAATGACATAATATGGCTAGAATATGAACGAAAAGGGTACACTTTTACAATTTTTTTTACCGAGCTCACTCTTACAGTTAACTTAACACGCACAGTGGAGAGGGAGGTCACAGACAACTTTCTCCGAAATTTTGAGGTCAAGGTCATTCAAGGTTAATGACTTATGACGACACAATATGATATATTACCAATAATGTACAATATAACTGGCACTATAGCAGTCATTGGGCGGGAAAGGAGGGTTCAACCGTGAAAAACCTTGACCTGTGACCTTGACCTTGAGTAGCCTTAACTATGACGCCATAGCATAACATGTATGTTCCACATTACATGTTAGTATGACGTATACGTCATACTGATTAATGTCATCTGACCGGATTACTGTGTTCAATGACCTTGAATAATGACTTTGACCTTCATGTAGGTTGACCTTGACATGCAACCTGATTATTTAACGCTATGACGTCACCACTCGGTCAACAAAGCAAGCGAACTGATGCGACCGCGCGATTGCGACGGTCTCAAAATATAAGGCGGACTTTGAAAGCCTATAATTAAAAGATTATTCATCGATTTTCAAAACTCTTTCACCAATGACGCACTCATCAATTCTCTCAAATTTGGCCTTGTAGCTTTTTCCAACAGCGAACGGATCTCCGGCCAACGTGGAAAAATAGGTGGGGGTACTTTAGGACACCCTCTACTGCGCGTGTTAATGGCGGCCATCTTGAAAAATGGCCGCCATCTTGGAATTTCAGGTGGAAAGTGGTTTTTTTACACGAGCAGTCCTTAAAGTGTATGCGTGCAAATTTTGGTGCTTTTATCTAGACTTGAACGATTTTTACAGTTATCTGCTCCACTAAATGAGGAAATTTTCACGAACAGTTGGAGGTAGGCTTACAATGACCTTATTCCATTATCATCCTCATTAGTCTTTTTTTCTAAGATTGGAGATAAAAAGGTTGAATGTTGTCATTGTGAATAGTCCTAAAAATAACCGTCTTACATTCATACTATATATTGAAGAGAAAAGGCCAAGATGATAAACTTTTAACAAGATAATAATAGTTTATTATCTTGGCCTTTTCTCTTCAATGTATAGTATGAATGTAAGACGGTTATTTTTATGACTATTCACATTATTCTTTTTGTTATTTTAGGGCGAGGCGACAACTGAGGTCGTTTTCAAAAATAACAAGGGAAAAAATAACAACAAAATAAGAAAAAAAGATAAAACAAAAAAACAAAACAAAATAAAAAGAAACGATAATAACAAGGGAAAAGACGCCTTCCGTGTCCGATCTGACCCGGTGGAGACGATCCTTAAACACCCACGCCAATACTCCCTGTAATTGGGTAAGTGTGCCTGTTGGGAGTGGCCCTAATAATATTAAAAGCACGGAAATACCGTCAAACTGCGGCTATGTCATCTATAAGACCAAAAAAGTACGTAAAATAACAGATGGGCGCAAAATAGTAGATCTTAGCCCAAAGGAGAGTAGATGGCATTAAGGCCAACGCTCTCCAGATAATACATTATGCTGGTGATATCAACAGACAGATGATTCGCTCACAGGTTCATCACACAGATTCGCTCCCCAGGAGCGAATCCAGTACAGAAGACCCCCGCAGATAACGAATCCGCTCTGTCTCAAAGTCCCGACATTCCACCAGGTCATGTTTTGTGAGGAGTCTATCACCACTCTTTCTGGTACGACTAGCTAAAAGATAGGCGGACGTAGCGTGGGTGTGTCCTAATTGCAATCTACTTAGCGTAACCCGTCCTTTCTACAGCCCACGTTGCAGCTGCTGGACGGCCAGGATCCTAAACGGGGCTTTGGCTCCCTGAGTTGTTGCTCGTAGGGTCACCGGACCTCCCTATTCCGACGTTTATGATAATATACATCCGGGCCTATGCGCATAGAACCACTTGCGAACTGGTAAAATAATACTTTTTAGTTGTTGTGATTTTGTCACGTTGCCGAGCCGCATGTGTGCTACGCATACGTGTGCGGACAGGATCATAACAGCAGCGCCGCGTCGAATCCGCTCTGAGAGTTACCAAATATTTTTCGAACTACTACGATACTTTCGACTCGTCAACGTTTTTGGTATCGAGCCTCTGCTCTTGGTATGGCCCAGTGCTACACAATTTTAGATTGGAATAGAAAAACAATCACAATATACGCATGTGAGAAGAGGACCGGAACGAATGGCGCGGCAAAAAAATATTTAAGAAAATGAAAAAAGAGAAATCAGGATGACACTTCTGCCAAAGAGCAAGGAATATATACGAACCTTCGAATCAAGCAGCACTAGAAGTTACGGTATACAAAATTTGGAAATTGATCTAATACGCTGGGATTACATAATCGGGCCAGCCCTTCATCAGAATCTGGTAGAACCTATCGCTTACTTACCTTATTCTGGAGCAGAACTGTGCCCAAATATACAATAGTAGTGTATTAGACTATTTCGCAAACCGGATTCGAGGAAGCAGGTCATTAAACATCCTATCAACTTATAATCATGCTCCTCGCCTCTGCATCACGAAAAAAGTCTGGAAAGATAACTAATAACTTTCAGTTTGTAGTGTGCCGTATATCCTTGGCTTAATATCTTGCCATTCCCAAAACATGTGTTTTCAAGAGCCGTGAACGCTTTTACCAAGGAATTCAGTCAGAATCCGTCTCCACCACGCTTCCACCCTGGACACCACTCAATGGAACTTACTTACTTATGGCCTTTATAAGGCGTTCTGTGCATAGCACCTTTGCCCGCCTCTAAAGGAGTGTGTGGGAGAATTTTAGAATTTTGCGTGAGGGCAAGCTACGTTAGTATGTTAAAGCAATGGGAGTTATTTCAAGTAATGGGTTGCAAGATGTTTCAGCTTGCGAATGGACGGTCGTGGCAATGGCATAGCCATGCCAAGGGAGTTCTTTTAATAAAATTAGACCCGCAGAGTGCGAAGGTTATCTCTGTGGTTGAAGACCTTAAATTTAGAATTTGGAATTTAGAATTTTGTGTGTCAGCTACTGATGTCCGCTTGTCTACGTTACTCGAAATCCTCCGTTAAATCAATAATTTTCATACTTTAGAAACTGCGCTAAACACCTGGCCAGGGTGCCGCGAATTTACCCTGCAACCCGGAGGTGAGGTTGCAGCTCCCCTCTCCGGCTGGGCAGCCGCCGCACAGAGGAAAAAGGTGTGAGAGGACAGTTAGATTGTTAGTAAGAGTATGAGTGTGGTTAGCATAGAGCCGAAGTGAAAGGTATCGCTGCGGTGAAGAAATATAACCTATTTAACCCAACCTGATTTCAAAGCTAGCCTAACATAACCTATCCTTAGCCTACGATATACCATTTAAAGATTAAACAACTATTGCTTAAATTTTGCAGTGGATCATCTATGACATGAATGGTTAATTTGAAAATAGGCAAGTCCTACTTTGGGGGGGCATCATGCACCCTCCATCATATATACTGGGAGGGGTTATTTATAGAAACTTCTCTAGCCCAGAGTCCTTTAGAAATGTAAAGAGTTTTTCGAGTAGCTCAGGATGGTCGTTACCGAGCAGAGTTTTTAGGTTTACAGGGATGTTTTGGATTCGGCAGTAATCTAGCATGGGTTGCCGATGGGTATTGTGCTGGGGACAATCGACGAGAATGTGATAGGGATTCTCCATTCCGTCGCAGGTACCACAGGTACCCGCGTTCCAATAGGCATTTAATTTTGTGTGTCCATTTCTGAGTCTGGTTAGAATAACCTCGCGCCGGCGACTCTTTTGGTTGGAACTGGGCCAGTAGCCGATGTGAGGCTTAATATAGAATAGGTGGGCGCTGTGGTTTGTGGTCCAGTTATTTTGAATTTGCTTCCGGATACTGTCCTGGAGGAGAGCTTTGCTATCATCTCCAGACCACATTAAAGGTGCGATCTCTCTAAGTTCTAGGGACTTTTTGCCTGCTCATCGGCCTTTTCATTCCCTTGAATTTTGCAGTGGCCCGGGATCCAAAGAAAAGAGACATCAGGGGTATCATCGATACCTTTCTGAATATCTGCTATAACGTGGTGGCTGGGGTTGACTACGTTACTGACGGCCTGCAGGACAGATTTAGAGTCTGAAAAGATGACGGCTGAGTTGATATTTTGGGTTCTGATTATGGCTAATGCATCTAGGGATGGCAACAGCCTCGGCTGTGAAGATAGAGCAGTTGTCCGGAAGTCTTTTCTGTAGGCAAATATTTTGCCCCCAGATGCCGAGGCCTACTTTTTCGCCTATTTTGGAGCCGTCTGTAAATATAAAAGTCTTGCCCGCGTTACAAGATCGGAACTCTAGGAATTTCTGGGAGATTTCTTCCTCTGAGAAGTCCGTTTTACGGGAAGTGAAAAGAAATTCAACTTTGGGCTCTTTCCGAGTCCAGAAGCGGGAGAGTGGGGGTTTGCCTATTGTTGCTGGCAGTGCAAGATTAAGGCTTTCCAGGGTTTTCGCTACTCTGTGTTTAAATGGGGGCCACTTCTGTAGAGTGGCTTTATTTGCTCGTCTGGGGTGGGCGAAACATTGTTTTGCCGGGTGGTTTTCGGTGGATTGGACCTTAATATAGTAAGAAATAAGCTGGGCGTCGCGTCTTGACTGCAGTGGGCATAGCCCGCTATCAGTTAGCAGGCTGGTGATGGGGGATTCTGAGAGCGCGCCTGTGGCTGCCCGGATACTGGCATTTTGGACTCGCTCTAGCTTTAGTTATTGGTCTTGTTCGTCGAGTCAAAAACGAACGAATTATATTCGAGAATGGACCGTATCAGGGACTTTTAGAGCATAAGCAGGGTCTTTCGATCCCCGCCATACTCTGTGCCGCCGAGCATGCGGAGAATGTTGACTCGCTTTTGACAGCTAGAGACGACTTTGGTGATATGCTCATTGAAACTCAATCGGGAATCTAGGGTGACGCCCAATAATTTGAAGCTATTGGTGCATTCAATAGGTTTACCCGAGATTTGGAGCCGTGGAGGGTCGTGTCTGGAATGCGCTCTGGCAAAGACAACGACTGATTATTTTTCCGCCGAGAGTGATAGACCCATTAAACTACACCATTTATCGATGTCGTTAAACCTCGCCCCACCGGGGCCATCGATGGCCCCCCCTTAGGTTTTTCCGGAATAGCAGAAAAACGACGAGGCGCAGCACCACGGTTCAGGGCTCTTCCTCTCACTGCATCATTTTCCCATCATCCCTGAAATTTCTTACCCCGGGTCACCCAAGGTCAGGTCACCAGACGAGGTCAACCAAGGTCACCTCACTTCAACTTTAGAGCTCTGTAAGAGCTACATTTCAAAGTCGATCGATTTGAAACTTCCTACACTTCATGACCCCTCCAGGGTCTACAAGGTGTATATCCGGGATTTTTTTATTTCGTGCCCTGAGGTCAGGTCACGAGGCGACCTCTCCCATTGGAAAAGCATGGGAAAACCTGTTTCATGATATAAAAGCCACAAAAATGATTGCAAATACTCAGACTGCTCAGAACAGCGTTTTTGGACACCCTTTCACGGACCCCAGGGGTCATATTTACCTTTTGACTTTTCCAAGGTCGTCCAAGGTCACCAGAGGTCAAAAACAGTATTTTGACAATAACTTTTGACCTAATTAAGCTAGAGCAGTGAAACAAACACCATCGTGTTTGTCTTGTTACTGGCTTTCATTTGATATACGGCAAGGTTACTTTGTGACCTTTCGTGACCTCAAGTCATATTAGGTCACGAGGTGACCTCTGGAGGTCAAACCACTGGCGGGAGGTCTTTACGTTCCACATAGCGGAAAAAGTACTGGCAATTTCCTATCAAATGAACTTTACCAGGCCTCAATATCTCTAATGACATAAGAGTTATGACCAGTTTGCTTAATCATTGCATATTTGAGTGAAAATAGCCGATCTTGACCTAATTTGACCTCTGGAGGTCAAACCATTGACCTGAGCACTAAAACATGCAAAGTAATTTCTTACTGAATTCACGCGAGCTTTCTATTGCACTTTGAAGATTTGCGCTAACGCCCATATTTTCGGAGTTAGAGGGGGCCATCGATGGCCCCCGGTGGGGCGAAGGTGGCGCCGGACCCCCGGTGGGGCGCGGGTTAAGCTATCCTGCAACTGCGTAGTTGCATGTTGAAATTCTGGCTCATTATACCGCCTGGTATCTATTCCAGTGGATTTCCAAACAGCGACATCGTCCGCAAAAAGGGAGTAATTTATTCCAGGCGGTAGCTTTTTAGCGAAGAGATCATTGATCATTACTAGAAAGAGGGTGGGGGACAGAACGCTACCCTGGGGTGTGCGTTGGTCTTGGGTTGCCAGGTAGGAGTATGTGGTGCCACAACGAACTTTGAAATTTCGGTCCTTGAGGAAGTTTTCAATAAATTTTGCAAGGTGGCCGCGAACTCCTAGCTTGCTTAATTTATACAAGTGGGCGTCTTTTTGTACGCGATCAAACGCCGATTTAATGTCTAGGAATGCGGCTATTGTTACTTGCTTTTTGTAGAAGCCATTCTGGATGTCACTGACCAGTTTCACCAAATTGTCAGTGGTGGCTCGCCCGCGCCGGAAGCCTGATTGCATAGCATCAAGTTTCTTTTCGAGGATCTCGTGAAGTCTAACGTTTACCATGCGCTCGACAAGCTTGCTAGCACAGCTAGTAAGCAAAATTGGGCGATATCCTTTTGGGTCTGTTTTTTCTTTGCCAGGTTTTCGAAGGGGAATGATAATACTCTCTCGCCACGATGTGGGGAAAGAGTCGCTAAGAAACATGTTGTTAATGGCCGAAAGCAGGTACTTTAGTGCTGTTTGGCTGAGGTGCCTGAAGAAAGAGTAGTGAATTTCGTCAGGGCCCACAGCAGTGTTTCCGCACTTGCTAATGGCGTAATTTAGCTCGGTCATTGTAAATAGTACGTTATAGTACTCTCGATTACCATAATTAATGAATGTGTGCTTTTGCACCATTCTGCCTGGTCTTTGGAGCGCTGGCTGTATGAATTATTAGCTGCGACACTGGCGTAGTGATCAGCCAATTTATCCATGACTTCCTTAGGTTCGGCGATGGGTTGGCCGGCTATTTTTAGTTGAGGGAAGGGTCCACGGGGTGGTCGCTTCGCAGAGAAAGCTCTGATAGTTTTTACAAACTTGGGTGGTGGGAGTGAAGCGGTTGAATTTGGAGACAAAAGAGTTGAAACTGTCCTTTTTAACCCGCTTGCACGTGTTTCGAAAGTGTTCTTTTGCTGCCCGAAGTGCACATCGAGTAGGGCTGTGTGCCCTTCTCTCATATGCCTTGCGGGCTCTTATCATTTGAGCTTTGGCGTGTGCCGTCTCTGCGTTCCACCATGGGGCTCCGTTTTTCTTTCGGGGTCCTCTGGTTTTTGGTATTGCTACTTGTGCTGCTGAGCTTATGGCTCTTAGTACTAAATTAATGTCTGCCGAGTGTGGGTCGCCTTCGGTGACCAGTGTGAGGTCGACCTCTGCCTCAAATTTTGTCCAGTCCGCTCGTTTTAGATTCCAGGAAGGGGTAAAAAGATCAACGCGGTCGAGTGCTCCTTGGGGGATATCAATTTTGATTGGGAGGTGATCGCTCATGCCTGGGTTGTCTTCGACATCCCAGGTAAACAGTGACGCAATTCTAGGCGTGCAGCACGAAATATCAATGGCTGAGTCTGAATGCCCGCTTTGCGTTGCTTGGCGGGTTGGTGCACAGTTATTTAGGATAACTAAATTTTGAGAACCTATTGCGTCATATATAATTTCACCTCTACGGTTTGATGTGGCGCTGGCCCAGGATGGGTGGTGACCATTCAAGTCTCCAAGTAATAACAAAGGCCATTTTAATTGATTAAATAGTTGTGCGAGTTCCCGATCCGTTGGATCAGCGTCGCAAGGGGATATGTATATTGAAACAACCGTCAATTGGACGTGTTGTATTTTCAGGCTAATAGCTACACAGTCCAGTGATGTTGCCAGATGCACGTGACTGTGCGGGATGCTATTGTCTATGAGGATGGCTGTGCCTCCCTTACGCATAGCAGCGATTACGTTATGGCGATATCAAGAGTAGCCCGAGATTTTGAATTTATCATTATCTTTATCACTCAATGGAAAGCGGAAATCCGCGGCAAAGTGCTGCTTTCCGCTAATGGGGAACTTACTATATGCAACTGCGTGGTTTTGGATAAATGAAATATGAATCAGGTTATATCCTCTACGGGAGAAGTATTTTTACCTAAGTATTCTTTATAAAAAAACTCACGATGATATCATTCAGTAGCTGTACGCACTCAAAATAGGACGACCCGAAACGTCTTGGGAAAATATCCGTCTATTTAAGTATGTTATTTGCCGATCTTCTTCTAACTCCAAAGGACGTTTTTTCTAAAAATATTTCGCTTTAACCGTTTTACTGTGGACATAAAACAGAAAATAAGACACTGTTTAAAGCTGGTGTCTCTGATATTCTTACACCGGGAAATTATTTACTTCACACCACGTGCCTCATCAACGACGACCAAATTGTAACGCCTACCATTCTCAGTGATCGCGTTCCGGTCCACTGTAGGTCATGGGAGAGGCTACACAATAAGATTGAGGGTTATATGTGCAATACATGTTGTATCTGAGGAAAACCAACAGAGTTGATTTCCTGTGAAAACTGTTACAAACTAAAATGTTTTCCCGAAAGTCCGGGCCAAGCGAAAATCGAAAGTCCATGGCTCTTTGCTATCTTCGCCGATTTAAGGGGGGCACCTCAATGGTGATGCCCCTCCAAATCACAGTCCAAGGAGGGTCCGATGCCCCCCCGTTCCGACGCCTATGGCTTTACGACAAACCACCCGACTGCGGCCGTATGGCGCCACCAACTTTCACCTAGTTAAAAGAGTATAGTCAAGATCAGGAAGTTATTATTCCGTATTACCGCCAGGGATTTGGGGCTTTCCATGGGCTTTCCATGGCTGTCGGCCTAGGTAACAGTTTTGAAGCTTTAATCCGCTACCCGTTACTCCAGGGCTGCCCATTTTACTGGCACCTCCCAGGTTTGCAGAATAGTCCACCAGATTCTCATTATTTGGTCAAAATGCTACTCAAAACTGGTTTTGGTTTCCTCAAGACTAAAAAAAACTGACCATGCGCAGCGGGGGTAAACATAGCCCCTATATCGTAACAATACACAGTGGTGCAGGAGACCAGAAGAAAACGGGTTGGAGCCTCTAGCTCAAAAACTATTTACGATGGAACGATAGTGTTTGCTTCAAATGAAGCTTCTACTGGGTGGTTCAAGCAAGCACGCGCAATGATGGTTTTTGATATAGGACTTTCGACCAATGACCATTTAGTGATTTCAGTAAAATATCATAATTGTATACTGGTGATAACCACTCTTAATTGATAACTTATGAGGATATTATGATGATTTTTACCTCAATTGAAGGCTGGTGGTCAAATGGTTTGGATACAAACACAAAATATCAGATTCAGATTCCAGACTTCGACAAATTATAATAAAGTGGTGCCATAAAAATATCACTACACGTTGGTAATACCATAGGCGGATCCAGGGGCAGGCAAAGAAGGGCAGGTGCCCTCCCCGATCGACCCTCGGCGCCCCCTAAAGTGGTCACGGCGCTCCAGTAAAGGGTCGATGGCGCCCACTTGAAATATGTCGCTTCCAAACCCCCAAGCGAAAATGGGCGCCCCGCAATAGGATTTTGCGCCCATCTGATAAGATTTTCCTGCCAAAAGTGTAGCCCCCACAGCCAGCACAAAAAGGCAGCCCCCACCCCAGCAAGGTGCCCCCCCCCTCCCACCCCCGATCGGCGATCCTGGATCCGGCTATGGGTAATGGTCTTTTTTAATCGAGGACTTATTATGATAGAATATCAATTTTTAATTAACTAGAAGGCTTTTCGTTGAATGGTACAAACAAACACAAAACATACTTGTGGTTTGAATTAAGGTTTCCGTCAAATCACGCTTTGGTCACGAATGAAAACACCACAATTGTTCTTTGCTAACGCTCATTTTCAGTTTCACCACGGAGACTATTGCGGGTATTTGATGGCTCTGATGCTCAATACAATAGATTCAAATGACTACAAAGCCGGAAAATCTGACCAAAAACAATAAGCTGAGTAAAACTTGCGACTTATACGGAAACGTGTTTGAATTGGAGCATATGGACAACTGCAGCTAATGCCATGTTACGTGCTATTACGTACACACATAAGTAAAATCGCCAGTTTTATTCTCTGTAGCATTTAAATGGCGACAGCATCAGGCTGGCATGCAGCGACCCAAAACAAATTCACGATTTTAGCTCTCCGCTAATTATCAATAGGACTAAAACCGTCATAACTTGTTTTCGGTCGCCGGATGCCAACCTGATAATTCCATTATTAAGACTATAGAGGACACTCCCTCAATTATTCGCTAAAATTTTCCAGCTGATCTTGAGAGTAATTTTTTTGCTGGTTTAAGAAAACGTGCTTTGTGTGGGATTTTATTTGAAAAACACACCGTAATTAACATGGTCTCACAATGTTGGTGGGACCAGCTAGAGCCGCATTTCTGTGACCAGAAGGTCACAGAAATCTGAACGGCAACAATGTAATGATCGGTAGGTGTTAGTATTTACTATTCTTGTTTAGAATCATGCCATTGTTTTTTTTTAGTAACATTGCGGTATGTAATGATATGGAAGAATTGTCATGTTTCAGCAGCCGTGAAATAGACGTGGCACGGTAAATGAAGTAAGTAAGCAAGGTTTCGCCTGTTCCAATGAATTCTTAAACGTATTCTATCCATTTGATATTCTTTCTAAAAAGTCACTTTTAAGGGTTTCATCCTGTTGTTTAGACCCGCTGCATCACTATGCAATACTCCAAACTAGACCATGAAAACTATAAACTATCAAATATGTTTAGCAAAAAGACCATCGATTGTATAGCCACACCCATTTATTGCGCTTCATAGAGTACGAATGAAGCTTCACGTGTAACACAGCACCAAGTCACAGTCAATCGCAAAAAGCATTGATGTTTCTCCCTTCACAGCACCTCTAAGCCGCCGACGCCACCGGCACCGCCGGCCTAGATTTTGAGTTTAGATCTCAAGTGTTTAATACGGTGCAACCCTTTGAACTTCAACTACCAGTAGTTTTTGTTGTTCAGTGTCTTTTTGGAGAAGTTGGGATGCACCTTCTGGAACTTCTCCACGCCCTGACAGTTTTTCTTAGCTGGTCTTCCCTAGAAAGAATCTTGATGCACTTGTGATGGTGCCGCAGCACCTCTCGGTCAGGTCGTTGGCCACTCTGACATTCTGCACAAACTCCTCCGTTCCCTTGTACTGCTGGTCCTCGCCCCACAGTTTGCAATCCATTACCAGCCACGTGCGATCGATTTTGAAGATGGTGAAGAGCATGTATGAGTTGGAGCCGCATAGGTCGGCCAGTTTGGTCTTGGAGGTGAGCTTCTCGAGGGAGTGGTGCAAAGGGGATTGTGTGCGAGGCTGCTGGCTGGCTCGGCGGTATACCAGCCGTGCCTGCTCAACACTTGCCACTTGCTCAGTTCAGCGCGCGCGGCGCCGGTGACTGGACGTGCCGCTGAGCTCTCCTGACCGTCCCACCAGCGCCCTTTTAACGTGAACGGTGTGCGTCAGCGTGTGTGCAAGTTTGACTGTGCCTGTATTGACTGCATGTGCTCCTACCTCTCACGTCATACCAGCGTGTGCAACCGAAGCCAGGATTCTACCGGTGGACTCGAATTGTATTGGAAACACGCAAACAACATCGACCCTGCAAAGATAAGGTTATTGCCTTTGCGAGATTTTTCAAATCAGTCATGGTTCATCGTGACGTATTACGCCATCTAGTCCTGCTTGCCGTGTTGCAAATTATTGTGCGTGCAGCCCAACCAGCGACCCGACCCTGGCCCGTCCGTCCAAAAATGCCCCCAGGGCATAGGCACGTGACCACTGGACTAGGCTCCGCCCATATGCCTGGCATGACAAGTGCGCTGAGGACCGCTGCGTCAGAAATGATCGCCCAGCCAACAGCTACTACAGCCAACAGTGGTGAGACTGGCCGCCGCAGAACGAGGAGGGTCAGACGGTCACGGGCGCGAGGCAGCAGAGGCGGCATCAGATGGGCCGGACCGGGGGGGATTTCGTCCTGGTCATCTGATGAGTGGCCACCTTAACATCCAGTCTATACGATCCAAACTGCCCGATCTCCGCCACAATTTATCGGATGTTCATGCGTACCATGTACTTGCCCTCGCCGAGACATGGCTAACGCCTACTATACCTTCGCGCCTCCTGAACGTTGATGGCTACACGATCTTCCGGTGCAATCGTCCCAAAACAAGTAAACTACCTAAGGGCCACGGAGGAGTCGCACTACTAGTACGGAATAACTTTGACGTTGAAATATTGCCCAACCCAGTGACGACAACTGCTCAAGTCTCCAATCTCGAGATCATATGGGCACTTGTGCGACCTGGAAAATTCAAGCGATTAATTGTAGCATCTGCATATCGCCACCCAACAAATACGGTCAACCAACTAGTCGCTGATTTTGATGATCTGGAACACCAGATCCAATACATGATTGCAACGCATCCCGGCACGACGCTGATCATCTGTGGAGACCTGAACGCATGCCTTCTTAAAGGTGGGGTTAGCACCAGCAACGCCACCTCAAAACTACGTCAGATGATACTAACTTATGGACTACACGTGTGCAACCGAACCGTTCCGACCTACAGACCGGCAAGCTCACTCATTGACGTCATTTTAATGAACCGACCAGAAACGATACTGAAGAGTGGTGTCATTAGATGCCACTACGGAGGGCCCCATGATTATACCCGAGTCCTGATAGAGTACGGCTCAAAGATCAAATCGCAGCAGCCAATAATCGAATCACGACGCCTAAACCGGATCGATAAATCTGCCTTCAATCTAACGTTAGCAGCCACGAACTGGGACTCAGTTTTCAACGCTGACGGACCAGCCGCCAAGTGGGACAATTTCACTCGAATTTTGTCCCCTCTACTGGACACCGTAGCACCGGTACGCCGGAGACGGCTGGCGCCGCCCTCAGCACCCCACGTGACCGGCCCGACCCAGCAGCTGCTGGCCCAGCGCCGCGCCGCGCTGAGGAGGGTCGGAGGCGGGCGGGCCGACTACAAAGATATCAACAGGCGGTGCCGCGCCGCCATACGCAGGGACACACGCGACCATCTACAACGTCGGCTCGTCGAAGCTGGCCCGAGCCGGATGTTTCATGTATTATGACCAATTATTAGCGGTGGAAAAACGAGTAGCAGTGTACCGAGTGTCACACCTGATGTTATTAACGAGTATTTTGTTAATGTCGGAACAAGAACCGCAGCCAGTGTGACACCACCAACAACAGAGCCACCCAGCCGGCTGCCACGCGTACCATCGTGCGGCTTTAGAGTAGGTCCAGTGACACGGGATGACTTGTGTATAGCTGTGGGATCCATGAAACCGTCTTCATCTGTTGACAGCACAGGTTTTAGCGTTTCACTGTTTCAAATGTTCTTCTATGGTATTCATCACGTTTTAATCGACATCAGCAATTCTAGTCTAGTCACCGGAGCTGTACCACAACAGTGGAAGCATGGTATCGTGGTCCCCCTCCCGAAGGGTGGTTCATTAGCTGAGCCATCGAACTGGCGCCCTGTGACAACATTGCCTGCGATCATGAAAGTCACGGAAAGACTTGTACACACCCAACTTAATTCTTACTTGAATGAGAGCAGCCTATACTCGAATGCCCAACATGGATATAGACGAAACCATTCGACCGAAACAGCCATCACTGTGATAACAGATAGGATCTACCAGGCCATGGATCAAGGACAAATTTCGCTTCTCCTCCTACTGGATCTTTCTAAATGCTTTGACGTAATCGACCATACCAAGTTACTTGAAAAATTTTACCTTTATGGCGTGGAAAATCATTGGTTTACCGACTACTTGAGAAATCACCGACAACAAGTCAAAATTACAACCAAGGAGGGTGCAACAATCTGGTCAAAATCTCTTCCAAACACAACGGGAGTCTATCAAGGTGGATCGCTCTCTTGTTTGTTGTTTTCGGTCTTCACAAACGAGCTGAGTCTATACACCAAAAAGTCCAAAATTATCCAGTTTGCTGATGACACCCAGATCCTCATCTCAGGGAAGAAACATGACGTTTTCCAAATGATTGCAGATCTTGAGAACGAAGTTTCACTATTACTCGACTGGTTTGCCCACAGCTCTCTGAAATTAAATGCCTCCAAAAGTCAACTCATTGTCTTTGGTACACAAGCCATGCTGAAAGGTCTTCCAAACGTTAGCATTCGAGTAGGCAATATTGTCGTGACCGAGAGTAGGGAAGTAAAAAACCTTGGACTTTACATGGACAGATCTTTGAAATATCGACCACACATCGACTACTTAGTTGCTAAATGCACAGGCATGTTGATTGGATTGAAAAATTCCAGCCATGTTCTGCCTCGATCCATTTTGAAACCTGTCATCAACGCGTTAGTCATATATTCAATCCGATACTGCATTTCCATATATGGCACGTGCTGTACAACACAACTACATCCAGTACAGAAACTCATCAATTTTTGCGCTAGGATAATCACTGGCAAAAGAAAGACAGACCACATATCAGAAGATGTTCGGCGCCTTGACTTTTTATCTGCATCCAACTTGACTTCATATCATCAACTATGTTTAGCTAAAAACGTGTTTTTTACACATGAACCGTCCGACTTGAATGCGATATTCGAACTCGTTCACCATTCTCATGATACCAGGCAAATAGGGCAGCTTCAGATACCCCGCGTAAGAACCAATGCGGGAAAGCGCAGATTTGCGAGCGTTGTCTCTGCAAAATATAACGCGTTACCATCCGAAATACGAGATTTAGAGACCAAGAACCTCTTCAAACGAGCATTGCTGCATGTTTTACGTGGCGACGGCTGAGGAGTTACATGTGTGTATGCTGTGTATGAGTGTTCTAGCTAAACGCGTTTTTGACGTTTTGCTTCTTTTCAACTATTATCCACAATGATTTGACGTGGGAGCATGAAAAAACCTCGTTTATTTGAGGATGTACCCGAATAAACTGAAACTGAAACTGAACACTACTCCCTCGAGAAGTCCAGCGTCAAAGAGCTCAACTCCAAGACCGAACTGGCCGACCTGTGCGATCCTAAATCCTTTATGCTTTTCGCCATCCTTGGGAGTCGACCACAAGTAACTGGCGAGGGATTCTAAGCTGTGGGGCGTGGGGCGAGGACCACCAGTACAAGGATACTGAGGAGTTTGTGCAGAATGCCAAAGTGACCAACGACCTGACTAAAAGGTGTTGCTGCACCATCACAGAGTACAGCAAAATTCTTACCTGGAAAGACAGGCTCAGAAGAATAAAACTGCTGCAAGGTATGGAGATGTTCCGGAAGGTATATGCCAACTTCACCAAGAAGACATTGACAAACAAAAAATACTGGTAGTTGAAGCTTAAAGGTTTGCACCGTATTAAAAACTTGAGGTCTAAACTGAGAATCTAGACCGGCGGTGCCGGTGGCGCCGGCGGCTGGGAGGTATTGTGAAGGGAGAATCACCAATGTTTCTTGTGAATGACTGTGACTTGGTACTGTGTTACACGTAAATCTTCTTGTCGCATTCGTTCTCAATGAAGCACAATAAATGAGGTGTGTGAATATAACCAGTAGTCTTTTTGCTAGACATTTTTGATAAGTTATGTTTCATGGTATATATTGGGATATTAGTGCAATATAGGGGATATTTTCAGCCTCGCTGCGCATGGTCAGTTTTTGGAGTCTTGAATCTGGTGGACTATTTTGGAAACCTACGGGTGCAAGTAAAATGGGCAGCCCTACCGTTACTCCGCTACTTTTAAGCCTTAGAAACCGCTTCCACTATTCTGGTACAATTGAAAGGGTTCGCAATTAGCGGAGTAGCAGACTAAAACAGCAACCATTGACTCCGGTTCCTTACTCTTCCAGAGCGTCCAGCGCGGGCGGGTCGTAGGTGTATGCGGTGCGGTACTGCGCCAGTGGGTGCTGAACCGGTGCCGCGCGAACCCGCGCTGTGGCCAGCTGCTCCAGAGCCACCTCCCGATCTGGCAGGAAACTCCAGCACATCTTCCGCCGAGAGAATCTCCTGCGGGCAGGGGCACACAGGCACTCAGCATCTGTTCTACCGGTCAGGGTTACGCACAAAGCTCGGCTTCTCATCTACTGGACAGGGTTACGCAGGATACTAGCTTCTCATCAATTGGACAGGGTTACGCAGGGAGCTCGGCTTCTCATCTAGTGGACAGGGTTACGCAGGAAGCTAGCTTCTCATCAACTTGACAGGGTCACGCAGGGAGCTAGCTTCTCATCTACTGGACAGGGTTAGGCAGGAAGCTAGCTTCTCATCTACTGGACAGGGTTACGCAGGGAGCTCGGTTTCTAATCTACTGGACAGGGTTACGCAGAAAGCTAGCTTCTCATCTACTTGACAGGGTCACGCAGGAAGCTAGCTTCTCATCTACTTGACAGGGTCACGCAGGAAGCTAGCTTCTCATCTACTGGACAGGGTTACGCAGGGAGCTCGGTTTCTAATCTACTGGACAGGGTTACGCAGAAAGCTAGCTTCTCATCTACTTGACAGGGTAACGCAGGAAGCTAGCTTCTCATCTACTGGACAGGGTTACGCAGGAAGCTAGCTTCTCATCTACTGGACAGGGTTACGCAGGGAGCTCGGCTTCTCATCTACCGGACAGGATATTGATAGATACAAGAATAAGTGTTTTAAAAGCCGACTATATATGAGGCAAGTCTATCAAACGGTTGATAACCTGGCCATTCGAAAGCATTGCAATTCAACAGCTATCCCCGTTGTTTGCTACCTTCGGGTAATCAGATCCTATAGATCTAAGTGGCAACAAAAACAGTTATTTCAACCAAAGCCACGGGAAATATTAGGCAATAAAGCTGTAAAATTCAAATTTCAACCATAGTTGTGAGCAGTTCTGTGAGAATCACTGCGGGCACCAGCGAAAGCCTTTGGTTAAGCAGAAACTTTGCACGCCGCACTGATAAGCCATCGCAGAAAAATACCAATCTCGTGCTTGTGCGGAGACACTAACAAGTCCTCAGGCTTCACCACCAAGCCCAAACACAAATTTCGATATTGTTGTTTCTGGGAGATGTATTCATTTGACAAAAATAATGTAAACGTTAAGCAAGTAGCCATATAAAAAGCTGGGCACGTGACATAGTCTCCATGAATACTCGCACACCAGCCATTCACACGGTAACACCCCGGAACTGGCACGCCAGCCATTCAAACGGTAACACCCTGGAACTGGTACGCCAGCCATTCACACGGTAACACCCTGGAACTGGTACGCCAGCCATTCACACGGTAACACCCTGGAACTGGTACGGCAGCCATTCACACGGTAACACCCTGGAACTCGTACGCCAGCCATTCACACGGTAACACCCTAGAACTGGTACGCCAGCCATTCACACGGTAACACCCCGGAACTGGTATGCCAGCCATTCACACGGTAACATCCCGGAGAGATGCCGTGTCACAGACACGGGTCTGCAGGGCACGTTTATCGCTGCTTGTGTGGCTGCTGCCGGCCTGCACATTGCTGTTCTCACAGGTAGCTGGACATCTTCCTTTTCTTGAACTCAATTTGTAACGATTATTCATTTAACTCTTCTGTAAATCTATTGGTTTTGAATGGCCCCAAAAGAAAGAAAAATAAGGTGGGTGGCATGGATTGATTTACATTATTTCTGGATTTATTAACTTACATATGTTTATAAGCAGGAGCCTCGCCACCTATTTTTTCTCGGGGGGGGCGGGGAGGGGAGATGACTCTCACTTAACGACGACCGAGGGGGGATGGGGCGAAGCCAAAACTTAAGTCCGGGCTCGCGAGGACTTACGACGCTCATCGAGGCAGTTCAGCAAAAACTAATTCGTAATTATCTCAGCACTAATTGAATGTGAGGCATTATCATAAGAAATATCAAGTTTTTTGCCTCCTCACAATACTACAAAAAAACCAAAGCAGATGCTTATAGTATGAAAATTCGACAATATTTCGTTCTCGGAACTTCTTCAGATCGAGAAACTGAAAACATTTCGAAAACAAAATATCATCGAATGTTAATATTAGAAGCGTTTGTTTTAGTGTTTTTTTTTAAGTATTGTGAAGAGGCCAAACAAAAGGTGCTATTGATTTAAAAAATAATTCGGGAATATTTGTCGAAGTTTGTTTTGATAAGCGTAAAATTGACAAAATCATCGATCACGTGCCGAACTTTTTGGGGGCGTCTCCCCATTTGGCCAATTGGGGAAGGGGAAACACGTCCCTCAGCCACTGGGTTTTGACGCCAATGTATGAAGCCTCTGACATTTTCCCTCACCCAGGGTAGGTCTAGGCCTAGCTTGAACCAGGGCATTATGTGCCAAGCTGTGGTAAGTCTATTCGATCCCTTGCTCTAAAGGGGGTGGAAATCGGCCTTCACTGGGTTTTTAGAGCAGCGAACACCGACTGGGTGTGGGACAAAGCCGCCCGGCTCGACCACACCAAATCTGGAGCAGTCGACAGCGGCTGGGTGTGGGACAAAGCCGCCCGGCTCGACCACACCAAATCTGAGCAGCCGACAGCGGCTGGGTGTGAGACAAAGCCGCCCGGCTCGACCACACCAAATCTGAGCAGTCGACAGCAGCTGGGTGTGAGACAAAGCCGCCCGGCTCATCAACACCAAATCTGAATTTGGTGCACATATTCCTTAGCGCACACAGAGACAGGGGTATAACTTTGTGAAAAAGTGTAAGGACATTTTTTCCTAACCGACCCATCAAATGTCATTAATGGGTCAAGGGGATGAAAAACTGCCATGCTGTCTTTATGTATCTTGCGACTTTTTTGTATTCTCGATGGCCTTGAAATCTGAGTGTTTGTACAGCAGAGTGGGCCAATGTCGTACCTGTTCGGGTTATATATCCGTGCTGCTCTCCACATTAGTGGGGTGGCGTTATATGCATATCGAGATGTTCTCAGTCGATGATAGTCCTTATTGGAAGAAATAATTTTCGATTGCGTTTTAGGTGAAACATCTTCTAAATGGGGGTCACCCCAGGATTGTTTTCTGTGAAATTTCCCTGTACTTCCTTGACTAAATTACGGGTCATGTGGCTTGTTTTGAAATCGTTCACACTATAGGGATACAGGGGTAATTATTTGGGCTGATTTATACGTTATTCACGTCAACATCATTTCGCTCACGGGCTTGACGCATTATTTAATAACTTATCATTCAATTGTCAAGCGTTTCGAATTTAGTATTTACGTACCCACTGTATACAAAACTAAGTAGCTTTTCAGCGAGTTTCGAAACCAGCTAGTTTCGAGTTTCGAGACACGTTTACACGTAGTGATCAAAATACAGCCTAAATAGGTAAAAAATGTCCCAGGATTATATGAAATCCTCGGGCTCGTAAAAAGTACTTTTTTTCGCGAAACATCTGTATTATCAACTACATACAGCATTTAAGTGGGACATTATTACTAGCGAACAACTTCGAACAAGAACATCATTCTGACACAGCAACAGAAAGTTCGGAAACATGAATGAACTGTCAGTGCCAACACATTGGGATGGTACTACAAGAAAGAACAAAACTGCCTTGATGAAAACAGCGCTTACGGCAAAAAATATGCAAAAGGATATGCAACACGTGGACTAGCACTTTCAAGCATTTCAAATTAACAGACTAACCCGTACGATCCTCCATTGCTCGCAAAAGAGACATATACATTCCAGCTGAGGGAAAATAACTATAGTGATCAGTCCGGCTATTCTTGCCATGATCACAAGGTAGTACATTTATCGTCATCATCGCAGTTGACTGTCACACTCCATTTAAACGTAGCACGACGAAAAGGCGATCTGGTTGTTTACATATTAAGTTGGAAGCTTTGGCTAAGAAATGGGCTCCATCTTTCCTCAAACTGCGTTATTTTCCTTAAGTTCTTTGCCTGCAACAACTCAATATTAAATTGTTTCGTTATAAATGGGATAAATTGGTCAGCATTGATTGGTTTGCCCCTGAATCACTTATTCGTGATAAATTGTTTTCCATTTAACGTCATGAAGTTTACAGCAGCCGATGCTGATAATGAGCCAAATAAGATGTTTTTTGTTATCAGGATGAAACTGCTGCTGTGAACTTAGCTTGCTATTGAATCTTGCTGCTAATTCAGCCCAAAACCTCCTTACCTCCTCGCATTGAACAAAAAAATGTTGAAGCGTATCGATTTCTCCGCACTGCGGGCAAAATGGGTCGTCTGTGACCTTTCTTACACACAGGTACCGTTGCGTGGGGAAGAACCAGTGCAGTATTCTATATTGAAGGCTTTGCAGTCTGGTTGATGTTGTGATTGTAAAGGGAAGTCCATGAATTTTTGGCCAATGTACTGCAAAATTAATTCCTTCACTAATCCACTTGGTTTGTGCCTTTGGTGTGATTTGTTTTAGCCATTTTACTTGAAAATATTTAGATTTTACAAATTGGATTGGGATTATCTTATTCTTTATTTCAATCCTTGGTAACATAGATATATCCTCAATAGTTAACACGCGCATTGACGGGGGCGGGTACCCGCCCACCCTCGGGTTTTTCGGATATAGTAGAAAAACGGCGGCGCGTAGCGCCGCCGTACTTGGTATACCTTTTCCCTCATAATTTTTACAACTTCTGTGTAAATTTTAAGGATAGGTCATCTCAGGTCAGGTCACCAGTACAGGTCAAGTGACCCGACCTCAAAAAAAGTTTAAGATAGCATAAGTCGGAGCAGGGTGAACTTATCCGATTGAAACTCATATCACATAATGGCCCCACCGAGTTCCCTAAAATATGTTCCGGTATTTTTGATATCGATGACCTAAGGTCAGGTACGACGCATGACCTCTCCATTGGAAATACATGGGAAAATGGTTTTTACGGAATAACTCAGTAACGGATGGTGATAGAGCATTTATTTTAGCTGCATTAGACTCGCCTGGGCTTTGCGGTTCTAATGATATGCATTTTATATAATTTGACCCTAACCTGACCAAAGGTCAGGTCAAATCCTTGATTTGACCTAGCAAGGTCAAATTATATATCATTCGATTTGGCTTGCTAAGAGGATTCATATAGTTTAAGTCGTTTTGCTCTATCTTTACTTTTTCAGATGTAATGCCCGAAAAACTGAATTTTACATGTTATCCCTATGACGGGCATGTTTTGACCTCTCGTGACCTTAAATGTGACCTGACAAAAAAATGGTTCAAATGTTTTCGATGGAGAAGTGGATGGGCAGCCCAACGCCGTTTACCGTTTTTCGCTACCTACCGTGGTTCTCGAGATCTTAGGGGGGCGGGTAC